>OW052108.1:3752500-5002500 GCA_932526535.1 Caradrina clavipalpis
GATGAATGGAGCGGTTGCTGATTGGCTGTTAAGGATTGATGTTCTATATTTGAAATTATGGAAAGGAGTTCTTGCGATGTTCGTTTTCTTTGTGAGGAATATGAAGGTGGAAATAGGTACTATCGCGGATAATTGTGGTGAACCTCTTTTTACCGTTACGTTCTGTGTAATACGGTTGAAATGGTCTACCGCCATTACCGTCGAGTTTACCTATTACAACATTAGGTTTTGGAAATTAAAATAATATAAAATTTGTGAACTATATCTCATCATCATCTGCTTAATTTTTTCCCAACTATGTTGGGGTCGGCTTCCAGCCTAACCGGAAGCTGCTGAATACCAGTGTTTTACATGGAGCGACTGCCTAGCTGACCTCCACAACCCAGTAACTGGGCAACACGATACCCCTTGTGAAATATATCTATATTTTCTAAAATGTGCTCAACAACACAAAAAATCGGAAAATCTAACATCCAACAAACACAGACCAATTACCACATTACTTTATAAGGCTGTGTTTCTACCAGGTGCGAAGATGTGTGTGAAACTAACCAATTACAGCGCCAGCTACTTAACTCAAGCAATTTGAAACAATGCCATTGGTCATTTTCTCACACGTCCCTTGCTACGCATCCGCCCATCTCTTGTAGAAACGAAACCAAAGCTAAGAGGAGAGATATCTCGTTAACAACCTTTGAAGCTAAGCGGTGAGATGTGAAATAACGCAAATCAATTGGATGTACGAGAAATCTACCCTACTCTCCGCTTTGGACCACACGGTGTTCCTGCAACTACCGTTAACCGGCACACGGGTATCGCTCTGGCCATTCTTCCGCACCCGGGTATTGGCCCACCACCACCAAAAAAATTGCCATGGCCGATCTGGAAGTCTTTAAATAGACTCCGAACTCAGGTCGGTCGGAGGAAAGACAATATGTTCAGGTGGGGATTCAGTGATGGTAGCGACTTGAGCTGTCTGTGCGGTACAGCACATACGATGGCCCATCTTACATCGTGCCCTGCATGCCCTAACAGCTGCACGCAGGAAGATTTAATGGCTGCCACCGACAACGCAGTCAAAGTGGCCAAATTTTGGGCCGCATCAATATAATTTATAATAATAGTATATTTATTTATTTATTATAATATAGTTTGTCATCGAAACGCTAAGAAGAAGACCACCAAAAGGCGGGCCCCGTCACCCGGTGAGGCCGTCAGGCACCAGCCGCACTGACTCCAGAAAAAGCGCGCGGGGAACTCCACACACGCCTTACTCTTGGGCCTGTCTCGGGCGACGGACTGACCCCAGTCTGCCGCTCGCAGGCCTTAATTCACGGTAGTCTGAAGACCGGGCCTCTAGGAAGTGCCACTTACTTACTCTATGACTAATAGTATTACAGAACACTGCTAAACATTTACTCACTGTTGACTAACATTTATTTATTCAGAAAACAATACACGAATAAACAGACGTAGCACCTACATCACGGAACAAGGAACACACTTTTATATCAAAACACATACAAAATAACAAACAAGTTGCAGGATGACTCACTGTGCGCATGCGCAGCGTTGCAGAATAATTATTTATTGTTGTGCGGTTTCCTGAACGAGAAAAGGTCGTCTCTTCATTTGGTTGAAGTGAGCAATTAAGGATTTAATTAAAATGGAAAGGTGTACTAATATCAACTTATTTTTATTTCACTGCAGGGCAAAGGCCTCTGCTTATACAAAGCAGGGATGAGTATTAATCACCACACTGGCTCAATGCAAATTTATATTGACGATTTTAAACTTATATCAAGTCCAAGTTTACTCATGATTTTTCCATCACCCATGTCAGTAATAATTATATAATTAAGATCAACTAAAAAATTAAATAAAAGGTCATATTGGTTAGTTGCGAACCTACAGCCTCGTGCATGACAGGCAGGCGCTTTAACAACTGAGCCATCACGACATCCATCTTTATCATAACTTTAATTAATCAACCTATTAGCCTCGTTAGCCTAGTGGTCCTAAGCGCGACTGCTACGCTGGAGGTCTTGGGTTCGATTCCCAGGTCGAGCAAAGTGTTATTGGGTTTTTCTATAAAATTTTCAGTAGCTCGGAGTTAGGATTTGTGCCCGGTTAATGGCAATAGGCCCGCCCCCTATTACATGGGACCTAAACATACCGGCGATCTGTAGATGTACATTGGTACTCCTCTGCCTAACCCATCGGGAAATACAGACGCGATCGATAGTATGCAAAATGAAGTCAATGACATTAACCGGACGAAACATTATGATTAAGGTTTCGGTATTGAAAAAAGATAAAAGAAAATTGTCGGTAGGTCTGTTGTGTTCTGTGAGCGGGTGATTGAGATAAATATATTTGGTAAAGTTTAAATATTTGCACTGTGATTTGCGATTTGGTGTTAGTCAGACGTGATATTTATTTTATGTTAACTTAGAAAGTTTTGTACACAGAAGTAGACGGTGATAAATATGGTAATGTAAAAGCCCGAATATTGGTCTTAGATTTTACCAACTTGAGGTTTCACACACATAATACTAGAAATACCCAGCGCGTGAATCTAGGTTATAACAATTATACGAAAATATTTTTTCCAATTCGACTGATAGTTGCATAGATTAGCGCGTTTAAACACAAAAAACTTCAGCTTGTTTATATTAGTCCTAACTTTTGCCCGCGACTTCGTCCGCGTGGATTAATAGTTCCCGTTCCCGGGGGATTTCCGGGATGAAAACTATCCTATGTCCTTTCTCGGGTCCCAGACTATATCTGTACCAAATTTCATTGAAATCGGTTCAGTGGTTTAGGCGTGAAGAAGAGACAGACAGACAGACAGAGTTACTTTCGCATTTATAAAATTAGTACGGATAGACTGCTATAAATTAATGTAGGGACATCATGCAAGACACTTTCCGTGGACCATAACATCAACCAGGCGCTACAAAGGCTAGAATTTTAAAGCGTCTATCGCACTTTTCAAAATGATTCAGAATAGCAGCGTCTTCAATACAAAATAGTAGACATATCTCAACAATTAGTCGATGACATAATCTGTTACTTTGACCCTAATCCCACACACACATTAATGTCAGTAATTTAAACATATTATTAACCCTTTAGCACATTGCCACAACACATAAAACCTATTATGCAATCGTCTCTGAAACATTATACCCCGTTATGTATAAACATAAAATTGAAGTGTATGTTTCCAATGTAAGAAAAAAAACCTATTTCTATTACAAGGATTGTTTTTAAGAAATTTATACTAAACAACCAATTCTTATTTATCTTGTATGTCTGTCTGTTTGTTCCGGTAACTCCTAAACGGCTGGACCGATTTTGACGGGACGTTCTAAGGCAGATAGCTGATTTTATAAGGAGTAACATCCTAGGTTACTTTTATTTTAGCAAACATATTTAAAGTTAAGCGCAAACATATAGCCGACATTTATATGGACAAAACCGCGGGTATAAGGTTGTTTAAACATATTACTAACCCTTTAGCACATTGCCAGAACACATAAAACCTATTATGCAATCATCTCTAACAGTACATCCCGTTATGTTGTAATAAGAATCATTTTAGTGTTATGAAGCAACCGACTTTGTAAACTAAAATATTTCAAACGAAAATGTATTATTCTGTATTTTATGATCGGTGGTTCTTCAATGTATTATTATTTATTATCGTTTAAGATTATTATTGTGTTGAAACAAAAGTTTAACTTTGAAACATAATATTATAATCACACGGTATATATTCCAAGTTTATCTTGGACATCACTGACATCGGTTAAGGAAAATATCGTGAAGAAACCTGAACTTATAATTAATATATACCATCACGCCTGTATTCCCCGAAGGGTTAGGCAGAGGTGTACCAATGTACACCCACAGTTCGCCGGTATATTTAGGTCCCATGTAATAGGGGGCGAGCCTATTGCCATTAACCGGGCACAAATCCAAACTCCGAGCTGCTACTGAGAATTTCATAGAAAAACCTAATAACACTTTTTGCTCGACCTGGGAATCGAACCCGGGACCCTTGCACAGCAGTCGCACTTGCGACCACGAGACCAACGGGGCAGTTAATAATATAATTAATGTAAGTCTAAAATCACCAATCCGCCTTGAGCAATTGTGATCAATGCTCGTGCCTTCTCTGTGTGAGAAGACGCCTTTGCCCTGTGTTGGGACAATAATAGGCTAATAATAATAATACATAATAAATTAGGTTCTTCAGAAAAGTCAGGTGCATAGTACCTACTCGTAACCGTCGTGCTTGTATGACCAGTAGTGCGATTCTCTAAAATGCAAACTCGAAAACGAGTCTCACTAAAGTGATTGCGCTCACTTCGATAACGAACCAACTTGTCATTGGTTTAGTATTCGTTCGCCGTGGTGACGTCACCGGCGTGATCGTGTTTAACAGAATACCATTTTGTAATCTCACTGCGGATTCAGCTTTTGAATTACGAAGTGAGGCTTAGAGAATCACACTGCTGATGTATGAATGTGGACGAGGCGAAAGGAGCATGTTGGGATCGTAGCAGGTGGTTTCTGCCTACCCACATGGGAAAAAGGCGTGAGTTTATATAAGTTTGTATGAATAAATGAAAAAATATACTTTCAACAAACAATGTTGTTGTTTGCACATAAGAATGTGCCATTGAAATAACAAATTAGATTTTTATGTGTTATTTATTATTGAGACGTTCAGTGTGTCATTGAAGAGTATATTATTATTTACGGCTATGATGTATTGCTTGTGAATCATTTATTATATCATCATTTGATTTTGCATGCGACTTCATCTGTCTCTGCGTCCGGCGAACTGTGGGTGTACATTGGTACACCTCTGCTTAATCCTTCGGGGAATACAGGCTTGTTGAGATGTAAATAACGCATAAAAATCTATTCTCTATCTATTTCTGTATTCATTAGTAAATGTTTATGTTCAAACAACAACAATGTCACGCTACAATAACTGCCTTGTTAGCCTAGAGGTCCTAAGCGCGAGTGCGACGCTATAGATCTTAGGTTGGATTCCCAGGTCTAGCAAAGTGTAATTGGGTTTTTCTGTGATATTATCAGTAGCAGCTCGAAATTAGGATTTGTGCCCGGTTAATGGCAATAGGCTCGCCCCCCATTATATGCGACCTAAACACACCGGCGAACTGTGGTTGTACATTGGTATATCTACCTAACCCTTCGGGGAATACAGACGTGATGTATGTATGTATGTTATTCGCCGATAATGTAGCTTTTATAGGTGATAGTTTTTTTTTTAAATTTGTTAAGGAGTTTTTAAGTTTATCCATTACAAATAAAAATACAAATCTTTTTTATTTATAGTAATAGTTAAGATAAGTCTGAGAAATAAATGCTTATGTACAAACATTGTTTTGTTGCAAGCAACTGTGCTGTTTTCATTGTTTTAGTGTGCCATTGGCTGGAATGTTCGCTGTTTAAGGAATGTTGGCGTTTAGTAATCTTTGGTAAGGTTCGGCGTTGAATTGTCTTCTTATTGTCTGTTAACTTGTCCTAAAGAGGTAACAGTTTAAGATCCCACAGTCGGTAGAATTACGTCATCTTAGTATGGCTGAAGTTTTAGATAGAAGAATATGTCGTTAAAAAGTTTGTATGTGGGTGAACTTTAATTTTTTAAGTATCTGGTTTAAATAGTAACTTACTCACTTATGATCAAGAGATTCGGCTTGTTTTTAGTTTATTTTGCAGGATATGGTTAAAACCAAAATACATTATTACCAACTTCTTTACCATTCAGCTAGATGCTTTAAAACTCGAATTTCCGAAGCGTCTAGCGACCTGAAGAAGACCTATTCAACTAATTAAAAACATCAAAAATTGGTTGCAATCTTATTCCAGTGACAAGCCAAAAATAAATCAGCATTATTATATCATTTTTGACAGATTGAGACTAAAAATAGATTGCGATCGTTTCTTAAAGTAGGATTGTTCTGACACGTGGAAAATTCTCCAGAATTGAAGCTAGCAAGTACACATGCCTTCTTAACAACATTATAACATGTTTTTTCCTCAAAATATTCTCAACATTTCAACCATCTTAAAATGACGTAGGTCTGGCTAAGTTGAGATCTTGGACTATAAAGGTTGTGTCGATTTCACGAATTCCAAATATCTCCAACAAGGTATTTTGTCAACTATTGTTCAACAAGAATTTTGACTGGAAATAAAGTCCAGTTTAGTTAACCAAAGTAGGAACGATGAAAAACGACTTAAACTTTTGACATTTTAGACAATAATATCAGTAAAGTAATAACTTTTGTATGTTGACTAAAGATAAAAATTGGGTTATAATACATTAGATAATTATGTTCATTTTGTAAACTAACTATACCCTGTGGTTTTACCCGCGTTACGTTAAAAACGTATTTGCTCTGCTCTCATTGGTCGATAAAAGGGCTTACAATGCAAAACGATTTTTTCAAATTGCACAAGCAGTTCCTGAGATTAGCTCACTTAATCAAACATACTATTCAGCTTTTTTATACCTATTATCATATGTATCAGATTTAAAAAATACATTTAAATATGATTTATTTAGAAATAATTGATTAGTATTAGTAGTTACAGGCGTGATTACTATCACTTTGATAGATAATAAAATTTTGTAGATAGGATAGGTCCTATCTACAAAATGTTATTATCTATCAAAGTTTAATTACTTTTCGACCAAAGCATAGCTCTGCCGGTAAAATCCCCACAACTTGAGCTCGTTCACAACAAAAGTATAAGGAATTCCCATTTGCTCATTCCTATTTCTATGAAGGAGGATTTATGTAAGAGGAAAGATTATCGATGATAAGGAAAATGGGGAATGTTAACCTACTAAAGAATAGAATAATGGCATTTTTATGAGACAGGCGGTAAAAGAACAATACAATTCATGATCATTAATAATTAGAAGTAAAATGCTACCGGCACATCAACGCGCAATCTTTATAATTATTACACTATACTACGTATATACTAACTAAGTATTAACACTAGCTTTTACTTTAGTACATTATTATATTTATTTTAAAGGCATTATTATAACATGCCACCTAAATAAATACCACATTACCACCACTTTTATATGACTAGGTACTTTAATTTTTACTATTTTGTTATACCCAATATCAGTCTCACAATTAACACAATTCTAATGACGCCTCCTAAGCTCCATCGAGCGGTTTGGACTACAGAGCGTTCCAAATAAGTAGGTATATATAAAATAAATATCACACTTGAAAATGGGGCGTTTTCTAGCGCAGTCGGGTAAATAGTCAATTTTTTAACTGATTGAGACGGAGATAAGAACGCAAGTGTTTCCAAAAATTACAAGAATTGCTCCTCTGAAGTAATTTCTAAACCTACATAACTACAGTGTCAAGTACCCAATCCACTTATTTTTCTAACTAAATCAGCATACAAAAATAAAGAAATCAATCAGTGAAGTACAAGATACTTACCCACATACAAGGATCTCGAATTGAAAGTCATTACGGAGGCGGAAAAACAAACGGACATAAGTGCAAAACCAAATACGAATGGAGAGGAAATCAATCCGAAATTCATGTATTACTTGCTACCAATCGGCGAGCGAATTTCGGCGAACAGATTTTAGTAGAGATTAATGATAATAATGATTGAGCAACAATTGAGAGAGATTTATTATGACTGAGATATTGAAGAAATTATTCTTTTTACGAAAGATAAAAATTATATCGGTCTTATTTTGTGACACTGTAACCAGTCTTACCAAGAGTATCGTATTACCCATTACTGGGTTGTGGAGGTCTGATAGGCAGTCGCTCCATGTAAAGTACTAATATTCAGCTGCATCCGGTTCGACTGGAAGCCGGCCCCAACATAGTTGGGAAAAGGCTAGGCAGATGATGATGATGATTGTGACACTGTATAATAAAGGCCTCTTTTCATGCTGAAAAGGCCATGAGCTTTATTTCTGCTTGCTCAAAGCGGATTGGTGATTCCGGACTTAAATATTTTTGTATTCAAATTGGGATTAGAGATACTATTGTAACTAAAATAGCTCTAACAGAGTTTGAAGACATCAAAATTTCTACTAAAAATATCGAGGTTTTTTACACAGCATTAAGTCATGCGATAGTAACTGTTATGGTATAACGAAGAGCGTGAGCAGTGCCATCTGTAGGCAAATATGTGAACTGTGAGTCGATGGTCGTGCGCCGTTAACGTTGTAATAGTGATCGCATAAAATCTAATTAAATAAAAGGTATAGCCATTATAATCAGTTTAATTTCTCCATAACCCAACAGGTTATGGGCCCAGGGATAATCAGTGAGTGAAATAAAAACTGATAAGTGAACAATTGCCGTGATTAGAACCAAAACAGTTCGTCGTAATTAAAGTGATAAACGCGTCCACGCACGTTAAGGTTTAGTGCAACTTACGGAACGCGGAATCGCGGGTTACGTTCGCCGGTTGTTTACTACATTTTTATTACGAAGATAAATTATTTCGTTGTTATTGTTTTTGGAGTTGAAGAAACTTCGATATGGCTACTTCTATCAAGATTGATCGACTTACTGGCGATAATTATGATACATGGAAGATACATATGCGAGCAATTTTGATTAAAAACGATCTATGGGAATATGTATCGGGAACATTTCCAAAACCACCGTTAGGCGATTCGAAATATGTCGAATGGACAAAAATGGATAGAAAAGCTGAGTCCGATATATTGTTAGCGGTGAGTCCAAGTGAGTTAGCTGCATTGGATGGTTTGGAAAGTTCCAACGCTATTTGGAATAAACTGAAATCTATGTATCAGTCAAGCGGCCCGGCCAGAAAAGCCTCGTTATTGAAGAAGCTTGTACTGACTCGTATGCAAGAAGATGATGATCTGAAGAAGCACATCGCGGATTTTTTTGATGCAGTTAAGAAACTGAAAGAAATCGGTCTGATAGTTATAGACGAATTATTAGCCATATTATTATTGTACAGTTTGCCGGATTCATTCGCCATGTTTAGAACGGCAATGGAATCGCGAGATGACTTGCCATCAACGGAAACGTTAAAGGTTAAGATTATCGAGGATTACGACGCTCGTAAGTCTAAGGCATCTGACCAGGGGGCTATGTTCGTTAAACGTATTAATAAAAATAAGCATGCCTATCTGAAGAAGAATAATGACAACCACGGTCACAAAAACAATTTAGAATGTTACCGCTGTGGTCGTCGTGGGCATTTGGCAAGGGATTGCAGAACTAAATCTATCAATAAGCATAAACAAAGTGCACAAAAGTTGGAAAATAGCAAGGACAGTGAGCAAAAGACAACAATGTTATTGAGTACTGCCGAAGAAGTTATGTTAGGTGAGACAGTAAATCCTATTTGGTGCATTGACAGTGGATGCACAGGTCATATGTGCAATGAGAAGCAAATGATTGAAAACTTCAAGCAGTTAGACTCTGAATTAAATTTAGCTAACAGTGACAGAACACAAATTACTGGTACTGGTAAGGTAAAGATTTCTATAGACACAGGTAGTGAAGAACGCCAGATTGATATAGAAAAAGTATACTATGTATCAGATTTACGAACAAATTTATTATCAGTGGCAAAGATGACAGATCGCGGGTTCGAGGTTCGCTTCAGGAAGAATGATGCGATTGTAATCGACAGCAATGACAAAATTCATATGCGTGCCGATAGAGTTGGTAATTTATACCATGTGCGGATGAGTCAGAACTCTGTCAATAATGTTGAAGCCGCGAAGAATTCACTAGACATGTGGCATCAACGTCTCGGACATCTCAATGAACGCGACCTGAAAGCTATGGCGAAGAGTGGTTTAGTATACGGGCTAAAATTCAAAGATGACGAAAAGCTGTCTGAATGTGAGATATGCATCAGTGAAAAGCAGACTTGCACGCCTTTTCAAAAGAAGAAGGAAGATCGCAACAGCGAATTACTAGAAATAATACATAGCGATGTTTGTGGCCCCATGAATCATCAGTCTTATGGCGGCAAAAAATATTTTGTTACGTTTATCGACGATAAATCTAGATGGTGCGAAGTCTACTTCATAGCGAATAAAAGTGATGTCCTAAGTGTATTTAAAACCTACAAAGCATATGCAGAAAATTTAACCGGTAAGAAGATAAAAAATCTTCAGTCTGATAACGGACGAGAATACGTTAACAATGAGTTTGATGATTTCCTGAACAAAGCAGGAATTAGAAGAAGATTAACAGCACCGTATACACCCCAACAAAATGGGGTTGCTGAGAGGAAAAATAGGACATTAGTCGAGATGGCACGATGTATGATGCGTCAAGCAGGAAGCCCTCCTTCATTTTGGGCAGAAGCGGTTAATACCGCTAATTACATACGAAATCGTTGTCCAACTACAGCTTTAAATGGTGAAATACCTTTTACAATATGGAAAGGCAAGAAACCTACAGTAATATATATGCACGTATTCGGCTCGAAAGCTTATTATAAAGAAAAGGGAAAACCAAAAGGTAAATTTGAGTCACGTTCACAGTTAGGAGTATTTGTGGGCTATGACATTCAATCTAAAGCATATAGAATACACGATTCAACAACAAGAAAAATTATTGTGACTCGTGACGTAAAGTTTATGGATGAAACAGCATTTAGACATGAATATAAAGAGATACTTGATGATGAAGAAGAAGAGACTGATGAACAACAAATGAGAGTTGATTTAAATGTGTCAAATGTGAACAATGAAAGTAAGGAAGACAACCGTAGGATATTAAGAGCCAGGAGAGATGGTAGTAGAACAAGAAGATCACTTGAAAGAGTAAATGAACCAGAAGAATGTAGAGACCGAGGCCAATTATATGGAAAAAGGAACTCAACTGTCTCGTGGGAAAACTTAATAGAACCTTCGAAAAGAGGAAGAGGAAGGCCTCGCCTAATTCGTACTGGACAGGCGGGTAGACCGCGGAAAGAATATCATACAGTGAAAAAGAATGCTACAGATAGTGAAAATGAATCAGATGATGAACCGAATGAACAGATGAGTGCAGGAATAGCAATGATAGAACCAATGACGTGGAAAGACATAGAGAAGAGAAGTGACGTGAAATTATGGAAGACTGCTCTAGAGAATGAATATCTATCACAGATAAAAAACAAAACCTGGGAAATTGTGCCACGACCAAAACAAAGAAAGGTTATTGGAAGCAGATTTGTATTTAGTACCAAAAGTACAGGCAATAAAGTGCGACTTGTCGCAAAAGGATGTTCACAACGGCCAGGGGAGGATTTTCATGAGACCTCATCGCCAGTTGTAAGATCGTCTTCAATTAGACTCATAGCTGCCCTGTCGGCAGAATTAGGACTAGAAATCCATCAAATGGACGTAGTGACCGCTTACTTAAATGGTTCACTCGAAGAAGAAGTGTATATGGAAATTCCAGATCAGTTAAGCGATGTCCTTGAGAGAGTACTCGCAAAAGAAAAAGTCGGGTCACAGAAGAAAATAATAACAGAGAAGAATATACTTCAGACAGCTAAACGCTGGTATAAAGCTCTTGATGAATGTGTGGATAGTGTGTGTTTGTTGAAAAAATCATTGTATGGTTTGCGTCAATCAGGATTGCAGTGGTACAAAAGGTTAGTAAAAATGTTGAATGATATTGGCTTTGAAGCATTACAACAGGATCCTTGTGTTTTCTTTGCTCAAAAGGGTGAGCGAATGATGTTGATAGGTATATATGTAGATGATATGATTTTAGCGACTAATGATAATGTATGGATGGAAAATATAAAGAATCAATTAGGAAGTGCATTTGAGATGAAAGACATGGGAAAAATTTCCACTTGTTTAGGTATTGAATTTAGTCGTGATAATGAAAATAGAGTGTATTTAAGTCAAAAGTCATATATAGACAAGGTTTTAGAGCGCTTTGGTATGAGTGAGTGTAAGGCTGCTGTCACACCTATAGATATCAATGTAAAATTAGAGAAACCTGAATGTATTAGTTATGATATAATGGAACAGTATCCGTATCAGAGTTTGATTGGTGCCCTGATGCATTTAGCCGTATCAACAAGGCCAGACATCACGTATGCCGTGAATTATCTTAGTCAATTTAATACAAATTATGATATTGAACACTGGAAGGCTGCTAAACGTGTGTTGAGATATCTAAGGGGTACATCAGATTACGGAATAGTGTATGAAAGGACAGGTTTACCTCTCTTTGGTGTGGTTGATGCAGATTGGGGTGGAAATGCGATAGATCGTAAATCTTATTCCGGTTTTGCATTTATTTTGGCAGGTGCCCCAATCAGCTGGGAGGCACGAAAGCAACGTACCATTGCTCTTTCTTCCACAGAAGCCGAATACATGGCCATTTCCGAAGCTACTAAAGAAGCCATGTATTTACGTGATGTTTTAAATAACGTCGGGATTAAGTGTGAGTGTGTGATACTATTTAACGACAACCAGGGTGCGATTAAACTAGGTCAAAGTAGAAACTACCATTCACGAACAAAACACATAGATGTACGGCACCACTTTATTCGCGATAAGTGCGAACAAGGTGTAATTGATCTTAGATATTTGTGTACGGACCGAATGCCTGCTGATGTTTTGACCAAGGGTTTGAGTGGGACAAAGCATCATGAGTGTCTGCGTAATTTGGGTATGATGAATGAATGTATATAAATTTCAAAGATATGCTCACGACTTCGAGGGGAGGTGTTATGGTATAACGAAGAGCGTGAGCAGTGCCATCTGTAGGCAAATATGTGAACTGTGAGTCGATGGTCGTGCGCCGTTAACGTTGTAATAGTGATCGCATAAAATCTAATTAAATAAAAGGTATAGCCATTATAATCAGTTTAATTTCTCCATAACCCAACAGTAACCTTGAATGACATTGATTACAAGAATTTGCTTCGAGAACAATGATTATTCATTTTTGATACTGAGGTTGAGGTTACAAACTATGACAATCTTGGTAAAGATAATTTGTTTTATTGCTTTTTCAAATGTCACTCCTTTTATGAGTCACGTAACATCATTAATCTATATATAAGCATATTAACTCATTCTGGACCTTTGACTTTTTATATACAAGACTTTTAAATAATAAAATAATAATGTTGCATCTCGGAGTTAGGATTTGTGCCCGGTTAATGGCAGTAGGCTCACCCCTTATTACATGCAAACTGTGGGTGTAGATTGCTACACCTCTGCAAAACTCCTAGGGGAATACAGTCGTGATGGTGTATGTATAATAATGTTGAATATAATTATAACAAGAGAAAATAATCCATCAAAAAGTTGTCTGTTTCGCTGTCAATGGGACATAACAAGTGTTCAAAAAGCTGGACGCATTGCCACGTTATATGACAATGCTGATTCTTTGACCCAAGAAGAAGCCAGCCACCTTTTCTTTGAAAGGTTACCTCGCCGCTTGGAGAAGCTTAGAAAGACAAGATGAAACACTGAACCTCAAACACCTAAATATAACAATAATATTTTGATATCAACATCTATTTTCTTTTCCTGATTTATTTGTAAAAGGAAAAAACCGAGGCATCAATTTTTATTGTTATTACTACATGAATGAAACCATTAGGTACTGATACTATAATGGTTTGCAATGCAACGTGAATAAAGAGAATTTTTATATTGTCCGTATAATTTGTATTGTCAGTTTAGTCACGACTTTCTTTAATGGTAATAATTTTATTTTGTACGCTCTACATGTTGCTAGAATTTGACTCTTCATAATAAATAATACGAGTATCTGGCAAAACGGTTACCTTCTTCACTTTCATTTCTCTCACTATCTGCTTAAATTTGAATTTTAGAAAACCTAGAATTACTATCAAATCTGCCATCTAGTCTTGTGGTACAATTAATTAGCTACTGCCCGCATCTTCTTTCATTTCTTAGTTGATTATGTTATCCCACGGAATCAGAAAACAGAATAAAAATATCATATACCCTTTTTGTCAAGTTAAATAAAATTCTGTCCATTCTTACAAACTGCCCCGTTTATAATAGTAGTTGGATTCCACTGAAATTCCTGCTTCTTTTTTCAACCTTTTGAACTGTCATATTTCATTAAATTTACAATTTACTACATTTGTGTTAAAGCTATGTTCTAATTCAACAAGACCTTCACAGTTAATTACAACTGGACTAAAATAACAACACATGACCTTAATCACCGCCATATTATTTAGAATGATCCTAATGAAGCGTATGCGCAGATGCCCATATTAGTACGTTTCTAATTCTGTCTGTATGTGCGTAAGCTCATTGTTTCGCTCCAAAATTTTTTGTTCGCGCAATTATACGCTACGTTAAGTCGAGAAGACAAAAGGACTTTTTGTAAGACTTAAAGGATTTGCGGATATAAGTAGAGAATCATCAAAACAACTCCTGTGATGGTATTCCCATGACGCTGATTCATCAAAAACATACCTTGCTGCGAGTGGTTTAAGGTTTCAACTCGAAGATACAGATCGTCGAATCAAGATATCAGCAAACAATTGAGTGTATCATGATTGACTTTATAGTCAGTCACGCCCGAATGTTTTTGCAGGTAACAAAAACAATCTTCAGCTTTATTTCTTTAGTGATACGGATGTCAATCAAGTTCACAAGCAGCATATTTAAGTTGGTACATTAAAACATGAAAGCATTAATACAGTGAATGGTTAATAACGTCTCGATTGACATTAATTCTTCCTTGTTGCGCTTCTGATTTGCATAATCTGTGAACTTGTTTCTCTTGTAAAAAATTATCAAATGATTCATGATGTCTTGTGATTACTGTGCTA
Source organism: Caradrina clavipalpis (assembly GCA_932526535.1). Taxonomy (NCBI): domain Eukaryota; kingdom Metazoa; phylum Arthropoda; class Insecta; order Lepidoptera; family Noctuidae; genus Caradrina; species Caradrina clavipalpis. Next base: position 3,767,375 of record OW052108.1, read on the forward strand.
TAATCATATACTTTGTAATGATAAAAAACTTGAATGGATCGGGTGAGCAAAGGTTTTTCTTGGAATGTTTTGTGCTTATTAATGCGTTCTTGTTTGTGTACAATGTGTTGTTTTGCATTATTATTGAATGTTGTTTTAACATGGCATTCTGTAATGCTATTTGATATTCTAGCTGTTTCATTATCTACATAAAAAGTGGTGGAAGTTACATCGGTGCTAAAACGTTGACCATGGATTCAGTGCCTACATGATTCTAAACCCCAAGCATTAAAATTTTTCGTCAGTTATTAAAAAACCTATTTTTCTTGTTTTCTTTTCTGTATGAGAAAAGGCCGAGCAGTGCGACAAGCTCCTTCACAAAGATCTCTACTACTACTACTAGTAGCTATCTAATGGTCTGTTCAGTACTTCATTTTTACCAATCAATAGATCACATTACTCATCAGCCAAAATTGATGGTTTATTTAATGATTACTTCACGATATCAATGGGAAACCCATCATTCAACATTATGAACCTTGAAACACAACACCGCGAACGTGCTTCTAAACTCCATTGATGCACCTTGTAGCGTTGGCGGCTATGTGAAGTTCCCACCATTACCACCATTGATTTAGTAAGGACGTTGCATTGAATGTAGGCCAAGTATTTTATTATTTTTATTGAATGCAACTTCAGTTCTGTGGTATTGGATTATTATGGTTAAGATAATTATTATCTAAGTGGGTGCTTATCCTTAGCTTATGTTTAGAGAAATGCAGATGATATTAGGGTTCAACTGAAGGTGCAGTTTTGGAATTTACAAGAAGGTACTTCTTTGGCTAGTTCGGTGTAGGTTTTCGTTTTTGTTATTGTTTTAATTTTTGTTGTGTACTACCTAGCTTCTGCCCGCAATTTTTTTTTGCCCGCGTTAAGTATTGTCGTTGTCTTTTGTTCCGTTTCCATGGGTCGTAGCGTGATGTTATATAGCCTATACTAGTATATATTAATTTGGCTATCTGATTGGCAGTTTCCGAGATTAGTTCTGCTCTTAAACATACAAAATAACATCTTCATCTTTATTATATTAGTATATGTTATATTATTATATTAGTATATATCTTTATTATATTAGTATTGATAAGTTGTTTTATTTACACTTATATTATAAATCTGAAGAATTGGTTTGTTCGAACTCACTAATCACTCACCCAATTTCGGCGAGGTAGATTTTTCAAAATAGCCCCGTTACTTATTGGTCTGAAATCGCCAAACCGTATCACACCTTGTTGCTCGTATATTTTTTCTGCATTAAAAGTACTTGCCTTTTAAATGGGAATTTTATCACTCATTTAATGTTGTAATTAGATACGGGCGCGACACCTAGGGCATTGAACTACTTTTTTCTGGCTATCATTGAACGACTGCGCAACAAAATGCGCAGGTTGTTGTAGAATTGTTCACTCAGAAATAGTCATAGTAACCATAATAATAACAAGAAAAATAATAATAACCGAAGAAAATACTTAATACTAAAAAGACAACCACCCTTTAAAATGGAATGTTTTTAGGTTTTCGTACCCAAAGCGTAAAACGGGATCCTATTACTGAGACTTCGCTGTCCGTCCGTCTGTCTGTCTGTCTGTCTGTCTGTATGTCCGTCTGTCTGTCTGTCTGTTTGTTTGTATGTATGTCTGTCTGTCTGTCTGATTCGCACATGGCCGGTTTTTTTTAACCAAATTACTAAACCAATTGTGATGAAATTTCTATAGAAACAATCTGAAAGAATCCTTTAAGAAAACAGAACCTTTGAAAATCTCCTCCTTTTTGGAGTCGTTCAAAAACACGAAACCAATCAGCTCCATCTTGAACAGCGGAACTAATACTTCCCATTCAGAATAGGCTTGTTAAATAGCATCTAATTAGTCAGTGTAAGAGAGCTGTAACAGTATTCAATGTCAAGTGTTTCACAACACTCTGAGTTGGTCGTGAGATGATTATCAAGTATCAATGAAATTGATGCGAAACTATTTGCATGTCACGACTAGATTCCAGTACTTATTGTGTAAGAATTTATATTAAAATTATGTATTAGTTGGATGCATAACTGATGATCGTGTTGATACCTTTTTACGACTTCTTTCTTACGACAAATAAATGATCATTTTCATTTTCATTTTCATTTTCATTTTCATAGCGTAACGCCAGTCAAAATTAAATATATTCTTATAATAATTATTATTAAAATTAAAGAGTTTTATATTTGTTTTCATAAAACGCGAATATCTCTATTACGATCATCGCAAGGTAGGTTGCAGCAACTGTATGAGAGTTGCCAAGAATCGAGTTAAATGGCGTGCGATTGGAGAGGCATATGCCCAGTAGTAGACTAGGTCTATACCTAGGCCTCTCCAATCAATAAGGCAAGCTGATGATGACTGATTTTGGGCTGCTACTGAGAAATCGTTAAGAATATTTTATTCCACTCGGACATCGAATTCAAGATCACTAAACGGACATACTTAACAACCAATACACCACCAAGACAAACTTTTCAAGAAACATTTCAATAAAACGATGTTTTTACAACAGACTGTTAAGAAACGTTGAATTAATACAAACAAGACGGTAGTCAACGCGAAATTCTCACTTTCTAATGTTCGCACATAAACATAATCAAATTATGTCCAGCCGCCATGAGTGACCGTACTTTCGTTGAGCAAATATACCGTAAGGGCGAGGTGTGACTGCTGGCGGCGACGTGGTAATTGTAGCGTAGCGACAGTGGATATTATGCTGATTTTATTAAATGAAATAGAAATTTTTACTTTTTCTTTTAGAGGAACTGGGAATTATGATAAGTACTGAAGAAGGCTTTTATTGAATAATCAACTTTATGATAGATTCAATGCATTAGCGTCATTTACCTAAAGGCTAATTCTACTAATTAAATCGTTCAAAATCTTGCAGTAATCTCACCTCAGTGACAATAATGTTCAAGAAATGTAGGTAAATTAAAAGCATTTTAAAAGGCCTAAAAGTTAGCAGAATTACCCCAACAAAAGACAATAAGTAAGACTTTAATATGTTTATCAAAACGGTTTATAACAAAATACCTTTCTAAATTCATATAAAGACATTCATAAGCCATTAGTACTTCTGGAGACTACAATCAACAAAACAAACAAATTTTTGCCCTCTTTATTATTATTACTAGTAGTATGACAACACTGTTAAAAAATACGTCACAAAAAAAATTATAACAAATGAAAGCTCAAAATCTCTCAGCTAACAACGTGACCCATTCCTTCGGGTACAGTTCAAACATTATTATAGAGAGAGAACAAAAACGGTGAAATTCTCCAACTACGTGTGAAAAATGGTTTTCATTTTAAGTTTGTTTATTAACACCTACATTCTTGACGTTTTCTGTTTTGTCTTAAGTCGTTTTGTGTGACGTCATAACTCGAACCTTATACCTCTTGCATGGAGAAGAAAATTTCAATGACTTTGCTTTTTACTATGTGTGGAAAGTAATATACGATTGATTTATTTTCATGAATATTCATGTGCATGATAGGTACCAGGTACTTACAGACAAAAATAAACAAAAATAAATCAAGATCGTTTAATACAATTTCCTCGGTATTGTAAACTACAAATGTTGATTTTCCTATTATGTTATTTTCTATATCGATATGTATAAAACCTTTAAACTAAATAAATATTATGTGCGGAACGAGTATTTTCAATAAAAAAAAAACTGCGATCCGACGTTGTTGCACTAAAAGCTCGTATTTTGCAATGCAAAATCGCCATTTTGTGTTTTGGCCCTTAGAACGTACGCTCGTACTTTTTTTAAGAATAGAAAATGATCAACTGACTTCTTTCGCTCCGTGCGAAGTGGAACGAGTGTCAGACTCTTACTGAATAAAAACCTATCCATGTTCCTCCTAACGTCCTTTGCGTTCCAGGACGGCGGTGACTCTTTCGAACAAATTCCGCAGCAATGACAGGCACCGGCCTTAGCTGCCCCGTTTGCTATGCTGACATCTCTTTGAGGACTGCGTGAGAACACAACGCGCCGCCGCCGTCGACCCGGGCCTGTAGTGCGATTCTCTAAAATGCAAACTCGAAAACGAGTCTCACTAAAGTGACCACGGTCACTTCGATAACGAACCCACGTGACTTTGGTTTTTTCGCTTGCTGTGGTGACGTTACCGGCGTGATCGTGTTTAACAGAATACCATTTTGTTATCTCACTGCGGATTCAGCTTTCGAATTACGAAGTGAGGCTTAGAGATTCGCACTGCTGGTTCTGATCACCCAACACTCTTCATCCACAGACCCGATATACGCTCTGCTAGGCTTCTCATATAACATTGGTACATTTGATTACACGTAAAAATCAGACAAACGGAAGAAGTGATTGAGTAATAGTTCTTAAATTAGAGTTAATGTTCTTGAATGTGGAACAGGGTTCTAATATTAGTGTATTTGTTTCTGGAGTAGGTTGCTTAATCATCTTCACGTGGTGTTTTGTTACGGGATTTGAATAAACAGAAAAGGTTTTTAGTAGGTTACATATGTTTATTTTCCTTTTCTAGAACTGACTCGTAAGCCAAGTGGTGCTAAGCGCGATTGCTACGCTAGAATAACACATAGGATATGTTTTATTCCTGAAAAATGCACAGTTCCCGTGGGCTAATATATCAAATTTAACGCGGATGACGTCGCGGGCAGAAGCTAGTATTTCATAATAATGTACATACATATCATCACGTCTGTTTTCCTCGAAGGGTTAGGCAGAGATGTACCAATGCACACAGACAGTTCATGTTTTTAGGTCCCATGTAATAGAGGCTAATGGGGTTAATGGCAATAGGCTCGCCCCCTATGAGAATTTCATAGAAAAACCCAATAACATTTTCTGCTCGACCTGGGAATCGAACCCAAGACCTCTAGCGTAGCAGTCACGCTTAAGACCACTAGGCCAACGAGGCAGGCATAATAATATAATTTACCATGTTTCACATTATTATTGTCAATATAAATAATTTCTCAGTTAATCAATAAAAGAGATAATATTTTACGATTTGAGGACGCCACTTAAACCTTTGCCCTGCCATCTTAAACTGTCGGGCAATAAAACCTGGTGATATAACCTCTTATCTCGCACATTACAACACAAGTTGCTCAAGCTAATATTTGCAACTAAACTCGTAGTAATAAGACTTGTTTACACGAGTCGAGCTTTTAGTAGAGTGAGATTTTTTGTCTTTAGATTTACACATACATAATATTTACTGCTTCGCCTGTATTCCCCGAAGGGTTGGACAGAGGTGTACCAGTATACACCCACAGTTCGCCGGTATTTTTAGGTCCCATGTAATAGGGGGCGAGCCCAAATCCTAACTCCGAGTTGCTACTGAAAATTTCGTAGAAAAACCCAATAACACTTTGCTCGACCTGGGAATCGAACCCGAGATTTCTAGGGTAGTGGTCGCGCTTAGGAACACTAGGCTAATGAGGCAGGTTTTAGAATATTGATATTATTACTAAACGTTTGTTTACATGGTTTAAGTCATCCTAGTCAGCCTAGGTTTTGCCCAACTACGTTGGATTCGGCTTCCAGTAGGCAACTAGATGCAGCTGAATACCAGTAATTTACATGGAACGACTGCCTATCTGACCTCCACAACCTAGTTACTGAGTAACACGATACCTCTTGGTAGCACTGGATGCCAGACTTTGTGGATTTGGCTACTCGTAATGACTGTCAAAGATCCACGAAGGACAGCCGGCTTTACGTGCTTTCTGTGTTTATGTTACCAGTATGCTATGAAAAATAAATGATTTTAAACTGTCACTCATTTTGCTATATTTTTTTTTTAGATGGGGAATCATCAAATGACTTCTCCCGCCTTGGGCGGGGCAGGAGGGAGTGTCAGACTTTTACTGACTAAAACCCATGCATGTTCCTTCTTGTGTCCTTTGCGTTCCGAAGGGCGCGATATCTCTTTCGGATTTTGTTACATTAAATCATGTCATGACAGAATTTTAACCGCAAATTAAACATTGCAGTCTGGTTATGATGACTAACCACGACAATGCTTTTAGCACTGGATTACTAAATACTCTATACATTATTAATTATTATTTTGTACGGTTTATTTATGTAGGTAATTATTTTGTGTTTTATTTTAATGTATTTTTTGTTTAAGTACTTGATTTACACTCGAACAATAATTTGCAGCTGTGATATGATCGCTTCACCACCTTTGGTTGACTGGTAGAGAATGCCTAATACCTAAGTCCGACTTTGCACTTTTTGTTGCAAGTCAAAATAAACAGGTTGTTTACACCATGCAAGTCACTAAACAGTACCCATTCTACTAATAACTGGAAACGTATAAACGGTGTTTTTAAATCCGCAACTAAACCGGTAACAGTATTACAGTGCCAGTGTCGACATTGTCAAAGGTCGACACCTATAGAACAGGTTCCAGTGTTTTACTACAACTTGTAATGAATTTATTTTATTTACAGCGACCACACGCTTCGTTATAAAGGAATAGTTTGCATTACAGAGAAGTTGGTTAAGTTTGCGGTCGGAAAACCGATAAAACGGTTTCAATTATGTGGCCATTCATGAAATTATATTGAATTAATGTTTTCCTCGTTTTAAGTACCTAGTTTACTAGTATAATAATAAACCCGGCTTTTTATTGTCCCACTGCAGGGCAAAGGCCTCTTCTCATACAGAGAAGGCATGGGCATTAATCACTACGCTTGCTCAAGGTGGATTCGCGATTATAAATTTATATCAATTACTTAACTGCCTCGGTAGGTGCTAAGTGCGACTGCTACGCTAGAGGTCTTGGGTTAAATTCCCAGGTCGAGCAAAAAGTGTTATTGGATCTTTCCATGAAATTTTCAGTAGCAGCTAGGGCTCGGAGTTAGGATTTGTGCCCGGGTAATGGCAATAGGCTCGCCCCTATTACATGGGGCTTAAACATATCAACGAACTGTAGGTGCACGTTGGTACACCTCTGCCTAACCCTCCGAAGAATATTGGCGTGATGGTATGTTGTGCAGGTTTCCCTACACTGTTTTCCTTATCGATGCCAGTGATGTCTAAGTTAAACTTAGAAAGTACATAATTGAAAATGACAAATGCTTACTTACCTAGTATGGAACTTGCAAGTTTATGCATGAGGCACAATAAAAAATATGATTAATTAATATTGTTTTCCTCCTTTGTAAGTACCTAGCCTATTGTGGTTAATTATTTTATAAATAGAGTTTCTTATTATAAAAATTAAAGCTAAAAACATATTGAGGAAATACGTGAAGTAAAATCTCATTTACCCAAGACAAAAGAATTAAGTAAGGCTTTCGACTTTCTTATTTTGACTTTGACTTGTTTTCAATAAATATATTTGCCGATGATACGCGAATTAGAGTTAAATGTGATTGATTAGAGATGAGATAATATAATAAAATATGCGAGGTTCTTTGCTCACTTTGGATCCGTAACCTTCGTCAGGTTGTCTTACCACCTCACTGAAGCAGGAGCACTTTTACCCAACTGCAAGACTTATAAGACGGGACTGTGTTTATTCAGCCTATACATGAATGTTTCTTCTTTTATGGCGCTTTAGAGCTCAAACGCGTGAGCCGATTTTAATAATGAATATTTTTTAAATATATTTAAATAACGAATACCTAATAATAAAATATAATCATTAAGTTATATCGGAAACACAAATCTAATGAAAAACTAAAACAATAAGTATTTGCGTATTTGTACGACAAGAAGCAAATAATCCCTATTTGAATTATCAAACGCTTGCAAATAATTTGATGTCATTTTTACGTTTTCCAACTACATGACATTGGAGACACAGTGCACGATATCACTTACATCGCAATACCATCAAATGACACGGAGAGAGGTAATGACCTATTTGGAGTAGGTTTGAGTGTCGAGTAAAACTAGTCTCTGTTCGAAGGCCACATTAGGTAAAATATTGCCTAACAGTATATCAGTATACACTGACAGTATAATCATCGTGTAGAGTATATTTCAAACAGTCATAAATAACTTAATACTAGTGTTTTCCCGCGACTTCGACTGCGTGAATATTGGTTTTTCTGCGAGGTATTCTTTAGCGCGAAACCAAATAATTATTTTTCGAAAACGTTAAAAGTGTTATTCTATGGGGAAGGCCAGCAGTAGACGTCCTGCGGTTGATATGAAAAATGAGATATCTGACGGTGAAAGTCCCATCAAAATCGGTCCAGTTGTTTTGGAGATTAGCCGGGACAAATAGACAGACAAACAAAATTAAAAAATATATATATTCAATGTTATCATCGAAATGCATGCGATGTCATTCAGACATTAGGTACAAACAGACAATTCAATTTCTTTATTTGTATAGATGTACATTTTTTTTCTTAAACTTTTTGCGTATCATTGTACAAGTATTACACAATGCCATAGTATGTATATTAGCCACATAATATTAATGGTTAGTTTTTATTTATTAGTTAACCTTTTTTTTAAAGAGTTGAATAGACTGGTCTTGTATTCAAGATGTTACAAAAGTTCAATCTAAGAGAATACGATTTCGAGTTATTCATTATCTTATTGATAATTGTACTTTTGAGAATAATCATCATCTTTCAACTGAGTCTAATGGTGGGTCCACACGATACAGACTTTTGTATGTACAGATATCTGCACAGACTATAAAGTCTGAGTTAAAATTTTTACTCAGAGGTCTTTACCAAATGTCTGTGCAGACTTTTCATCAGTTCAGACTTCGATTTTAATGAATAAATTAAGTAATTCAATAATCATGAGTTTTGCTCCGACAATCGTACAGACATGTACGCAGCCTCCCGGTTTTTCTGGTACGACATTTGTCTGTACTGATTTGTTGTACAGACAGAATAAATAGAAGTCTGTATCGTGTGGACCCACCATAAGATTGATAGATCTGGAAATAACCTATAATTACTTCATAAAATATTAATAATAATACCAGCCTATTGTCCTACTGTAGGGCAAAGGTTTCTTCTCATATAGAGAAGGCATGAGTATAGTTACCACGCTTGCTCAAGGCGGATTGGCGATTTCAGACTTATATTTATTTTAACTGCCTCGTTAGCCTAGTGGTCCTAAGCCCGACTGCTACGGCAGAGGTCTTTTGTTCGATTCCCAGGTAGAGCAGAAAGAGTTATTGGGTTTTTCTTTGGTATTCTCAGTAGCAACTCGTAGTTAGGATTTGTGCTCGGTTAATGGCAATAGGCTCGCCCTTATTGCATGGGACCTAAATCATAGCAGTGGACTGTGGGTGTAAATTGGATCATATCTGCCTAACCCTTCGGAGAATACAGGCGTGATGGTATCAGATAAAGGCACTTTGGAGTTTACCTGTGCGCAATTGTGAACCTACAACCTCGTGCATCAGAGGTCACTGGGCCATCACAACATATGATTAAATACATTCTGAAAGTGTAGACTTATAGAATCTGACGCAAACGAGTAGCGTAATAATGATGTAAAATCGTCTCTAATTACATAGCAAAAGGTATAAAACTATGCAGCTATTACTAAACACTTCAAGGATAATGAAATCGTTTGCCTAGACTGCAAATTTTAGCACATCCATCAGCACTTAGTACTAACATTGCATTTGCAATTTGTTTTCAAAACTGACTGAGTTTAATGTTCTCGTGTTCGCAAGCACAACTGCCGAGGGTGGGTTGGGGAAAAGTGTTATTGGGTTTTTCTGTCAGCAATTTCTCAGTAACGGCCCGGAGTTTGGAAGATGGTGGTGTGACACCCCCGTGCCTCAGAAAGCACGTACCTAAAGCCGTTGATCCAGCGCCTGATCTCGCCCCGGTCGTGTCAGATTGCTATCCAATTGGACTATGAGAGTGAGGGAAGAGGGAGTGCACCTGTTTTTACGCACACACTTGTGTACTTATAATACGTCCTACGTTCTTGGCTTGTCTCCATTGTAACCAAAATTCGGTCAGGAGGATATTATTCATTGTAAACCATTCACAAATTCATACAACATTCCTTAAAAGGGTAGACAAACTTAGTCTAAACTTAGACTAGAAATAAACGGGACCTATCGATGAATCTATACAAGATTTTATCCTTATTCCACTTTGGGTAAGTAAACAATACTTATACCGTAAAAGAAGCTACAGTTATGCCGGCCCCCTCTGACTTCAGCTTGAATATATTTTCTATAAAGAGTCACACGGCGGCAATAGAAGGTCACGATTTCGCCATAACGTTTGCTATTTTTGTTTTAATCCGATATTGTTGTATACGGATTTGTGGAGTGCATTTATTTGTTTACATCTATCTTATAGACTAGGATCCTTTAGTCACTAGCCCCGTAAGTTAATAACGGTTTTTGAAATATACTTCTAATTTTCCTACATTTTTGAGAAGTTTTTGACATAGATTTTTGCTGAGATAAGAATGATAAATGAGATATAATGTGATCAATTGCGTCTTAAATTTGAACTTCATTAAGTTGACATAATGACTTAGATGATATAGATCTGAAGGCCAGATCTACGTCATTTAAACAATGCTAAAAATTTTGAGGATTTATAGATGAATGTGTAGTTAATTAGTTATGTACACTTGCTAGTTTAAAAGCTGGGTCATGATTCACATTTCAACTCGAGTAAGGTATCTTTTATTGGAAACAATAAAAATCCCATCACCATCTTATCTCAATCAAAAAATGAAGGTAAATTAGAGGTATTTTTGACAGATTAATACATTACATTGTTCCCAAAAATTTGTAGAATTTCCCCCCTCATAGCTAAAAATGGCTCAGCATTGAAACCAGCAAGTACATTTACCTTCCTAACTACATATTCCTCTATCTATTTTCAAAATTAGCCATGCCAAAATGACGTCGGTGCATCGACTGTAGGATCTCGAACTATATTATTTCGCGATTTCTAGTATGGATCGATTTTGCCATATCGAGTTAGTACAACCCACATTCACCCACGACTGCATCTGCTTTATACTTGCTGCCTTTTTCGGTAATTTGTCAGATTGGGTTTGAATTGCTGTAACTCTAAGCGATTGGCGGCTTTGATTCATGCTGGGAATAAATATTTGCCCGTAAGTAGTTGTTCTGGGTCTCGTTGGGTGTGTGTGTGAGTTTATATGTATGATTGTAAACGCACCTACGATACGGGGAAAATCCTAGGGTAGGAAAACGTTTATTTAATTTAGACTATGAGGCAACTAGATTCGAAATTATAAATTTTTTATCTTGCAATTAACGTTCAAAAGTGCCTCTTAATGGTCTAATTAAAGTAAATAATTTGACTTTGATTTTGATGTAAATTATGCTCGCGGCTTTGTCCGCATGAATTTCGGTTCTGTGATAGTTTTTTTTCTTTTCTTGTGTAGAACTATATAATTCTTTATCTAAATAAAATAAAAGTACCCCAAGTTACTCCTCCTTATAACATCTGCTATTTGCCAGTGTAATTAACGGCAACATTGGTCAAGATTAGCCGAAATAAATAAACAAATAGACAAAAAAACTTCTTTTTTTCTGTAAACACAGTTTAAATTCCTATTCGTAATTTATTTAGTAAAAATCAGTGTTACAACTAGACACTTAATTTTTTTTTCCATATCCTTAGAAAAATGGATGAAAAAAACACTGGGAATCCGACAAGCCCTTTCCAAGAAGCAAGATCCCTGTGACCTATTTCATACCTTCACTTACGCAAAGCATCCTGTCACTGACAGGAATAATATTATTTTTCTGATAAATAATAATATAATAATAATAATAATAAATTTTATTGCAAATAAAAAGTTACATTTGGTATAAACATTAACAAGGAGAGTGTGTTTGTGTTCCTAATGTCATATGACATTGTGCAACCGTTTGGAAAAACAAGAAAATGTTGGGAAAACAACAAAATGTAGTGGATAAACAAAGATGATGTTTATTTTGGTTAGATTCCTGACACGTGAAATAGTAGGTCTATACTAATTTTATAGACCTGATGTATTTTTTTGAACTCGCTAATCTACAGATCTTTCGGTCTGGTTCTGAAAAATGTTACGCTAATAAAAACCTATGTTATCCCTAGTGCTTTAAATGTAGATTTTATTGTAAAAAAATAAGGATTCATTAGAGAATTCAAAGGCGAAAAAGGCGGGAAAGCCGTGAGTTTATGTATGTATGTATGTAGAGAATTCACTTGGACAAAGTCATGAGCAAAATGAAAAAAAATATGAATGAATGTAAGGAATAAAATGAGAGTGACAAAGAGTAATTATAAATAAACAATAAAACAATATCAGCCTATTATTGTCCCACTGCAGGGTAAAGACCTCTTCTTATACAGAGAAGCATTGATCACCATGCTTGCTCAAGGCGGATTGACGATTTCAGACTTACATAAAACAATAAACAGCTTTCACTACAGGACTAATTTTAAAACGTAAATAAAACACAGCTGTTCTGTACAAAATGATTAAGTCAATTAACTGTACGGTACAGCATTTTTTTTTTCATTTTTAAGAGTTTGTCTAGGTCATTCACCCCCTGAAAAACCGGCAGTCAATTATATATTAGCTTGTATAATTAGCCTATGAAAATTATATCATCTAGGTAAATTATACACATTCATTATAAAATTCTATAAATAATTAATTAATGACCCCAAATGTTTAGTTATTAATTCATAATTATATGCCTATATTAATGTTTTGAACTCAGATACGTTATCGGCATGATGGGGTCAAATATTTTAGCAATCAATATTTCTCAGCGGCTTATATCAATCTGTTGTAAGATTTAATTAGCCATTTATACTCGTTATTTTAAATTGGGTTTTAATTTTATCTAAAACTAGTTTTTGCCCCCGACTTCGTCTGCGTAAATGTTGATTGTCGTGAATGCTGACGAACTCGCGGATCTGTCGTTTTTGGGGTTTAAAGTTACGCCGTACCTAATTTCATCAAAATCGGTTCAGTACTTTAGTCGTGCAAACGTAACAGAGAGACAAGTTACTTTCGCATTCATAATATTAGGTAGTATGGATAATATCGGTAGCTCAGATAAAATAAAAATCATCATAGAATAAAGATTTATATGAAAACAATAGCTCTTATGAATTTCAAATTTCGAATTCTTTAGATATCTAGGTTAGGTACGCTCGGAAAAGGAACCTAGATCTAGGTCAGGATGAAGTAAGATGAAGCGGATTGAAACCAAATAAGGCAAGACAAGAAATAAAAATATTTTCTCAAAGACACCAAGAAACTCAATTCTGGTGGACTCTTGATGTGCCCAGAAGGGTGGTCTTTTCTTGGCCAAAAAATAAGCATTGCCATACAACGTGACACTGCTGCCAGCCTGCTGACAGCGATGCAGATGAGTTTTTAAAAGACCTTTGAGCTTCCTCCTTTCTTTCTTTTATCTTATTAATTGTACATACTTTGCAATGTAATTATTATATTATTTATATGTTTTATTTATTTGATAATAGGTGGTCACTGCTGCCTATAGACATCTGCAATATCAGAGGTCTTGCAAATCCGTCGCCATCCCAGAGACATAATGAAAAGTGTCATGTGCCCGTTACTACACCGGCACCCATACATACTCTTTAAACCGGAACACAGCAAAGCTGCTTTACGGCAGAAATAGGTACCTACATAATTGTATGGTGACAAGAAACTCAATAGATTGATTTTACATCACAAATTCCAAGTCTACCATCAAAAGAAACTTGAGATGAGACAATTAAACAATACAAACTCTACACTGCGTACCAAAGGACCAATAAAAACGTCTTATCATAACGACGTAATTATTTACGACCAATCAGGAGGAAGCGACATCGTGAATACGTCTTTTGTTTGGAATCTTTATGACAGACGTTAAAACAATTGTTGGAGAGAATTTAAGGATACATACTATCTTCTGGCCCAAGACTTCGTCTGCGTATTTTTTTTCATCTGTGTTAAGTGACGTCTTTGGCTACTGCTCCGCTCCTGTTAGTCGTAGCGTGATGTTTTATACCCTATTCTATTCCTTATGAATCTGGCTATCATATACAAAAAGATTTAATCAAATCCGACTGGCAGTTCCAGAGATTAGCGAGTCTAAACAAACAAAAAAGTCTAAAGCTTTATGATATTAAGTATGGATATTATGTTTCTATAGGCGTACGGCCTTTCAAAGTTTGTTTGCGTTCCTACGTTGTTTTATATTGTTTCAAAGCTTCCTACTTTATAAGGCTTAGTACGAAAGCCTCGGCTAATGAAGGAACAAGGAGGAAGACAATTGATAAGAACAAAGCCACAACAGAGATTACTATCACGGCTAAATTAAACAAGGCTTCTTTGCTTGCGTCGTCATCGTTACAGACTGCGTCACGATTTGCACAATAATAATAATAGTCTCTCGACCAAATATCATCATCATTATGTCAGCTATAGGACGTCCACTGCTAGACATAGGCCTCCCCCATAGATTTCCAAAAGGACCAGTTGGAAGTGGCCTGCATCCAGCATTTTCCTGCGGTCTTGATGTGGTGATCTGTCCACCTTCTGGGTGGACGCTGCTCTTGCCGGTGCATGGTGCATTGAATTTCGGTTACGATGGCCAATATTAGGACTAGACTAGCCAAATATGCTAGCAGATGTTGTATAATAGTACAGCTCCTGATTGTCCGATAGGATGGCCATCCGACCTGGCATAACAAATATCAGAAGCAGGATCAACGGTTTAAATTACATTCCGAGACACAGGGGTTCCTTACCACCAACTTACAAAGTCCGAGCTGCTACTAAGAAATTCCTACGGGGAAAACCCAATTACTTATGCTCGACATCTTCGGATGAGCGAGAGCAAATGCACCCGTGTTTGAACACACATTTGTGTACATTCGAATACTCCTGTGTCTTTGACAAGTCTCCGTTTATATTGGCATCTACTACAAGCAAATAAACTGCCTCGTTACCCTAGTGGTCCTAAGCGCGACTGCTATGCTAGAGGACTTGAGTTCGATTCATACGTCGAGCAATGGTTTTATTGGGTTTTTCTATGAAATTTTCAGTAGCAGCTCGGAATTAGGATTTGTGCCCGGTTAATGACAATTAAATAGGCTCGCCCCCTATAACATGGGACCTAAAACATACCGGCGAACTGTGGGTGTACATTGTCACACCTCTGTCTAATCCTTCGGGGAATACAGGCGTGATTGTATGTATGTATATAAAATGCGAAATTAAATCTGTCTGTACATTGTGCTTTCACGACTAAACTTCTTTCTTACATAGGACTCTTCTCTTTTACATAGGACCCATACCGGCGAACTGTGTGGCTCTGTGTAACCTTTCGGGAATACAAGCGTGGTGGTATGAAGGCAAATAAACTTGCCTGTGCCGTACTCTTGTTGAGTTATGCCTTGGGTTTTACCAGATGATTCATTCTGCATCTAATTCTGATCTTAGCATCTTCAGATTCACTATAATATTCATGATGTCATCACTTCAGTGTTATTCTGTCATTAGATATTATGATTTTGTTTCTTTTGGTGCCTCTTCTAGTTATTTATGGAAGTAATTAATAGTGTTATCGTACTGATGTTTTATTAGATCTATTGATTGGTCTTGTAAAATTCATTTCATCAGATATTTGGTCAGCATTTAGGTTTGACTTTGACAAAAGCTTAATGTATAGAACGGGGAATTATATTCATGGTTTCCCAAACGAAAATTAAGCTTTTAATGTTATTTGCTAACTTTTAAATTCCATCTAAGATTACTAACCATAACCTAACATAAAAGTAATGTATGCAAATATCTACCTTAACCTCCTTAGATTAAGCATGATGGTTGTTATGTAAATAACTTAGAAAACACAAATACTACGCGATGAGTAACACCATAGTAGGTTTGTGTTTGTGCCACATTCTCTAAAACACGTTAAAAGCTTGAATGAAACCTGTTTAACTAGATAATAAGAATATTCCAAGCTGATGAATCTTTGTCAAAAAAACTAAGATTATGAGGTCAGCAAACGTTCTAGTTTTATCAGTAGACGACGTTTATTTATCATTTTTTTAGTTATTATGGTTGCTAGGAGAGACAGTAATAATAATCGTCAACACCTACGTAAGCGCCTTTGGGCAATTCGATCACGGGCTTCATTCAGAAAGCAGTACTCCTAGACACAGCGCGTATAGTTGAGAGATTCCTTTCTCAGGAGAACTGACCATCGGTAGCTTTGACCCTGTTCCCAATGCCGGTGGTGTACTATTTTTTAGATTTTTAAATCTTTTCATTTTTATACAAATGTTTAAAAATATGTATTGTGAATGAATAAATGGATTATTGACCAATTTCCAGGTCCTGCAATAGTCTTGCGCCGTAACCTTTCCTAACCTACCTAACCTAACCGTAAACTCTCCTTGGGTACACTTTGATGGCCGGGAGCAATATTCCTCTTCGTCTATTGATATTCCATCACAGTTAATGTAAGTATAAGAGGGCAAACGGACCTCTATGAGTTGGCTACGGCCCCTCGTATGCCTCTCAAAGGACCAAACCTTGTAGTACTGAAACCACTGAACAAAGTTTACAGTACTAGGAAACTCAATGTACTTGATTGAAATACATAATTAATTACTATTTCGTGTTATGGATCTAAATAAATTCTATACTAGCGGACTTCGTTCCCGTGGCTTATTTCACAAGTCAAAAGAAGCGTCTTTGGTTAACGCTCCGCTTCCATGTGTCGCACCGTGATGGTAGGTATAGCTTATGTTACTCAGAATTAATGTAGTTATATATTAGTGTTTTTTTTTTTAATCAGACCTGTAATTTCGGAGCCTATTCATTAGAAACAAACAAACAACAAAATCTTTCCTCTTTATAATATTAGCAAGGATTGTAAAACCTGGAATCTCGTGGCGCACTATCACTGTCTTTTTAATTTAGAGTAGAATTTATCTATTAGGAATAAACTAATGAATTAAGGTAGAATATGGCTATAAAAGCCAGAGTCTTACTGTACCATATCTATTAAAACATAATCACTTTAATCCAATCAAAATAGCGTTAATTGAAGGTACTAAAAGATGCTTCCCTCGTTACAATAACCATCAAAATATCCAATTTAACTCATCATTAATTCCCAAACAACTACTTACTCATTAGCAGTTATCTTTATAAACACACATTAATTAATTAATTAACTGCCTCGTTAGCCTAGTGGTTCTAAGCGCGACTGCCACGTTAGAGGTCTTGGGTCCGCATCCCAGGTCGAGCAAAGTGTTATTGTGTTTTTCTATGAAATTCTCAGTAGCAGCTCGGAGTTAGGATTTGTGCCCAGTTAATGGCAATAGGCTCGCCGCTATTACATGGGACCTAAAACATATCCGCGAACAGTGGGTACATTGATATACCTCTGCCTATTCCTTCGGGGAATAAAGGCGTGATGGTATGTATGTAATGAATTACCTTTCTATTAAACTAAAAACAAAACGGGTTGATTGTCTTCAAAGTTTGAGTTCAGGAATAATAAAACGCTGGTATCTCTTACAGTTTAATGAGTGAAATAACTTTATCTAATTAAACGAGGTCAGTGAACTGTTAATAAATAAAGCCGGTATACATTGTTACAAAAGATAAAAGTAAATAAAGGGAAAGATAAGAAAGTGTTACACGCGATTCGTTTTAAAGAATTTGGAAAAAAGTTTGGCTGGTAAAGGTATTTTCTGTGGGTGGATCAATATAAACAAAATGCATATAAGTAATCATTAATATCTTCTTTTTATCAGTTTCCGAACATCGTATAGGAGATTCTGGGTTCGCAACCGGGCACGGGCTATGTACTAAGTACCAATGCGACTTATTCGATATCATAATGAAATGATGTACCGTCAAAGTTTATATTAGATATTGGTGAAGAAAAACAACGTGAGGAAATCTGGACTTACAATTAATATAAGTTTGAAATCGCCAATCTACATTGAACAAGCGTGGTGATCAATGCTCGTGACTTCTTTATATGAGAAGAGGCCTTTGCCCTGCAGTGGGACAATAACAGGCGCATAAACATGTAGATAATGATAGTCATAGCTTCATAAGAGTAGACGATATACAGAAAATAAACACAAAAAGGGACGACCCAAAAAAGCAAGGTCTAAATATTGTTGCTACAGAAAAAATATGGTTTCTTCCTAACAATATTATTAATATTAAACCAACAACAAAAACTTGATGGAAGTCTAGAGGTCACTATATTAATACTTTGGGTTAAACCAAAAAGATACAAGACGTTGAAAGAAAATAAGATGATCATATTCAAAGAACGATGCCTTACAATTCAAACATTCAATTGACTAAATTATTTTGTTGTGTCAATGAATCTGCTCTTATTAGTAAACAAAACATTAATCATCATCATTTTATGAGTCAGTAAATGTCAACAATTATATCATCGGAAGTGCTGATGACACAGACAATGGAGTTTTGGAAAAGGAATAGTTTTATAAAGAAGAATCTGAATAGCCGGATCCACACCGGACGATCCAAAATGGATCGGCGATCCCGCGATCCGCGATCCAAGATCGTGATGCGTGGAGCGTGGATCGTTTTAGGTCGATCCAACAGCAATCTTTTGCGATCCTGACTGACTGCTCCAACGCGCTCCTGCCGATCCACACTGAATCAGTTGAATTTGTCTGGCTATGGAGTCACGTGCAACGACGGTGACGAATAGCCGTAGCAGCAGCAAGCTACATTTTACATTACGTTATATTTACGGCAAAAAATACGAAAACGAAAAAGACAGTATTGGGTTAAAACCATTTTTAAAAACCGGTTGGAATATGGGACTCGACTTTACAAAGAGTTCTTCATCTTCTCTTACACCTCTATTTGTGTAATTGGTATCATTAGGATCCCATAAACATTATTCTCCCTATATAAAGAAACTAGCTTCTGCCAGCGACTTCGTTCGCATGGCTTTATTCATCCACCTTAAGTTACGTTTTTGAATACTGCTTCGCTCCCGTAAGTCGTAGCGTGATGTTATATAGCCTATAACCTTCCTCGATAAATGGGCTATCCAACACAAAAAGAATTTTTCAAATCGGACCGGTGGTTCCTGAGATTAGCGCGTTCAAACAAACAAACAAACAAACAAACAAACTCTTCAGCTTTATAATATTAGTATAGATTAAACGGATACATTGCGAATTATCCATAACGGCGGATCACGCGATTCTAAAATCACAACCGTCCAGACCGCGCGCGCCAAGCGACTGAGGCCTCTTTGTGTGTGACCAAAAAACCGACAACAAATGGATCGCACGCGGCGAGGAGCGCGCGCTCTCCGCCGCGCACATGGATCGCGCGCGGCACGTCTACACTTCACGCTCCGTGGAGCGCGCTCCATGCCGCGCGCGATCGGAGCGCTTTGGATCGTCCGGTGTGGATCCGGCTATTTAACAGTTGGCAGAAAAATCCATTAGGAAACCTCCAGAGTACTAGGATAAAGGTAACAAACAACAATAACAGAGCTATAATATATTAGGCCATCTTAATTGTAATACCATCGATATCAAAGTCAAAGCCAAAGCAGTTATTTCAATAAAGAGTTAATTCTAGATAATCTATTTGGAGGCACTTATGAATCGTCAAGGGAAATGAGCTAGCAGACGAATAAGTTTAAAACAAGAACGCAGTATCCAAGAATGGCTGCGGGTTGTTCGAAAGAGATACCGCGCCCCCGGAACGCAAAGGGCACATGAAGGAACATAGACGGGTTTTAGTCAGTAAAAGTCTGACACTAAGGGCGGGGGAAGTTATTTGATGATTTCCCGTCTATAAAAAAAAAAAAAAAAAAGTATCCAAGAATGGCTTCAAAACATACTATTCAAACTAATCTAGGTACTAAATAGTATAAATTCTATCACCAATAAAAAGCTACACTATTACCGTGTGTCAAAGGATATTTTTAATAGACTTCCCCGCGTAAAAAGCCACGGTAGAAGCTTGTACAATTTCAAGACGTTCGTACACCTGCGACACCGTGAATGAGCTTGGCAAATATTCAATGGACGTTTTTATAATAATTATAATTCATCTCATGTCACATTTTTGCATTCAATTTTAAAATGAAATTTCCTCGTTAGCCTAGTGGTTTTAAGCGCGACTGCTACGCTAAAGGTCTAAGGTACGATTCGATTCGAGCAAAGTGTTATTGGGGTTTTCTATGAATTCTCAGTACTTCAGTAGCAGCTCGGAGTTAGGATTTGTATCCGGTTAATGGCAATAGGCTCGTCCCCTATTACATGGGACCTAAAAAATACCGGTGGGCTGTGGGTGTACATTGATATACCTCTGCCTTATTTTTATGGGAATACAGATATGATTGTATGTTGTATTATTATTATTCTTCTTTATTTTCACATGCAAACAATCAAAATTTTCACACAAGACCTCTAGCGTAGCAGTCACGGTTAGGACCACTTGGGTATCGAGGCAGTTTGAGAGAGGCAGGTCTTTATTTTCGTCCCAATAAATAATGCAAGCGTAAAAATGTTCCTTTACCTACCATAACCCACTTACCACACAGTCTGTCACCAAGTTTCCATCACCACATAACACTTAAGTCCACTGTTTACTCCGGAAGAGCCAGAAACTTAAGTAACAACTTGATTGCATAGGCGGTTATCAATCAAGCTCGTCAAGTCGCAGTGGAATGCGACCTGCGATAAGGACGCATCTGCTTGCTCTAATTTGTGAGTAGGTACTGCGTTAGAAGAGCATTGTGGCTCTTTGATAATAGATTTGATAATGATGTAAGTACTGTTTTGTTTGAGGCAATGAGTAGAGGTGATTGTTCTGTTCTGATCTGTTTTGTTAGATGGATTTGTTGTAGTGGAGTTCCTTAATACCAGCCTATTATTGTGTCTCTGCAGGGCACAGACCTCTTCTCAACCAGAGAAGGCACACAGTTTTAAATAAACCAACACAATCATGTATGGCAAAAATGTTATAATTTGTTTACTAATTTATTTGCATACCATAATGAGTACAAAATAATTCACACAAAGCTTAAAGCTGTACGATTTTCTTTTTAGTTTACTTGATTGACAAGGCCGATGGCCCATCTGATTTTAGTTGATCATCTCTGCCCATAAACATCTGCAATATCAGAGGCCTTGTAAATGCGTTGCCATCCCAGGGACAAATTTGAAAATTTTCATGTGTCTGTAATTTCACCGGCATCAGTACCATTCAAAGCGGAACACAGCAACGCTGCTATTCAAAGTCCATTAAACAACAAAACAATATTACCAATAATCTATAAATACCCCAAACTTGTACAAAGATCGCTCGCAAGTTATACGTCACTCAAGCAGACATTTGCTATGATATCATCATGTTTCTAACTTCCTTCGTGTCAGTGCTAGGTAATAATTATCATGTACTGCTAATTGCTAGTATTGCTCATGTTTATGTCTTGAATAATATTCTTTCGGCAGAATTCCGGTCACGGTGGTCAAGACTGGCTAGATTACATTGAGATGTCGACTGTTCCTTTGGTCCCGTAATCGTTAGGACAACTGCCCCCCTAGCCAAGTCACAAACGATAAACGCAAACGCTGAGTAGGCTTTAATAGATCTTCAACTTTATGTGCTTGGTTTTAAGTTGAAGATCTAATGAAGATTGCGTAGCGTTTTCGTTCGTTCCAGTCGCTAACGCTTAGAAATCTGTAATAGATTTTCGACTTAAGGCTCTTGGGTATTAAGTTGAAAATCTATTGGTACCTACCGAGCGTTTACGGTCATCGTTTGTGACTTGGCTAGGGAGCGAGTCCACGGTTCTGTAAGATTGTTTCAGTAGGAATTTCGCAGCAGCAGTTTGGAGTTGTCACGCCAACTTCCAGTTGGTGTGACATCTCCGTGCTTCGGAAAGCACGTAAAGCCGTTGGCACTACCAGGCGTAGTGCCAACGGCTTTACGTGCTTCACTCCTAAGTCGTATCGGATTACTGTCCCTTCGGACTATGTGAATTAATGAAGAGGGGGTACATATGTGTTTGCGCACATACTTTTATGCTATAATGTCTATGACAGTCGGCAATAGTGTAGCTTCAGAGGTAACAAACAAATAAAACTTAACCGCTTCATACACACACATACCATCACGCCTGTATTCCCCGAAGGGTTAGGCAGAGGTGTACCACTGTGCACCCACAGTTCGCTGGTATGTACAGGTCTCATGTAATAGGGGGCGAGCCTATTGCCATTAACCGGCCACAAATCCTAACTCCGAGCTGTCATTGAGAGTTTCTTAGAAAAACCCAATAACACTTTTTGTCCGATAATTATAATATTAGCATATTCGTGATTCTAATTTCAAACAAATCTACAGCGAAATAACCTTCGGAAACTTACAAAATAATTACCATTTATCTTAAATTGCTGTTTATAAATATTTACAAATTACTTCAATGTCAAGTCAAGTAAGAACTAACTACTTGATCTTCCTGATTGACAGTTACCATGACATAGTACATACCTATTAAAACGTAAGAAAATATTTCAAACGAAGAACTACAGGATTCCCTTTCCGGATGTAGACACGAGCAAAAAGTTACATCAAACAAGGTAGAATAAAAAGCCCGACATCGCATAAACGATGCTATACGCTCTCAAATACAGTTTAAAATGTACAATAAAAACTAGAATCGTCTGTGAAGTATTCGCTAGCAATTCGACACGCGATATTAGTTACATCGGAATTTGTAACAATATTAAAATAGCTTTTCGGTTTTTTTGTTTTATGATTTTATTGCGAGCCAATTTATGTAACTATTTTGTTGTTGCGTCTTTTGTTTTGATGTTTTGTATCATTTTTAACCGACTTTAAAAAAAGAGGAGGTTATGTTGTATTTGATTTTTATTTTTATTAATAGTAATTAGATATCTTTCCAGTGTGATCCTATAGAAATTTCACAGAAATCGGTTCAGTAGTTTGGTTTTAAAATCAAAATAACTGAAAAATATGTCATTCACCAAAACGAAATGGCGTATTTTGGTTTCTTGTGACTTAAGCTGTGTTTATAAAATGCGCTGTGTTAACTTACGTAGTGTTACCATTTCTTCATGAGTTTGGGTGATAGGAAGTAGGTTTTAAAAAGCAAAAAATAAAAATAGTTTTTAAATTCGGTTGTCTTTTTTGTAGAAAAGTTTTATTCTTGATTAAAGATTCAATACCTAGCTGATTTCAAACTTTCCTCACTGAACATTTTAGAAACGAAATCAATAATTCCAAAATAACAGTACTTGTAATTTATAAATCATTACTTTTGTAATTACCTACTTTAAGTATTTACTTACCGCGTAAATTACATAAAACAATTAGAAATAACTCCTTTTAACGACACAATAAGGTACCTATTTCGAGTTAATCGAAATATTCCAACTAGTTCACTTAATGAAGTGTGAGTACGCAAATGCCAATGAACTGAAATTATAATAAACTCGCAAACAGCCCGCGACTTCATACGCGTTGCTTATTTCGCCCGTGAGTTACGTTTTTGGTTACTGCTCCGCTCCCGTAGGTTGTAGCGCGATGTTATATAGCTAATATTACTGAGGAATAATGTAGCTACATATTGGTGAAAAAATGGTTAAAATCGATGCAGTAGTTTCGGAGCTAATTTGGTACAAACAAACAAACAAAAATTATTTTCTTTTTATAATATTAGTATAGAGATCTGCTAAGCGCTTCTCTTACCGCTAATGGCCGTCTTAATGTTTTGATGTTGTAATGGTATGTTCAGCTAAAGGCTTAAGTGTTCTGTGGTGCTAGTAACTATTGATTAGTTTTACTGTTTAAAGAAATTGCAATTTAGTTTTAACAAGCATCTGACCGCGATTTTACAGGCGCAAACTTTAGAATTAAATTAAAGTTCGAAATCATTTCAAGGGAACACATAAACAGAACAAAAGTATTCTAAATTTCAGATAGATCTGTTGAATTGTTTAAACGTGAAAGAGTAATAAACATCCATTCTCATAAACTCACGTTTTAATATTATTGCAGAAAGTCGGATGAAGTCGGCCCGATAATCGGTTTATCGGTCATGTGCAGAGACGCCAAAAGTGCTTCAAGAAAATAAATAGGTTTTAAACACCGCCACTAAAGAAACCAAATCATCAGTCCTAAAACATCTACCTATATTTTTATCAAGCCAGATAATAAACATTTATACGAGCTTGAATAATTATTTCGATTTCTAACTTCTAGTTTACTGCCTAATAAATTCTAGATGCTAGATCATGCTAAGTAGATAACAACTTAGTAATCAGGATTAGGTAGCCATTTTGACGTGCTATGACGTCATAAGGGTACTACGCGCCATCTTAGTCTGAGACGCTGAGCTTCTGTCGTCGGATTAAGTGTCGCTTTTAGTCAGTTAAGTTCCTGGTCTAGCAATGTCTGTTATAAACTAATTGACTCAAACTTTACTACTGTTATTTAACATAATGTTTTTTCTTTTTAAATAAAAGTCAACTTGAAAATGGACTTTAAAATCATTGCAGAAACATTGAATTCACCTTAATAATATGTAAAAAAAAACAGTAGGTACATTTGAATATAAGATGTTCCAGGTTCTCGTAGCTTTTGTTGTAAACTAATAGGGATCGATCATGCTTTTATCTTTAAATTAAACATAAAAATAGACTTAGCATCGTCACAAAAATATCGTCACCATAGTAATAAAAAAAGTATGAAAAATATTATTTAAATCAGCACATTAAAACTATCGGAAATAAAAAAAAATACCTTTCAAATCCATGCTCCATTTTACCAAACATGACATATTTGAATTGAGATTTTGATTGAATCACATTTTAAATAAGTAAAAAATAAAAAAGTCTCATTAAAATAAACGCATGCAACGTCTATCTCTCGTCGCACTCACTGACGACCATCAAAGCATTACAACAATCATTAGCAGAGGCAGCTTAGCAGATATTATTTATAATAATTTCAGTTCATTCACTCACAGATTACCTACCTTTAATTACCTGGACTTTACGCGGTTATTAGGAACCGTCGTAAAATATAACTCGATTTAAATGGTCTAAGACAGTGGCTCTTAAACTTTTAGTGTCGTGAGACCATTTGGCAACAGTGACTGACAAATGTCTTGTTAGTGGCGCGTGTGTTAGATCAATATTGGAGATCATCATCATCCTGTTCGGGCGTTGTCAGAGCCTCATTGAAAAGAGTGTCCGTGAAGGTTCTTGCTCGTTCTGTTCCATAGAAACCTAACCGGCTAATTGACCGAGTCCTTGACAATTCAAGAGTGCCTGTAAATGGTCTAATCGAAACCAATACTTTGATTTTGACAAAATACCTCGTCTTGCAATTGGCCACCAACTATTTAGCGTTAGACTATTTGGAAATTAGTGTACCTAGATATTTGGAACCTAGAGAATTATCGTAGTCTATTATTTAAAATAAATAAGTATGTTTAGTATTAGTAGGTAGTAGTATTTTTATAGCTGCATACTACTTTCCAGCTGCTTAGGTATAGAGCAGCTATTTTTGTTGCTATAGATAGAATAATGCTGACGTCGCGGACCACTTCTGGTCCTTTCAGGGGCCACCAGTGGTCCCTGGACCTATAATAGTTTAGAACCACTGGTCTAAGTAATGGTTACGATGAAGGTAACGTATGTTTCTAACGATATGAGGACTGTGGTGTGGAATAGTTTTATGTGCTAAGAAATACACATTACCAAGGGATTATGTACTGAGAGAGGCATCATAGGGATGCCTAGGTACATAGGTTTATCTTTAGTTTCTTATGGAATGGCAGCTGTTCGGATTGGTGTACTCAGATGTACAGTCTAACAAGTAATTTGGTATGCAGGCAAAAATATTGACCTATCTAATACATTATTTATTATTTATAAAACTTATGATAGGTTTATTAATGTTAGGTGTTGAAAAATTTACTGCTCAGCACATTTGGAACATTGTTTAAAAGAAGTCGCAAATTAAGGTTGGTTACCTTCGTCAAAAGTCAGTCAAAAGAAGACCCATGTTATTCACTAACCCACATAGAGTTCATTTTTCCTTAATTCTTGACAATATTTTTGACTAACACCTCTCACTAGGTATACCATTACCATTCGACAAATCGATAAATGCTCCGTTTGATTCGATTTTTAAATTATTTGACATTTACATGTAAAATCAAGCGTCATTTGTTCTCAATGAAATCCGGCAGCCGACATTCCATCGGGCTCAGAACGTTTAAATACAGTCTACACGTGTTTAAAAGTCGCTGTTTACTATGCATAGTGTTGGTATTCAAGTTGCGTGGTTATTCATAAATGACATCATCGGCAGACCATCAGCCGAATAAAGGCGTGGTTGTAATGACGATAGATGTTTTTTATTTGAGACTAAAAAAAGAAAAAATGTTGTCTCGAATTTTTTTGTTTTTTTTTTAGTTATTTAAGTAATTATGTTGGTTGTCATTAATCATTTTGTGTTATTTGTTTTCTAATTTGTTAATTGAGTGCTTAAAATAATGAGTTCCTTTTTTTTTAAAATTAATTGTAGGTTCAGATTTTTTGCATTGGTATTTCTTTACCTCATTAAAATTTTGAACATGAGTTACTCGTAAAAATATCTTAAACTAAAACCGCAATAACATTTTATTATTTCGCAATCACTTGTCAAAATACACATCCATTTTGAGAGGTTGCATCAATATTATGAGTGTATATTTACAATAACATAATATAACTTCAAGAATCTGAGTATACTGATCCTAATCAATCAATGTTTGCAAACTAAAATGTCATGGCCGATCGAAACAGGTTTAAAAAAAATTTGGTCATCATTGATGTTTGTAATAATGACGTTATCGCCAATATTGTGCATTGATTATTACTTAACTAAAAATATTTAAAGAATTTTAAGTGTTTGATATTTCTTTTTTGTTATTTTTTTCTGTGAATTCGGATGTTATTTAAGTGGTTTATCAATTTTATTTAAAATAATTATAAGTTTTTATTTTTGTGGTTTTGTTTATTTACATTAATGTTTAAAAAAGGAATGCCTTAATATCCTTCGTTTGTTTTTATACATTTGTTTTTATTGAGTAGGTTAGACTTTCAATAATTTATTACCTTGATCGTTTTTTGTTAAGGTTTTTGTGCATTAGTCGGACCATTAGGCTAATATAATATAAGACTAGATTTATATCTCTATAGATGATATTCTGATGACTGCATGCATTCCATATAAAGTATGATATTAAATAAGTAATCTAATATTCACAACAAAGCGGGCCTTATTATGTTACCACATGCAAAAAACGCCGCACAAATGCATTCATTCCTTTTAGGGGTACATCAACCCTTATTCGTATCATCCATTATAATAAACTTTTAATAAAAACTAAACTAATAAAAGCGATCTAATAAGTCTCACGTTACTCACTTACGAAAAACTGTTAATTTATCTTATTAAAATAGTTTTGTATTGTACGGTGTAATTTAACAAAAAGTTCGAACTTAAACGAACTTTTGATAAAATTAAATACTAACTCCCTTCTTTATAAGTTAGGACACTCAAACGTCAAAAAATGCATGGTAAGCAGACGTTAATTATCATTTAACTTTAAGCAACATTTATAAGTCTAAATTAATCCTACAAAGAGAAAAGATTCGTATTTTTATTTGCTGATAAAATCAAAAACGAATTAACCGATTTTAAAAATTCTTTCTCCTATGCGAAGCTACGTTATCAGCAAGTAACATAGATTATATTTTATTTCCAAAAAGATTAGGAATCCGTAAAGAAAATCCACACGGAAAAAGCTAGTAATAAAATAAAACAACAAAAAAAGCAAGGTAGGTAGTAACAGGCCCACATTTTTGTGCAACAACAAAACCGAACAACAAAACATCAAGTTTCAAGAGGCTTCATTTACCAACCAACTCAATATTAATCTCTTAACACCTCATTCTCAAAGAAAACCATACAATCGGACATCGCATCGTTAAATAATGAAGTGCTTAACTTGGTCCAGCGGCTTGCAAGAATCTCGCTTGCCTTGGCTATTTCCTACATATCCACTACACTTTTGCTTAAGAGCCTCCGTACCAAAGTTATCGATAAAAACTGTAATCCCAACACTTTTGATAGCAGAAACGGTAGCGATATATGCTAATGAAACAACGTGGTACGGGGTTTTCGGAATTATGCTGAGAAATTCCTTTGTTTTTTTCATTCTTGTTTTGCCGCATTGTGTATCGAAGCTCGATAATATTTGTAGTAATGTTATAGTTAATAATAAGTTGGTGTAATGTTTAAGTACGTAGGTGGCAATTATTTTGTTAATTTAACACACAATCTTACTACACTATTATAAATGCGAGAGTTTAGATGGATGGATGGATGTTTGTTACTTAACCACGTCAGAACGGCTGGACGGATTTGGATGAAATTTGGCATAGATATAGATTATAATCTGGAATAGCACATAGGCTACTTTTATCCCTGAAAAATGTATGGTTCCCGTGGGATAATAATACGTCGACTTTGACACGGATGATGACTAGTAGTAGCTAGTAGATAATACTATATTTTGAAAAGCTTGTTTGAACTTCCAAAGGGAAGCCAAAAGGAATCGAATTACATAGAGTCCTCGCCACTGATATTTTGTGATTTATCCTAGCAATCTAGATCAAACTTATCTAACTAACCTTCATTTCTAAACCTGTATCTGAGATCAAAAACATCAAAAAATTAAACACACAATATTTGCAACCGTAAATCTTTTCTTATATCTTTAAAAGGTCCTTTGCCAGTTTCGGAAGTGACATAAAAGCACCGATAACGATAAAAGGAAGTCTGTATTAGCGATGAAGTGTTAATTTCGTCGCAAACTTTGTGACAAGATTAGGTAACACAAAATGTTGAGGATTTTTTGTCCATTATGTAATCGGGATTGGGAGATTACCATAACGCCTGTATTCCCCGAAGGGTTAGGCAGAGGTGTATCAAAGTACACCCACAGTTCGCCGGTATATTTAGGTCCCTTGTAATAGGGGGCGAGCCTATTGCCATTAATCGGGCATAAATCCAAACTCCGAGCTGCTACTGAGAATTTTATAGAAAAACCCAATAACACCATTGGGAGCTTATCTCTTTATTATTATTATTTTTTAATTGCTTTATATTCACCTTAATTGTTGTCACATATAGAAGCAACAAGAATATTGTAACCAAGGTTTTGTAAAAACCAAATTGAAGGAAGAGAGTGTCCATGGAGTTTCTTGCTCGTGCTTCTCCATAGAGGCATACGTTTTGGAACGAGCAACTAGCTTCAACTTTAAACTGTAACTTCTTGACACTTCAAAAGTGTGATTGAAATAAATGCTTTGACTTTGAACTTAAAGGTTTTTTTTGTTTTTTTTTTTTCTAAGTTTATCTTGCTTAACTCTGATATCGGTGAAAGGAAAATATGATGACGAAAAATGAACTTATAATGAATACGAGTTCGAAATCGCTAATCCGCCTTGAGCAAGTGTGGTGATCAATGCTTGTGCCTTCTCTGTGTGAGAAGAGGCCTTTGCCCTGCAGTGGGACAGTTATAGCCTAGTATTTTTTTTTGTTATATTGTGTTTATTTCTCAGTAGGTTAGTAGGACGTGTATACCTACTGAAAGCTTTTCTACGTTAAGAGTAAAACAGATATTAATCTATGTACCTTTGAGATAGTTACTAGGTTCGAATATTTTTTTGTCTTTATTATTAACTAGCTTTTGCCCGCGACTTCGTCCGCGTGGATTAATAGTTCCCGTTCCCGGAGGATTTCCGGGATGAAAACTATCCTATGTCCTTTCTCGGGTCCCAGACTATATCTGTACCAAATTTCATTGAAATCGGTTCAGTGGTTTAGGCGTGAAGAAGAGACAGACAGACAGACAGAGTTACTTTCGCATTTATAATATTAGTACGGATCAGCATTCCTACGGTCGAGCCTTCTGCGTGCCTTCTCTGTATGGGAAGAGGCCTTCGCTCTGCAGTGGGACAACAATAAGCTGTTATTATTATTAATTGTTGCTTGGTGTAGACATTGGAATGCCTTGTCTAGAAATTCATATTGCAGCAGATATATTAACGAATATGAGGAAACTAGGAATGAGTTATTTTTTAATTAAAGATCTTACAAAGACTGTCTGAAAAGTAATTTGACAGAAATTAACGTTGATTATTAATGTTCAATCATTTTAAAACCCGCTTTAACAATTTAAACTATCTATAACCTAGCTTAAACCAACATTATATCTTATGCTAGAACAAATATAACAAGGTATAAAAACAAACTAGTATTGTACCTCTTTCCTAGACCAAGTTTATTATTTTCCTTACAAGTTACAACTTGTTTGCAACTTTAAACAGCTGATAGCGACCTACGCTTTGTTTTTTAAACCTGCCATTAAAATCTACATATTCATTAAGCACTTAATAGGTATATTTAATTCAATAAAACGATACTTGTAAGTACTTAGTACATGAGTCTGTAGCAGAAAGATAAATAAATAATTATCGACTTGTTTTTCTACAAAGTACCAGACTATTCTTGGCAACTGGTTTTTTATCGATATATTTAACAATGTAAAGGGCATACCTAGCAAAATTGAACCACACATAAGTTCATACCATCACGCCTGTATTCCGCAAAGGGTTAGGCAGAGATGTACCAATGTAAATCCACAGTTCGAAGATATGTTTAGGTCTCATGTAATAGGAGGCGAGCCTATTGTCATTAACCAGACCCAAATCCTACCTCCGAGCTGCTACTGAGAATTTCATAGAAAAACCCAATAACACTTTTTGCTCAAAATTGGACCGTCTTATCTAAATAATATGTTTGCGAAAATAAATATATTTGTTCGACTCCACGTATTTTCGTTTTATTTGCACAAGGTCTGACAGTAATAATATTAAACCTTAATTAATCAAATAAAGCTATACACAGTCGCTACAAAGCTGTTTACATAAATTAAACCGTGTATTCAGTGTCTTAAGTTGAAAATTGCAATAAAAACTAAAAACTTCAAGCGCATTTCAATGTCAAATATTTGTATTTATTTTAATGACTAATGATTTAGTAGATATGTGTTTGTATTTATTATTTTATTTATGCAAATTGTATTGTTTTTATTTTATTTTTTTAAGTAAGGTAAGTAATAATTCGCTGTTACTTAATTCTAACTTAACTTATTTAATGTATTTTTTTGTAGTTTTATTATTTTTGTGACCAATGCCATTGTAAGAACCAGAGTTCTATAGCCAGCTGTGTAGATGACCTTGATTGTGGAAAGAACGACAACGCCGTGTTGATCAGCTGTTAGTGTGTTTGTCCCACATAAGTTAAAAGACTTAACACATGTCGTTTGCACTTAACATTAAAGAGCATGTACCTACAGGTGTAAAATTATAGTTTAATGCATCATACACTTAAAAGACATGTAAGAAACTTAGCCCTTACCGTTTTGCCACGAAAGTGCAAACAAATCCTCGTCGCGAAGCCATTGTAGTTCGCTTATTATAGTAGACATATCAGCAACGAACGACATTAAAACATGATACCATAACTCCACAACACATCAAAATCACATCACTAGCACAAAAAAACCGCGAACCAATCAAAACAGTTGTACAAAACACAACACTAAAAGTGTCATTCACAAAAATGCAAGGAATGTTGATAAAAACACTGAAAAACTTTCGCTAACAACGTAAAATCACCGATATCGCGTTACAATTGATGTTACGAAACGTCAGCTTGACAGATCGTAACTCGGGGTGAACGAACGGCGTGCGCAGACGCAGCACACGTACGGCGCTCGCGATCGATGCCAACCGACTGGCTCACTGGCTCGACAACTCGGGTAAACACAACCGCGGCGGGGGGTTATCGATAACCTTCCGAATATCGACAAAGTACAACACTAGTGCTACCTCGTGTGAAACTGAAGGCCGGTAATTTTTACGGTTTAACGTAAGGTTAATGTAACTTGTTCGGCGTTTTATTGATGATCTGAACTGAATGTAATGTGAGGCTCTGAGATTTTGTAATCACTCGGCCTCTTGTTGGGTTCATTATTTTCGCGATTTATTTTGTTGTGTTTTAAACATTTGTTATTATGTTTTAATTTGAGATGGAGGTAATGAGATCGGGATCAAGTGGGGACTTAAGTTGAATGATAGTCTTGTTTATATGGGATCAACTCCTACGCATATTGTAATGCCAGATAGGTAATGCGTACCTATGCTAGTGTAGTTACGTAGTAGACACTATTTTGTAATTAGCAGGTATTTAAACTGGAAAGAGATTTAATAACTTAATTTAGTCAAATTCTAATAATGGTCCTATAGAATCAAAGTCAATTCTTTATTAAATTTAAAAGACACATATGAACGTCGTTTATAAGAAATAAGAAAACAATAATATTAAGTCTAGTTGCCTTACTTACATAGGTAGATACTTATAAATGAGTCTAAATACCTGTCTCTGTTATACAAGTGAATAAAAAAAACCTTCGAAAGTGACCAAACTTCAGTATTGACCTTTATTAGAAATAATTTGGGTTCAATATTTAAGTTAGATGTTTTTTTTCTCAAATTTTCTAAACCTAGCCTTCGTTATTAATTTTTCATCTTTACGGATCTAAATTTAGACTTTTTTTATTAAGATTTCAAAGAAGACTAAAATAACTAATAATTACATATTTTGTATAAAAAAACTATAAAATTGGGCTCATTTTCTTTCATAATATTTCTACGAAATCTGTGGGTATTTTTTCCTAATTAGCCATACACCCTACGGTGTCATCCACGATCAATTAAGCCTTTTTTAGTGCTCCACTCTCGTTGGTTGCAGCGTTATGTTCTAAGTATAAACTTGAATCACTCTATCTATTGATGAAAACCGCATTCAGATGAGTTGCGTAGGTTAATAGATCTAAGCGTATAGAAGGACAGATGGCGGGAAGCGATTTTGTTTTGTACTATGTAAAGATGTATCTATTACAAAATTCATCCATATTATTTTTCTACTCACATGCGCATACTCCTAAAACAATCACAAATCAAACAATAGAACTGAGATAAAACAATCTAAAAATAAATAGCGCTATCTATTTAGATGTAGATAATAACAATAGTTACTCAAACATTGTCATCTTGAAATTAGGGTGCGCGGGAGCAGGATTTCGTCACACTTGAATTAAATGATAAGAAGTGTAAAGTATCAAGAAAGTATCAAGATATGCTATTTTATGTATGTATGCTGATTGTAACTTTAAAAATAATACATCGAACGCATATCCTCAAATAGTTGATGTTTTGGTTTAATAACCGGTAAAAATGTCGTTTCTGGGAGGTCTATAATCATGTAATGAATTCATGGTAGACATTTTCTTTTCGATGTTCCATTCACCATGTATCAATTTAGTAGTATCTAAAGTTAAATCACCGAAAACTATAATTCTTCTTCTTCGTAGCTTATCAACGGCAAATATGTAGATATTAAATTATATAATTTTGTCAGTAGAAGACTGTTTGGCCCTTAGGAAGGCCGATTACAGCTTTTTAGCATCGTGGTTAAAGGATTAAACTATAAATAATAATAAAATAAAGAATAAAACATTTATTTCAGACTTTTTTTTTTATGGAACAAGGCCGCCACACTGTTCCCAAACCACTGCAACTTCAGACTATACAATGTCCATATAAAAATCATTTTTTATTTTTTTATTTATTAAACTATAATTAAAAGTGCATTAGTACCTACTTTAAAACAATCTAACTGTAATTTGTAAGTGACAGCAAAGGCCTCTTTCAATACTAAGAACATTTTAACGTAGGTACATGCTTAAAATTCTTGCTTAACCTTTTTTGTATGCTTAATAATAAAAACATACCTAATGACGTAATCTTGCTTTAGGCGTACGACAAACATAAAAAAAAATCATACACCATCCTTATATTATTACCGTTATTACATATTAAAAGAAAAAACTTTTTTTACCCTTTATCGTATTATTAAAGCGCGCCGCAGCCTTCATAATATAATAACTGGCGTGAAGTTACATATTATAATAGTCTCGTAACAACCAATTATTTTGCACGGAAGTGTATAATTGGTGTGGTAGCTGGGTGAATACTCTCGGCCGGCAGTGCACGTAATGGCTTAAGTGCCTAAGCTCGAAATTATTAATATAACGGTTTGTAAGCTTTTTGTTACGCGTTTTACAATCAAATTGTTTGAATTCTACTTGTTTTATCGCGTTTTCGTTAAGTAGTTTGTGTTTCTATGGTGTTAAGGACTGGCAGAGTAGGTAGAGGTACTGTAAAGGCGCTGGCTGGGTGATCCATTTTCAATCTTATTCATTTTGTTTAAAGTAGGTATGAAATTAAGAGACTATTTTAAATTATGAAGAGAATGAGAAACCGTCACTACGGCGGATACAATTAAGTTAGCTATAGTAGTACTTTTTTTTTATAGACGGGAAATCATCAAATAACTTCCCCCGCCCTGGGCGGGGCGGGAGGGAGTGTCAGACTTTTACTGACTAAAACCCGTCTATGTTCCTTCATGTGCCCTTTGCGTTCCGGGGGCGCGGTATCTCTTTCGAACAACCCGCAGCCCCGGCAGGCATCGGCCCTCAGTGGCCCCATCCAAGTTTGCTGACATCTCTTTGAAGCGCGCGTGGAACACGAACGCGCCGTCGACACGGTCTGTCGCTAGTGAACGTACGGACGGTGAGCTACCCATTGCTCACCGTCCACAGACACGCGTCTACGGTGGCCGGGAGTCGTCTCGCGGCTCCCGACGCCCGGAGCGTCTACCGCGGCGGCCACTGGGACGGGGGATTGTCCTCTCCCTCTCCCGTCCCGCCGCCTCCTTCTCTAGCATTACAGCTTCGCAGAAGGAGGCGACTGATTCCCATTCCCTCTCGCTCCGGACCATGGCCTGAACCAGTGCCGAACGCGAGAGGGCGCCGCCGCCGATGACCGCCACGAGGACTCGGCGGTGCTCCGCCCAAGCAGGGCACACCGCCAAAGTATGCTCCACCGTGAGCTATAGTAGTACTAGCAAACTACCCTCGACTTCGTCGGCGTGACTTATTTTACTCGTATTACGTCTTTGGTCACTGCTCCACTCCCGTGTATCGTCATTTCATGGCAACTCACAAACTTTATCTCTTTATAATGTTAGTTAGTAGTGTTGTGTAGTAGTGTATGTTAGTGTAGTAGTAGTAGTTACTAAAGTCCCCGTCACGAAAAGCTATAATTTTTTAACCGACTTCAAAAAAAAGGAGGTTATCAATTCGACCCGTATGTATGTAATATTGCCAGAATTGCCGTTTTCGTATATGTTAGTCTATATCAGCGTCTGAACAAATGTGCCAAATTTCAACAGTGTATGTATGTATGTATGTTTTTATGTTTGTTCGCGCATATCTCCGTAACTACAAGACCGATTTAAGTAATTCTTTTTATTTTTTGTTGTACTAAGTATTGTTCAACTTATGGAATACTGCAAGTTTCATCAAAATCGGTTCAGTAGTTTTTGAGATAGGCACTTTTTATTATATTATGTTTGTTTGCGGATAACTTCGTCGTTTATGAACCGATTTTGATTATTCTTTTTTTCTTAGAAAGGGTAAACTTCAAATGGTCCCATTTAAATTTCATATAGATCTGATGATGGATTCCGGAGACAGACAACGGAACTCTTCAAAAAATTACAGCAAATCAACCGCGATTGCTGCTATCGCATAAATATGCATTGTTTACGCAATCACGCAACATAACATCACGGCCGAACACTCAAAAGGGTTACACAGATGTAAACAGTAGTATTTGAAAATTTCTCATCCAAGTAAACGAAATCGCATATTCTGCTTTCTTATGACTTTTTAGTGGTGTCGCGTTAATTTACATAATATGAAACTTTCTTCATGGATTTGGATAACAGGAAGTTGATACTAAAAAGCGAGAAAAAAAAAACTTTTTTACAAAAAATAACCGCCTTCAAAAACTAAAAAGAGAAAAATAACTTTAGCTTTGGAAGTCGGTGGCAATACAAAACAACAAACAGAACCAAAGCCACCGACTTCCAAAGCTAAAGTTATTTTTCTCTTTTTAGTTTTTGAAGGCGGTTATTTTTTGTAAAAAAGTTTTTGTAAACAAAGAATTTCTACCTCAAAGTAACATACGTGTAATGTGAACTAATTTCACTTGGTCGGGTTATACAAAGTTTAGCGATATCACTGTCGTCTAATGTTTTGTGATGCTGGAACGAGTCTGCCTCATGGAGCGTAAACATTTTTGAAGTAAGTTCACTCTGGTTTCGGATGCGTCTCAGTTTATTTCTGTTGTTTTCGCGGATTAGAATATATTGCCGATTTTGTTATTTCTAATCAGTTAAAAATTGTTGTTTTTGTTAATTATAGTATTATTGTAATTTTTTTACTACCTACCCATAAGGTTATGAGCCCTTAAATGTTTGTTTACATAATTTATAGCTTCTCGTGACGGGAACTTTAGTATATTGACTAAATCGTGTCATCCATTCCATCTACATCACCTACTGTTTATTATCAATTAAGCAGTACTTTTAATAATTTTCATTTATTTATGAAAGTAGAAATAAACCAAAAACACACTATTAATAAAGTGTTAAGTTATAACCAACTCTCCCATTATTGATTTACAAAAAAAAAACAATATTTTTAGGTTTGTTTCTGTTTTTTTTTTACTATTCCAACTGTATGTATTTTCCTCGTAACAAATGAAATCGCTCATCAGCTTCAACTAACTTTTAGGAACGATCGCAATCTTATCTCAGTCTAAATCTGCCAAAAATGCATTTTTGTGAAATGTAGGTAAATTAGATAATTTACCAACATTTTTTGACATTGATTGTCGCTGAGATGAGATTTATTTTAGATTTTGAACGTTTTTAATTAATTTCAATTGGCCATCTTTTATCTAACCAACAATGTTAATTCCACATAAAATAAAATTATAATCCAGCTTCAAATTGGAATACCTTTTAAAAGGAATCACAAGTATGTTGATTAATTATAATAGTATTCTTAATTTAATATAATGCTGTGTTTTTGCCACTAGTGTGTGAAAATTATGCAAACTTCACGCTGTAATTATCACGGATTTTATATACTTACAAAGAATTCAATTTCACAACTTTCTAACGTACTTAATTTAATTATTGTTATCAGTGTGTCGCAATGGTTTTAATTATGCGGGTCCTTTGCATTTGCACAAACAAGACTATAAATAATTTAAATTGAAAGTACAACAAACTTGTTATATTTTTTATTAGCCAATTTTGTATCCCACTGCAGGATGAAAGCCACCCCTTTCTCATTACAAATTCTCTATCTATTTAATTAAATTAACATTATAAAAATAAAGAAAAACATACCGGCGAACTGGGGTGTACATTGGTACACCTCTGCCTAACCCTTCGGGGAATACAGGCGTGATAGTATGTATGGTATGTAAAAATAGAAAACACAAACAAATTCGTTCGTTATAGAATAGTTAAAATTCTATTTATTTAGAATTTTCTAAAACAGATTTACACAATAAATGGCAATGAAAATCTTATGAAAAATACTAGTTACAAGAAAATGCTCAGTACAGATAATTTTAGGTAGGTATAAAATTTTATTTCTCTAATGTCCTACAAATATTTACTTAGAAAATTATTTACAAATATTACCTACTCCACTACTATTTTGTTTACAAAGGAACATGATTTTATCCCCCAACACGCAAAGGATTTTAGCAAGCCGCATGTCGAGTACATCACGCCCAGAGCCGACAAAGCTCTTACAAGACAATTAAATCCCTCCATCCTTTTTGTTGTTCCTTTTACACAAAATGGATTTACATACGGTACGTCAGAACGTCGTTAGATACGTAATGTCACAAGCACAGTGGAGTCGCGAGTATCTCAAATCGCTAAATCTATTTACTCGTACTTTTGACTGCGACTTTGAAGTAGTATACGTTATAAGCGATTGGCGATTTAAAAGTTTAGCCAATTGTGGAACTAAACTTGGTTCTTGGGTATTCTTTTCTATCTTAGACCAGCCTCATGGCTGGTCAAGTCAGCCAGTCAGTCAAGTCAGTCTGACCAGTCCAACGACCAGTCATCTGAGGTTTCGATCCACGGAACAGTGACGGTGTCTAGCAATTGCCAATAATATTAATAATAATTATATGCATAAAAACCAGGCGTCTGAGTTGAGCGTAAATAAATATGGTAGGACATTTCGTGCTTTAAAAGGACTCAACATTGCAAAAATACATACCTTCTTTAGTGCTAATTCCTCTTTCTCCCCTCAAGATTTTACCCATGCTAAAATGTCGTAATTTTGACGTTTGAAAATTTCTAATAAGAATGCGCTCTCCGAACAAAGTAACCGTTAAACGATTGCCGCTTAAATTGTCCCTTACCTCATAAGTAAGATGACAATTAAAACTTGGTTTGAAACATACCTGAAACAAAAAGGAAATACGTTAAACTTTTTATATCATATATATATTCATTTATGAATTTCCAAATCACTTTCAAAATAACGTATGTAACTACACAATTTTGTATCAAAATAAGCGCTAATCTCAGAAACTACTGGTCCGATTTGGAAACATTATTTTGGGTTAAATAGTCAGTTTATTGAGAAAGATTATAGGCTATATAACATCACGCTACAACCTTCGAGAGTGGAGCAGTTACCAAAGACGTTACTGAACGTGGGTGAAACCGCGGGGTATATAGCTGGTTATTTATACATATAGTTAGGAAAAAATAACTATGAGATTGAGAAGAAATAATAAATAATATTAAGTTGACTGGCGCCAGCGGGTTTAAACCGCTTATGACTTGCACCACAACCTACTGCACAATGAATTTACATCTTGACTTTACATTACGCGACTCGTTAAAGCCATTACAACAGCAGCCAGCCTTCAATTGTTTTCACGATACAATGTAGGTTTTACACGCATAACTAATTTGTAAAACGATTTTATGTGCGGGGTAATAGAATATGAGTGGAATATTTATCAGAATTCCATTGTATGCAGTAGGTAAAATATTCAATTACAGGCACCTGAGGTATTACAGCTTTTTCTCTGGGATGGTAATGCATTTGCAAGGGTATTGCAGATGTCTATAAGTAACGGTGACCACTTAGCATCAGGTGGGCCGTGGGCGTTTTTGCTATCCAAAGGCATA
The DNA here is from genome assembly GCA_932526535.1 of Caradrina clavipalpis. NCBI lineage: Eukaryota > Metazoa > Arthropoda > Insecta > Lepidoptera > Noctuidae > Caradrina > Caradrina clavipalpis. The sequence goes on from OW052108.1 coordinate 3,806,790, forward strand.
AAAATATATTCTAAAACTTCTAAATAGACGGCTTCCTATCTACATACTATAATAATATTATAAAGTTGGGGAGTTTTTTTGTTCGTTTGATTAAAGGCGCTAGGAACAACTGGTTCAACTTGAAAATAAACAATAATTAGAATGTTTACCAAGGATGGCTACAGGCTAGATAACACCACGATACGACACAAGGGAGCAGGGTAGTTGTGAAAGACGTAACTTAACACAGGTGAATCCGCGGAGAAATTATTTACGAATGAAATTAAATGTAACGTTAATCTCAAGATTACCGGTCAGCTAATAATTTATCGTCATTTTACAGAAAGCATTATTTTATAATAACTTTCGATTATCTTAGAATATAAATTCCTACAGAGATCTTGACAAAACAAGCAAATGTGAAAAAGTGATATGACATGAATACAAGTTTCATGTTTCCTGTTCAAAGTACGGAACCGTAAAAAAAAAATAACAAAAAACATCGATTATCACATCATACAAATCGCCTCCTCCTACCACTTACACCACAAACCAAGAGTTGGCATAATCTAAATGCGTCTCAGCATTTCTTTTGTGCCTTATTCGAGTTGATTGCTACGCAAAAAGGCGTTCTGTCGTCCGTTCAGTTACATTAGTACAACGTGGGTGTAGACAACCCCTTAAAATGACAAGCTACAATAGAAATTCTCCTTCAGAAATGTTAGGAATTTTTTCAGCTAGTTAACACCGTTCAAATTGATTTTGAAATGGGTTCAGTAGCTGTTTTATGAACTAGTTCTTGAGTGAATTCAAGCGATAAGAATCGAGTGTTATTGTTTTTGAATTAGGTATGGTTGTTACGTCATAAATTAGGTTTTTGCGCAGAAATATTTGATAAGACATTTGAAGGTTTTATGAGTAGTTAATCTTAATACATTTTTTTTATGTGTATCTTCTATGCGTTCCTAAATCAACGTCCCGGTTGTGATAAAACTTTGTAAGATAATGTATATGCCAGTGCATAAGCCTGGGAAATTTCAAGCCTTTAAAAACAAGAAACTCATGTCTACAATAAAAACGGATTTTACAGTAATTCGCTAGTTTTTCTCATCTTACATATTCCTTTTAAATAAGAACTTACCAATCAAGTTTTACGGATTTTTAAATCATAATTGTTGAATCGATGAATAACCTAAATATAATTCTTCGCCAACGGCTATAACTTGCACCACCACCCAAAGTATGACGTACATACTTCTTACTTCTGACGCATTATAAGTGTCATTAAAGCCGTCAGGTACTACCTACGTTGAACTACTTTGCTTTCAAGACTTCACTGGAAGTCGGAATGTACTGAAGCGGCTATTCAAATGCAGGAAGAAGTTTGAAATGCCAGTTCATGCTTTTAGACGTCAAAAGTGTTACCTACATAGGGCAAACTGTGGTAAAGAGAGCTTTGTGTAAGTTTATGTGCACTTCGATCGCGGTGACGTTAACTTTAATTTGTACTAAGAGACTAGGAAAAGTGCGATTTCTGAGTTGATTTTTGAATAGGTTTTACATACCTACCTGTATTCCCCAAAGGGTTAGGCAGAGATGTACCAATGTACACCCACAGTTTGCCAGTACATTTAGGTCCCATGTAATAAGGGGCGAGCCTAATCGGGCACAAATCCTAACTCCGTGATGCTACAGAAAATTTCATAGAAAAACTTAATAGAACTTTGCTCTTCCTGGGAATCGGACCCAAGACCACTAGGCTAACTAGGCAGTTTTGAACAAAAATTTTAGTTTCGTCCAATATTCAGCTGTGGTAACATCATCCGCTGATGCAGTCATTAGGTCCTCACGTGTGCAGGGCATGCGGCGCAAGATGAAGGGTGGGAAGCATGGTCTGCGGAGAGGCGCCGCATAGGCACTAAAGGTTCGTGTCACCTTTGAAGCCCCACCTTTGGAGATTCTCTTTGCAACGGCCAACTTGGGTGCGGGGTCTGTTTAAAGATTTCCAGGTCAGTCACGGCAACGCGTGCAATTTGTACTGAAAGACTAGTGCGCTATTCGAAATGATTTTTGAATAAGAAATACGACTTGGAACGATAAGCATATTAATTAGTATCGGCCATTAATATGAATAAAGCCTTCTAACGAAATAAATACTAAATGCAAAATGGGTATTTAGTTTTGGACTTTAAACGTCACTACAAAAAACAAGAATGTTTTCTCTTTATAATATAAGTTTAAACAAATTGACGTAAGTGTACGATTATGAATGAGGTTAAGATGAGTTAAGTATCGTAGCGTGTATCGTAGTAGTATTCAAGTAATATAAAGGTAGGTTCAGGTTTGCGTAACAACTGACCTTTTTACACAAACAACACGGTAGTGTCTTTACGACATGCGTGAGAATAATAATAAAATCTGTAATAACGTATTTGCGTAACTGCCTTTATAATTGTGTTCGTATTTTTTGAATTTCGAATGAACGTTGACTTCAAAATGGTCAGGCCCTCATTGGCCTGTCACCGTTGCTCGGTTTTAAAATAATTTGTAAAAAATATGTTGTAATTCTTGTGTCATTATGAGACTGCGTAGATTTAGAATAGCGGTTCCGTAACCGCAAGCGGTCAAGCTGGAAAATGAGAATGTTCTTCTAAATCTAAGTTGTTCTAGTATAGTTTTCAGAGATACTTTTGGCAAAGTGGCTGATGTGCTACGCGTCGCGGGTTCGATTGGTGCTTTTTTTTACCTTTGGGAAATCATGAAATGACTTCTCCCGCCCGGGCGGGGTGGGAGGGGGGGGGGGAGTCAGTAAAAGCTCAGGCTTTTACAGACTCCCTAACTAAAACTCATCCATGTTCCTTCTTGTGCCCTTTGCGTTTCGGGGGCGCGGTATCTCTTTCGAACAACCCGCAGCCCCGGCAGGTCGATTGGTGCTTGGAACAAATATTTGTATAGTATAATCTGGTTGGGTGTGTATGTAACATGTTTGTAAACACACTTACGATACAGGAGAAATACCGAGTATGAGACAACGTTTTTTTTTAAAGACGATAGACAAAGTAAATAAATTACCTAATTAAGCTAACCCCTATAAAATTAATGAACAAAAACAAAACGAAACAAAACGTGAACAAAATTCCTAGAGACGGAATTTTCACTGTCCAACAGTTCAGAGAATCATTAACACACACACCCATCACACACACACGCACTTTCATATCCGTTTCCTATGCGTAACACGCGGACACCACTAAGTGTTCCGGGATGTGTCATTCAACATAACACTCGTAGCTTTGAACTGATCCGTTTTGATGTATGGAGAACATTTTGTGGTAAAAATTATCATTGGGAGATAATTTTGTATGATCAACAGCACTTTTCTAATAAATGTCATAAAAAATCTTTAATCTTAAATTTAAATATTTCATAGTAGTCCGATTGCATGTTTTATGCTGTATTTTATACTATGTATAAAATTATATATTATATGTATTTTCATTAACGTCGATGAAGGAACATTGTGTGTGAACCTTGCCCTATCCCTACTTCTCTACTAATATAATAATCGCGAAATGAACTTTGTCTGTCTGTCTGTTATGCTTTGACGCATAAACCGTCGGACCGATTTCGACGAAATTTGGTACGGAGTATGAGTAAGTTTGAACCACAAAAAGAAAGGACATAGATTACTTTTAATTCCGCGACTTCCTAAGCGTTTGCGATAACTGACATTTAAAACAAAAGCTAGTAACTAATATAAATTTGAAATTGCCAATCCGTCTTAAGCAAGTGTGATCATCAATGCTCGTGGCTTGTCTGTATCAGAAGAGGCCTATGCCCGGCAGGGGTATAATAATAGACTAGCATTATTATAATGCTAGTGGAAGAATCCTCACACAGCAAAGAAAGTAAACCTACCATACAGTTTATAAATTAAACGAAATCATAGTAATAATGCTCTTCTATTTCAAACAGTAGCCATATTATTAACGAACTTTTTTCTTTCTCTTGTTACGTCACGCACATCATTTTCAAATAAATAACGTTCCAAACTCAAATTCAAACTCCGAACGCAATCGTTCCGTGACACTCCATAAACAATTACTGAGAATTCCGATGCGTGAAGTACACGGCCAGTATTTTAAGACCTATGAAGCTTCTACTTGCGACTACCTTTTGTATGAGGTGTAAAGGGATTAGAGAAAATTAGAGGTCTTGGTATGCTGGTCGAATGTTGTTCGTAGGTCGGTAATGTCAGTAGCGTTATTGTTATCGTATCTTTTCTTACGACATCTTTCTTTTGTTTCGCGCCTTTTTTTCTTTTCCTTCTATTGCATTGTTGAAAATTGGTTTGACATAATTGTATTTTAAATTCAGAACGCGCTACAAAAATATATTTTTCTATTATTTTTTCCTTGTTATTTAAGCATTTACGCAGTGAAAAAGTAAAAATGTCCATCTGGAAAATGTTGGCTGTCTTTGGAATGACAATTACCTTTTGTTTATGTTTTAGACATCAATTTTGTTTCATTGACCTGTCTAACACGCAATGCGAGTGTGGAGCTTCTGATCAGTAGTGCGATTCTCTAAAATGCAAACTCTAAAACGAGTCTCACTAAAGTGATCGCGCTCACTTCGATAACGAACCAACATGTCATTGGTTTAGTATTCGTTCGCCGTGGTGACGTCACCGGCGTGATCGTGTTTAACAGAATACCATTTTGTAATCTCACTGTGGTTTCAGCTTTCGAATTACTAAGTGAGGCTTAGAGAATCACACTGCTGACTATGTTTCATACACTGAAATTTTCCTTTTGCCCATTCACCGCACTCTTGACGAGTTTAGTACCGCCTCAGTAGCGGCAATAAACGTGGCCACCTTGGGCCCAAGTGGTATAAATAATTATTAATCACTATTTTCTTTTCTTTCTTTTTCTTTTTTTTTTATTTTTGTTTTTTTTTTTCTTTTTTTTTATTATTATTTATCTTCGATACAAATAAAATATGTGGTTTGTGTGAGTGAACAACTAAATTATTTACACATACCATCATGCCTGCATTTCCCGAAGGGTTAGGCAAAGGTTTACCAATGTACACCTACAGTTCACCGGTATGTTTATGTCCCATGTGATAGGGTGCGAGCCTATTGCCATTAACCGGGCACCAATCCCAACTCCAACTATAATTATTTACTCCTAATATTAACCAAATACAGTCCACCTACCCTACAAGACCCTTAAAATCTCCTAAAACAAAAACAGCAATCAATTTCAATTCTATTTATATTTTGTTTTAATATTTTTTACTCTCCCTTTTAAAACATATTGGCACAGCCAATGGGCGGAAGTTAAAACACAGCCTATCAAATTTCAGCAGGAAATTGACATGGCGGCGCGTGCGCGAAAGTAAACCAAACTTGACTCACACGGTCGTGTGGGACGAGATATAACAGGTAGCGTTTTAGAAAATAAAAATTCCATGAAGAGTTTAATTGTAATGTAATTTATGTTACTGAAGCGACTTTAAATTGAATAGTTAACGTTCGTGTAGGTACCTCTGGTTTCTTTCATCATCATCATCACTGTTGTACGTAGGCCCCGAGAGCGCCCTGGGTTTCTTTTTATACTTGGGTTTTTTTTTAAGAAAAAATTATGAAAAAAAATATTTACATGAAAACACGCATAACCTGCTCTGTTTGATTCTGACACATAAATTATATATTAAGGCAGATTGAAAAGAACCACATCTGAGGTATATCCGCATAGCTGGTGATCATTCGAGAGAATTAGATATCAACGTTTTAGTTAAACTTATAATTCACTAAATTGCTTTTAGCTTATGAATTAAACCCGTTTCTCATTAAGGATTTATATTACATGTTACAGTGGCTAGTGTTACTGCGAATTAAAAAAAAAACAGTTCCGAATAACTTCCTTATTCTGTTCCAACGAGTCACAATTCTATTATAGACTATCTCTGTCTCTTTCTTACTCGTAACGATAAAAAAGGACGGGGAGTTTGTAAATATTATTTACAAACTCCCCGTCCTTTTTTATCGTTACGAGTTATATTATATTATATTATAATATCGAAAGATACAGAATAAGCCTGTTAATTTGCTACTTTTTTGTACAGATGCCCTTGTCTTGACATTTGATAGGCGAAGGGTGAAGGACTAAAGAAATACGTTGAGTAGACTATTGTTTTAATGAAAGAATTATTGTTTCGTCTTTTGAAACAAGAGAGGTATTTAGTGTTATTTATTTGCAGTGTAATTGCAGAATGAATAAGGCGTACAATTAACTAGGCGGCATTAATGGGTATTATTAAATAATAAATAAATTACCTCTTCAGCCTAATGGTTTTAAGGGCGACTGCTACGGTAGAGGTCATGGGTTCGATTCCCAGGTCGAGCAAAGTGTTATTAGGTTTAAATTTTTCTATTGAATTCTAAGTACTCGGAGTTACAGTACTCGTAGTAGTGGGTGTACATTAGTACACCTCTGCCAAACCCTCCGAGTAAAAATGGTGTAATAGTACCCTATGTACAAACGATGGTGACATGCAAAGATCTTAAGTCACTGTACAATACATTTCCATTCTGGACTTTGTTTATCGTTTTTCTAATAATTTTTTACTCGCTACCTTTCTACAGATGCCTTTGTCTCCCTTATAATTCAAGTCATGCTTGACCCTTTTCAGCTTGTTCTACTCAGTTAACTTTTATCACTGTATTGTTGACATTTTTCCTTCATTCATAAATCATTATGCAAATACAACCTTTTATTAAAATTTACGAGAGTATCTACAAAAATATGATCCCTGAAAATGTTACCCCAACAAACAAAAACGTCATATAAGTCTTGACTTATACGACATAAAGTTGGATAGCAGTCTTATAATGATAGTGAGATGACTACTAGGTCCTTTAGACGTCTTTAATTTAACTTATTAGTCGTGCGACGAAAATGTCACAATAAGCTGGTCTTAGCAACGTTGGTAAGACTAAACTAAACGACGTTATATTACAGTCTTAGCTAAAACGTTTGTACGACAACGCAATAGTCATACTAACGTTATAGTCCATTAAACGTTTTGAACTGAACAAATTAGGTCTTTTAAAAACCTTTAGATGACATCTATGTAATGTAGCAGTTGTATAGGCGTTTTCACAGTGACGTTTATATAACGATCGTTATCCTGTTTTACAGCGGGCAACTGGAGACTCTTAAATGACTTGGTTGTTTATTTAATACTCAAATATAACCTATATATTACATGTTGTCCGTTTAATGTCATGCCCTGACTTTAATCAAACTTGTAGTCGCTTTTAAGTCAGGTTTTTACTTTAAAACGTCTAGGCCGACATATTTACGGAACGTTTATTATTAAATTTACTACGAAAAATGGTTTTTGTTTTCAAATTTTGACCCATGTTTCTTGGGCATATTTTCAAATAAAATTTACTTGAATGTTAAAATGTTTTAAAATCTGCACTCCACTTTTACTGTAAATAATATGAAAAGGGTTTTAAATTTATGAGGAACCCTAATAACTATAGCTGTCATGGCGTATTGCATGGTCTTGAAATAACCTTAATACGACTTTATGTCTTTACAACGTCGTAAAGAGATAAGTGCATGACAAAAGCAACATGGCCTACATTTTTAGAAATAAACATATTTTTATTAATAAAAATATAATCATTTAAACGCAAAATTGCGAGGGGGCATGAAAATCTTGAATAAATACACATAGGTATATTATCATATAACTTTAATACCCAGTCAAACTAAACGGCATGAGAGACAGATACAGTTATTAGCGAGATATATAAATATAAGTTAAATAACACTCAACTTTTATTTCCTTGTGATTATTTATTTTGGACTTAAATCTCGAAACAAAACCACAATCATGTGCCACTATCATTCAAAAACACCTGTATGACAACAATACAACAAACGAGCCGTTGTAAAGTTATGAAGCGACTTCTGCGCGACGAAAATAGTAATTCCATAACGTTCATACGACTTTTGAATGACTTTAACGAAGTCAGCTTGTGACTTTTGTATGTCCATTATACGACAATGTTGGTCGTATAACTGGGGCCATTTTCGCGTTTAGTAAACGTTATTATAACGTTAGTGCGACTTAGGTATTACGATCAATGGAATTAAGATAACGTTTACTAAACTTTTGAACGACGTTAAATTGTTAGTTGGGACCCTTTCTATGTTGGGCAATGGCCTAAAATAACAGATGAAATATCAACCCACAGAAAATAATTTTTCGCTTTTTAGTATCTACTTCCATTATCATCTTAATATATGAAGAAACGGTATCTAACACTATGGAAATCAACAACTTAAACACCATTGAAAAGTTACAAAAAAGCAAAATACGCAATTTCGTTTATTTTGGCGACATATTTTTTTCCGTTATTTTGATTTCAAAGTCAAGCTACTTAACCTATTTACTAACATTTCTATAGGACCTATCTAAAAGTATATCCTTTGACATAATAATAAGACATTTCAATGACCGAAATAATAACCTCCTCCTATTTTGAAGCCAGTTAAAAAATACCTTTTTAAAAAGCCACATTTTCTTTTTCTGTAGGCACTTCGACAAAAAATACGATTTTCTTTTGTTTTTTTCACACAGCTCGGGTTTTAAACAAACAGTGTCAGTCGTTGGAACTCGGTTTAAACGCTACGCATCTGCGTCCGATATTGCAAGTCAAACAAGGACCCTTTGTATCTAATTACAGCGGAAAATAAAAAGACATGGCCTTCGGGCCTTGCGGTCTGTGCCATGAGTCATCTGGTAAAAGTACTTTATATTGCAGACTTGTTCATTCCTGAACGCTCGACTAATGAGGTTCAAGTGCACGTCTCCTTTTTATGGAAATTAGTCGGTTATTGGTTGAGTGTTTGTGGAGTTTCAAGTCATTCTTCTCTGTAGAAACTTACCTATGTGTTGGAATGAGTAACTAGCTTTAACTTTCTGATTGACCGACTCCTTGAGAATTCGAATGTTCCTGTAAATTGATTGATTGAAATAAATGCTATGACTTTGGCTTAGCGCGATCGGGTATAGGTTCATTGGATTTTACTCAGATTTAATTTCGCATTTTATATACATACATTCATACAATCATGCCTGTATTCCTCGAAGAGTTAGGCAGAGGTATACTAATGTACACCCACAGTTCGCCAGTATGTTTGTAAGTCCCATGTAATAGGGGGCGAGCCTATTGCCATTAATCGGGCACAAATCCAAACTCCGAGCTGCTACTGAGAATTCCATAGAAAATCTCAATAACACTTTTTGCACGACCTGGCAGTCGAATCCAAGACCTTTAGCGTAGCGGTCGCGTTTATGACCACTAGGCCAACGAGGCAGTTAAAAGTCCTTAAAAGTATCCCTTCCTCAATCCTTAAAAGATTCCCCTAATTGTCTAGTGTGTAACAAAGTCGAGGATGACCAACATTTGCTTGTGGATTGTGAAAATAATATAAAAGAAAGGGAGATAGTTTTTTTTTTATACATGTGAAATCATCAAATAACTTCCTCCGCCCTGGGCGGGACGGGAGGGAGTGTCAGACTTTTACTGACTAAAACCCATCTATGTTCCTTCATGTGCCCTTTGCGTTCCGGGGGCACGGTATCTCTTTCGAACAACCCACAGCAAAGGGAGATAGTAATGCGGTAATTCAAAGTTAATATGTATGATGTTGGGGCTTTCATTAGAATATTATCTACACCTTATTCGGAAGAAGGGAAACTGATTTATGAAATGGTGCTGCATCACTATCGCCCTCGCTTACGCAATAATAAAATAACATACATACATACATAAACTCACGCCTTTTTCCCATGGGGGTAGGCAGAAATCACAGAACGCTACCTGCTTTCCTTACATACTCCTTTCGCCTCGTCCACGTACATAAATCTGGTCATACAAGCACGCCGGTTGCGCGCAATAATATATTTAGTTTTTATTTAATATACCTAATTATGTTAAATAATTATTTAGATTAGGATGTGATGAAGCTGACGTACCTTGGTAAGGTAAAAGCCTGTAAATAAATAAGGATTATACAAAATTCCAGTCCCAGCACTGGGAAAATAATAATTTAAATAGGTAGGTAGGGACGTAGGACCAGTAATGGGTAATATTATGCTAAGTTAACTAAACTCAATCAGAGACAGCAAAGGAATGTAACTGGCTGAATAGACGATGAAAGAGATTTGAATTTGGAACCCAATCATGCCATTAACGGTCGCTTGCACCAAAAACTTAATCGAAGTTCTTTTTTTAAATCTTACTAAGACTACTACACAAGGAATTTGTCTTGTGGGTACCTATCATGGGTGTGTATTCAAAAAAACAAACAGCCAGACCAGGAACAACTACCTTTTGGCCATGAAATTATTTGTTCCATGCGGGAATGGTTCAGCCACTGTGCCAACCGTGTCGTCAAACATCATGAGTTAGGAACGCTATACACATAAACGGTTCGGCGAATTCGGTTCGGCATAATCAGTTTACTGACCCGAATAGGCTGACCCACTTAAGTGCATAGCGACCATAGTTACTAAGACAAACTTGAATTACGAAAAGTCATACATAATTTGTAATCTAACCTCACGTTAGCAACAAACTCTAAGTTAAGTTTATAGTACAACCGGGCCTCAGTAATTCTGCAAAGTTTTCCTAGAATTCTGCCACACCCAAATTCATGCTCTAATAGCTACAATGAAATTGTCTTTATGTTAGATTGTTCTTATGTAGATGACAGTTACTTGGAATTCTAACGATAACTTAATTAGCAGGGCTAAACAAAGGACTATTGAATTTGTTTGAAGACTAGTGTTGAGTCTAATTGGAAAACGTATTCATTGGTTGATGGAATCAAAGTTATTTTCTGTTTTTAATTTGAAATTATGAAATTAACTGGTTAAGTGTGAGCCGGGCTCGCACACAGAGATCCGTCAAAAAAACAGATGGCGATTCCTTTTAATTTTGAATATACACTCTATAAAAATGACAAAAATGTCTATTTACCGTTCAAATATACTGAATACAGTTTGACGGACAGATAGACAGCGGAGAGAGATAGTAATGGGACCCTATTTGGCACCCTTTCGGCGACATACCCATTCTAGGCAGATAAAGAAAAACCTTCATTAATTAGATACTAGCTGCAACCCGTGGTTTCACCCGCGTTCAGTTACTTCTTTGGTTATGGTTACTACTTCGCTCACCGTGTGTTGTAATGTGATTTTATTTAGCCTATACTATTTGTCATGAATTTAGCTATTATAAAATAATTATTTCAATCCGACTGCCCCGTTGGTCTCGTGATCGCAAGTGTGACCGCTGTGCAAGGGGTCCCGGGTTCGATTCCCAGGTCGAGCAAAAAGTGTTATTGGGATTTTCTATGAAATTCTCAGTAGCAGCTCGGAGTTTGGATTTGTGCCCGGTTAATGGCAATAGTCTCGCCCTCTATTACATGGGACCTAAATATACCGGCGAACTGTGGGTGTACATTGGTACACCTCTGCCTAACCCTTCGGGGAATACAGGCGTGATGGTATATATATATATATATATATATATATATATATTTCAATCCGATTGGTAGTTAGACATTAGTTAAAAACTATACCTACTAGGTAAATCCCTTAAGTAGAATATTGCCAAAAGCAATAACATAATTCATCCAAAAAATCAAATCATTTAAGTATTATCTTCATAATGAGATCAATATTAACCAGTGAAAACATTTCAATGTCTTTACTTTTGTGAACAAGTAGATAGGCATCCATATTTTCTTTTTCGTTTTATCTTTTTTCTTTTAGCAAATACATTTCTTACGCACAAACGACGAAGAATCTGTTAATTGGATGTTCGTATCTTTTTCCTTAATGGGCAAATATGAGTCGTTTGCAGCTTTAGGTGGCGATATGAAAAAATCTTGGGACAAAAATAAGGTACATATTTTTTTCCCAAGATCCAATATGGTACATATTTTTTTCATATGTTGGAACAAGTGTCTATGTTATTAATTTATTTAGCACTAGCCTATGGCCGCGACTTTGACCGTTGGTTTCTACGTGTTTTTTTTTATCTTGTTGAGCCTTGTCATTGTGGCTATCTTTAGGGGAGGCCTATGTCCAACTGTGGATGTCGTTCGGTTTATATGATGATGATGATGAAGTTACGTCTTTGGTTACTGCTCTGCTCCTGTGTGTCGTAGCGTGATGTTATGAAGCCTATTCTACTCCTCATGAATCTGGCTATCACATATGTATAAAAAGATTTTTTCGATCCGACTGTTAGGCCCAGAGATTACCGCGTTTAAACAAACATACAATATTCTGCAGCTTCATTATATTAATACTAGCTTTTGCGCACGACCGTGATCCCGCAACTTTATGCACGAAAGGCAAATGCCTTAACCAGGTCATCCAGATCATCACTAACGATCATCATTATACCTATCTAAGTATTACTTATAGCCGTTTTTTGTTTGTTTTTATCCTTTTTTTTGCAGGGTTAGGAAATCATCTAATGACTTCTTCCGTCCGGGGTGGAGCGGAAGGAAGTGTCAGATTCTTACTGACTCAAACCCATCCGAGTTCCTTCTAATGACCTATGTGTTCCAGTGTCGCGGTGACACCTTCGAACGATTTCCGCAAACCTGGCAAAATATTATAACCTGCCTCTATAACATAATGCCATTGGATGCTTACCCACATGCGCCTACGGTTGCCATATCCATTAGAAAGTACACCGACCTACGACAACCTTGACATATTGAGTTCAGCATGTAATCAATGTTTTATAGCCAATCAACAATTATAATTTACGTTCGATTAATTAACATAAGTTTATTGTGACTTGAGGGGTTTTGCAAGTCAGAAAATAGCTAGAAATCAAGGTTGCCAAATTTTTTCGCGGGCAAATCGGTATCTTGAAATGCTTCAACTGACAAATTCATTCCAAGAGTGCTAGACATCTATAAAAATACAACATACAAATAAATTGTATGTTTGTAATATCTTAAATAATAGCTTTTTACAAAATAAGAATGAATATATTCACGGTACACAACAAAACGAAAATACCCCCCTATAATTTTTGTATTTATTTTATTTGTTGCTATAACGTATTACACGCTCTGTGATAATTACAAGCGTCTACTCAAAAACAATAGATAAGATTATTTTTCTAATATTAATAGAAAAGACAAGACTAGCATACATTAATGGTCAAATGATACAGCCCTGTGACAAACAAACGGATGGACTGACAGCAAAGTCTTAGTAATAGATTCCCGTGTATCATCAACATCCTAATAATCATTACAGAAATGGTCATGGCCAAATGGCAATATTTATTGGCTCTCATAATCATAATAACTGCCTCGTTGGCCTAGTGGTCCTGTGCGCGACTGCTACGCTAGAGGTCCTGGGTTCGATTCCCAGGTTGCGCAAAAATGTTATTAGGTATTTCTATGAAATTCTCAGTAGCAGCGCGTAGTTTGGATTTGTGCCCGGTTAATGGCAATAGGCTCGCCCCCTATTACATGGGACCTATGTATACCGGCGAACTGTGGGTGTACATTGGTACACCTCTGCCTAACCCTACGGGGAATACAGGCGTGATGGTGTGTATTTAATCATCAAAATATATTAGCAAAAGAAAACCCTAATCAAATAATAAAGCCAAGACAAGACACGCCCAAGCAATAAAGCAAAACCATATTTTGCGAACCGCTTTCTTTCTAATCAATTCAAATTAATGATTCTCTCCAACAGTCGTCTTGTCAAACAAGACTTTTAATTATGAGCATTAACCTTTAATTAGAAATTGATAGAGACAAATCGTACAGCGAGTTAATCAAAATAATATTACTGTGAAATAATAGGTTGTCTTCTACGTGATTTGCATAAAAGTTAAGGGGAATACTATTTCTGAAAAGTTCAAATATAATATGTAATTTTCACTTGCAGATTTGTAATATATTATTATGGTGTTTTTTTTTTCTTTGAATTCCATAAGTAGGTACCTAAAGGATGTCAAACGGAACTATATTACTAAGACTCCGCTGTCTGTCCGACTGTCCGTTCGTCTATCATAGAGCTTCATCTATCGAACCATTATATAGTAGAAACTTGAAATATTCACAGTGTGTATAACTGTGGCCTCTCAAGAGGGGTTCCTATTTTTTTTATTCACGAGACAAAAAGTAGTGGTTGTTACTTACACCTTCAGTATGAAGAATTTATTACGATTTGTTCTTGACTAACTGACTGGTACAAAGCTTAATTGATGTTAATTATAGGGACAAAAAACCCATTAATGTCATGCATTATAAACGCGTGCTTTTTATGTTAAAGCAAAACGAAAATGCGCATTTTTTATGACTGTTTTAGTTTATCAAATGTGTTTAATATCATTAGATTATTTAATGTAGGCTTGTCATGCACTTATGTCCTATTTTAAACCTTTTAAAACATCGTGCTCATGGAGGTTAACAAAGGCAACAATTTTTATCAGATCAAATCAGAATTAAGTATATTATTATGCAAATCTAATAAATAAAAATAATATTATGTACAACTTTATAAAAAGGAAGGGCATCAAAACTACACCAGTCTGCATCCTTGTCATATACTAACTGAGTTTCAATAAAAAATAATCAAATATCGCGATAAACTTGACCTTAACAATTCGTATAAAAAAGTTTCGTCCCGCTATTTCTACCGTCAATGATTTACATATCCCCGTCATTCCTTTCTAGTATCTTGTACAGTAAATTATGACCAATATCGGGTAACAATTAATTAGAAGACATTTGTAATTTATCTATACTAATATTACAAAAAAAAAGGTTTTTGTTCGTTTGTTTGTACCGAAATGGCTCCGAAACTACTGGACCGATTTTACAAAATTTTCCACCAATAGATAGCTACATTATTCCTGAGTAACAAAAGCTATATAACATCACGCTAGAACCAACAGGAGCGGAGCAGTAACCAAAGACGTAACTAAACGTGGGTGAAGTCGAGGGCAGTTGGTAGTTAAGTAAATAATGGCAAAATGTATGTTAATCTAGTGTAGAGTTACAAACCACAATACTTGTCATACTACATAATTTGTAAAAGTCTGATGGGGAAAAGAACTGGTTTTATCTGATTTGCAAAATTTCTGCTGTAGGTATACATTTTCTCTGGTATAAGCGCACCAGCAGGCGTCAGACAATCGGTGTACGTTTTTTTTTGTCGGAGAGAATAAAACTTGAGTTTCTATATACCAATGCAGATGTTTTACCCAACTACTGAAACGGTCCGATAATCCGCCCTACATGAAGTCGGTTGTGTGTGGGCCACACACGGACATTATTCTGATGGCCCAATATTTAAGCGCGCCTATCACGTAAACGAACAAAAATGTGACTTTTTAAAAATTGAATTTATTTTTAAGTTTTTAAGAGACGTGGGTGTCTTACTTGCCTATCCTGTCATCAATATCATAACAATCATTGTTGATAATTAATAATAAGTCCGAAATCGCAAATACAATTCACAATTCTACCCCTTAATAATGTGTGTTGGGAGATAAAACTACTTTATTATTTACTAGCTTCTGCCCGCGACTTCGTCCGCGTCACAGTTGATGTGTTATCCTACGGGTACCGTACATTTTCCCTGGATAAAAAGTAGCCTATGTGTTATTCCAGACTATAATCTATCTTTGTGCCAAATTTCATCCAGATCCATTCAGCCGTTTAAGCGTGAAAGAGTAACAAACATCCATACATCCATACATCCATACTTACAAACTTTCGCCTTTATAATAGTAGTAGGATTTGACTGCCTTGTTAGTCTCGTGGTCGCAAGCGCAACGGCTGAACCTGGGCTTAATTCATCATGTATCATCGGGATTTTCCGTTAGGAATTCCTCAGTAGCAGCCTAGAGATTAGAAGATGGTGTTGTGACACCACCGTGTCTCGTAACCTACGTAAAGCCAGTGATCCTGAGCCTGATCTCTCCCCGGTTATGTCGGGTTACCTTCCCATCGGACTATGAGAATGAGAGAAAAGAGGGTGCACCTGTACTTGCACACAATTATCTACTATAATATCTCATGCGTACTTGGCTAGTCTCCGCTGAGTGACCGAAATTCGGTCTCTAGAAAGTATTAAGTACACATAAAATTGTCGAACCATGTCAAATGTAACATAACATGGTAGACTTTTTGTGTGCAATTATTATAACAAATGTTGACTAATCATTATGCTTGTTTAAATTAATTACGTCCAAGCGGTCACACGTTGAAGTAGAAAGTATGCTTTGTGGTTATAATAAGTCTAAATTGATCAGGTTATTTCATTCATTCATTTACTCATTCAAATACTAGTCATTCATCAATTCATTTTTTTAACCAAGCAAGTGACAATTTTCTTCTGTTTTTGCAACAAAATTTGAAAGTAATTTTGTTCTGAAATGACAGTCTGTTTGAGATAATAATAAAAGTCTTGTTCTTCATCTCTGGCTTGCCTTTATTGGCCGGCCGGAGTGAACACTGACGAGGAACAGAGCTCCCACCTCTCTCTTGCCTTCATTGGCCGGTTTGAGTGGAGAATCGCAAGAGCATTCGTGTTCGGGGGAAGGAAGTATTTCAGTAAGGTGCTGGTAGGGATCTTGACCGTACTTCCGGGATTGTCCTGATAGCCGCGAAATACCTCTCCACTCCTCAAGCACCTCAGTCTGTGTTGCCCTCTTGTCGCTACGTCACTACGTGCTAGCGGCCGTTTTAGGGGGCCCATTTATCGAGTGTGCTAGTCACCCCCTGCCATTTTATCTTTGTCATAAAAACATTGATTGGCAGGGGCCATAGTCCTTCCATAGTGTCAGGAAACCAGTCCATTTTAGTCACCCAAACCCATAGCCCTATTCTTAGTTTCCATATTCTGTAATAGTCCTGCGCCAGCCGGGGATTGTCCTTGGGTGCATTTGCATAGTGCAAACAGGGACAATTGTCGGCTGGTGTTCCATTTCATTGTAAAGCCATGTAAGGGCCTCTGCGAGTTGGCTTCGGCTCCTCGTACGCCTTCCAAAGGTCCGGGACCCTAGGGTCCCGAGATAAGTTACCAAATAATAATAATATTTGATACTCCTGGCATATGCCCGCGATTCGTTCCACGTGAATGTCGGTTTTCTGCAGTTTGAATTTCTTTTTGCGTGAAATCCCTATGAAATAAAGTCTATTTCTAGTAGTATCTAATCCAAAATATTACAGAAATTGAAAGTAATTTTAAATTGTTACTCAATGTACCGTGTTATATAGATACATGTTTTTTTGTGAAGTTGATTCGTAAAAGTTACCAGAGTCAAAAAACCTATTTTTTTGTGTATGTATTCTTCCGACCGATTCCGACCACGGCGGCTAGTACGCAGGAGATATTATAGTGTGCAAGTGTGTCCTAAAACACAGGTGCACTCCCTCTTCGCTAACTCTCATAGTCCGATGGGACGGCATTAGAGATTAGGCGCAGGACCAACGGCTTTACGTGCTTTCCGAGACACGGGAGTGTCACACAACCAACGTCCATACTCCGAAGTGCTACTAAGAAATACTACCTGGGAATCGAATCTAGGACCGGCACAGCTAGGATCTCTTAGTAGTATGTAATTCAAAATACAACCCTATTAATGACATTACAGCCAATATTTCAAGAGAACTGCCCCGTTGGTCTCGTGGTCGCAAGTGCGACCGCTGTGCAAGGGGTCCCGGGTTCGATTCCCAGGTCGGGCAAAAAGTGTTATTGGGTTTATCTATGAAATTCTCAGTAGCAGCTCGGAGTTTGGATTTGTGCCCGGTTAATGGCAATAGGCTCGCCCCCTATTACATGGGACCTAAATATACCGGCGAACTGTGGGTGTACATTAGTACACCTCTGCCTAACCCTTCGGGGAATACAGGCGTGATGGTATATTTATTTCAAGAGAAAATCTTAATAGAATGTTGCTCAATATACCTTGTTATAATAACATCGGTACATAATTATGCTCGTAACTGTACATATTTATGTATGTAGTAGATACTAACAAGTCGTTAATGATAATGCTATTATTATAACAAATTTCGCCTGATTAGCCTAGTCAGATAAATTCGATTAATTAATTTTGGCAGTCAAACCGCCGCCGACATAGAAAGTTGGTCGCAAAAATTATTGCTTACATTCATTTTATTGGGAAGTTCGACCAAATTGAGATTTATTTTTACTGTTTTTAGTTAGGTTATGTTATGCCATGAGTATTTTGCCAAAATTAACAATTTCATATGATTCCTATAACCACACTATTTATTGTATACATACATTACATACCATCACGCTTGTATTCCCCGAAGAGTTAGGCAGAGGTGTACCAATGAACACCCAGAGCCCGCCGGAACTGAGAATTACATAAACAACCCCAATAATACATTTGTCGACCTAGGTATCGAACCTAAAACCTCTAGCGTAGCAGCTGTACCACTAGGGTAACGAGGCAGTTATAACGTCAAATTTGATATAACCTCTTTCCAATACACACCCAAGCGAGTGTAATCAATTAATATGTGGGACTATAAACAAGACATTTCACAGAAGACATTATATTAAGTCGATAACCATGATTATAATGCAACTATCCTTGTCCTACAAGCTATGCACTCTACGATATTAGAATAACAAACAAAAACAGAATATTTTAATACATTGTCAAACCGGTATGAAGACTTTGCAAATATCAAAAGTACCAATAAAGTAGTAGTAGAGTAGCTCTTTGTGAAGGAGCTCGTCTGGTAAAGTACTACCACCATACCTATTTCTGCCGTGAAGCAGCGTTGCTGTGTTCCAGTTTGAAGGGTACCTATAGGTGCCGGTGTAATTACAGGCACATGAGACATTTCAACTTTGTCTCTGGGATGGCAACGCATTTTCTTAGCATCTGGTATTGCAGATGTCTGTAGGTAGCGGTGACCACATAACATCATGTAGGCCGTTAGATTGTTTGCCATCCAAAAGATGTAAAAAAAAAGAAAAATTATTGCGACACGACCACACCATAACGTAAGCTAAGTATGTCTTAACTTAGCCTTTCGTCTGTCAATAAATTAAATAGGTACAACAATTTTGTTATCTCTCTAGAATTCCGCCGGTGACTTTGATGTCCACACAAACTTAGCGAAAATAAAATACAATTTATTGGCAAATCGAAATTGGAAACTTGTATTTTGACATTTAATTTTATGATCGTGTATTTTTGGATGTCGTTTATGTAATGGCGTATGCTAATTATGTGGTGACTGAAAGTTTTTGTGTTGGATATTAATTAAAGACTAATTTATTAGTGTTAGGTATTTAATTATTAGATATGGAAGTCGAGGAAGTAATAAAAATTACAGAAAAAAATATCTATTACATACTTTTGCTTTTATAACTTAACTAGCGTATCCCGCGGCTTTGCTCTCTCATACCATCAAGCCTGTATTCTAAGAAGAGTTAGGCCGAGGTGTACCCGAGTACGCCGACATTCCACCGCATGTTTTAGGTTCCATGTAACAAAGGTCGAGTATAAATCCTAACTTGAAGCTGCTACTGAGAATTTCATAGAAAAACTCAATAACATTTGCTCGACCCGGAAATCGAACCCAAGACTAGCGTAGCAGCCGAGCTGAGGACTACCTACTAGGCTATGTTACTTCATGTGCCGTTTGCGTTCCAGGGCGCGGTATCTCTTTCGAAGAACCCGCAGAGGACTACTAGGCTAGCGAAGCAGTATTTCTATCCCTAAAAAACAATACTTTATCTAGATAAAAAGTACTCGATATCCTTTTCAGTACCCCTGACAAAATGTAAACAAAATTTCATGATGATCGGTTCAGTAGTTTAGGCATAAAAGCGCAATAAACAAACAAACTTACTCTCGCATTATTACTACTTGTTATTAAAACGGTTTTATTAGTTCGTCTTGTGTTTAACATCTGTAATGTGTAATTACGTATGTAAAGCTTGTTAGTATAAAAAAACAGTAATCGGTTGCAAATGTTGACCCACATTGAGGTAATCACGGGCTGTAAGCGTTGATTACGTCTATTGACTTACTCGAGAATAGGTTTTGTTTTACTGTTCATTAAAACTAGTTTATTTTGTTAGAAACTATTGGAGAAATATTTTATACTAGTTATGCTCGCGACTTCGTGTATATTGGTTATATACGGGTTTTAATATTTTTTCGCGACACCCACATTTTTTTTCTGTCTCAAATATAGCCTAAGTTAGTGCTTATAATATCAGCTATCTGCCAGTGTAAGGCCCATTAAAATCAGTCCAGCTGTTTTGAAAATTAGCCGGAACAAATAAACAGAACGACAACAACTTTCTTCTTTGCTTTTTATTCTATGAAAAAAATAATGTATAAGTAGGTAGACTTGGGGACATTTCGACCGGGCAGTATTGGACTTTTGCCGTTTCATTACAGAACTTCTAACTTTGGAACAAGCTTAAGGGCCACTTTCACCAAAATACTAAAATACTAAATACATTTAGTGACTAAACGTATTTAAACCATCATTGCATCAAAGGGTAACAGTGACAGAATGATAATTTAAATGTGTTTAGTGATTTTGGTAAAAGTGGCCCTTAATCATAGGTCGGCAGTAGTATTATGTACTTTATTCTTAGCAGTTCAACATTCCAAGGTCACCAAACCTATGCCTTTTTACAATGGTTGTCTCATATCAGTCTCATCTCTGGAACTCCCAATCGGCTTGGAAAAATACTTTTGTATATGATAGCCAGACTCTTGCGCAATAGTAAAGTAAAGGCTATAATTGAAATAGAATGTGCCGCGTCGTTTTGTCAAAGATGCAGAGTTTTCATATGCTGAGTTTTACTTAACAACATCGCGCTACGACCCACAGGAGCGGAGCAATACCCAAAGACGAAACTAATCGCAGATGAAAAATTCCCCGCAAACAAAATTGCGGTCAAAATCTATTGCAATATAAACAGCAAACATTCCTAAGACAAAACTAATGAACAAAACGTCCAAACAAGACACAGAAAAAGGACGAAAGGAACTATACTAAGGAACTATGAGCTAACAAGTATCTGAGGCATCCGTGCAATGTGCAGTGCAATGCGTTTGTGAGGTGAACAGTCAGATGGATAAACAGAGGGCGGGGTGAGCGACCGATGCGCATCGCTGTCTACGATACAGGGGCTATGAAGACGGGGATTTGACGGACAGATTACATAATAGTCCCGAATAAATTTCGGCCATGAAGCCCACAGAGAAATACAGTGTAGAGTGACAACAGACAATGTGGCAATTCAATGTAGACTAACCAAGTACGCAGAATATAGTGTAGTGCACAACTATGTGCGCAAATACACAATGCGTAATTTCCAATTAAAAGCTTTTCACTTATTGCATAATATGAAAGTATATACGGTAACATTTATTTTTATTTTTTGTCTGTCTCTCTTTGTTCTGGCTAATCTCTGAAACGGCTAGACCGATTTTAGCAGAACTTTCCCTCGCAGATAGCTAATGATAAAAGGAGTACTTAGGCTACTTTTACTTTAAAAAATATTTAATAAATATAATAAATATTTTAATTAAAAAAACAGGATCTCCCTCCAATAAGAACACTTGTTATGTTTTATAACCACAACGCGAGTAAAGTCTTGGGCCACAGCTAGTTTTATGATATACTTGACATCAACACAGACAAAGTCACGAAGCAAAAGCTAGTTCATCAAAAACTCAGATTTTCTCACCTCTTAAGCATATGAGAGACTTAATGTTCCATCTCTAAGTAATTACCACTCCTGGTACAAACTATTACTTGAAGAAATAATCCTCAGGGATGTTCCACGTGGAGTATACTGAGTGGTCAGATAATTAGAAAAGCGAACTCACATAAATTAATGAGGAAATAGAAAATGTACGTTTTTGTTTTCCCTTTAGGGTTTGTTTTTCTGTATTTTTCCTTTTTAACGTTTGTTTTGTTTATTAATTTCTGAATAAGATTATTCTTTTTGGAGATAGTGGGGTAACGTGATTTGTTGTTTGTTTAAATTTTTTTAGCTTTTGCTAAAACTTCGTTTTCGTGGCGTAAATGTCGGTTATCGCAGACGTAGACGAAATCGCGGAACCAAAATTAGCCTACGTCCTAACCTGGGAGTTCAAATTAACCACACACAAAATTTCATGAAAATCGATTCAGTGGGACGGGAGCAAACAGACAGGTACTTTTGCACATACTTAATTATGTTAATACATATAATATTGAACAACACAATATATACAAAATTAAATTACCAATAACTCTGTCTAACAACACAGTCTCAACACAACTGTCCAAAAAACAAACAAATTAAAAAAAAAAACACCAAAAACATGGCCACCCCCTAATCCTGCGCCATTGATGCGCCTGCGCACGCACACATTGTATGGTAATAGTAGCGCATGCGTCGTGTCGCTCGCGCGGAAGGGATACGATTGTTTGCGTATTACAAGGAAGCGACACTCGTGTGATGGGCCGCGGATCGTTCGGACGTGTCGGCATGCGGATTATAATAGATTTGATTGATATGTCTTTGGATGTGGTGATTTGTTTTGCTGTCAGGTGTATATTGTATGCTGGTGGGGTGATAAGAGATAGGAGTAGTATACTTACGAGTATGATGTGTGTTTTTAGACTTAATTTGGCTTAGATTCCTATCTATGGTCCCGATAATTTTTAAGATATTGAGAGCATAGCAAAAGTAATAGGTAACATGGTGGTGGAAGAAATTCTTATAAAGTATAAAAAAATACTAAAAAGCTTCAACATCATGTCACAATCTCATCTCAGCGATTATCAGTGTCAAAAATTTGCAAAAAAAGTGAAAAATATTTGAGCTATTTTTGACTTTGGATGGAGATTAGAATGTGTTAAATTCTGTACTAATGTAAAACACTGTGTCACTTGTACCAGCGCTTTTTACTTAAGTAGCACATAATGTATCTACATATTTAACATACATACCATCACGCCTTTATTCCCCTCAGGATTAGGCAGAGGGTTACGTAATATGTATAATTAAATATTTATATGGGACCTAAACATATCGGTGAACTGTGGGTGTACATTGATAATTAATATGCTATGACGGGACGTGACAGTTACGGCTTAAGTTAGTTAAGCTATGTCCGAGTTGCATGCTAAAGACAATATCAGAGAAAACTAGTCTCAGTCCGTACATTGACGAAATTGTGGCAATTCCAGCAATCCTAATTCCTTTCACCTTCACAAAACCGATTCTCAACACAGTTCATCAATTATCCAGTAAGTACGTTTCCTTCAAACACCATCCACTTGACATACTAAGTCCATAGCTCATCCAGTCTCCATCCTGACCACCTAGGTAGAATTCTGTGGAACAGCTCCGGATACAGACATCTGTGGGCAGGATCGGAATCCAAATGTATCGACTGGCTAATAGATTTGCTATTAGGCTGAGTTTGGTATGGCTGTGAGTATAGTGAGTAAACCATTGAGGTAATTATGTACTAGAGACGGTATGGTAAGCAAAAATTATGCCGTATTTTGTTAAGACTTTAAACACGTTTGAGGCAGTGGCTGAGCGATAGGCTGTTGCGCTGCGTGTCGTGAGTTCGATTCCCTCATGGTACAATCCAAAGAAAATTTTATGACTTATTTATAGTTGTTCCGGGTATAGTCGTTTGTTTATGTAAGTTCATATGTTTGTAAACGCACCCTCGATACAGGAGAAATTAATAGTGAAAGCGAAGTAAAAAAAAAAATGAAAGGTAAAAAACTAAAGCTTAAGTTTGGGACTGCTATTGCTAGATAGGAAAATAACACATTAGGCTTACGAGTATGAAACATCGTCGGGAGCCACAAGACGACTCCCGGCCACCGTAGACGCGGGTCTGTGGACGGTGAGCAATGGGTAGCTCACCGTCCGTACGTTAACTAACGACAGACCGTGTCGACGGCGCGTTCGTGTCCCACGCGCGCCTCAAAGAGATGTCAGCAAACTTGAAAGGGACCACTAAGGGCCGATGCCTGCCGGGGCTGCGGGTTGTTCGAAAGAGATACCGCGCCCCCGGAACGCAAAGGGCACATGAAGGAACATAGATGGGTTTTAGCCAGTAAAAGTCTGACACTCCCTCCCGTCCCGCCCAGGGCGGGAGAAGTTATTTGATGATTTCCCATATATAAAAAAAGGCTTATGAAACATTATTTTGGTAATAATAATAATTAAATGATTATGTAGCTATTGGCTCTATTTTGGCACTACTAAGCTCGATTAACCTACATACACCTACTAATACAAGGTACATAACCTACCGAGCAATACATACACACAAACGTTTGCGTGCGACATACCAAACCACGAAATGCAATTACTATTGAGGTCCAATAATTGAAACTGACAGACAGGTAACTAGGTAAGTCAATTACTAGCTTTCAGAAGGAGGTACGCAATTTCATAAAGCATATTGTATTGCTTGGTTGGTCTCGTAAGCACATGTGTGACTGCTGTAGTTAGGACACCTGTTTCCGATGCATGAGGTTGCGTGTTCGATACCAGGCAGATACCAAAAATGGGACTTTTTCAACACATATTCAATCTCTAACCCTGAAAGTCGTTTGCTCAGAATCGGGTTCTGAATCGATTGCAGCTTTATCTAAAATATTTCAAGGTGTATTTGGTATCCTAAAATAATTAAAACTACGTAAATTATATGACTATAATTTGGTGACCCTCTCAGTTGTACAGTGGAATCAAACGAAAGTTAAATTTAAGTCAAGGCAATACGACTTATTTTGTAAATAAAATCTACTGATAAACATAAGATCGTGGAATAAGAAGCTCACCCCTCGTCTTTTTTTAGGGTACAAACTAGGGTAGGTTTGAACCCCAAAAAAGGAGATATGCTACTACCAAATTTCATCGAAATCGGTTTAGTGCTTTAGTAATAAAAGCAACCCCGTTAACTGCCCCGTTGGTCTCGTGGTTGCAAGTGCGACTGCTGTGCAAGGGGTCCCGGGTTCGACTCCCAGGTCGAGAAAAAAGTGTTATTGGATTTTTCTATGAAAGTCTCGGTAGCAGCTCGGATTTTGGATTTGTGCCCGGTTAGTGGCAATAGGCTCGCCCCCTATTACATGGGACCTAAATATACCGGCGAACTGTGGGTGTACATTGCTAAACCTCTGCCTAACCCTTCGGGGAATACAGGCGTGATGGTGGTAATAAAAGCGTAACAGACAAACACAGTTACTTTCGCATTTATAATATTAGCATGGAAGTATGGATTTAAAAATGACTTAGGTTTTGTGAGTCTCGGATCTTAGACCATAAACTAAATACACTTTACAAAGACTGTTCTATAAGTAGGTGTATTTCCAAAATTTCAAACGATCTGTAACGATAGTTCTAATAAGTAGTTAACTAACAAAACTATAACTACACGATATCAAACTATAGCAAAACTTATAATAAGAAAATACTTACTAACTTATGTACTTGATAAACTTATTTACAACTTACAAGCGAATCACAAATAGTTTGAAAACTTTTAATGGGAAAAAACTGCTTATAATCTGTCCAAGTTTTGTGCAAAGATACCGAAATAGAAAAGTAGGTAACTGTTAACTACCTTTATAGCACTTTTGTTGATAATAATAGCAATCACGACACAGCGATACAATTGACTGCTGCACTGCGTGTCGCGAGTTCGATTCTTGCACGGAACAAATATTTGTATGGCCCACAGTTTTTTTTTTCTTATTTAAATGCTTCCACGTGAAAGAATTAATTATTAGTGTGAGGTAAAGTTTTATAAAAAAAAATAATTCGTAAAAACCCTTTCTGGGACAATTTTTTTATTTCTAAATCAAATAAGTAATAAAAAATATATTCAAATCAAATAATATTGTTCGGTAGTCGGTGAGTTTATAATATTATTATTTTATTCATTTGTTCATAAATACAAAAAGAATACATTACATTTATACAATGATGTAAGCATATTGGAGTCTTACCGTGCATCATAATAATCGACTACCTACATAACGTAAAAGAAAAAAAAAAGAAAAACAACTAGATCATAATTTTTATGCGAAAGTATAGGTAAATTTAACAGTAATATGATAAATATACCTATGTGTGCTATGTTTGTATTATGATAGACTAGAACCTGACCGCAATATTGGGAAAAGCCTAGACATGCGACCGCATACCACCTATCAAGCTATCTATCTTCTCAAGCTAGATATGAACGTTGTAGGCATATTTTAAGATAGGTATTTTATTTACTAAACTACAAGTTTGTGAAACGAAACTCAGACCAACAAAAAAAGAAAGACGGCGCGCCGCGAACATCAAAAGTGAAGCCATAAAACCGTGCTCCTGCAAGTAAACATACACGCTCACGCACACACCTACACTAAAACCATGCTCATCACTCTTAGTACGTCACGAGTCGCCGTCAAGTAAACTTAGATTTAAAACATAGAATTATGCCTTCCTGTGTAGTGAAAAGTTGCAAAAACAACAGCAAATTACATAAAAAGTCTCACGGAATCACTTTTCACTTGTAAGTACATGAAATAACATCGTTTCTCTATTAATAAACTGTGAATTTTAGGTTACTCGGAACACAAAACCTCAGCGAACGAAAGCAGTGACATAAAGTGTGAGGGTTGCCATAATACGATTTAAAATTTCCCCATTCGGTTAATATAAATAATTATGATTTCTTACTACTAGTTTTTTTCTTTTTATGTATTTAATATTTTAGGTTTCCAATTAATAATGAAATAAAAAATAAATGGATAGTAGCTATAAGAAATAGTCGGAATGATCCAGAATGGTTGCCATCGAAAACCAGCGTGGTTTTCGATGGCTTTTTGAATTTAATAAAGTTGATTGAAAATATACGTTTTTTTTTGGAGTGATGTCGGAAAGTCCAAGATGTAACAGCGGTGAACCAGGCGACTCGTTATCAGACATTCATTTTATGGTAACGCGGCGAGTTCGTCCCAATAATGAATGTGATCACCCAGATGGCTAACACACATAAGCCTTCGCAACTATTGTGGTACAATACCATACTCAACAATATCTTACTCGTACATTATTATCCTAGTGCTACCCACAAAAATATCCCCAAATTATAGGGAAAAAATTTAACAAATGGCAACCCTTCGATACACACATAGATAAAAAAGTGGCTTCACTTTTGATGTTCGCGGCGCGCCGTCTTTCTTTTTTTGTTGGTCTGAGGAAACGAAACTAAAGCTCTACTATAAATTCAAACGCCTACTAAAATTATCATAGCAATCAGTTTATCCTATGCGGCTATGTTGATTCTTGTAGGCGTTTATAATAAATATTGAACTGATGTTTGAGGGTTTAGAACAAACCAACCTCCAAATATTGATGATTTAAATAATTACTTGATTAAGTATTTAATATTTTACTTTAGTTGTTTTTGAAATACCACTTCTAAACTAACATTGCTATTGTAGGCATCTTGTTGTAGCAAATTTGGTTGTAGATAAACATTCTGTTTCTAGATAGCAGTTAGATTACACCAAGTTATTAGCAAGTTGAGTTGAATTTGAGTCTAATTAGTTTCCGAGCAGTAAACAACTAAACAACAATGGGCTGGGCGCCAAAGTTCTGCCCGTATTTATACTCGCGATGATTTGATCGACAACAAACACCTGGAATTGTTCAGCTGTTTTGTAGATTGTTACTGGAATATTTGGTACATACTTTAACAGGTAGGTACTCGTATTAAAATAGTTCTGTATTATGTCAGTGTGATTGCTGGTTTTAATTTCTTGTAAATCTATAATTCTATACTAATTTAATAAAGTTGAAGTTTTTTTCTTTATAAATAAATAATAAAGAAAAATAAAAAAAATAATAATAAAGTTGAAATTTCGCATGTGTCCTGGAATTTTGCAAACAATATTTCAACCAGTAAAGGTATTGAGCTGAAATTTAGCATACGTGTTTGGTACTGGTGACAATGCGTCATTTTAAATCCAATATGACGGACATGGCGATTTATAATTTCCCTAGTAACCCTTATAAATGGGTATCAAATAAAAGTGCTTGATGAATATAAGGAGTAAAAAATAGCTTGTCGCTGGAATATTTCTCGACAAAAGCACTGACCACTGACTGAGTACAAAACATCAGAAAACAGAGCAAAAAGTAAAAAAAATATTTTTACTTTTATTTTATCACCTACCTACCTACCTTTTTTTGTATAAGGAGATTAAAACCACAGGAAGACGCTGGATACAGGCCGCTTTCAACCGGCCCCAATGGAAATCTATGGGGAAGCCTATATCCAGCACTGGACGTCCTACAGCTGATATGAGGCAATGATGATTGTATAAGGAGGTTACAACAGCCAAAGGTTACAACAATATTGATAAAGAAACACGATCATGATAACCCGACTACAATTACCAGCCAATATTATGAATTGCGGGTGGTCCACAAACATAAACTAACAACGGCCTTGCAACTGTGTAGTAAAATAAAAAATAGCGGTTAATGCTATAACTGAATTGGCAAATATCCAAAATCGGCCACTTCATGGTGATTGGTACTACTAACGGAATCAAGTTCGGGTTTTTAATGGTGCAGTATTGGTTTGTTTTGGTTTCGGAGTTAAATAAGACATGAAAATATAGACAGTAAATATCCAAAGTTCATCTTTCAGCAACGTTCTTTGCGTATCGAAAGAGCGGACGGAGTGTATTTTTCAAAAAATATTCAAAATTTTGTCAGTGTGTTTCGGTATTGCGGAAAGCTAAGAAGGAGATGACGGGATGCCTGGATGAATTCTTCCAAAATTGGAAGGATGAGACACGAAAGCGTGAAGGATGGAAGGAGTGGAGGGAGACCTTTGTCATTTGACCTTTGAACAGGCTAATAAATAAATAATAATTAATAAAAAAATCGTTATGTATTGGTAAATAATACCTTGTTGAAAAATGTTGGTAAAATAGTTAAATCTCAATTAAAGAAGTTATGTTGAAATTCTAGATCACTCAATAATAGAAGAACTCATGCTGCCTTATGAAAATATGCCCAAAACACGTATTTCAGAGATTATATACCAGGATCATTTTTTTAGCCATCATTTGTTAAAGCTATTAAAAATATTATTTTCATTAGATTTAGTCAGTCAGTATCTTTGTTACCTCTTCACGTCAAAACCACTGAACCGATCGTAACGAAATTTGACAAAGAGAATGCTTGCTATCTAGATAAGAACATAGGCTAGGTTCTAATCAGCTGATGCGGGCCGCTGTCGGGCCAAAGGTCGGAGCTCCCCTTCTACCCAACCCTCGTTCATTTCTGTAACATCTTTGACCTCGTCCTAAGACCCTAGTGGCGATATTGAGGTAGGTAATTTGGCGTCGGAACAATTCATAATGGTTACGATTAGTAGTCACTTAGGACGCAGGTAGACGATAAGCTGTCACAAATGTGGTTTGTGAGCAACAGCGGAGTACTTTATTCTTCTCTTCTTTTCACATCAACGCATTAAAAGACGCATTAAAGTACGAGACAGACTTTTAGGATTCTGTATTACCGTACAATATTTATACTTAAATAAAAAATCATGCTTCTTGTACGGGTACTCCCTTTAATTTTTTAGTTTATTGTCTACGTGGTGGTCAAATAACACTTAAAATAATGTAGCTTTCTTAATAATAAATTAGCTACAATAAAGAGCAATTGGCTGCTGTGCTGCGGGTCGCGGGTTTGATTTCCTCACGAAACAAATATTTAATTTTGTTTGGCCTACAGATGGTTGTTCCGGTTCTGGATGTTTAGTTATGTTAGTTTATGTATTTGTTAACGCACCTATAACACAGCCGATACAGGTCAAATTCCTTGTGTAGGGAAAAGTTATTTTTTTTAAAAGGAAGAAAGAAACTTAACCTCTTAATAATATAATACTAGTATAAATATCCAAAATCAATACATTGACATGTGTTACTTCATTTTAACATTACTAATCCCAATTGACAATTACATACTGAATCGTCAATCTAAATTTATAATCCTCTAATCACCCTCCAAGTTTAAATCCTTGTCCAAACATCGTTCGGATGTCGTATTAACAAGATCTATACAAATACGCGTTAATGAAGTCAACAAATATATGAGAAAGGTCAATTGGAATCGTGATGTAAATCTTTAAATCCCTCAGAATTCATCGTCTCCTGGTGGAAAGGGATTTGTTTACTCTAACTTGTCAAATTCTCTGAGTCACATTTTTGTCTTGGTGTCCTTCTTTAGTCAGGGTCCGGATTAATGTGGCAATCTGAAAATTTCGATGGCCTAAAAATCTACTAACTGCCTAGCCGTTTCCCAACTATGTTGGGGTCGGCTTCCAATCTTACCGTATGCAGCTAAACACCAGGATTTTACATGGAGTGACTGCCTATCTGACCTCCTACCCCAGTTACTCGGCAATGATACCTTGGTAAGACTGGGTGTTGGACGTAACGACTGTAGGATCTACGAATGACAGCCGGGACTGGCGGCTTTACGTGCTTTCCGAGACACAGGGGTGTCCTAATACCAATTTTCAAATACAGGGCTGCTACTGAGAAATTTCTTACGGAAAACCCAACAACACTTTTTGCCCGAACTGGGAATCGAATCCCACGAATCACGAATTACGCTCATCAGTCGCGCTTGCGACCACGAAGCGAACGAGACAGTTCGATGGTGGACCAATTACGGGTTAAAGCTACTGAGCCCTATGACAGACGGACGGACAGCAGAACCTTAGCAACATGCTCTCATTAGCACCCTTTCAGTACAGGACTCTAAAAACCAAACTTATTAATATTTTTCTATTTGTATTATAAAGCATTTTCTTTTTTACGCTTGTGCTTTATCGTTCTTAGCCATGAAAAGGCCGCTATTTTTTTCTGCTTCGAAGTAAGCGGCTCAAGGATTAATATCGGTTGGTTGAGCAACTACTTTTTCTCGTTTTTCACAAACCCTAAGGGCTTGAAGCGCTTTTCTGATTCACTAGACATTATCGAGTGTTATCCTGTCCCTCGCAGATATTTATACTTTACATCTAAATATAGACTGTACCATTGGCGCAGTGGCTGAGTTTATTCTCTTTTTGCGGCTTCGATTCCCACATGGAACAAATATTTTTCTGTCCAATTTATAAAATGTATCCAATTTATTTTGCATCGTGGATTTATTTGTAAGTTGAAATGTTATACACCTTTCTGTATTCTAGAACTTGCTACATCCAAAATACAGAAACCAATTACATAATCAGTGCCACGGAGCCAAGATATAAATTGATTAGGTGCCTAAATTTTGAATTTGTTTTTTCCAGTAACTGGATTGTGGAAATAGGCAGTAGCTCCTTGTAGCTACATCTAGTTAGACTGGAAGCCGACTCCAACATAGTTGGCAAAAGGCTCGGCAGATAAAGATACCGAATTCATATTGTATGTAAATTTTAGCCCCAACAAATTCTCTACAGGTTTGTATCTCCAACGATCTTAGGAAGATTACTTCCCAATTACTGTGACGCGTTACTGTAATCTGTTTTGATAGAACCCAAATCAAAGAGTCCAACAATTTCAACAATTTGGCAATAGATTTGTATAAGCACAATGCTTGATTTTACTTAATAGTTGTTCTGCGATAGGTTAAGGTAAGGTTCTGCGATATTCAAGATAAACTTAGAAAATACACATGAATTGAAAAAAGTCACAAAGTCAAAGTGACCTGCCCCGTTGGGCTCGTGGTCGCAAGTGCGACTGCTGTGCAAGGGGTCCCGGGTTCGATTCCCAGGTCGAGCAAAAAGTGTTATTGGGTCTTTCTATGAAATTCTCAGTAGCAGCTCGGAGTTTGGATTTGTGCCCGGTTAATGGCAATAGGCTCGCCCCCTATTATATACATGGGACCTAAATATACCGGCGAACTGTGGGTGTACATTAGTACACCTCTGCCTAACCCTTCGGGGAATACAGGCGTGATGGTATATTTTTTTTTTTTTTTTGAAAAAAGTCACATTGCTACTTGCCTAGTTGCGAACCCATGGCTTCATGCAAAAGAGGCGGGCCCCTTAACCACTGGACCCACACGACATCTCATCTCGTATCTAAGTATTTGTTATGGCAACTTAAAATAACATTAAAATGGTATCGATACTAATCAAGTGGGGTTCATGATAAGAGCTTTCATGATTGATAATACTTAAGTATCTTCGTGAGCCGCACCCTTCCAAGTCAACTAATTTTGCTGACTGGCTAATAATGTCACCACTATATCGATATTCTATTCCCATATAGGTTAAGATACCATGAATGTAAGTAGTACGATTTTGATCACGAAAGCCACCAAATTATAAGGTATTGTGAATAACTCCTGCGTATTTAGCTAGTGCACAAAATACGTGGTGAATCTTATGATTAACCGGATTGATTGATCGGACTAAAAGGGTGAAAATAACAAATGCACTTATATGCATTCCCTCTTTCTTCAACCCTGTAGTTCGATAGGATGGTAATCCGACACGATCGGGAAGAGATAAGGCGCACGTATTGTATATAGTCATCTTAACCGTATCCGGTGATAGCTACTGAGCAATACTTTATCTGGCCTGGGAGTAGAACCCCAAACGCTCAGCAGTCTCTCTTGCGATTATGAGATCAACGAGAATGCAGGTAGTATACACCAAGTGTGATAATAGAGGTCAATATGACACAAACGTTGGTACTCTAAAATCACGATAGAGAAAAATCCCTACACAGCCCATCCAATTTTTATCACCCAAAACGGAAATTTTAAAGCAAGCACACTTAGATACTAAACCACCCATAACAATCTTGTCATTTTCACAAACCGTCCCTTTAAGTACAGACATTCAGACCTCTTTATCTATACCACTATAATAGATTT
This sequence comes from Caradrina clavipalpis, assembly GCA_932526535.1. Lineage (NCBI taxonomy): Eukaryota > Metazoa > Arthropoda > Insecta > Lepidoptera > Noctuidae > Caradrina > Caradrina clavipalpis. Next base: position 3,839,838 of record OW052108.1, read on the forward strand.
TATGTTCCTTTTTTATTGCAGACCCTCCAATCTAATCTGGTAGAGCGTTTGATAAACAAAAAAAGGTCATAAAATTGCCATGCGGAAAGGCCGTGTCCTTGAACTTGGCATTTGTGGCGTAGGGCTGGATAATTGACCTTTGTAAGGTCGCGGGTAGGTATTTAGAGATTTGCATAAGGAATCGTTTTGGAACACTTGCGTGATTACGTGAAGAGTACCTCAAGGACTTGTCTTGGGGCCAAATTAATTTGGTTTAAAAAAAAACCGAATTAAAGAAAAAATATAAAGATTACGACCCCTTACGACGATCCAGATGAACTTTTTTCAGTAAACCGTTCATTCGAGCAAATATTCTTCGGTCAAACTATGATTCGTGGAACGTTCTTCGGGCAAGTATACATCGAGCAATCGTAACGTACTCGTTTAAGCAAGTTTAAACTACTGTAAGTTGTATTTTATATGTTCAAGTTCAAGTCTAGTCTTCTAATTTACAGCGCAAAGATTACCATTGATACAAATATTATAAAGATGAAAAGATTGTTGGTCTGAACGCGGTAATCTTCAGAACGACTGGACCGATACTGAAATTTCTTTTGATAATAGGAAGTTACATTATCCCTGACTGCTATAGACTATATTTTACTATAAAAAAAATAGAGATCCGAAAAGTAAAGTTAGTTAGTTAGTTATAAGCAGAAAACAACTGCGCTGTTAAAGTTACTACACGTAATAAGCTTAATTGTAAGAAACTGCACCACCTGGCTAGTTTCACATGCCAGACAGAACTCACCTGTATTCAATTTACTTGATAACATCGCAGCACGAGACGAGTTGATTAAATTAGAATATTCCCTTATAACGAAGAAGCTCTCTGAGCTTACAATTGGATTAAAACATTAAGGAAATCTTGTGGGTAACATGAATGTAATTATCCATGTTTGCTGATCAAAAGACATGTTTTTTTGCTTTTGATTGGATTTTGTTTAAACTTTCCATCTTAGGGTCACGTTATGATAATTGGGTTTACTCTTACTAAAATACTCAATTCCTCTCTGTAATGATCTTGGATATTTAACGCTGGTAAATGTTAAATCTATTCTAAGACAGTGTTTCCATTCGTACGATTTAAATCGTATTCAGACGACCTTTTCGGCAATGGCACTCACATCTGCCATATGGTTAGTCGCCAAGTTGATTATTCTTTTATTTAGTACCTATTGTGAGATTGCAGGTTAGCTCGACTTGGCAGAAATAAGCTCAATTAAAACTCTTTTTCACGATAATTTTCCCTTTCCTTTAATGCAATTGTTCCTTCCCACGCTTTTCGTTCTCAGAAAAGTGTAGTTACTACAAAGTAACTTCACTTTTCTTGGCGTGGGATGAGTCTTCAACCTACAAAGGTTGAAGACTCATCAGTGTAGGACTACACTACTTTTCGACTTCCTAAACTTCACTACTTCCTCAACTACTTTTTAACTTTTACTTTTTATGATTTAATAATACCAGCTTATATTTGAACCACTGCAGGACAAAGGAAGCCTCTAATACAGAGGCGCCACAAACATTGATCATCATGGTTGCTCGGTGGTTAATTAGCGATTCCAGAGTTATATGTATCACAAGTTCAGGTTTTTCCATAATGTTTTCCTTCACCGATGTCAGAGACAACCAAGATTAACTTAAAAAGTACGCAATATGAATTGTAAAGTCACATTGCAATTCGTACTGGCCATTCTAAATTACAAGTATTATATACTCTTGTTATTATTATCATGTTCTCGTGTAAGGCTTGCCGCCCGCGTTGCATTATTAATTTAGGCTGAATTTCCTCCGAATCCGTTTGTTATTTTATAACTCCCACTGTTAAACCAGCCCACATGTTGTGTGAATTTTAATTCACTTACCAAAAAAGCACCTCAATCTTGAATTAATTTAAACTTGATAACGAACTTAACAATAAACAATGTACTAAGCTTTTCTTAAGAAACTGAAGTACAGCTGTGGGTTTCACAACAAATTCAATTTTCTATAACGAGTAAATAAAACGTTAAAGCGCTTTAGGCTGTCCGCACATTCAAGACCTTGCGACTATTTGCACGAAATTCATTGTCGCACTTTATATTTGTTGTTAAGTAAATATTGGCTGAATTTGTAGGACCAAGCTTTCGTGGGCGTTGGGTTTATTGGGTCATATTGTTGCTTAATATTATTATTGATTGGTAGTGTATTTGATTTGGTATATTTATTGTAGGTACCGGATAAAAGAAAATTACTACTACGCACAATAATATTATACTTTATACTTGCAGCTTGCTTGACCGATTTGGATGTATTTTCTTTTTTGATATTCAATTTGCACCTGTATGAAGCGGGGACGGGTAACAAGTTTATGATAAACAAACGAATATTAACTACTACAGCGAGCGTTGCTAAATAAGTTATAAAATAGCAACTATGACTGCTGACCCTGAGGTCCTAAGTTCGATTCCCAGGTCAGGCAAAGTTTTGTTGGGTCCATTAGGAATTTCGCAGTAGCCGCCCGGAGTTTTAAAGTTGGTTGTATAACACCCCTGCGTCTCGGAAAGCACGTAAAGCTGCTGGTCCAACGCTTGATCTCTCCTCTGCCGTGAAGGATTGCAAAGAGATAGTGCACTTTTATATGCTCACCACACTTGTGCATTATAATAATCTCTTGCGTAATTGACTACACTGCATTGACGTTGGCCACCATGGACGAAATTCGATAGGGAGAATTATTACCATCACCATTTATAATAACTTTCATAAATGAGTCAAGCACACTTTCTTGTCTGTAAATTGTTACATTTAGCTCCTCGTCAACACTTCACCCATCACCATTAATAAACACCTACCCCGTTACAGAACCATTTTTCACTTTAATTACATTTGCATCACCTGTTTCAGACTCTCTCATACATAATTCAATTAAAAAGTCGTCGTCAAATCGCAAGTTTGCAAGCAGCTGTTATTCAAAATTCAGTCTTCTTTTCATTTAAACATGGTATAGTGTTACGTGTACCTTTAGCCGTTGAGCTTGATTGAAAACGTCTATATTGTGTGTTATTCATTTGGATTATTCTGTTGTGTACTCTTGTGCAGTTTGCATTGTTGTTTTGTTAGAATTAAAAGGTGTTCAGGTTTAAATTGAAATTTAGTTTACTTTTACTGGTTGTCAATATTTTTGTTTCTTTGTCAAGTCTTTTTAATTTTAAATACAGGTTCTCTTCTTATCTCAAAATATGATGTTTATCCTAACTAATATTCTGAAATTTTGCATATTATTATACGATGTCAGATGTACAGAAACAGACATAGAGGGAAAAGATATCTCAACAATCTATAAACAAAACCTAATAAATCAATATCGTTATTTGACCACTTTTTATATAATGCCCATTTCTATCATTTTATTTTAATCAATGCATTTTAAATTGGTGTTTAAAGAAATTGTGTAAAATTTAAATACATCTAAATATTTTTAAATAAAAACTATTAGCACAGTTATGCTGTCGTCCTTTAAATATAAACCCTATGTCACCTTTAATATTACCGCCGACACTACGCCTCAGATTCGGGTTGCCCTCTGCTAAAAGTTTAGCATTTTCTCATTTACATTTCAATTACAAAACAAAATACAGACAAGCTATGTCACAGCATTCAGTGAATACCTGAGAATACTCTCAAATACCGCGACCCTTGGGTTTAATCACTCTTTTGTTTTAAAAGCGGCGGTTAACATAATAAAAGCGGGGCTGACAAATAGTTTTTCAGTTTGGTGCAGTGGTGTTGAGAACCCTAGAATTTGTATGGTTTTAAGTAATTTTAGAATTAATTTGTGTTTCATTTGTTGAGAAAAGAGACTGCATCTGCATTGCTGTGTATTGAGATTTTATTTTGTGATTTGACGAAAGTTGCGGTAGCTCGATGAATTTTTGGGTGGTATAAAAATCAACAATTTAAATTCTGACCATTTACGTGATCAACTTTTTTATGAAACAGCAGATTTTTTTAAAATAACCGATAGTCAATTTCGTCCCTAGTAATTATGTACCTAGTGAATCCATAGTACTAGTTTTTATTAAAATGTCCCATTTACATAGTATACTTCTCTGTTGAAGGTGTCTCCAATTTGTAAAATAGAGTGAGTCATGTAAAGCGGATGAAATTACCTCGTCTAATATACCCACCTATATTTAAACTGTCGTAGGCGACCCTTAAGTCTTAAAACATGACCTTATTTCAATATGTTTTAAATATAATTACTGCCGAAAATAAGTAGATTCTTAGATATTGTAAATAAAAATTAGATACTTTTCATCTTCCCAATAACAATATTTTTCATTGGTAGTGTTATTGCAGTAGGTAGGTATGTCTGGGATACCTATATCTTAGTCAAAGATATTTCCTTTCCATCATTCAAATCATCAATCTTTCTTTATACCTTAACTAGCTTTTTCCCGCAACATCGTCCGCGTAAATGTCGGTTATATTTCAAATTCAATCATGATTCAAAAGACACGTGGCGCCATCTATTATCATAAGAACGTTATTGATGTTTTCCTCGGGAACAGTTTTATTCTTCGGGATTAAAAGTACCCTATCTCCGTTTCTGTACATCTGACAACGTGTATGCAAAATTTCACGATAATTGATTCAGTGGTTTAGACGTAAAGAGGTAACAAACAAACTTACATCTAAATTTAAATATATATACCATCACGCCTGTATTCCCCGAAGGGTTAGGCAGAGGTGTACCAATGTACACCCACAGTTCGCCGGTATATTTAGGTTCCATGTAATAGGGGGCAAGCCTATTGCCATTAATCGGGCACAAATCCAAACTCCGAGCTGCTACTGAGAATTTCATAGAAAAACCCAATAACACTTTTTGCTCGACCTGGGAATCGAAACCAGGACCTCTAGCGTAGCAGTCGTGCTTAGGACCACTAGGCCATCGAGGCAGTTAAATTTATGCATTAATAATATTATTTAGGATTTAGTTCCTGCCTATTTTAGTACTCTATAGCCTCTTTGTTCAAAACCACAGAAGTACCATAACCCTTTGGCCTGTAGTGCCTAGTGCCTACCTCATTAAGCTCGTGATCCACTCATAGGCGGAATGGCCGATTGTTTTAGCTAATATATTTAAATGACGTCTGATTGTCATCGAATCGTGGTTCGTGACAGACAAGAGGTCATTGGATTGTGGTAGGTTATTTTAGCTATAGGTAGTATTGTCACGTTAGCCTAGTGGTCCTAAGCATGACTGCTACGCTAGAGGTCTTGGGTTCGATTCCCAGGTCGAGCAAAAATTGTTATTGTGTTTTTCTATTTCACTCTCAGTAGCAGCTCGGAATTAGGATTCGTGCCCGGTTAATGACAATAGGCTCGCCCCCTATTACATGGGACCCAAAAACATAGTAGTAGTAGGGGTACATTGATACACCTCTGCCTAACCCTTCAGGGAGTACAGGCGTGATGTAGTATTGCTGTTCTATAATTCGCGAGTTTTGGCGAAGTTGGGTTGGGGTGAGTTGTCAATTCATCTGCAGTACTTTCTTTGAAAATGCTCAACGACATGACATACAATATTTATATGTATAGTCCTACCTTCTGACTTCGTTTGCGTGGATACTTTTACCCGTGTTAGGTTACATCTTTGGGTACTGCTCCGCTCCCGTATGTCGTAGCGTGATGTTATATAGCCATGACAGTCACAAATAATGTGGCTTTCTATTTATAATAGAATTTTCAAAATCGGTTCAATAGATCCAGAGACTATCCCCTACAACCTCACAAACTTAATCTCTTTATAATATTAGGATACAAGTATAGACTAGATTCCGCCCGCGACTTCGTCCCCGTCAAATTTAATATATTATCTGAGATTAATAAAGTAGCTAATGTGCTATTCTAAATTATAATCTATCTCTGTACCAATTTTCATCCAGATCCATTAATTAAACCATTCTGGCGTGATTAAGTATCAAACATCTATCCATCCAAACTTTAGCATTTATAATAATAGTCTATTAATCTACGTAAAAGTTAAACGTTTCTAATTTGTAGACTTGGCATTTAGGTACCTAATCAATAACGGGATTTCAATTATGTACCTACTTATAAATGAACTAAAAGAAAGTAGGTACCTACGCAGGTACTCTTCGCAAATTGGGTTCTTTCTTATAAATTTAGCAGACATCAAAGAAAAAATGTTTGAATATAAATTAAAGCATAAAATTATTATCAAGGTCCCTATAAAATCGTAAGTCTGAAGGCCGCCTTATTACGCAGTTGAATGACGTCATCGTCGTAAATAATGTTGGGCACGCAGATAGCATTCTGTAATTTCAACTTCGTACTCACAGCCCGGCTAGCTCAGTCGGTAGAGCATGAGACTCTTAATCTCAGGGTCGTGGGTTCGAGCCCCACGTTGGGCGCAAACTTTTTGCGACTCCAAATTGATTTTTTATATTTTTTTTATAATTTTTCGTGGTTTTTCTACATAATTTTACATAAAAACACCGAAATAATATTTAAATTTGTGATTCTTACCTGCAATTTTTCTTTCTCTCATTTTCCTCCATAGTTGCTCAGCTTTTCTCATAGGCCAATTCTCAACCTTGGCGCTGAAGCTTCTAAAGAACTTGTACTCCTTGAAGTGTGACATTCTTCTCTCCATCTTGCTTGGGGTGTGCCCCGGAGGGGGCGGCGAAGGCGCTTTAGGCGTAGTCGATGGCGAAGGCTCAGTATTCTTTTCCATAATCCTTTACAAAATCAAGTTTCGCAATTCTAATTTCAAAAATTTAAATTCGGATTAAATTCTTTGGTCCCGAATTCAAAATTTAAATTTCCATTTGATCAGCAATTTATCTTTTAATTTTATGGATTCCATTTTCAAATATTCTTACATCGATAACTTTTTACAAAAACTTTTTTAATTTAAAATTACTATTTTTTAAATTCCACTTATTTAGGTAAATTCACTTTTTATTAGGTAGCTTCACTTAAACACTATTTAACTTTAACTAATTTAAAACACTTTGGTGGACTAGTTTCCAATTTCGCCAAGTGTTTACGTTAATTAACCTGAAACAAATAAAGAGAAAAGTTTATTCATTAAGTCAATTATTTTAGGGGCTAATTCTTCTTAATTGGTGGAGTGTAAACAAAGGTAAACAAAGGGATGAAAGAAGAAAAAATAACAACACTATAGTAGGTAGGTACTGAGGGAATGGGAAGCAGTCGCCTCCTTCTGCGAAGCTGTAATGCTAGAGAAGGAGGCGGCGGGACGGGAGAGGGAGAGGAGAATCCCCCGTCCCAGCGGCCGCCGCGGTAGACGCTCCGGGCGTCGGGAGCCACGAGACGACTCCCGGTCACCGTAGACGAGGGTCTGTGGACGGTGAGCAATGGGTAGCTCACCGTCCGTACGTTCACTGAATAACGACAGACCGTGTCGACGGCGCGTTCGTGTTCCACGCGCGCTTCAAAGAGATGTCAGCAAACTTGGATAGGGCCACTGAGGGCCGATGTCTGCCGGGGCTGCGGGTTGTTCGAAAGAGATACCGCGCCCCCGGAACGCAAAGGGCACATGAAAGGAACATAGACGGGTTTTAGTCAGTAAAAGTCTGACACTCCCTCCCGCCCCGCCCAGGCGGGGGAAGCTATTTGTTGATTTCCCGTCTTTAAAAAAAAAAAAAGTAGGTACGTGCTGGTGAAATCCCATCAGGGAGCTAATGGGGTTTCGGGACCGGCTGGTGGTCTTCAAAATACGTTTAAGTGAAATACTGACTGATTTCTATTATGTCTAAGTAAACTAATTTTATAAAGCTACATATTTTGTGTATTTATTTCTTTTCAACGCGCTAAACACCAGAACTGCTGGTCCGATTTTAAAAATTATTTCGCTTGTAGAAGGCTAGGTTATCCCAGAGTGTTATAGAAATATATACATTTTCGGAAAAATTAGAGATCCGTAAAAGATTCACGCGGACGAAGTCGCAGTCAAAAGCTAGTCATAAAAAGGGTGTTACCTAAGTAGATTTATCTCTTACATTAGATATACATAGGTACTATGACAGGGTGTCTATTTGTACCTATAACTACCTATTTGTACCTTTTGCTGGAATTATATGATTTAAAAGGGTCGAAGTACTTATGCTTACTAATCAAATAATTCCCAAGTGACGATATCCCACATAATAGTACCAACAGAAGTTAGGTAATTATGAATTCAATTTAAATACCTTTAAGTTTCAAATTAGGTTTATCGGTCCGGATTACATAATTCCTATTTATGTAAATAAAGTAATAAGTATAGCTTGAACAAGAGAAGAGATGTATGAATGGTGACGAAGTGAAAGGTAAGGTAAGGTAAGGTTCGTTGCAGGTGGTATTCTGTGGTCTCTGCCTACCCCCATGGGGAAAAGGCGTGAGTTTATGTATGTATGGATGTAATGCAGCTGTAGTCACCTACTTTGTAAGTACATAAGCTTGCTACATAATTTTAAAGGATCGTTCACGTTTTTAACAAAATGAATCGGTTCTTTGGACTTTTTAAGTTAATAAATATGATTGATAACACAATTATAACTTAATTATTGGCAAATTTTATCAAAAGAGAACTTAATTCTTTAGAGGGTTAAAACATTTTTAACTTTATCATCATAATTATGTTAAAATATTGCCATTTTAAAGTAGATATTCGGCGCTCCTTTTAACATGACCCAGTAACCATGTCATTGTATGCTTAAATAGTGAATTTTGATCTTAAAATTCAGTACGATACGTTTCGTAATTGCATGACACAGCTGGCCGTCAATTACAAACAGAAAGATTTATTACAAAATGTAATAATGATACAATTATTGGTTAATGTATATGAATGAGATTTTCAACTGGATACGATTGTACCTACTTATCTATAGAATTAAAATCTCCAAAATACCTCGACCAATTTGTTGTTTTTTTTTGTCAACTTATCATTAAATCTATCCGCTATGAGAGAATGCTACTGAGAATTTAATAGAAAACCCAATATCAATTTTTACTCGACCTGGGAATCGAACTCAAGACGTCTAACGTAGCGGTCGCGAGTAGGACCATTATGCTAACGAGCAAAACCCAATATCATATAAACATTATCAATAAATAAATAAAACACATGAAAGTCTTAGGACAACAAGAAAAGTTTAAATCCTAACCAAGAAAGTATAGAAGTCATTAAGGTGCTTTTCAAAACCTTATTCATATAACCCTAACTTTAAAAACTGGCATAACAACAAATTTTAACAAACTGCTTACTTCTTGTTTAATCAAAATTGTATTGTCTTTTAAATTATTTATTAAGGAGTTCTTAATTAAATATATGTTTTTACTTCCACTGCATGTACAAGACTATTTTTTTATTTTTTTGCTTAGTGGTTCTGAGCGCGACTGCTACGCTAGAGGTCCTGGGTTCGATTCCCAGGTCGAGCAAGAAGTGTTATTGGTTTTTCTATGAAATTCGCAGTAGCAGCTCGGAGTTTGGATTTGTGCCCGGTTAATGGCAATAGGCTCGCCCCCTATTACATGGGACCTAAATATACCGGCGAACTGTGGGTGTACATTGGTACACTTCTGCCTAAACTTTCGGGGAATACAGGCGTGATGGTATATATTTTATATATATTTAACAACTGGCATATCAACAAACTGCCTACTTCTTGTTTAATCAAAATTGTATTGTCTTTCAAATTATTTATTAAGGAGATCTTAATTAAATATATATGTTTATACTTCCACCGCATGTACAAGACTATTGTTTTATTTTAAAGACAGATACATAATATGTCTACGTCACCTCTGACCTAGATTAGAGTCAATAGCAAACCCATAGAATGATTGGATTTAATAATAACGCAGCTATTTTTACATTTATCAATTTATTCTGCAGTAAATCGCTCTGCTCTTAATCCCCCTAAAAATAAAACGCCTACAAAATCCAAACGAAATATCGAAATTGCTTCGACATGCAGATTTCGATTTGTTTCAATTGAGGATTAAGCCGACTTCTGATTTAATACGATTTCAATCCCTTTTCCCTTCACATATTGGGGTGCCCATTTTGTTAAAGGTTTTAGGGGATTAGTAGCTTTTCAGTCACGTCAACCATTTAAGATAATTTGTATGCTGTGTGTCAAGCCTCCCTTTGAAAAGCGGTGAGCTATTTATAATTTCGCTTTTATGAATATTTTGTAATTCAAAAGTTGACCCAGTTTTTGGGTAGCTTAACTTACATTGTTGTTGACTTTTATGTATTTATTGGTGATTTTTGATTTACAAAAGGGCCTTCGCTCACATCTGACTTTTTGCAGGACTAACTATCGGGCAGTTCATACATCCATAGTTTTGTGCTCCAAGATAAATTAACACAATTACATTAGTGCTTACCCGGTATCGAACTCATAATCTCATGCATGAGAGGCAGGCGCTTTAACCAATGGACCATCACGATATACCATATCGGCGAACTGTGGGTGTACATTGTTACACCTCTGCCTCCTTCGGAGAATATAGACGTGATGGTATAATGAATAATCTATATTCATGTTTGTAATAAATAAACAGAAACACGACTTTACCAATTTCAAAAATTCTTTCATCTCTGAAAAACTACGTTATCTGCGAGCAACATAAGCTATATTTTATATTAAAATAAATTAGGTATCCTTGGACGAAGTTGCTGGCAAAACCTACTCGGTTGTTTAATTTTTATGTTTTTAAAGCTCAGAACTTCGTCATTTTCCAACCGATTTGAAAAATCCATTTTTTTTACATACATACATACATACATACATACTATGCAATACCAACCGTGGGTGTACATTGGTATATACCAGGCTTACCAATGTACACCCAAAGTTGACCGGCCTGTTTATTTATATATTTTTTTAATTTTGTGCAACAAAAAGTACAAAGGCGGACTTATGTTTATAACTAAAAAAAATATAATATCATCGCAAGTAGGTACTTATCATTGAGTATTTTGCTTTCTTGTGACTTTTTCAATAAGATAAGATAAACTTTGTAACGTATTTTCGTAAGTTTGCGTTTAAGTTATCTTCAAAGTAACCTTTAAGTTATGCAGGGTCCATAAATTAGTTCGTTGTATGTCATTAGACCGACCTCCCCCCCTCTCCCCCCTTAGGCGTGGTGTACACTGTACAGCTTTAATTCCACCCCCATCGCTCACCTTTCGCAAATCTTGTCCATGTGAACAAACCGCTGAAGCTCTTTCAGTTTGTATGTTTTGGCCTCATTATTATGCAAAAGGTTACTTTGCCTAGTAGGAAGCTCAGAAGGTCAAAGGTTCACCTAATTTTGTACTGATTTGATGTCTTTGACTGTTGTTATTTTTACTTTTCAAAGAAAGTTTTAGGATATTTTGAAAGAATGTTATTTTTAAGTGTTGTGTAACCAAACGTAATGGATAATGGACTTCAAAAGAGTGAAAGGGACATTGTTCGAAACAATTTACCATGAATTCAGTAGGTACATGATTCTAGATGAAATAGTGTAACAAACGTGAAAGTTAGTAAGGGTGAACGAGAGATATTTGTTACTCTTTACCGCGTACACGGTTGAACGGAAATTGCTGAAATATGGCACATTATAGATTTAGCTTAACACATAGGTCTTGAATGTTTTGTATCCCATTCGTGCTATTAGTTAGGACTTTGACTGAATACTCAGACGAAGTCGCGGGTTTGTTACAATAAAAGCTCATGCTTTTATTGACCATATAACCATTATATCAATACGGCACACGGAAACTGCCTCACAATAATGTGCTCAAGTAATATAGGTCTGGCAACTTGACGACACGGCTAGTGCAGTGGCCGAGCGATCGACTGCTGCGCTGCATGTCGCGGGTTCGATTCCCGCACGGATTCTACACATAACATTTAGGCCGTTTGTGTATGTGAGTGGAGTGGGCACTGCCTCAGCAGAATCATACAACTTGTCACCAAACCAAACAATCTTCTCAGTAGCAAAAAAACAATTAATAATATTATTTACCTCCAAACAATTCCTAAGTAGATTAAAACCAGAAGTCAAACAGTCCCCTGAGCTTTTTGTACGAAGATCGATGAAGAGCCCAGGAATTACCGTAATTGAATATTCTCAAGTTTGATTGACTGTCGACGCAAGATACTGTGTGTGTCTGTGTGAGCGATCTCTATGTGTGCGTTAGAGTAAAAGGTGTCTATGTGTGTGAAAGTAAGATGTTTGTGTGAGTGAGGGAAAATTCTCGCCTGAAAGTTTTTGTGAGTTTGTTGAGGTTTACTTTTATGTTTGAAATGTGTGTTGTTTTGTTAAATTGAGTTTTTTAGTTAGAGTGATAACTATTTTGCTTATTTTTTAGTTAAGGATATAAGGAAAAGGGACTGTTAGTGCAGATGCTGTATTAAATTTGTTACAATCATGTTGGTCGTGATGGCCCAGTGATATTTATTTTTTAATTCTTGTTTACAGGTTTGTTCGTCCCTCTATAGACTAGATCAGAGGTGACAGAGACAAAGACAACGATGGAGTGAGCTTACCCAGGGGAAGCCTAAACACACTTGCCTTTATTGTATGAGGCTGTAGGTTCGATACCGGCCAAGTACCAATATGGCTTTTATAATTCAGATGTACTTTCTAAGTTTATTCTGGACATCACAGATATTGTAAAAGAAAATATCGCGAGGAAACAAAGACATATAATTTATTATGAATCTGAAATCGTCAATCCGCCTCGAGCATTTTCTGTATATGAGAAAACAAAGTCTCATACAGAGAAAATGCCTAAAAAAAGGCCTTTTCCCTGCAGTGCGTGATAATAACACATACCATCACCCCTGTATTCCCCTAAGGGTTACGCAGAAGTGTAACAATGTATACCCACAATTCGCCGGCATGTTTAGGTCCCATGTAATAGGGGGCGAGCCTATTGCCATTAACCGGGCACAAATCCTAACTCCGAACTGCTACTGAGAATTCCATAGAAAAACCCAATAGCACTTGCTCGATCTGGGAATCGCACCTGAAACCTCTAGCGTAGCAGTCGCGCTTAGGACCACTAGGCTACCGAGGCAGTTAATAAGAACAATAATAGATAATAAATAGTTGATAATAATAGGTTGGTATTATTTATACAAAAATCTGATGTATCTAAATACGGATGTTTGTGTAAATCAGTTATGTCGGTGTTGCATGACGTTATTTATCTATGTAAATTGAATGGACCAAGTGGGTCACGACTCACGGCTGAAGGGACGCTAAGGGACGGCTTAATATTAAAGATGCTTTAGCTTAGGAGTACACTGCGGTCTTTTGAGCGAGAGATTTTATTTATCACTAAGTTATGTGCATGAATTAGTTCGCGTGAACGTCGGTTATTTTTGACGAATGTTTTTTGTTGTTAAGAATTGTATGTTTTTTAACGAATCCCTAATTATTTTTCTAGAAAAAGTGCCTCAGTTACTCCATAGAACATCAGCCATCTGTCAGTAAAAGTCTCTTCAAAATCGGTACAGCCGTTTTGGGAATTAGCCAGTAGAAATAGACAGACCAAAATTTCAATAATTAAAGCGAAAAAAAAAAAGATTTTTCTGTAAGTATCGTTGTAAACATTACTAATTATTTTTTTGTAAAAATCTGTAACATTGACATTGTTATACCTATTTAAATATTGATAGAATACACTGGTTCATTTTAGCAGACCTAACCTCGATTCCAGCAGTACTTCCCTATGAATCCCTGTAAAATAACAAGCCACAATCTCCACAATACTATGTTATATTAGAACATAACATTGTAACTGTAATCATTGATGCTCGCCTATTTCCCTAAGGATTGGTACTCGGTGAGATTGCTACCTGATTGATCTATGAACGCGTCATCAATTCAACTACCTAAGTAAGTATCTTGAGATAGAGAAAGCTGAAGACATGTGTTGTATTATCGCAATTATCTTAAAATGTATAGCTTTTAATTTGCACTTCACTTAATGAACAAGATAATAGTAAATAGTTTATTTTTGTTGGACTAGTGAACTGTCCGCGTCTTCGTCCAAGTGGCTTGTTTCAACCGTATTAGGTTACACCCTTGGTTACTGCCCCGCTCCCGTATATAGCCTATGTTGCTAGGCAATAATGTAGCTATCTAATATTGAAAAATCGTTAATATCGGTCTAGTGGTTTTGGAGCCTATTCGGTATAAACAAACAGAAAATCCTTATCGTTATTTATTTTTATTCATTCATTTTTTAAGAATAAATAAATATATTATAATCATTGTTTTTCTGATAGACACTTCAATTTTAATAATTTGTATAGATATAAGTACTTACCAACTGTTAAGATATTTTTTCAGCGTCAGTAAGTACAAGAAATGCACCGTCATAAACTAATCATGGTACGACATGTAGCCATAATATTACGTACTTGACCCAATATCTTGTCTACATATACCCTTTTGGTACGGCAATCTAAATTACTTATGCTAACATTACAGGATTTGTCATTTGCGTACAGTTATCCCTAAGATTACAGTTAGGGAGGTCCCTAAGCTCCTACTAGACGTTACGGCGCCTATAAAGTCCCTCTCACGTACCTATGAGACGCAACTTGCTTGAACCCTTAATCCATAATTTCAATGAATAAGTTACCTATAGGTATATTTTACTATGGATAATATTATGTGGGAACAAAGGTGTACGGAGAAGATATTTGCAGGATTCTGTTTGTTTAGTTTCAATTTAATTTGAGAATTAACGATAAAGAGTGAACTGTTTGCTTTGGTTGAAAACGAAATAAACATAAAATGAATGAATGAAAAAAAATTGCGATGGAAAATGGATGACAATTACAACAAGAAAACAAAATATCAACTTGATGTCAAAATGAAAAAGAAAATAAAAAATACAAAATGAAAAATTACTAGCAAAACGATCGTATAATATTGAAGAGTTCGTAACAGAGAATATTGTGTATCTTTCAGTGTTACTACAGCAATGTATTTAGAATATTAAAAAAATGGATTTAAAAAAAAATAGGCAGTCATTGGAGACTGCGACAAAAGTGAAAAATTAACGTCACAATGGCGAGTCTGTGACGTAAACCCAAAAGTTTTGCGCCTACAAAAAATCATTCAACGCATCTAAAAAAGTTTTTTCTTTCAAAGAAGTTATAGAGTATAATAATTGATACATGTCAATGTATTTAAGAATAAAAAAAGCATACTAAATAGATAAATCGTAAATTAAACACTAGGCACCCATTAAGATATTATTTAGAAAGAATTGATTCCAAGCCGAATTGAATTTTAATTTTGTTTCTTTTCCTCATATTTTTAAACAAAATATTGTTTTAATCAGACTAATCCGAAGGCCACAGAAATTAATAAAAACTATACAAAATAAAAGCCATACAAAAAAGGACTCAAAAGCTTTCTGACAGATCTCACATTTCAAAAGAACCATGAAATATGACGTCACAACATTGGACAGGACAATCCACCTCGCTTATTATTATGTAAAAAGCGTACACAAACTCCTTGGAGGAAGTATGAAAAGTCAAAGTTTTTAATAAGATCTTCATGAAAGAATGACAGAGGCTTTGAAATTTCTGATGAAGATACGAAATGAGGAATTTATACTCGTGACTCTTTATTATTAAATTCGTTTCAAGGTTATGAAAAACATGAAAAGAAAAAATGAAAAACCTACTGCATAGCTACGTCTGTGCCTTACGCTTTAGAAAAAAAATCCGAAATATTATAACAATAAATTAACTTTTTTCCTTTAAAAAAGGTTCACTTCATCTAAATTGAACAAGCGATTTTTATATGAAAGATCAGCTGATCCATCAGATGCCTATTACACGGGACTTAGACAATTTTCCACAAAAAAATGCAAATACCAGCCTATTTTGTCCATCTGCAGGGCGAAGGGCCTCTTCTCATACAGCATTGATCTCCACGCTTGCTTAAGGCGGATTAGCGATTTCAGACGTTTGTTATTAACAGATTTTCTCACGATGTTTTCCTTCACCGATGTCAGTGATGTCCAAGATAAACTTATAAAGTACTAGCTGTGCCCCACGGTTTCACCCGCGTCTTTGGTTACTGCTCCGCCCCCGTGGGTCGTTTTAATTTTTTCTCGCCTTTTAAACCTTCCCTAGACCTCTACGAACATTTCAAGACTAAGATAAGATAAATCCGTTCAGCCGTTCTCGAGTTTTAGCGAGACTAACGAATAGCAATTCATTTTTATATAATAATATATAGATATATTAAATAGAAAAATGTTGTTTCATTACTATAACTCTAAACGCAGACTATTGGTACCGTAATACAGTTTAGCAGTTTAGTTTCCCAGCACGTGCATTTGAGTGAAATATTTCTAAAACTACGTTAGTTTTAACAATAACATTACTTATCCTTCTAATTTCGTTCCGTGTTTTCCTCTTAACTACACGTACACATATTTGAAAGTAACTAGAACAACGCTAGGTAAATGTAATTAATCAACATGATGTGTTCTTTTAAATATAATGTAACGTGTATGACAATAAATTATATTGTTAATAAATTATACAAGAAATATAAATTATATTACTTTTTTTTAACATAATATGTATCATGTAACAATATAAATGTAATTCATATTTTTATCGGACAATAGATTTATTTAGAATGATTTATATACACCCCGATTTTATGAATATTTTTACCGTTTTATGTGGTGATTTATTTTAAATGGTGTATGTTACTATTGTATATTATACCTACGCTAGCCACACAAATGATTATTTGGATCACTTAACAAACTACTAAAAAAAGAAGTTTGAAAAACTAAAACCCGACTACAAAAAAATCACGTTCTAAAAAGTATGAAACAAGAGAACATTCTCATCTGAAAGCCGTGGTCGTATGCCACTTTGCCCTAAACTTTAGTGCTAAAGATTAATGTTCTATTACTGTACACATCTACTATTTTATCGGATTAAGAACGTAATTATAATTTATGCGAAAAGGAACACAAACGTGAAAAAAGCTAGTAAAAAAATAAAACGATTGAGGTTTAAATAAATC
This sequence comes from Caradrina clavipalpis, assembly GCA_932526535.1. Lineage (NCBI taxonomy): Eukaryota > Metazoa > Arthropoda > Insecta > Lepidoptera > Noctuidae > Caradrina > Caradrina clavipalpis. Next base: position 3,856,977 of record OW052108.1, read on the forward strand.
TTATTTTAGACACTTTTTAACCGACTTTAAAAAGGAGAATGTTTACTTTACTTTATTTAAAAACCTTCTGCACAAATATCGATGAATACATATAGATGCAAAACTATCTATAGGTAAAGTTACCCTACATTGTATGTTTTAATGAAAAACATACAAGACTGTTTGGCATGTGCTACATTTACCTGCCAAAAGCTGATAGTTTAATATACTAAACATTAACTGAAAACTTCAGGTATTTTTCATTTTTCTTTAGGTTTTTTTCTTGCCTTATCGTTCTCTGTACATCCTGCCTCGGACAAATGCCTCATTGTTTTGCTTTTTTTTTATGGATGGATTGTGTGAAGAATGATATGAAAGAGAAAGGAGTCAGTGATAGTATGACGGTTGACAGGTTGGCATGGAAGAAGAAAACATGTTGCGCCGACCCCAAGTAAAATGGGATATATTTTATATTTAAACCTTGTCTGTGTACTAATAACGCTAGTTTTTAAGGTATTTTACTCAGAAGATGGAGTATATTGTTGTCCGAAATAAATAAAAATATTTTTAATTAATTAACCCTGTTTAGCCTGGTAGTTTGGAAAAATGATTTAAATTATTCTTGATTTTAATAGCGTTTCCAAGTTTATCTTGGACATCTCTGACATCGGTAAAAGAAAACATCGTGAAGAAAACTAGACTTATAATTATAATAAGTCTGAAATCACCAATCCGCCTTAAGCAAGCATGGTGATCAATGCTCGTGCCTTTGCTGTATGAGAAGAGGCCTTTGTCCTGCAGTGGGACAATAACAGGCGGGTATTTTTTTTTATAAGTGTATGGAAAATATTTTTGTGAAAAGAGGCACAGAAAGGGTTAAGGGTAGGTGTGCTTATTTGGGGCCTGTCTATTTGCGTAATTTAGGTATTGTTGTTGTAATCTTCCCAGTTTTGTCGACCTTTTTCCAACCCCATTTTTTGTAATACTTTATTGTTTATTTTTATTTTTGATGTCATTCCACGAAGAGTTAATAATATAAAATCATTAAGTTATTAAATTATTTATTAATGAAAATTGTGTTTTTACTTGATTATGATTAGTTTCCCTAACATGACTTAACAGTAATAATTAGGTGATCGGTAAAATAATCGTTTAATTAAAATGATATTTTAAGTTGAAGGTAAACAGAAATCTGCAATCATAATGCAAAAATATCCATGCAAAATCGTAAAAAAAATCTTTAACCCGAAATAAAAAAAGACATAAAAATATAAATCCCCCGAGGCCAAAACTATAATTGCAGTAAATCATATCATAAATATCCAACCGTTACGATTGCACAGAAATAAAAACATAAGATAAATCATTTATATTGACTCACCTCACTATACGTCTTTCATTTATTAACACTAGCACTAAAAACACATCACTACACTGAAAAAAAAACCGCACTTATTTACAAAAAGCACTTATGATAGTCGATAAAAAGTTGAATCGTGTTCGAGCTAAAGGGAGCTCGTTCGAAAACCGTCCTAGCTTGCCACGAGAATCTACAGGTCTGACCAGAATACCGCACAATTTCCCGCTCCGAAGCTAGAAAGGGACAGCATGACCTTCAACACAAAGGTTAGAGAGAGACAGGTAATGTTTCGCGCGTTTCGCGTCTTTTTTTTTTTTTTTTTTTTTAGAGATGGTAAAATCATCAAATGACCCCCCCCGTCCAGGGCGGGGCGGGAGGGAGTGTCAGACTTTTACTGACTAAAAACCATCTATGTTCCTTCATGTGCCCTTTGCGTTCCGGGGGCGCGGTATCTCTTTCGAACAACCCGCAGGCGTTTCGCGTCTGCGGAAAAGCTCGCAAAATATACATCGCGTCTGCGGAAAAGCTCGCAAAATATACATAAATGCAATGCGGCGTTCTATAGAAATTTGTAGCATACGATAGCTTATTTTATGTTAAATATTAATAATTCTATAATATTAATTTTATATTATTAATACTGTGGGTGTACATTGATATACCTCTGCCTAACCCTTCGGGGAATACAGGCGTGATGGTATATTTATTTTATTTATTAATAATTCGACTGCCTCGTTGGCCTAGTGGTCCTAAGCGCGACTGCTACGCTAGAGGTCTTGGGTTCGATTCCCAGGTCGAGCAAAAATGTGTTATTGGGTTTTTCTATGAAATTCTCAGTAAGTAGCAGCTTGGAGTTTGGATTTGTGCCCGATTAATGGCAATAGGCTCGCCCCCTATTACATGGGACCTAAAAACATACCGGCGAACTGTTGGTGTAGATTAGCACACCTCTGCTTAACCTTTCGGGGAATACAGGCGTGATGATATGTATGTATGTATTAATAATTCATTCACTATGTTTGTTCTAGTTTTCCCATACTTCAGTAATACATACCTCCAATGTTTTAAAATGTATATTTTTGGTTAGTTTGAAAACCAGGTGTTGGCTTTTAAATACTTTTTGGAATAACATCGTTCGTTTTATGGCTTTCACGTGCGGTTTTGGGTTGAATTTTTAAAATTGTTACCTTTTCGTTGAAATTTAATGTACGTTGAGAATTATTCAGCTTTAGCTGGTAAGATTAATTTTATCGTTGTGTGTATTTGAATTTGGAATTTAAGGTAAAATCTGCTTGTGTAATGATAAGAATATTTTCATTAGGTACTTACATTGAAAAAATGATTTAAATTAGGTTTATTTTCTTTCTGGAATTTCTTTATTTTTATAGAGCTAATGTAGTAGTTTATAATCATGATTTTATTGACAAACCAACGAAGAGACATAAAGTCACCGCCCCTTTCTTTTTAGCAATTTAAAAACATTTATTTTATAATAATAATATACCATCACGCCTGTATTCCCCGAAGGGTAAGGCAGAGGTGCACCAATTTAGGTACACCCACAGTTCGCCGGTATATTTAGGTCCCATGTAATAGGGGGCGAGCCTATTGCCATTAACCGGCCACAAATCCAAACTCCGGGCTGCTACTGAGAAATTCCTAATGGAAAAACCCAATAACACTTTTTGCCCGACCTGGGAATCGAACCCGGGACCCCTTGCTCGGCAGTCGCGCTTGCGACCACGAGACCAACGGGGCAGTCAAACATTTATATACACGTTTGGAAAAAAATATTCGACTGAATTCCTCCACTGAAAAAGAAATCTCTTAAATTGTTATGTTTTTATTTTATATTAACTCGACTTTTCACTATCCATCACAGTATATCACGGATTTATATTTTAAATAAACTTTTTATGTGTTTTTCAGCATTTTTGAAACTCAATGACAACAAGAAGAAAATCCTTTAGCACTATCACACTATCAATATCCGTAATAGTACTTACCTAGTCAATTGTCGAGTTTAATTGGCAGAGATACCGCGCCCTCGGAACGCAAAGGGCACATGAAGGAACATAGATGGGTTTTAGTCAGTAAAAGTCTGACACTCCCTCCTGCCCCGCCCGGTTCGGGGAAAGTTATTTGATGATTTCCCGTCTTAAAAAAAAAAACATTCCATCACGCCTGTATTCCCCGATGAGTTAGTCAGAGGTGCACCAATGTACACCCACAGTTCGCCAGTATGTTTTTAGGTCCCATGTAATAGGGGGCCAGCTTATTTGCAATAATGTGCAAGTAATTGTTGTAATTGTTTGTAATTGACAGATAGGAACTCACAAATCACGCTACTACCTACACTACACTTCCTTATCTTATAATGTAGGGTAGGTCTGCTATTATTTGAACGCGAAATTTTGTGAAGCTAAAGGTAGGTATGTTTGTTACACGTTCATGCTGAAACGGCTAAACGGAATTAGCTGAAAACTAAAACTCATATACAGGTCGTTTGACAGAATGTTGAACATACGAAGATGGTTGATAGGTGGGGTCATAATGCGACTTACTCAGCCCTAATTTTTTTTTTTTTTTAATAGTTATAATAATTTATTTCATAAAAGGAGATTGTAGTACAAGGGCATGCGCAAAAGTAATACACACATAAGAGTTTTGAACCATGTCATAACAATCTGGTGGGTGGAGTTCCGCTTTCCTAGCTAGGTTACAGAATAACCTGCATTAGGAATTTTGCCATGGCCACCTGGATATTTTTTTAAATTTTTCTTTCTTTCTTCGAGTTTCACCACTTTCTTATTTATAAAGAGTAATAAAAAAAATGGGTTGAGTAAGTAGCAGATGACCCCACCTATCCACCATTTACCACCGTATGTTCAACGTTTTGCCAAACACTGTGTGGATATTGATAACACATAAGATAACTTTGTTCTATTTTTGAGTTCCCGTAAGATAATTTAAAACTTTGGTTTAACTCTGAAGTCTATGCAGATCATCACAAGCAGGCAATGCAGTCACAGGCAGTACTAAAATAACGAGGCAATAGAAATGATCGTGTTATAATAACAGTAATTGTCATTCATTGACGGCACGGTAAACGGCAAGTATGAAAGACCGTAATACCATCATACTATCACGCCTGTATCCCCCGAAGGGTTAGACAGAGGTCGACCAATGTACACCAACAATTCGCCGGTATGTTTAGGCCCCATAGAATAGAAGACCATAATATTTTTCCAATTTCCCTTTTTACCGTTTCAAGATATCTCCATTCAATTCAAGCTTATGTTTATTTCAATGAATAAAGGTAGGTATTGGCATCAGTTCAAAATAATAGCGATTACGGTGTCTTTATTTTTGTTTTCTTTTAACGTAGGTATTTGTGAATGGAATTATTTATTATCGGAATTGAAAGTTTTAAAGAAATAGCCGAGACAGACAGGTACTCTCACACCAGGAAGATGCGGATCATGATTTGTGTGGATATAACTTTTACTAGCTTCTGAGCGCGATTTCATCCGCGTCAAAGTTAATACATTATACCTACCACGTACATTTTTCCATGATAAAAAGTAACCGTTGTGCTATTCCAGGCTGTAATCTATGTCTTTTTCATTTCATCCGTTTAACTGTTTTACAGTGATTAAATAACAAATACCCATCCTCACACACTTTTGCATTTTTATATTAGTAGGATTGCAGATCCTAATTAAATCAAATAATTATAATAAAAAACCCTTTTTTACAGAATCAAACTATGCAATGTAACAAAAAGCTCATTGCATTTTTTTTAGGGAACAGCAGATCTTTTTTTTTTCCATGTTTCATAGTTGACCACGTAATAAAAGTTGTTCATATTTATGACTTACTTTGAAATGTGTGAATGAAAAAATCAACTGGTTCATTCATTTTAATAATGTTGTAGTGTATTTTTATAAGGAATTGATGAATTATGTTTGAATACTTCAAAGGCTGACTCTTAGAAGTAGATAGACACTATACAATTGTCCCACCATAATTTCCTACTAATATTATAAATGCAAAAGTTTGTAAGGATGGACAGACAGATGGATGGATGTATGTTTGTTACTCTTTCACGCTTAAACGGCTGAATGGATCTGAATGAAATTTGGCACTCAGATAGATTGAAGTATAGATTAACTCATAGGATACTTTTTATTTCAAAAAATGTAGTGTTTCCGTGGGGTAATATACCAACTTTGACGCGGAGGAAGTCGAGCGCAGAAGCTGTATTATATATTCTCCAGACCGATTACAGTCACGGCAGCCAATCTTAATGGAGACTAGCCAAGTACGCAGGAGATAATAGTAAACAAAGATGCACGGGAGTGCACACACATGCACACACTTCTCCCCTTTTTTACCGATGGGAACTCATCAAATGACTTCCCGCGCCCTGGGCGGGGCGGGAGAGATTGTCAGACTTTTACTGACTAAAACCCATCCATGTTCCTTCTTATGCCCTTTGCATTCCGGGGGCGCGGTATCTCTTTCGAACAACCCGCAGCCCCGGCAGGCATCGGCCCTGAGGCCCCTCCAATCCCTCTTCCAGTCTTCCCTAACTCTCATATTCAGATGGAACGGCAATCCGTCACAACTGGGGAGAGATCAGGCGTAGAACAAACGGCTTTACGTGCTTTCCGAGACACGTGGGAGTCTCACCACCCCCCGTTATTGTATTACTTATTCCTCATTGACGGTTTTAAAGATTTCCAGGCAAAGTTCGATCGCAAATTGCTTGAGAAATTGGCACTTATTAGGTTTTATTGTCTGCGTGAATTAGGATTTGGGGTTAGTGCCCTAGTGCCCTCTTCACTCAAGAATCCTGATTGATTGCCATCTGTCATTCGCAACCGCAAATCATTTTAGGTAAATAAGGTTCTCTTAATTAGGTGTTGTAGTAATTGGTTGTAGCTCCCGTTTGTCGCATCGTGATGTTATATTAGTAAGTCTCTCCTCTAGATCTGGGTAACACATACAACAAGAATTTTACAAATTCGACTACTAGTTCCAGAAATTAGCACGTATAAACAAATAACTTTTCAGCTTTATTGCATTAGTAGGTATATGATTTAAGATAATCTAACAAACAACCGGGATAAAAAGTATCCTATGTGTTATTCAATACTACAATCTATCTTAGTGCCTAATTTCATCCAGATCCTTTTAGGCGTTTAATCCTGAAAGAATAACAAACATCCGTCCATCCACCAATACATCCAACCACACGAACTTTCGCATTTAAAATAGTAGTAGGATAGTAAGATTCTCGTTTGCAAATTCAAAAATCACAGCGCTTGAATTTCAAAGTGCATGCTTATTCATAAATATAATATGTTTTTCAACCTAACCTCTGAAACAAAAGCATAATCACTAACGCGAACAGATCACAACAAAGTAGCTACATGACATCTAACCAAGTAAATGAAGTATTAATCTTGAACACAAGCTAGTCTGCAGTAAGTTATAACTCTGGAACTAGGTCACCTGTATAAATCTTAACATAAACACCTTGTTATGATCGCACTCACACTTTATTAGCAGACGGCGTATTCTGTTTAAACCTCTCTCGGGGAATTTAGATGATGCGAATTTGAGGTGAGCGTGAGTTAAGGAAGCCTGGACTTATCTTTAATAAATTAGGTATACTAATATGTATGTATTGGCCACGGCGGCTAATCTTAATGCAGACTAGCCAAGTACGCAGGAGATATTATAGTGCACAAGTGTGTGCGCAAACACAGGTGCACGCCCCCCTCCCAAACTCTCATAGTCCGCTGGGAAGGCAATCGGCTTTACGTGCTTTCCGAGGCTAATATTATAAAGAGGAAAGTTTTTTTTTGTTATTTTTATACTAAATACGCTCCGAAATTACTGGACCGAATTTATCATTTTTTACCAATTAGCTAAATTATCAGGAGGTAACATAGGCTAATAACATCACGTTATGACCAACGGGAGCAGAGTATTAACCAGAAGAGTAACATAAATTACTATTTTGGTTAATACTCTGCTTATTTCACCTGTCATAAGGCAGGTGAAATAAGTCATGGGCATAAGCTAGTAATCTATACTAATATTATTAAGCCGTAAAGCAAGTGGTTTTCTTATGTTTGAAAGAGTTATCTTATGAAAATACTGTTCCGATTAAAATTTTGATCACAGATTTTTTTTTCAATCTTTGTATGTTTCAGTGAGTGACAAAAAATAAAAACTTAAAACCCACGCAGACGAAGTCACGAGTAGAATCTAAGTAATTATAAGTCTGGCAGTCTAAAATCGACAATCAGCCTTGAGCAAGCGTGGTGATCTATGCTCGTGCCTTTTTGGATGAAAAGAGGGATTGAGCCACGAGACGACTCCCGGCCACCGTAGACGCGGGTCTGTGGACGGTGAGCAATGGGTAGCTCACCGTCCGTACGTTCACTAGCGACAGACCGTGTCGACGGCGCGTTCGTGTTCCACGCGCGCCTCAAAGAGATGTCAGCAAAATTGGATGGGGCCACTGAGGGCCGATGCCTGCCGGGGCTGCGGGTTGTTCGAAAGAGATACCGCGCCCCCGGAACGCAAAGGGCACATGAAGGAACATAGACGGGTTTTAGTCAGCAAAAGTCTGACACTCCCTCCCGCCCCGCCCAGGGCGGGGGAAGTTATTTGATGATTTCCCGTCTATAAAAAAAAAAAAAAAAAAAAAAAAAAAAAAAAAAAGACTGCTATTAAATTGTCCTGCAGTGTTTATTTTATTTTGAGCTTCTATTCTGTCTACTCGATAAAAATATTCCTCAGAAAATGTGAGTTTGAAGAAAACTATCATCCCACAGATGCTAAGCATTGACAGCTCACCTCAAGCTCACTTCACCTAAATTCACCGAGGGAGATTTTTACAGAATAGCACTGCATACCAATATTCCAAATAGTCACTATAATGTACCTAGTCATTAACCGTTTGCTTGAAACTTCATTTGCTGATCATCTTTTCACATCATTAACCAGGACCAAATAGGTCAACCTCTACTAACGCCTTAGGATACCTCCCGAGGGTGTGTGACGTATAGTTTCAGAAACCCTGATCTATACCTATTTACTTGTTAAACTTAACCTTTTGACCGCCACGTCAAAAAAGCAAAAACGTACCCTAAGCGCCAAGCTATAAAATCCTTTAATTATTTATTACCTATTATTATTACCTATTATTATTATTATTACCTATTATATTATTATTTAATACCTACAAAATTATAGTGTGTTTGGAATTAGGTATATTGATGTTGTTATTTTTGGGTACTTGGTACACCTCTGCCTAACCCTTCGAGGAATACAGGCGTGATAGTATATTATGTTATGTTGTTTTACGGGTTTTATTAAAGTATAAAAGTCTGTCATGAGATCGAAACCGTAGCGTGCTGGGCACATTTTGGGTTGTCATCTCTACATGACTGTGACGGTCAAAAGGTTATATGGTAGGGAATGCCTAAGGTTTGCCTAATTATTTAGCTTTAATACATTCTGTTGCATAAAAAAAAAATATTACTATGTTATCTTCAACTACAAGTCAGTCAGCCATGGATTTGTGTTAACATGCCATTACGCCTGTATTCCCCGAAGGGTGAGGCAGAGGTGTACCAATGTACACCCACAGATTTGTTTTGCTCACTAGGTAATTTTTTCCAACTATTCGTCCACGGTCGATAGTAAATCCTACACCAAAAGGAAAGTTTAATTGGATTTTTCAATCAGCAAATCTCACGAAACATATTTCTATAATCGAAAAAATTTAAATGGAAAACGTGGTTTACTACTGCCTAATTGAAAAAGTTGAATACATAATTATCGAAAGTTTGTAGTTTGCGAACGACGTATTGGGTTTGGAGCCCTAACCTTGCTAACAGCGTGCAGCCTTTAGACAACTTTTAATTAATAAATTGCTTTTATAGAATTGCATTATAAGGCGACTTGCTGCGGGTTGTTCGAAAGAAATACCGCGCCCTCGGAACGCCAAGGCACAAGAAGGAACATGGATGAGTTTTAGTCAGTAAAAGTCTGACAATCCCACCCCGCCCTGGGCGGGAGAAGTCATTTGATGATTTCCATTCGGTAAAAAAGGCGATTCGCATACTGCTCCGCGCTACGCTCCGTGGTGCGTGGTGACGGAGCTCTGGTGATCTGCAACACTGCCCGTGAAAGCGTTTTCAGTTTGTTAGACTACGCGTGTTTTCTATACAAACACAGATACTTGCAAACAACGTACTCCCGCGCTACGCTCCGTGATGCGGGGCAGTGTGCCAATCACCTAAGCATTATGTAGGTTGGTTAAATACACACATACATAAACTCACACCTTTTTCCCATGGGGGTAGGCAGAAACCACAGAGACACCTGCTACGATCCTTACATACTACTTTCGCTTCGTTCACGTTCATACATCTGGTCATACAAGCACGCCGGTTACGAGTACTGCACACCCGACCTTTCTGAAGTACCTCACCAATAAGGTCAGGGTAGGTCTTTCTAGGGCGTCCCCTCCCGGCGTTGCCACTCACATCTGCCACATAAATACCTTTTGTTGGTTAAATAGTTTACAAAGTTTACTAGGTATAAACACCGCGGTATGTTACGTCTTCGGTTACTGCTCCAGATATATAAGCAATTATATAAAAAACATTTTGTGCCCGGTTAACGGCAATAGGTTCGCCCATATTACATGGGACCTAAACATACAAGCGAACTGTGAGTGTACATTGGTACACCTCTGCCTAACTCTTCGGGGAATACAGACGTGATGATATATAATTATGTATGTATAAAATATAACAAGCTCATTTAATATTCATGTTTCAGAGCCGGGTTTTCACTCAGTTATAATAACAAAACCTACGTAATCACAAACATAAACAGAGCTATATACAACCAATAATATATGTGTTGTAAACATACAATATGCAGTTTTGCAACCATATTGTGAAACATATTATTATATATTTGTATTGTACACAATTTGTTACCTACCATGTAGATAGGTATTTATTTAGATATCCTCGATGCCTTGTAGCCTAACTCGTTGATCTTGAAGTCCCCTATTTTTCAATAAGGTTCCGTAATTAGCATCCTCATCTTTCAGGGGGTCGCCATAAAAAGCGTAAATGATCAAATAGAAATATATTTATTGCAAATATTATAATTTGTGATTCCGGAAGTAATGAAGTATTGTAATAATTATTATTTTTTCACAAAAGCTTGTTAAAATAACAAGCTTTTTTGAAGAAAATGCGTTAGTGTATGTGCCTCAGTAATTATCGAATGTAATATCGTCTGCCCACTCGACCGAGAATCGGCCTGATTATATTATCGGCCGATTTTTGACAGTTTTTTCTAGAAAACGAAGAAATCTGTCAGAAATCAGCCAGATAATCGGTCCCATTATATTGGTAGTGGGTGCAGGCCATTAAGGGTCTGCCAAGTAAAAAATGGAGAACATAATAAATCATATAACTAAATAAGCAACCAGTGTGTATACCTGTAAACCAAATAGATAGTTCAACAGATAGGTAAATATTTTATGGAATTTTTTATTTTAGTGAGATTTCAGGTGGCAATTCAATTAACTATTATAAAGAATCGCAATTTCATTTCAGTCACAATCTGTCAAAAATGCATCTAATCACCATACATTTTTTGACATCGTCTATAAGATAAGATAGCAACTAGATTTTAAACATTTTTAATTAGTAGAACTGACCTTCAGTTTAAAATCATCTCAAGAGCACCTACTAACATACAATCCTCAGTTCATGTTATCACAGTACACCTAGTATCAATAATCGGCATGCCAATTAATGATAAGTTCAGTATGCTTGGGGTTTTGCCAGAACCGACCATTGTTTAGGCTTGCAAGGACACGAGATCCGTAATAGAATTGTGGAATTACATTCTCTGACGTCACAATGGCAATCAATGCTCTGTTTGTTAAAAGGATAAGTAGTACAATCGTCCTATTCAATTTTAACAGTAGCTGTACGGGAGTAGGGTTTGCACACTATAAAACCGCGTGTAATGTTGTTGCGTAGACGCTGCGTAAATGCATATGCTGTGTTAATATAACGTTGATAAGATTGTATCATAGACACGTAGCTTACACGCAGCGTCTTTAATGTATAATGACATGTTGTCATTTTGCACACTATTGTGCAAAATGACAACATGTTATTATGGAAAACCATCTGAAATATTGTCGCGTAGACACTGCGTAAACATAAATGCTGCGATAGCATCGTTTTAACAATTTATCAAAGAGACGGTGTTAGCGTCGCGGTCACGCAGCGTTTTATACGCTACGTATACGTTCGACGCGACACATTAGAATACACCTTGATATTTATCCACCAACTAACACAATTAAAATCGTAGTTAAAATTCACACTCAAAATATTTATTTTCAGTTTTAATTATTAAGTAAGTACCCACAAAGTACTGAAAGTTCAACAATTTCAGCAGTTTTCACAGACCGGACCGGGTCGTCCCTCCGGCACGTAAAATATATTATGTCGCGGTCACTTTTATTACAGCGTTAATTACTAAGTTAGAAGTTCTGAAGTTTCACAAACTTTTGTGTACTGACGGCAACATAAGTGGTTGGATAAAATACTTTAGACTGCGCACTTTGGACTTAGAGTAATTTAATTAGAGATTCCTTGTTAGTCTTTAACTAAAGCAATGTTTTTTTTATGTTTCACAATGATCAAATAATTTCAAACGACCGACGGACGGTGGAGCAGACACGTGTTAGAGACACCACGTTTAGGCAAACGTAGGATTTACTAATGTTTTCCATATTATATATTATTTGCCATACCTGTATTTGCCATAATTTTATTAGGAATAACGCTTCAGTTGCCACATAATAGTGAAGATACATAAAATCATTTTCACCAGTTTCAATGGTCATAATCTATCAAGTGTCATATTAATTTGAATCCATAAATTTATTTGCTATATTTCTTATTTTTAACAAATTTGTTTTCCATAACATTAATTCACTATAATATTCATTTGCCCAAAATGAGTATATACGGTCTAGTAGGCATAGTCTTATACTTTTCAATACATTTTTATTTTGCCTTAACACGTTCTCGATGAAACGGTGTAGTGGACAGACTCCTTGTTATTAACGTGAAAATCTGTACTTTGGCGACAAAAGTGCTAAAATAAATAAATACCACAACACAATAATTAACACAACCAAAAGTTGGTACTAACAACAACTTTTCAGAATCTGCTCACTGACCCTCCGAGGACACATAAACTCCGTACTAGAGATGTTATAAAGCTACGTCACCGTATCCGAAACTATCAGATATAGGGTTAAAAAAATATCCGAAACAAGTACCGAATCTGGTATAAAATTATCCGAAACAAGGACCGAATCTGATATAAAAAAATCCAATAGTTTCGGATAGGGCATAGGGGCGGAGTCTAAATGAAACACGTTCTGATATGTTTTCGCCCACATGCTTGTCGTGTGAATGGTATGCATTATTTTGTAAAAACAAATTTTTTTTTATTTATTTATAAAAATGTAATATCCGTAACTAAAACTACCGGATAATTCAAAATAATCCGTAACTGCATCTGAAACTGGCCTTATTATTATATATCCTAATTATTAATGGACAGTGCAGTGGACGTCCTGTAGTGGATACGATGATGATGATGTTAATAAATGAACGGAAAAAAGAATGTAGGCCGCTTTTAACCAGTCTTTTTGGAAATCTATGTCCAGCAGTGGACGTCCTGCGGCGGATATGAAGATGATATATCCGAATCCATATTCAGATCCGAAACTTCGAATCCACAACATCCCTACTTCGTGCAGTAACAACTTTTATTACTACACTAATTACAATGGCCCACGTAACTCAGACACTTCTATAAATAATAGAGATTTATTGGTTTAAAATGGGCGTTTTTTAAACCTAATAAATATTTTACTGAGACATGGCACACCCTGCACTCGTTTATTGCACACAAAATAGAAACTAGTTTTTTGTTATTAGTAGTTAAGCTAGTAGCTATGCTAGTAGATCAGCGAGTAGACGTGATAGTCTAGTGATGAAGTCACTCGCCTGTAATGAACTAGGCTGTCGATTCGCAAGCGGACACGGGCAAATACCAATGAGACTTTTCTTTTTTCGTATTCAATTTCTAAGTTCATCTTTAACATCACTGACATCGATGAAGGAAAACATCGTGAGGATACCTGGACGTATAATTAATTGTTATTTAATGCTTAAGGCGGATTTAGTTCAGTAATTTCAGAGTTATGTTTGAAAATCCGCCTTGAGCAAGAGTGGTGAACAATGCTCGTGCCTTCTCTGTTTATGAAGAGGTCTGTGCAATGCATTAGGACAATAAGAGGCTTAATGCGAGCGTGCGCAGTAAACGTAAGGTAAATACGATCGATTTTTGAAAACCAATCAGAATCTCTGCAGTACTAATGGTAATGGCTTGCAGTATAAGCCAATCAAGGTATTTATCGACGTATAACGTGTAGTAAAGTAAAAACCAGTGTTATACGAATAAAGACACTATTAACCAATAAAAGCACAATTTCTCCAAAATATACGTCTACTTTATCTTAGCCTTAAATCTCGAAAAATTTTCAATAAACTGTAAAATTAAATTTAAGTTGCTTTGATATCGTTCAATAAATTAGTCAATTGAGTTCGCAAGAGTATCTATCCACGTGAATAGATATCCACGGATCCGCGGACGGATGGATAGATATTTGGATGGTGGTTACTCTTTCACTCTTAAACGGCTGAACGGATCTGGATGAAATTTGGCACTGAGAAAGACTGTTGTCTGGAATAACACATAGGATACTTTTCTCCCGGAAAAATGTACGGTTCCCGTGTGATAGGGTAAAACCCGGATAGTTGCCCCACTTTTCGAAAAAGCTTTTTTTTGAAAAAATATGAACTAGCTGAAAATTATTAAGTATGTATCTCAAAACATAGGTCTTTTATCTTCTATAAAAGCCTATTTTTGTATACCTAACTAACACTGCTTTTGAATAAATACTGTTTTATTTCACCTCTCAGAAAAGGGATAGTTGCCTACTATGGCGGATAGTAGCCTAGCGTGGAAAATCCTTCCGGGGATACTTGCCTCGTGCGGGGATAGTAACCTCGGTATGATTTTTATTTTGAATACAAAGAAATTTATATCAATTTAAGTAATCTTTACTATTTATTTAACAGCGTTTATTATTTCCTGAGATATTTTATTAAGTACAATTTGAAATATTAATTAACATGATTAAATAACTAGCTTTTGCCCGCGACTTCGTCCGCGTGGATTAATAGTTCCCGTTCCCGGGGGATTTCCGGGATGAAAACTATCCTATGTCCTTTCTCGGGTCCCAGACTATATCTGTACCAAATTTCATTGAAATCGGTTCAGTGGTATAGACGTGAAGAAGAGACAGACAGACAGACAGAGTTACTTTCGCATTTATAATATTAGTACGGATTTTCAGTTTTAATGATTTTAATAAGATAATAAGGTTCTAAAGAATACTCCGTATGTTCGAGAAACATTGAAACTTTTTTTTTTGTCTTAATTCTTCCAAGGCAAGTGCTAAGCTATCTTCTGTCCAGTTGATGTTGCTTGGCACCACGCCTGGTTTTCGCTTATATTTGCAAGGCATTTTGCTTATCTAAAATAAATATATAAAATAGTTAAATAGATATTTATTTTATTTACAAAAGTTAGAGTCACAGTAAATTAGAAAAAACAGAAAAAAAAAATTAATCCATCTTTGTTTGTTAAAGAATTTTTAGTCACTCTAAGGGCAACTATCCGCGAAAGTAAGTAGTGCGGCTATCCTTTTTGATACGGATACTTGCCCTTTTTATTTGCGAAATAAATAATTATTAATTAGCAATAAAACATAATAAACAATGTTACTTAAACCCTAATGCATGCAAAGAAACAAAAAGTTGACTGAAACCGCGATCAGTAATAAAAATATTCAATAGTAATTACTTACCAATATAATTATAACGCCCGTCAAAGTTACGCCAAGGAAGATTTTTGCTGACACGGACAAAACAGGTGGGCCTATGCCGATGGCTTATGCTGCATTAAGGCCAGCAGGGGGGTCACTACTTATTGTAGTAAACTGCCAACACTATTTATATTCCTAACATAGTGTATTAAAAACCGGGGCATGTATCCCCCCGAGGCAACTATCCGGGTTTTACCCTAATCAATGAAATTTGACGCGGACGAAGTCGCGGGCAGAAGCTAGTTATGTAATAAAGTAAGAAAGAATTTGAACTCGCTAGACATTCTGACGCCCTAGTAGTCGAGCTACGGCTGATGTACTTATAATCTGACGTCAGTCCTATTTTTATAATAAAATAAAATAAAAATAAAAAAGCCTTTTATTTCCAGTTTTCACAGATTAACTTATAAAAATAAAGAATGTTGTAAAACTACCTTTAAACATAACTTATAAAAAAAAAAAAAAAAAAAAAGAGTTAAAATCTATGTAGCCTAAATTATCTTAATATTACGTACCTAATTATTGTTAATACACACAATGATTATGTTTGTATTATTAAACTGGAACCCCCTCAGGTAAAGGCCTATTTTTATATGATAGCGAAAATATAGCGATTATATAATATGGTACATTATTATAGTCCAAGAACCCACAGTCTTCATACACCTACGCCATGTTAGCATGGCAGAAAGTTATGGGGATTTGTGTAAAGGAAAATGTCGTTAAGAAGGTATGCGTTCGTGGTTGCTTCAATTAATTGGGTAGTACACACTATTGAACAGTAATTCGAAAACCCAACGTCTCTAAAAAAAACACTTTGTTTTACCCCTGAAAACTCAAACAATTTTCAACTAACAATTTATTGTAAACTATGAGCTAGCAAGAATTGACAACACAGTTTACTATTGTTATACAAAACCTACGGAGCTTTCGCGTTATGACAGGTCATAAAAAGTAGTATCTAATATCCAATTCATAGTCCAACTAACATAATCATTGTCGTGAACAAAATGGCATCCAATTCCAAATCACATTAACAAAGTTAATTTACATACCAAATATCATGAAAATGAAATCATGAATTTAAATTTGCCATTGCATTTTCTGCCTTACTGCTATTTAATATTTTCAGTACGCAAACCGCGCAATTATGCTTTCAGCGTAATCTATAACCGAGTTACAAAGCGGTTAGATCAATCGATACCGCTATATTTAGATACGGTTCAGTTGTACGTTTTAAATACCAATGTTTCATCTAAGCAGCTTTTCACACGATGATCGGAATGCTAAAAATAATAGTCGTGTTAGAAGAAACTAATTTTTCCCTTCGGCTCCGGAAAAATGAATCTCAAGGAAATGTATTACTAGGATGAAAAGGTATGTGTATAGGTATACCTACGGCACCATTAAATAAAAAATAAAACAAACATTACAAACAAAGATTATCGTGCACTTTCACTCGAAAGTATAGTGAGTGAATGAGAGGATAATAAGGGCATTTTCAATACTTTTCTATAGGCACTCTGCTTTTATCGTAACAACCCGGAGTTTTGAAGTTGGTTGTATGAGACCCTAGTGCGTCTGATCTCTTCCCGATCGTGTTGGTTTTTCGTCCCATTGGTCTATAAGCGTAAAGTAAAAGGTAGTGCAAGCAAAGGTAGTCTTTGCTTGCATACTAGTGTACTATGATATCTCTTGCGCCCCTTTAACTACCCCATTGGTCTCATGCCGTAAGTGCGACTGTGTAGCGTGGAGTTCTGGGTTCAAATCCTCAGGTGGAGAAAAGTGTTATTGAGTTTTTTCATTACGAATTTCTCAGTAGCAGCCCGAAGTTTGGAAGCTGGGAGTCCCCCGTGCCACCCATGCTTCGTAAAGCACGGAAAGCTGTTGATCCTGCGCCTGATCTCGCCCGGTCGTGTCGGATTGCCATGCCATTATACTATGAGAAAAAAAAATGAAGAGGGAGTGCATCTTTACTTGCGCACACACTTGTACACTATAATATCTCTTGCTTACTAGACAAGTTACTATAGGATTGATCCATGACCGACTTTCGGTCTGCAGAATATGTATATTTTTGTAATGATCTTTTTCTTCTCTTTCAGCACGAACTATAATCTGATAACAGGGTTCGTCTGATTTTGTTATTGTAATAATTTTTAGATTTGTTAACGTTGTGCTGTCTGAAATATTATAACATTTTTTAGTGTGTTTTAGTTTAAAAATAGTTTCCTTAGTAGTTCAGTTCATTATTTATCGTTTAGCTTATAAGAGATAAGATAAAAGTTTGCAAAAGGTTTGCATTTTAAGGAACAGTCATGAGCATAAATCATGTGTTACACTAGCTTGTGCCCGCTACTTCGTCCGCACAGTTTTTTTACCCCGCTTTAAGTTACGTCTTTAGTTACTGCTCCGCTCTGGTGCGTCGTAGTACGATGTTATAGTAAGCCTTTACTATTCCTCAAAAATAAGGCTATTATACCTATAAAAAAGAATTTTGCAATCAGTAGTAGAAGTTCCAGAGATTAACCACGTTTAAAAAATCAAGCCACCAAAAAAAATATCTACAGCTTTATTATTTTAGTTTAGATTTACAATTATTTTAGAATTAATGTTATCCTTAAGATAAGCAAAAACTACTCAACATACACATAAACTCACGCTTTTTTCCCATGGTAGTAGGCAGACACCATAGAACGCCACCTAATACGATACTTACTAATTCCTGTCGCCTCGTCCACGTTCATACATCTGATCATACAAGTACGCCGGTTACACAAATATTCGCAATAATTATCCTGCTGAAGAAACGCAAGCGAAGGCCCACCCTGATAAAATTACAACAAACCAAAATAAATGAATACCTACCTATCGAATTTATTAGTGACAAGACATTACAAACCATATGTAACTACTACACAAGCCGTAATGCCTCTTAAATAAACACCATTAACGTCTGAATTCGCATAAACGTTTCCAGCACTTTTTATAACGCTTTAGTTAGCAACATTTTGTTTTGATTAAATCGTATTGGAATGTGATAGGAAGGCAATAATTATAGTCAAATTTTTCCTGTTGATTTTTTCAGAATTTTCTTCCTGTACAAGTTAATTAACCAGGAAGAAAAAGCCGCAGAAACAACAGGAAAATTGTCTCCAGAAATACAATCGTAAACATCAAATTCTGATGGACCTTGCAAAAATAAAAAAAAAAGTCGTGAAAGACTTAGATGCTAAAGTCACTAGATCTGCGTCAGTTTATCATGGCTACATTTTTGGAGGAAACCCTATTGTCCCACTGCAAGGCAAAGGCGTCTCCACTTACAAATGAGCCACGAGCATTGATAACCATGATTGGTAATTTTTCATTGAATTTCATTGCGTGATCTAAGACAGTTGCATTGTTTCTCTGGAACTCGTCAAGCTTCATTTCCTCGGCAATTTCTGGCGATCTCTACTGTTGATTCTGGCTTTCAAGAGTTGCAGTGGTTGGGCATAGAGTGGCAGCCATGTCCCATAAAAAAAAGCTTGCTCTAGATGGATTGGCAATTTCAGACTTATGTTAATTATAAGTTCAGGTTTCCTGACGATATTTTCCTTCTAGCGATTTTCCTTTTTCGCGACCTTTATCAGGTTGTCGGTCCACCTCCGCTGTGCCTTCCGGTGCGTGGTTGCCACTCGAGAGCCTTACGACGCGTAAAGGTCGCGGGCAATGGCTGGATGCGGGCAGCCCAGGGCATCGGTCTTGGGTTGCCCGCCAGCCATAATGACCGCATTGTAGCTATTTTTCGGGAAGGCCCATGTACAACAGTTGACGTTGTTCGGCTGAAATGGCGATGACGATTTTCTTTCATCGATATCAGTGATGTCTAAGATGAACTTAAAAACCGGCCATATGCGAGTCGGACTCGCATACCAATGGTGCCGTGCTATTATCTGTAAAAACGGCAAAAAAAACACGTTTGTTGTTTGGGGGCCCCTAAATATTTATTTCGGACAGACAGACGGACAGCGAAGTCTTAGTAATAGGGTCCCGTTTTACTCTTTTGAGTACAGAACCCTAAAAAGTACATGAAAATTGAAAGTCACATTGAATAAATCAAAGGTGGGCGTTTTAACCAATGAGCAATCATCACTTCACCTAAAATTAGCCACTCTTTTCATCATAAGAATTCGCTTCATAAAACTTGTTATTCAAATCGAGGCCTAACCTTGATATTGAAAATTATATATAAAAATAAAAACGAATGATATAATAAGAATAACGTTTATACTAAAATAGTTTATTTATTTTAGGAATCAATGGCTGTTTTATGTTTCTTGTAACGATTGTTATTTTATTTTTTATTTTATGTTGCTTTTATGCGATTCGAATGTTTAAATAATCGTATGTGAGGTTGTTCCGTATGTTATGTAATAGAAGGCCAATTACAAACGCGCTGAGAAAACGTAGAGCAAATTTGATTGCTTTTCAAATAGATTTTTTTGCACGTAGTTTATTCTGTTTTAAGGGTTTTAATCATATTAGTGAATGATACTAATTGTGCTTCTCGTATAGCTTTAATCCGTATGCTTCTTTTGGTAGTAGAAAATTGATTAAAGTTGAATACTATTAGGTTAGCACACTTGTGCTAGGCCCTGCATTAGTTTTTGTGTAATTGCAGTTTGTGAAGAAATCTTTTAGTATTCTGTTAAAGGTGATTACTTATACACCGTTGTTCTCTGGTCGCAAGCTTGACTGTTGAGCGTGAGTTCGATTCTCGTGTGGTCCAATCAGATTATGATAGCTACGAAAGAGGGAGTGCACACGTAATGGCTTGCACTTTATGGCATGACGAGTCTCCGTTCAGATTAGTGCAGAAAACCGTTCAGGAGAGTTTAATCAGATCAGAATTTCATTTTTAAAAAGAATTGGGTTGGTAAAGTTCTTACATTTAGTTAATTCATATCTAAGGTTAATTTTAAACTCATTTAACTGAAGATCACTCAACCAATATTAATGTAGCAACAGAGTAGATTAGAGTTAATAAGTGTAGTAGAGTTTCTAATTTTACAATCTTTTGATTCCCAAATTAACATTTAATAAATGGTGTACAAATGAACTACATCCGTTGTTAGCAAACGGAACCACGCTAACCTTCACCCCGCCTTGATCTAAAAACCATCTTTTTTGATCTGAACTTTAGTAATTGATAAATAAAGTCGATAATTTTAGAAACTTCTCATCTTGTCATAAATACTATTGAACATTGACGTTGAGTACAGACAGCATCGAAAACAACGAGGGAATTGTGCGTATCGATGGCAAAAAAAACTGTGCCAAATAAGATTGGATTCCAAATGCTGCAAAGCGCACTATGCATACATACACATACATGCCATCACGCTTGTATTCCCCGAAGGGTTAGGCAGAGGTGTACCTACCAGTAGGGTATAGGTACACCCACAGTTCGCTGGTATGTTTTTAGGTCCCATTTAATAGGGGGCAAGCCTATTGCCATTAACCGGGCACAAAATTCAAACTCCGAGATGCTACTGAGAATTTCATAGAAAAACCCAATAACACAGCGCACTATGGTGCTAAAATTTTTGCTTTTGCCTGTGACTTCGCCCGTGCTAATGTCAGTTGTTGCGGAATAAAAAGTACCCTTCCTCTTTCTTCTTACCCTGTGCCAAAATACGGGTCAGTAGTTAATCGTGAAAGCGTAACAGACAGACTAACAGATAGAGTCACTCTCTCATCCTTACTAATATTATAAATGCGAAAGTAACTCTGTCTGTCTGTCTGTCTCTTCTTCACGCCTAAACCACTGAACCGATTTCAATGAAATTTGGTACAGATATAGTCTGGGACCCGAGAAAGGACATAGTATAGTTTTCATCCCGGAAATCCCCCGGGAACGGGAACTATTAATCTAAGCGGACGAAGTCGCGGGCAAAAGCTAGTTTATAATATTTTAACAGAATTAGGAAGTAATAGATGATGATAATAATAACAGCCGTTTATTGTATTCAATGCCTCTTATAATAAAAAGGCACGAGTATTGATCACCACGCTTGCTCAAGGCGGATTAGCGATTTTGGTCTGACGTTCATTACAAGTCCAGATTTTCTCACGATGTTTTCTTTCACCGATGTCAGAGTCATGTCGCTTTTAAAAGAACATTATTATTTTCCAGCTATTTAATATGAGGTTAGAAAAAATAGGTGGTTTCAGAAAAAAGGAAGTGTGTAGATCATTCCAAAGTTTTCATTGTTAAAAGTCCATTATAAACCCGTTTTGAAGTTGTCTTTTTTTACTGGTACTTACAAAAATAATTAGAAGTTTTTTATCATCATCATCATCATATTAATTATTATTAATTTTAGTTTTAATTTTAAATTTAATTCTTTTATATCTTTCTTTTTTTTTTCATAAGGAGTTTTAAGTTTGTTTTTTATCTTTATTTTTATTTATAGATTTTGTTGTTTTTTGTGTAATCACTTATTTTTGAAAATGTTGGTTAACCTATTATTGGCGACTGTGTGAGTCCCGGACTTAATAACCAATACTTATATATGTATCACATAGAAGCTGTTGGTGGTCCTTTTTTAATAAATAAAAAAAAAATCATATCAGCCGCATGATGTCCACTGCTGGACATAGGCCTCCCCATAGATTTCCAAAAAGACCGGTTGAAAACGGCCTGCATCCATAAGTATCAATTTGGTTAATAGTAATCTCTTCTATTGCTATTTATTAGGATACCCTTTCAAACCTTGGATAAGAAAGTTTACAAGCAGATTTATTGATACCTAATTTGAGAGTGAAAATTAATAACAATATTTCGATACAATTAATAACTTACACAGCTGACTGTACAGATGCATACATTACAAGACATAAGGCCAGCTATTTTGGTACAAAATCAAAACATATTTTTGTAATAAATTCTAAAATTAACGTTCTGTTATATTTTAGAGTTGAGCTGGAGAAAGAAAACCAAGATTTTACGAGCACTTGTTACACTTATAATACAGGGTGACTTTTGAATTACTGAGCATCTGTATGGGGGTGAAAGTAGGTACTCATGAATACGATCAACTTTTACTATGGAACTAACATCTAGGGGTTCTTTTTCCAAGGTTGCAGAATTTGTTCGAAAGAGTTAACGCGGCCCTAGAACGCAAACGACATAAGGAGGAACACCGGTGAGTTTTAGTCAGTAAGAGTCTGACACTCCCTCCCACTCCACCCGGAGCGGAAGAAGCCATTTGATGACTCCCATCCTTAAAGAAAATGACACCCATCCTTAAATCACTCATATTCAAATTTCTCTAATTAAAATTGGTTGCGAAGTTTAAAAGATATTTATAAGCGTACAGACGGCAGGCAGAGATTTTGTTTTAAACTATGAAGAGATTATATAGAGTGACTGGTAATTAGTGAACGATACTTAAATACATGACAAATAACTTTTTCAAGGTTTTTTTTTATATTTGTAAACTGCATCACCCTATTTACCCCAAAGGCGTGAGCAAGAGCGCTTTCCGCACGGTTCATAGTTACCTAAAAATAAACACATGGCAGAAGTCTTTATTTTGTTTGTAAGGGAAATTCACCATCAGTCTGCAACAGTCTACAGCTGGACATAGGCCTCTTCAATCGCGCCCCACGTAGCTCGATTCTCGGCAACTCTCGTCCAGTTACTACCAGCTACCCTGTGAAGATCGTCGCTCCACCGAACTTGACCCTACCTTACCCTTGCCAATTCGCGATCTCCACTCAAGATCACGTCAAAAAGGGATAACCAACTAAATTCAATTACAGCTGATTGTGTGTTTTTTTGTTACTCAATATTTATTGGGGTCACCTTGCAACGAACAACACGATACCGTCGCTTCGCGTGCAGTGGTATTTAAAATTTTATTTAGTTTTATGTTATGGTGTTTTCGTTACCTGAAATAAATGATACATAAATCTCTTTATTCGTTTATGTAAAGTACATGTTTAAAATTAAAAAAAATAGTAGGCCTCTGGCATCGGGAACAGGGTCCAAGCTACCGATGGTTAGGGCTGCAGAGATAGGAATCAATTTCGAAGCATTTATTTCAATGAGACTAATTAACAGGCACTTTTGAATAGTCAAGAAGTTAGACAGAATGTTGAAGCTAGTTGCTCGTTCCAAAAAGTAAGTCTCTATGGAGAAGAACGAGCAAGAAACTACAACGGTTTCCACAAAGTCCTAGTTACTATAATATTCTTGTTGCTTCTATATCCTAACAATACGCGCAGTATTCAGAAGTACCGCTCTCTGTATCAAGCTCAAGAGCTTCTCAGATTCTCAAAATATGTAATGACTATCATCATCTGCTTAACTTTTTCCCAACTATGTTGGGGTCGGCTTCCAGTCTAACCGGATGCAGCTGAATACCAGTGTTTTACATGGAGCGACTGCCTATCTGACCTCCACAACCCAGTAACTGGGCAACACGATACCCCTTGGTTAGACTGATTGTCAGACTTCTTGGCTTTTTGGCTTAGACTCATTGTGTATTGGCACAATGACTATATATTATTATTAATAATGTTTTTATTTTTCTGGTCACAATGAAATAGTTTTCAAAACGGTTTCCCTGTAAGGGATCAAACGCGGACTTACAGGTAAAGACGCTTAAGGAAACAAATTGCTGACAAAAACAACTGCCAAGCATTGCAAAGGGAAACTTCAAACAATCTTATACCTACTAACCTTGCAAAGGTACACAAGTAATTTACTCTTAAATACCTGAGATCGATAAACTTCGACACCGTTCGACCGATCGCCATGAAAGTTGGAATATCTGAGTGTGTTTTCATGGAGTTCCGTACCTCAAAAGAAAAAGAAGGAACCCTAATAAGATTACTTTTTATTAAGAAGATGGTTCACTTACTACAGTGCCCAAAATGTCCCTACACCTGCACTTTAGAGGACATTAATTACGCTGATGCTGCTAGGCCCAAAGAAGATTATCGAAAATCATTGACTCGAAAAAAAAAATAGTTTTATTTTTTGCAAGATCTAGCAATTTAGTAATTTGAATTTTGGCACAATGTTTACACTTTCGGCTAGTTGTGACAAAATCATATTCCGAAATAGTAATTGTAGTAGATATGAGAAATATTTTACTAAAAGCTTCCTGTGTTTTTCAACTGGCATTGGTGTTTTACATGACGTGTTCCACAATGCCCGCGGGCGAAACACGCGATAAAATCTAGTAGCTATCCCTACGGGAAAAACACGTGGTGAAAGCTAGTTCACCAAAATATACATGGTTGATAATTAATTAATTACAAAAATATTCCTGAAACTAAAATGAAACACCGATTAAAACACTGGTACTTATCTGCATCAGGTTAGACTGGAAACCGATTCCAACATAATTGAGAGAAACTAGATAGATGATGATTCCAAAAAAAAAAACAGTCTATAGTTGCCTGCTGCAAGCAAATACGTCTTCTCGTACAGAGAAGACACGAGCGCTGATCATCACGCCGGATTAGCGGTATCAGGCTTATGTTTTTTATTAGCCTAGGGCCACCTAGGCTAATAAAAAACATAAGCCTGATACGATATTTTCCTTCACCGTATCATTATAAAGTACACAAAAAAAAACACAATAATACTTGCCCGTATCTGATTATGAACTCCCAACCTCGTGCATGAGAGGCAAGTGCCTTAACCAATATAACCATCACGTCCCACTGAAAAACTGAAACAATTTTAAATATAGAAGGTAAACAAAAAAGATTTCTACCAAAGTTGATGATTGATGCTGTCGGCGATTTGCGCTTCATAACTTTTTTTTTTATGAAATTTTAATTTGTCTGCCAGACTAGCAGTCTTGAACATGATTCATCACTGAAAGATAGTTTTAGTAGGTAAATAAATTTTGGATGAAAAGTGTTTTGGCTACACTTCATGCTTACGTTATAATTTTAGCCTTATCAGTGTTTCCTTATACACATAATGGATTGTATTTTTTTTAAACAGCATAGCTTCACTGTTCTTATTTTGTGTTTTTCTATTTTCATGCGCGGGTACACACGACGTGATAAAAACCGCAGGAAAACGCTGGATGCAGGCAGCTTCTAACCGGTCTTTTTGGAAATCTATGGGGGTGGCCTTATGTCCAGCAATGGATGTGAGTGCCTATACTAACAAAATATATAAACTCACATACACTCTTTTTGCTAGTGCCAATATTCACGCTTCTTAGCCAGTCTGATCCAGAATTTATTTTTCCTCCTCCGCTGTTCTTTTGACAGTTGAATTGTTACTCCAAGACCCTTTGAGCTTCATTGCTTTTCTCCCGCTACTGTTACTACTGGCTTTCAGAGATGCAATAGTTGGGAATAGCAGGCTTGCCAGGCTTGTCCCAAAAAAAGCCTCATGCAGTTTGATTGCAACATCAGTTTCATTTTTAAAAAGTCCCAAACAGAACTCTGATACGAAGACTCTGCTGTCAGTCTCTCCGTCTACTTCTGGCCGTCCGTCTGTCTTATTCTGAGCCATAATAGGTACACACCTGAAATTTTCACAGTATGTATATCTATGACCGCTTTAACACATCGAAGGCTATCTGCAAAAAAAATATTTTCAGTGTTATTTTACAGAAACTTATCATGATAGAATTTTACACTAAATTATATTTGTGTACGGGTGAGTACTTACATAAATATTTGGCGGGCTATAAGTTCTATTCCACCAAGCCTATATACGCTGTCCCACTGCTAGGCAAACGCCTTTCCCAATTCCAAAACTGTAACTTTACACAAAAAAAAAACGGACAATACTAGTCAAAATTATTTTTAATACTAACTTTCTCACTGCCATATTGTAGCCGTGTGGTTCACTCTAAGAGTTATCACAAAATAGGATCCACAGACATGCCTCCAACATTTTTATATCATTCCACTTTAAACAATGTTTACCGGACCAAGAAATAGGTACATACAATCTTATTACTGTAGAACACACAAGAATTCCACGGAGGAGATTGGGGAAATGCGTCACAGGCTAAGGTATTTTTTTAGTAGTTTCGTGGCATACACATTTTTAGACGGTAGTTGAAAAAACTAGAAACTGCCGTTCCATTTTGACCACGTAGGTATTACACTTTATATAGATCTAGAATCTTGTACTAAATTCATATTAAAAGTTTTCACGATGTTCCGTCTACCGTGAGTTGTTTAAATATCAAATACATACATAATTCTGTTATAGTTTATTACCCATGCGAAAATTTGTGTGGATGGATTTTGGTTACTCTTTCACGCTTAAACGGCTGAACGGATCTGGTTGTAATTTGGCACTAACATAGATTGTAGCGTGGAATAACACATAGGATACTCTTTATTCCGGAATAATGTATGGTTCCCGTGGGTCAATAAATCAAATTTGACGAAGAAGAAGTTGCGAGCTGACGCTAGTTTCAATATATTTTTTACTGAAGACTTATAACAACGCATAAATCACTTTCTTTCAATTAGAAATGATAACAACGCAAAAATCACCTATTTTCAATTAAAAATGTATTCACTAATAACTATCCATTTTTCCTACATCCAATACAACTTGCTCTCTTTTCCCCAACCTCCTCTCCCAGCTGCTGTCGGGCGATGTAATCAAGGCGGCAAAACAAACATGTTGCGAGTACTAAGGGGTCAAGAAAAGAAATGCTTAAGAGGAAGGCATCGTTTGGAAATTATTTTCCTGATTTTTCTTCAAGAAAAGCCTATGAGAAAACCCATGA
This sequence comes from Caradrina clavipalpis, assembly GCA_932526535.1. Lineage (NCBI taxonomy): Eukaryota > Metazoa > Arthropoda > Insecta > Lepidoptera > Noctuidae > Caradrina > Caradrina clavipalpis. Next base: position 3,884,188 of record OW052108.1, read on the forward strand.
AAAATAATCTCATTGCAGCAACTGTCTACTAACAAAGAATCCAAGAAAAAAAAATCATTGCTAAACCATTTATAAATTAAAAATATGTATTTATTAGAACTCCGGAAAGTTTATTTAGTCATCATGAAAAAGAAACATTTTCTTTTTCAGTTAAAAGCTGAAAGTGCTGATCAACTTAAATGTGGGTGGGCAGGACATGTCTGTCGTTTAAGACCGCACAAGTCCACAGCTCATGTGGCCTCGTAAAACATAGGATTGGTACTCTGAAACTGGGAGCCACGATGGAAATGGTGAAATGACTTGGATTTCTGCCTTAAGTATTGGAAAGATGACTATAATTTGTAATTGGAAAGGTGATATGGAATAATAACTGAAAGGAATGGCAGAAGATCTTTTAGTGGGATAGTTATAAGAGTATATAGTTATATGCTTTACGCTGTGCGTTAAGCATTGATTAATGATTAACGCAGAGCGTAAACTGCTGTATATAATTACATGAAATTTTTATACAACAGTTTTTACACAAATGATGACAGAGAACACTAAGGAAGGATGTTTGAATAATTATTCTCTAAAAAAGGTTAAATATGGAAGTACGTCACTCTTACCGATGATAAATCTGGGTATATAATGTAGCTTATATTATAAAGGTTTGGAAACCGTCTTAGACGTAACGTTCAATTTATATTATGGACACGACTCAATAATGCTGAACTACTCGTATAATAGAAATTCATGAAAATAGAATTGAATTCATTAATAAAATAGAAATAATATATCTTTGATCAACCAAGATTTGTTGAGTTCCAAGAATTGAGGATCCAGATATCATGCATAGAGATCGTCTAGTAATATGATATCTATTTATATTGGGACTTGCAAATTCAAGGTCAGAAATTGACGAATATCCTAATACAACAGAGGGGTCATACAAATTATATATTCATTGAATATTTCCTACCCTGGACTTGATATTGAAAAATAAATATGTTAGGGTTGACGCCATTCGGAAATCATAAATCCGAAAGTCCTCAAAACGTAGTAGCGAAAATGCACTGTTGTCTATCACATAATCATTAAGCAACAGGTAAGCTACTGCGGGTTGTTCGAAAGAGATACCGCGCCCACGGAACGCAAAGGGCACACGAAGGAACATAGACGGGTTTTAGTCAGTAAAAGTCTGACACTCCCTCCCGCCCCGCCCAGGGCGGGGGAAGTTATTTGATGATTTCCCGTCTATAAAAAAAAAACAGGTAAGCTAACGGCAGCTATTTAAAAAAAATACCGGTAGAAAGTTACAGCACAGAAATAAGTTCAAATAAAATAATTAATTGTATGGAAAGCTGCATAAATGGGCGATACGGTTGACGTAACGGCTGAGCGATGGGCTGCTGCAGTGCGTGTCGTGGGATCGATTCTCGCACGGACCAAATATTTGTATGGTTGGCTAGCTGTCCAGGTCTGGTTGTTCATCAGTATGACTTAATACGTTTGTAAACGTACCAACGATACCGGAGAAAACTCTATGTGGGGCAACGTCTTTAAAAAAAAAGAAAACTGTATGAAAAATATAGTAAATCGTTGGAGTAAATTAACAGAAAGCAGACACAGATTAAACAGATACACTCCAATCAAGTCTTTAAAAAAGGCATCAGGAACAAAAAACTTAACCAAAGAAAAAGCAAAACCTACCTCTTACCACTGGCCCCTTAACAAAAGTCCAGAGCAATACGCAACAAGCATTGTTTTAATTTAATAACAGTCACATGCTCCCACTAGGATTGAAGGGGACAAACAAAAAAATTAGTTGTGACACCCCTAGAGACCTCGCCTACTCGCCTTCCCTTTATAAAAGCTGGGTCCAGAGCATCCAGTCTTCAGAAGCGAAGTAGCAGCCCTGAAGTCAGTACGTCTTCTTATATTCAAGCTGTGGAAACATGGTAGTAGACTTAACCGGAAAATTCACGTGAGTATCTTCTTATCATATCATCTTGAACTGTTTCAATATCATATCGTTTAATTTGTGTTTCATTATTTTAAATTTGTGTGAAAGGTTTAACCGGTTGGTCACTTAAAGTCAAAGTCGAATCACTTACTTCAATTAGACCATTAAAAAGAACTTTCGAACGTCATTTACAAGAAAAAAATATAATTAAATATTGTTGCCCCTTCCAAAAAGTAGTTTCTTATGGAGAAGAATGTTAAAGCAACTCCATACTTATTCTTTAAAAAAAAATAGTTTTGTATAGGCACATTAATTCAATAATCATAAAATAATGTAAAGGCAATGTACTTGAAATATAAATCGTTAAAATAGTTTTATTGCTACAAGTTAAGCAATAAGAGCTAACATTCATTGATTGTAAATTATATCACCTTCATGTTTAACCATAATTATAATTTTTGCAATTTTGTCTTTATTTTTTCGTTATAATCTCTTTCTTCTGTGGCTTCAGTTAAAAGATTGTGGATTGCTGGTAATTTGGCTTGTAGTTAATCAGTTTCTCGTCCCGATGAGTTTCAATTTCGTATTCTTTTCATTTCTTCTATTCACTTCGAAATTAGATTACTTCATGGGAATCTAACTAGATATTCTTCTGTTTCGTGTCTCTAGCTAAAAAACTATCGTAATTTTTTTAATTTATTTCGGTGGCTCAAGACATTAGCACTTCCACCGTATCAGCACGTTGGTGGCAGCACATAGGTCTCTTTGTGTGCATATTTTGGGGCATATTTGGGGCAAAATAGGAAGGTGTTGCCTGGTTTTTGACTCGGCTCCACATACGCACACATGCATATGATCCGCCTCGGTACCCCGAATTCGCGAGGTTGGAATTACACTTTCCTTCTTGCATTTTGAGGCGATTCAGGAACTCTCAAGTGGACTACGGAAGATTAGACCCGCAAGATTAAAATGATCGCTTGGTCGTAAATAGTTTATGACGGGCGTAAATATTAGTACTCTTATCATAGCTTGGGCCATTAAAATAAATGTCGCAATGGCCGTAGTACAAAAACAGTTAGCTTACGTTGATATGCAGTGCTATTCTTGAAAAATATCCCTTGGTAAATTGAGATGATTTGTCAATCCCAAACATCAAATAGGATAAGCTCAAATACTGAGGTAGATGTTTATGGAATAGAGCGGCTGAACGTAGTAACCAGTGGAAGGAAGTTTTCCCATTTCTTAATCACATACACAATACAAAAGTCGAATAACATGTTACTTTTATATATTATTTAAAAGACACGAAATAACATAATTCACTGCTAGTAAGAATTTTAGGCGATAGAAGTTTTTTTGTTCTTTGTCTTTGATGTTGAGCTCAATAATAAAGATTTGAAAAACTGAAATGTACTACTTTTGTTCCTGATTGTACCTGGACGAATATTTAAACTAGATTCTTAATTAAATTAGGTTGCACTGAATTTAAATAACTTTTAGACATCTGTAACATCAACGTTTCTTTAAAATATTGCGAGATGAAATACACAAAATAATTCTGCACACTCAACAAAAAAAAATCTCTCTTGCAAACCATGTTGTCTGTATGTATGTAAATAATATTTAATTTTTGTTCACAGATTCTAACAAAATGCGCAGAAAAGTACAAACGTTTCTCTTATTCATCTTAATAATAACTACCGATATCGTCCTTGGCAAAGCAAATAAAACTAAAACATTTAAAGCTAATCACAAGAAACATAGTTCTTTGAAAGAAAAGTCTGACAATGAACGTATCAAAAGATCCCTAAATGATGATGATGATCGGCCATTTTGGCCAAATAGAGGCAAAAAACAAATCGGTAATGACCCAACCTACGAAACTAAATATGACAATGATTATGAAAATACTCAAAAATTCGCAAAGTCAAATGATAAAGTTTTCAAAGAACAACCCTTTTGGGGAAATAGAGGAAGACGAGAGAGTTCTATGGAAAATATGTACGATAGTACTGTTGATTTGCCCGAATACTTTGTTAAACACTGCGAACACTGCACAGAATTAGCCCAAAAGCCCGATGAATACAGAAATATGAAAGATAGAAGAGATGACTATTTATCACCATTCTGGGGAAGTCGGGGTCGACGAAATTCTGCTGAAATTGAGGGATCAGAAGAAGAACCTTTTTGGGGTAATAGGGGTAGAAGACAAGAACAAGAACCATTTTGGGGAAACAGAGGCCGCAGAACAGAAAATGAACCATTCTGGGGTAATAGAGGAAGACGTGAAGAAGAACCGTTTTGGGGCAATCGAGGCAGACGCGATGATGTAGAACCATTTTGGGGCAATCGTGGAAGGAGGGATGATTCAGAACCATTCTGGGGTAACAGAGGCAGAAGACAGGTAGATGAACCGTTTTGGGGTAACCGAGGAAGAAGGGAAGAGGAACCGTTTTGGGGAAATCGCGGAAGACGAAAGGTTTCAGAACCAAACTGGATGCGTAAGCAAGATTTAAAAGAATCAATACTAAATGCTATTAACGACGTGGAAAACGACATAGAAAATCTCTCAAGGCTGAAGAAAAGTAATATTGACCCGAATTCATTTTGGGCGAACCGAGGGAGAGATAACAAATTATCACTCCTATTTAATGGACCTGCAAGAGGAAGGACTACTAGATTGGATAGACACGGACAAACAGCTGAACCTGGAACCGTCTTGGACAACCGTATGTACGTCGAAGAGCCAAATTATATTTTAGTTGAAAGAAGCGGTAGATCTTCAGCCGAAGCTGATGATCCATATTACATATCTAGAGGTAAAAAATATTATATCAATTACAGTTTGGAGCAGGCAGCCAGGGATAGACGTGGAGCTATAGAAGAAATCGTAAAATCGGTACGTAATGATCCCTATTACATCGCAAGAGGTAAGAAAGATAATGATGGCACGAAGAACGGGACTTCTCCTATACATAAGCAAGAATATACCAAAGCTAAGGAATTAATTTGCGCTGCAATTGATTTGATTGTTATTAAAAATGATGGAGGTAAAGTAAAACGGGAGATTTTCGACAACGACCGGGACAGACGAACTATACTGAAGAAACTTGCAGCTCAACTACAAATGGACCCATATTTTGTAAGTAGGGGCAAGAAAAATCAAATTACCGGTGACAAAGATACTCTTCTAGATTTTATTAGTAATGTAGCTGAAAAATGTAACTAAATTAACTTTAGATTTCTCAATTATTGTTGTCAAAGATATATTTATGGAAATTGATGTAACTTTAATCGATAAGTAGTGACTTCGTTGATATCTTAGTGCAATTATAAAATTTGTCTGTGACCTGATCAAATAAAATATAGATTATTTATCACGTCTTCGTTTATTTGCTTTTTATCTCCACACCTTTCCAACACACACAAAACAGATACTGGTATTAAATAAACAACAATGTCAAACGTATTTTAAATATCTACTAACAGAATGATGTTATATTTCAAAAATAAATAATGTTTAAAAGTAATATTTCAATAGTCCCTTTGATATTTGTTAATGTTTATAATAAATCCTCACGAGTTACAAATCGTCTGACAATAGTATAATGCTAAAGTTTAGATGGATGAATGTTTGCTAATTAATTATACCAGAACGGTTGAACGGATTGGGATCAAATTTGGTGCAGAGATAGATTTATATACTGGAGTATCTCAGCTACTTTTTATTCTGGAAAAATGTAGGGTACCCGTGGAATAATATTTTGAAGTGGATAAAGTCGCCGGAGAAGCTAGTAGTAAAATAAAACACAATCATGTTAGTGCGACTTTTTATTAATCTGCAATATTATAAATATAGGATACATCGTCCAAACATCCTATTTAAAATTTTTTGCTCTCTATTTCAGATCAGGTAACATTCAAAATTTTTTTGAGCAATCACAAAAATTCTATTTTTTTTTTCCAGATTTTCGTTGATACGGCAAGGTACATTCGGAATAACAGTTGTCTATCTACTACTAAGCTAAATGAGATTGGTTACAGATAAATTTTGATCTCCAAAACATATTCCTGCTGTTACCCTGATTACTTTCTCAACTTTTTAGAAGATATTGTGAAAAGTGAATAAGAAAGATTTGATCTAGAAGATAGTTCTAAAGATTACACCTATATAGACGAAGAGATCAGTCTAGTATTTTTTTATAACTTTAGACATCAAAAATCTTCTTGCACATTTGATTAGATATATTTTATTCAAGCCAAGTTCTCTAATAGAAAAAGTCTAGTGAAAAACAAAATTGAGCTAGTAAGCACAAGTAACGGAAAATCTGAAAGCTATGACGATGAAAGTAATGAACAATTCAGAAGACCTAAAAGTCTCTTAGGTACATCAATTTATCATTATTTCAATAGCCTACAACAGTTTCACTACTACTCAGACAACGATAATATTATAAAGACACATACTATGTCTTGATATGGGCTGGATAATATGTAAATAGTTCTAAAACACTTGATAATAGAAACGTCTATTAGGTACGCAACAGGCCATTATACAGATGGTCCAATTTATTTAATAATACTGCACGTTTAAAAATTAATTTTGATACATTGGGGCAAATTGATAAAATTTGACATTTCATGTCCTAACGTTAATAATCTCATATCACGCTCACAGGCGTAAAACACAAAAAGATTTATTATATTTTTAACATACATCAACGTTTCCAAATGAAAGCTGGAATAATACTAACATTCATTGACGAAAACATTTAAAAATTAAATCTTTAGGCTTCCACTGACGAGTGAAATGTACGAAGAATATTCAACACGTCAATTAAAAAGTCTTTAACGCGATAGGCGTCGTGATCAAGAACCCTGTAGGCCGCAAAATTCGTTCAGACTCTCCACAGTAAGAGATGATTAGTCGAATCCTCTCGTCCTGCGTCTTCGGTCATGGTGGAGCTCCTGAAGTCCTCGTACCCGTCTCCACCAGATATGATGAGAGTTTCTTTGTTATTTTGAGTCGGTTCAGCTTGCTTTTGTAGTTTCTCGGCGTTTGTCGACCTGCGACTTAGTGCCTTTGTCTTCAACGACGTTTGGGTCGTTTTTGCTGGCTGCTTTTGTGCGGCTGGGTTCTCGACGATCGTGAGGAACCTCACGTGGCCGGTATGCCCGTAGGTTATACCTGGAAGTTATGGAGGTATGGTTAGAATAGGGCTTCATTTATGAAAACAGTCTACACCACTGTGGGAAATGCTTTTGCTTAATTTCAACTGAATATCGGGTGTGTCTACTAAATGTAACTAAATCCTTTATCGTTTTTAATGGTTCTTACTTCCTCTCCGTACCTTGAAATTGAATTGAACAATACTAAACACACTTAGCTCTTTTTCTTCTTATATCTCTTTCCAAAGTATTCTTTATCTGAATTTACTAAACTGCATTTACTCATTCTGGATTTGGTTGTATACGAGTATGAGTGTTAGTATGTAATGTCAGTAAACTGACCCGCGATACAGGAGAAATTCTTGAAATTGAGAAAGTTCAGAAAGAACGACTTTCATAGCCATACACTTACCAGTAAGATGCGGCACAGTGAAGGCTCCAGTCCTGGGATTGGGCGAGTTGTGCAGCGGTGCGGTGAGCAGCACCCCTGCGCTGGTGCCCACCCACAGCGTGTCGCGGTGAGCCAGTAGCGCCGTCACGCGCAGGCACGCCGCTTTGTGCTGACGAATGATGTCGTCGCATCCTGAGAACAAGGTAGACAGATTAATGCGGATTGGTTCAAGTCGATCTTCAGGGTAAATAAAATATAGCTGGTGTCTCCATTATGAAGATAATAGTTTGAAAGAAACTTCATAATTAGCCAGGTTTGAAAAACATACTGTAGTAAGATAGTTGTAGTGGTAGTAGATAGTTGGAGTTGCAGACTTTAAAGATGGAGGTAAAAAGGACCCAAACACGATTCGGACTCGGCACATAAATTCATAACATAATACATTCATCATCATCATCATCATTCATTTTGCATTCGTATAATACTTAACACTTAGGGTCTTACTTATAAAAATAACGCTTATTAATACTTAGCTACCTCTCAAACCACTAACTGAACGATAAAACGATACTATTTTAATGTGCCAACACTCAGACGGTCAGCATAGAGCATGACCAAATTATTCGACTAAAGAACGATATCGAACGAACAATTGAGCATAATTATTGTCAAAATGTTCATGTTGATCCATTCAGCACAAATGTCATCGTCACAGCTGATTGAAGCCCGTCATCTTATTTATGAACTATTCCTAAAACAACGGGTCGCCGCTGTTTAAATTTTCTGTCACTTAGCTAGCACATAACAACATCTTAACGCTGATTAACGTATTATTAATAGGTAAGATTTTTCTCCTGAGACACCGTTGAAAGTGGTTGCTATATGAAAAATAATTGATTTTTAGTCAAAGATTTGAGAGTTTATCAGTTGACTCGTAACTAAGTATTGTTTAGCGTTATTTTTATAAGTAAGGCTGTTAGTGTTTAGGGCCCCTAAATTAACCTACTTGTTGTTGTAGCGGTCATAGTAATACAAACTTTATAACATTTCAACTCTCTACTACAGGTCGCGCGGTGGTTTATGATTGCTCGGCAAAAGTGGAAAGGGCATGCGCAGTGTTCAATTTTAAGGTCTTTATGAATGAACGATTGCCCCCACTACTTTCCTCGAGCGATCTAGAATCATCGCGCGACCTGTAATTGCGGTTTATTGACGCTTACTGCCTCCTTTAGCACATCACAAGCTAGGATACAAAGTGAACCAGATTTGAAAACTCATGTATTCTATAAATTATCTTGCGTACCATGTAACATCTTAGTAACTTGCGGCGTGATATTGATCTCAGCCAACTGCTCCCGAGTGCTCGAGTTGTAGCATCGGAGCTGAGCGGCGTTGTGCAGCGACAGCCATATTGTTCCACCCGCTACTGCCATGTGGCTGATCGGTTTCGTTTCTGAACTTATTTGGAATGTTTCGTCCACCTGGAAACAGAATAATAGGTAATCATTTTGAATCAAATATTTTATGGGTAAAAAAAATGTTGGTGATATTTATAGCTTTGAAGATATTAGCTCGTGAGTAGGTATTTTGTTGGAGCAATAATATTTAAGTCAGCCTTGGCATGTTACAAATTGGTTTACGGAAACAAATTCTTAGTCATTTATATATAATTACATAAACAATGAACATATTATTATGATTGGAGTGTTATAAATCACGAGATGTCTATAAGATTCTTCATTTAATTATGAATATTGCACTCAGATCACAACGCTATAGTTAAGTACAGAATAAACCATTTCAAAATAAAGCATTATCCAAAACGAAAATTTTGATCTTCTAAGCCTCTCCGCCCACGACCGACGTTCTGACCGATATTTTGTCTTCCGTCCGCGTTTGTATATTAGAATTTATAAAAGATTTACAAAAGGGCTTATTCTGCACAACTATAAACCACTAGATGGTGCAACTGACAGAACCAGTCTATATCTGTCTATGTCTGAACTCTACCTGCAGTGTATGCGGGTTGATGATCTTGATGGAGGCATGCGTAGCGCACCACAGCTTGCCGCTCGACAGCAGCATGCTGCTGACGGGGCTGCTGCCCGTCCCCACCGGGATCGTCGAGCGCTCCGTCCACGAGCCATCTGGAGAAAAAGATCAACAAAATAACTGAACCGAGATGAAAGTCGGGGGTTTTTACTGGAATAAAAGGGTTTGTAATGAGCGAGAGTTCTTTTTTGAGAATCTGGTTTCATAGAGAAAGTCCAATTTCAACTATTAACAAAATGTATGTTGGACTTGATCATTAAGGCCAATTTGCACCAAACAGGGTCAACTTTTAAGTTCAAGTTAGTTGCGAACACGGGGTGTTTTAAGACTCATACCGTTTTGGTTAACTAACTCTAAGGTAAGTTTTGGGGTCTAATAGGTATGCTCAACGAATCTTAAATACTGGATTTTTTTAGCAGGTTTCACAAAACATGGGTCATGTTTGAAAATACGAAATTAATACTGTGGAAAGGAATCTAGATGGATGTGTAGCAATTAGAAAGTCTTAACTTTATTTTTTCTTACCAATATCCCGGCAGTATACGACTAGATCGCCGTTGCCAAGTGCAACAAATACTTTTCCCTCCACGTATCTGGAAATAAACAATATTTTAATAGATATATTTTTATCTGCTTGGCAATAGCTAGTACTGTAATAAATCAGAGTCACATAACATTATTTGTGAATTTTCACTTGTACCTTGGTTAGATGTAGATAAAAAGGAAAATGGTAACCACCAATGGTTTGAAGAGCAAACTGTACAAATACCATAGATTTAGTACATGATTCTAGACACTCCAATGACATTTTTTTTAAACTACAACCAATTGCTACTTTCTTGCGTCTTTTTTCTATCATCATCATCATCTCAACCATAGGACGTCCACTGCTGAACCCTCCCCTTAAGATGTCCACATAAACCGGTCGGAAGCGACCGGTTTTTTCTATGGCATAATATAATATCGTTAACATAGAATATCATTATACTCACACAATGGAATGAACCCCTGAGTTATGCTGCAGTTTCACTTTGTTTTTCTTTATCCTAATGTTGTCCAGGCAGTTGTACACGTGTATACAACCATCTTCAGTGCCCAGCCACATTGTAGGCTGATTGGCTGTAGTTCCACTGTCCTCTGAAGACTGACGACTGGCCGGCGATGAGAGAGTCCCTGGAATTTTAGAAAGGTCATTTAAAAAAATTGCAGCTTTTAAATTTCGAACGCCATTCTATATGTGAGTAGGTGTGGTCTTATTAAGCATTGTGGTTGGAATGCAAAGCAAAGCTTGGACCTGGTAAACAGGTTTTACAATTTTCATTTATGATAGTTATGCCTTAAGTATTTCACGTTCAGTACCTACCTAGGTTACTACTGTCTCTTGTGTACTTGATTGTGTTATTTGATAATTTTGTTAGCAGTTCTAACAAAACGTTAATATTGTGTGGTCGGTTGTAAGTCATGTAATGAAATAATTTTTAATTATAGAATTTTCCAAAGCAATTCCTATTGCTAAGCTTATTTTATTTTGTGCTGAGATATAAATTGATTATTTTAAGAAGCTTCGTAATGAGCAAGGTCTAATAAAGCGGAATCATGCAAAAAATAAAACGATATTCTATATTACCCAACATGGCACGTCCAGTAACTAAGTTGCGTTGAAATAGAGAACACAAATTAGGTAGGTAATGGGGAACATCGATATAGTCGTCAATATTTACATATTAAAAATAAGTACATACAAAACACAGAAAAATCTATTTGACACAAATGAAACACCGAAAAGACATTCATATTTGGATAAAACCATCAAATTCTACTAAGGTGTGTGGGACTTAAAATGTTTAAAATAGTGAAACAGTCATTCAAACTGAAAGAGATAATTAAAAGGAATATAACTACGAGACTAACTATGACATCAAAATTAGAAAAGACAAAAATCTTGTAAAGGCAAAAGAGGACTTTACTTATGATTCATTAGAATAGCACAAAGAAACCTAACTAAACATAGAGTAAACATATAGTTAATTAAAATGATGGAGAAACCCCACCAAATCTTACCAGAATTAATCCCCATAGCCTGCTTATCGACAGCTGGGTTGGAACTTGACTTCATCACGGGATGAACCTGGATGCTTTGCCCAGTATGTGGGGTGCTCAAGCTCTTGCTATGGTTTGGAGTCAACGTGGTCCTGTGGTTGCCCAGGCTGGCTGTCAGGCTGCTGTGCAGACGAATGGTTGCTGACTCCTGGCTGCGCTCTGATTGGGCGTCTTGGTTCTCGCTGGTTGAGGAACCGTCGTCTTCTTCGTCGCTTGACGATGAGCTGTGGAGGAAATAAATGAATAATATGATAGAAGACTGATGAAATATAGACAGTAGACATCATGACACAATGTGTTTCGATGGACTCAGTACATGATTCTCTCACAAATTACAAAGGAAAGAATAATTATTTTAATTAATTTGCTTCAGCACGTTATCTCTTCGCCTTTGGTTGCCTGGTAGAGAATGCCAAAGGATGAAGTTCACCTTTGTACGTTTTTGCATAAAGTTTGAATAAGGAAGACAATATGAAGTAGCATCAGATACAGACCTGTCAAGTCGTATGTTCTTGCAGCTGTCATCAGGATCAGATATACTGATACCGGGTTTTACTGAACTTGTACTGTTCAGTGAACTCGTGCTTCTGAAACATGAAAGGAGTGCCTATGAAAACTGTGTTTCTATATTCTATGACGCCAGATCTGTTATTTGGTGGTAGAGAATAAATTTAAAAACTCAGGTTACTCGTATGAAAGAAATAGAATTAATGAAAATTTTCGTCTTAAAAGCATATTGTGCGCCCCTATTTATCCAGTCCATTTTGGGTTAGTTCAAACCGGGACGCGATCACGATTAAATGGAATTGTCACAATAAAATGTGTATCTTTTCGTGTAGTACCTATATAAGTTATATTTTGAGTCGCTCTATTAAAAGGTGTGTGTGAACTGACCATAAAAGTAAAAACTGGTGACCAATTATATTGTCATCTAGTACTCGGTGGGTAAATCTGAAGCACCAGGAATTTTCTAGAGTAACTACTATCTAAGATCTATAAGTTGAAAACAGGTACTATTTCCCCTAATAACACAAACAAGCTGTTATCCCATTAATCAATAAAACTCACGGTATATCCAACGTCTGCTGTCGAGTAAGCGCGGGCGCAGGCGGGACGCATGCGACGCATAATATGCGAGCATTGCAGACGCCATTGCATGACGTCACTTGTGGCTTGGGTGACAGCGTCAACACGCAGACCTGACCTACGTAGCCGTCGCTGTTGCACACCTGAAAAGAACAGATAATCTTTGAAATATCTAAGGAAAGAAAAATTACTAAATAAATCATCATCATCATTGTAAATCAGCCAAACGACGTCAATTACTAGGCATAGGCCTTCCCTAAAGATAGCCACTATGACCGGCAAAGCGTTCCCCGCATCCAATGAATTACCCGCAGGCGGATACCGTGGACACGGTCTGTGGACGGTGAGCAATGGGTAGCTCACCGTCCGTACGTTATAAACTAGCGACAGACCGTGTCGACGGTGCGTTCGTGTTCCGCGCACAGAGGTGTCAGCCATCGGAAGGGGCCACTAAGGGCCAAATGCCTGCCGGGGCTGCGGGTTGTTCGAAAGAGATACCGCGCCCCCGGAACGCAAAGGGCACACGAAGGAACATAGATGGTTTTTAGTCAGTAAAAGTCTGACACTCCCTCCCACCCCGCCCAGGACGGGAGGGGTCATTTGATGATTTTACCATCTCTAAAAAAAAAAAAAAAACCAATGAATTAAATGTAAATAAATGTACCGAATGTCGGAACCAATGATAAGGATGTTGCCATGCCCTGCCAGGGTCCATAACTATACTTTAGCTTAAAGCCATAAGCAAGAAAACGAGAAAAAAAATAATGAATGATGATTTGATGAATTATAAGTGTGTGTTTGTTGAACATGAACATTTTTATACAAATAATGAGATGTAAATAAATTAATATAAATAAGGCCTCAAATTATCGGTTGATGAAGTAATTCTAATCCTTATTTCCAGTTCTTACCCAAACATCAGGCGACTGTCCCTTCGGAGGCAGTGTGGGAGCGGCGCAGGTAAACTGCAGTCCAGCGCGAGTCTTGCGGATTGGGACAGGCGACAGGAACTCTGGTGCTGGACGCTCTTGACCGTACACACCTGGAATGGTTCGAAGATCATAGTTAGTCCATGCAGCTTAACTTTTTCAAATGAAAGCTATCCATACAAAAGTGTAGCTTGAACCAGAAATGTTTCGAATCCATTATTGATCTCTGGTAACATAGTTTGAGGAATTATCCAAGCAGTTGGTTGACAGTGACCCAAGGGCTGGCTTTTACCTTGGCTAGAGGCTAAGCATTGCCATTCAAGGTGGCAATGCCGCCAGGCACAATTTCAATGGATAGCGATACCGAGGATTCAGATGCCATTTAGTTTTATTTTTATGTTAACGCATTTAAAGAACTTACATAGTTTCTGCTTGGTCTCATTTATTAGCTCTTCCCAGCTGCTCCTCTTCTCTGCTTTTGGGTATATTATCGTTATATTCTCGGGACCATTTCTGAAATTAACAATGGTTTATAATAAGCCTTTTACCTTTTTATTACACAGCTACAGTCTCAATCTGGACTCTGCCGCAATCCGTTTTAAGATCTTCATCGACTATTCGTTATGTATTGCAAGTGTCTAATTCTTTTATTTGTCTTTTACTTTTTTGTTTATAATGTCTGTCTAAATAAATACTTACGAAGTATTTAAACTGATCTCCATATAACACAGCTGCGTATCGCTGTTCTGCCTCTCCGACAACTGCCTATTCAGCGTATGTAGCATCTCCCTTACTATCTCCTCCAATTGTAAATGTTGCGTGTGTAACGCCGCCACGTTCTCTGATATCTGTGTCAATGTGTTCACGTCTTCAGTCAAAGTTTCCACTTCATGCAGAATCCTCCTCAGGTTCTCGTCTTTAGCTGTTGGTAAAGAAATGATGGATTGGTTACGAGAAGTTTTTAGAAGGATTAGTTTTACTGGGGTATGATTGATAGGAATCTGGATTTGTAGATTGTTTTTATTTGCTATTTGTATGATCATCTGCATATTTACGAAAATATGGTAAGGTTGGTAAAATTTGTGACAGGGAAATGTTTAAGAAGAAAGAGTCCATTTCATACTTCAAAGAGTTCCGTTCTTTTTTAAAACAACATACGAAGATTTTTCCGGACATTTGCGATTCTTAAATTCAACAGGATTCATTCTATTTCATACCGGTATTCAAAGTAAAACAGGATATCCGGCTTTAATATTGTAGAAAAGCTCAAAGACCTCAAGGAAATAATGGCAGTAAATTGCATTACCTATTAGAAAAGTACTAAAAGCATCGTGTAAGTATTGACCTGAATAGATGAAACAAAGATAAAAACTAGATTTACTAACTAAAATACTATTTTTATCACCATTTCACTCTATCTCACAAAAGTTTCAAGCCCCAACTGTTAGCAAAATTTAGGTTTTATCCCAAACGATAGCTTCTAGTTCGAAATCGCGTTCGTTTTTAATTCCATTCGAATCGTGGAAAGTTTATTATTGGTATTGAATCAATATTTCACCAGTTACAATTTGACCTAGTTCGCGACGTTACAAAGCAATCGCTACTTCCTCGCTTCCCATTTGTTTGTTCCCAAGATGGAAACTGACCTTTCTGAGGTTTGCTTGAGCAATTTTCAATAAAAGATTTTTGTCAATAACCTTTGTAGACCTCTTTCATGTTTTGTTTGGCTGTAGTTTCTTTGTGGTTTGTGTTTTTATTTGCTTTTCTGTAGGTGGCATTCATTTTTGTCTTTGTGTCTTGCTGATTGTACTTACCTGTACTTATTTGTTTGAAATTATTTTCTTTGTGGTTATTATTTATTGTTTTTTTTTTTTTTTTTTTTCTTATCTGTACGAACAAAATCTTAATAACATTTGGTAAGTGACTCCTAACGTCAGCTACTTTAATATGCAATGGAGCAATTTTCAATCACATCACTTTTTTTTTTTTATTGACACCACGAAATGATCAACGAAATGCCCGCGACTTCTTATGGCTTATTTCACCTGCGTTAAGTGACGTCTTTGGATACTGCTTCGCTACCATTGGTCGTAGCGTGGTGTTTTATAGCTTATGACACTCACAAATAACGTGGCTTCCTACGGGTTTTTTTTTTCTAAAATCGGTTCAATACATCCAGATATTACCTCCTACAAGCTCACAAACTTCATAATATTAGTAAAGATAAGTTCAATATGGGGATTACCTTTAACAATCTCGAGATCGGCCAGCGATATCCTCATGAGTAGTTTGTACTTGTTTCCTTCCATCTGACTTGCTATATTACTTTGGTATGTTCTGAAAACAAAAAAATAGATTTGGTCTTTGTCTGAAGATATTTGTATGCGAAACCAAGATCTAGCCAACATTCAAATTCTTACGTTCCATACATCTTGAGAAAACCCTCTTTATGACAGACGTAGTAAAATTAATCTTATCAGGCTTCCGTTTTTAACACGCTTTTATTATCTTCTGCTATAACTAATTAGCTAACTACGTAAATAATCTTGGAAGTAGAATTTATTCCTTTTCAAGATTTGGAATTCAAAAATAGCTTTTGGAAATTATAACTTGTACAAACACCTTTATTGATTAAGTACCCTTTGCTCATGAAAATATCTAATCAAAGGGCATCAATATTAAGGCAGAATAACCACCATGTAGGCGTTCGAATATAATTAATATCTTATTAGTATAAGACCTTGATTTAACTGCCTAGCTTCATTCCATAATTTAAATCAACGGAATATCTCTGTAATATTATGAATAAAAACTTTGCTTGTGTGTTTATTAGTAGCTTTTATTTTTAAACAGTATGAAGTTTTTTGCCTCTTCTTCTCCATATGAAACTACTAATGGCAAACTGTTAATAAAGATTCAATATTTCTTTATTTTTTGGGAATGACGTTCACAAGTACACTTTAATAGTCTTATTGACTCAAATCATTTACTTCACTTCGATTTTATTTTTTAATATTATAATAGGGCTTATGTCAATACTCACGGTGTAGGCTTCTTAATCGTGCCAGTCCTCCTCTTAACACTAGTTATCAACAGAGTATCATTAAATAGAAAGAGAGCTCTATCTTTAATGGTTCCTTGAGCCGACGGCATCGTCACCGTCTCATGTCTCAGGAACATGCGATCTAGGGTCACCAGGTTTGATAGACCCTCGATCATCTGCTCTAGTTCCCTCAGGGTCTGCTGCTGCTGCTCAAGTTCTAAGCTCTCCCTCTCAGTACAATTTATCAGTTCTAGTAAATCATGGATCTCCTTTTGGGCTTCTAGTAGAAGTTTGTGATCGGGGTGTGACTGGTCTGCAAAACAATAAATAATATTCTCTTAATACTCGTACCATTCTGAAATTCGAAGGTAATTTAGATTGTCCGTTATTATTTAAAAACAAGTAAAGATCGTTTTCAAATATTTAACGATCACTTGAATTGTAAAAAGGAATATGTTGAAAGATTTTGGGCAATAAATTAGGCCATATCTTACAACAGTACCATTTTAATATTACTTAGTATTTTCAGTTGTTAGATTTTTAACTTTCAGCGCTGAGCAGTGCATAGAAAATCCAACAGCGCGCATGGTGGTAGGTCCCCAGACCGTTTTTTATCCATAAAGACCTACCCACGTTTTAGAATGAGCAACTAGTTTCAACTTTTTTACAAACTGACGGACTCCCTAACAATTCAAAAATGACAGTAAATAATTTATTTGAAACAAGTACTTTCACATAAAGATCACACGTTCGACGAAACACGCACAGACGAAAGAAAAGAGCGGAAAAACCAATGTCGCTATTAGTTAAAAATAATGGGGAAACATAATCCATTCTAGGAATTATTGCCAGTATGGTACTGCACTATAATGCATGATTTACATTACTTTTAAACAATAATTAAGAGCATTTTACAGAACAGCATTCCTGTACTCCAAAGAAAACACACCTGTAAATGCCACATCTTATTACAAAAGTAAATCAAGTACTTAAAGCACATTAATTTCGCACCTGCCTCACTTATAAAATATTGTCTCGAAGCGACTTTTAGGGAGTGCCATCAATAATGAGGAACACAATTTATTTCACACCGACGGAGCTATTGTTATTCCAGCAGAGCAATGAAGCCGTTTCTAGAAACAAATATTAAGGAAATTCCTTTTGTTATAAATCCGTGATTTAAG
This sequence comes from Caradrina clavipalpis, assembly GCA_932526535.1. Taxonomy (NCBI): domain Eukaryota; kingdom Metazoa; phylum Arthropoda; class Insecta; order Lepidoptera; family Noctuidae; genus Caradrina; species Caradrina clavipalpis. Next base: position 3,902,087 of record OW052108.1, read on the forward strand.
ATTTCTATCCCTTACGGACTAATTTTAGCTCCAGATTAATTTGTTAGAACAATTGCTTAAAGCTAAGACTTTAATCACGTTATCTTTATTGTTTTTGGAAATAAATTCTAAGATAATCGAATTGTTCATTTATTTATAAATACAATTGGCCCTTGCCTCGTGGCGGTCCGTGGTTTCTGCCTACCCTCATGGGAAAAAGGCGTGAGTTTATGTATGTATGTATGTATGGCCCTTGCCTGTGACTTTACTCCGCTTAAATTTTACGGATCTCTAACATGTATATTTTTTTTCCCAAAGCCAAGAATCGGACCAGTAGGTCCGGAGATTATTATTCCGTGTTTAACAAAAAAGGCCAACATACTTTATATTATTAATATAGATAGGCAGATGCCATAATCTATTATTTAATTGATCTCCAAGCTTGCTCTAGAGCATGGTGATCAATAACCTTCTCCGAGAAGAGGCTTTTGCCCTGCAGTAGAACAATCATAGGCTGGTATAAAATGCATTACATCATAAACTTTGACATTAACTAACCTGTATGCTTTATCAGCCTCTGTATCAGCAGCTTGTAGCTCGGGAACTTCTGTACCGGTTTGATGAGCAAGTTGTCCAAGGACAGCTTTCCCTTGTGGTCCCTTGCCATGGCGTCCAAGAACTTGGCGAAGGCTGGCCTGGATGCTGACGCTGTCTTGATGGTCTCCTTCGCTTTCTTCAAGTTGTTGATGAAGGACATGTAGGTGTCTATAACGGTGGGTTTGGTGAACTGGAAAAGAAAGTTGTGTTTGAATTTCGAATTCTGGTAGAATCGAACTTCGATTCAGTAGCTGTCAGCTGGTAGCTAATGTAGAATGTATCCCCATTTTAGATTAGCTGACAGCCGACAGCTGCTTTTATTTTGAGTGTCAGACTTTTACTGACTAAAACCTTTCCAAGTTGCTTCTTGTGCCCTTTGCGTTCCAGGGGCGCGGTATCTCTTTCGAACAACCCGCAGCATAATGTGTGGGTGAGGTAGCAAAACATAAAAACTCATACATACATAAATAACCAGACCCGGAACAACTGTCTGTAGGCCATACAAAGTTTATATAATGCGGGAGTCGAATCAGCTAATTACGAAAATGTGGACGTAAAATATTACAATTTATCTCCCGTTTAGAATCTTACGAAAGTTTATAAACTTCCTAGTAAATTGATAAACTTACGGATCTTGTTATTTTCCGGTGACATATGTATTATATAAATAAATAAAATTGAAGTGTCGGTTTCTAATGTTAAAATTGCAGCTTGAAACTAAGTGCATATGAATTAATACAAAAAATATATTGTCATTTTTAGTCTTCTTGTCTGTCTGTCTGTCTGTCCGTTCCGGCTAATGTCCAAAATGGCAGGATCAATTTTGACGTGACTTTGGAAAATATCTAATGTTAGAAGGAGTAACTTATAGGCTATTTTTATTTTAGACCAAATATATTCTAGTATTTAAATTACTCATGTATTCATTAGTTTTAAGCAAGCCTGTAATTTTGTGTATGTTGTGCAATCAAAAAATAATTAGAGACTCCCATAAAAAAAACATCGCCTATAACCAAATTTATGCAGACAACGTCGCGTGCATAAGGTAGTTGTAATGCTCATATCCGCTCTACTTGTCATAGTAATCCTATTTCCTTCTCAGTTTGCTTCCTATAATCTACTTACACGTTCTGCATACATGAAAGCGCCTTTTACGTTATTTAATATATTATCTTGTTATATCATACTGTCACTGTGTTTGGTATTGAAATAAGAATATCTACAGAGTTGTTTTAACTGAGGTTACTTCTGTAAAAACGAACCAACCCATATTTAGATAGTTTTAGATAATTATCACTGATTAATTTTATTACTTTGGGATGTATAATTTTATTGTTTCTGAACAGTAATACATATTACTTATTTGGCATATCCAAATAAGTAATTAATAATTGAGAGAATAAAGTCGTGATGGCCCAGTGGTTAAGGCGCCCGCCTCTCATGCACGAGGTTGTGGGTTCGCAACCGAGCATGGGCAATTACCCATGTGACTTTTTCTAATTCACAATTATGTATTTTCTAAGTTTATCTAGGACATCACTGACATCGGTGAGCATGTAAGAGGCCTTCGAGGCGGTTTAGAAACACTGACACTAGGGTGTGTGGAGTCGTTAGACCTTACTGCCCACACGATGAAGTAGAAGATTGATAGGTTATGGGTTGGCTCGTCTGGCACATCTAAGCTTAATTGTAAACAGCACCTAACGGTAGAAATTTTCGATTCGAGGAGTGATACTCGTATTTTTAGGAGGAGGACTATAAGACTTTACAATGTATTTCCAAGTACTGCACACCAAGAGTGAGAAATACTCACATGCCACTCTCTTGACTACAGTCCTATTCCAAATGAGCTTCAAGTGACCTGTCATTCTACCATACATTGGTAGCTCACTTCACCTAAATTCACCGAGAGCAATTGAGTAATAATAATTGTCAATCCCATTTAGTAAATATAATCAAGAAGAAAGTCTTCGCTCCGTCTTCATCAATCACTAGTGAAGGCAAATATAACAGGTACTAATGCAAAAACCATATACGTGAAGAAAATAAAATAAAAGCGGCTAAATTGTGATGAAAATTATAGTATGTCAAAGTATAAAAACACCATTAAGATTAATATTTTATGGAATTCGTAGTAAAAGTTATAAAATGCTTTAAATAGTAGGTAGGTTGTGGGTTCGCAACCGGGCACGGGCAAGTACCAATGTGACTTTTTCTAATTCATATGTACTTTCAAAGTTTATCTTGGACATGTCTGACATCAGTAACCATGTCAGAGGCCCTTGAGGCGGTTTAGAAACTCTGACACTAGGGTGTGTGGGGTCGTTAGACCTTGCCCACACGATAAAGAAGAAAGAAGAAGAAAAGTAGTTTTCCTGTAATTCTGAATTTTGCATGCTGTCACAACGCTTTTTTTTTCAGTGGAAAATCCTCATGGATATCCACCGCCGCTCGGAGGCCTTGGAACGCAAAGGACATAAGGAGGAACACGGATAGGTTTGAGTCAGTAAGAGTCTGACACTCCCTCCCGCGTCACCCAGAGCGGATAAAGTAATTTGATGATACTTAAAAAAAGGCGGCGTCTGTCAGACTCTTATCGATTAATACCCTACAGTGTTCCTCCAACTACCATGGTGCATTAGCCGGGGCACGGGTATCCGTTTTCCGCCATGTCGAACCTAAGCTTAACATAATTTTGCCTATTTTATTATTTTTAACACCATTTTATATTATTATTTTTTTATATTTTTTTTTATATATTTTGTATTAAGCGAATAAAAATCGAGCAAAAAGTGTTATTGGGTTTTTCTATGAAATTCTCAGTAGCGGCTCGGAGTTTGGATTTGTGCCCGGTTAATGGCAATAGGCTCGCCACCTATTACATGGGACCTAAATATACCGGTGAACTGTGGGTGTACATCGGTACACCTCGGCCTAACCCTTCGGGGAATACAGGCGTGATGGTATATTTTATTATTTTTAACTATATTTTATATAGCATAATTTACGGAAATTACAATTATAACTTTTCTGACAAGATAATAATTAAAATAATTTAGAAGTCCCTTTGCCCAGCGGTGGGATAGACCGGGCTAAAAAATAAGAAGTCCATTAATAAAAAATGTCTCTCAAATTATTAGAAATTGATGAAAACATTGTAATTTAAGAAGAAAAGTTTAAGTCCCCATTGACGCAATTAAGGCATTCGGTTACTTTATTAAAAAACATGGATCAAATGAGTTTTCTGAAGTCAATCTTCATTATCCTTTCCAAGACGATTATAATTAATAAAGATGGCGGACGTCTCAATAGGAAATAATATCCAGTAGTAAGTCAAAATAAATTAAAGAAATAGGGGTAGAGAGCAACCCCACCTTCCACCGAAATCACCACACCAGTCAAGTAGGTACAGTCCGTGCCACGAAAGATGAGACTTGGCGAGTGTCAGTATGGGGAGCTTGCGCAGGTACTAAGTGTACGAAATAGTTTTCCATAATTTGTATATCTATTCAGGGATTTTTCGATGACATTGGAATTAAAACAACATACAAAAATTCTTCACAATATTTATTACAAACTAATAAAGTTGGAGGTCAAGTCTAATCTTTCGTGGCACGGATTGTACTACTGATACCTTTATACAAAATCCGATATTGAAAAACAAAAGAGCAATTCTTACAAGATTAAAACAGCTGTGTTTAAAACCCCGACGAAAACAAAGAGTTGCCATATTATGTGCCATGTATGGGTGTCTGCTTGTGGTATCGCAACTCCCAAACTGTTGCACTGATTTTGATTTCGTTTGTTGTTTGAAAGGTGACTCGATCGAGAGTGTTCCTAATTATGATTCAAGAAAATCTTTTCAGCAGTTTGAAGATCAGCTCCTTTCTAGTTGTTTAATGGATGTGATTGTAATGCATCTTTCACGAGTCTAATCAAATTTTGTAGGGGATTTTTTAATGTATTTCTATGTTATTTTATACAATGATGAACCCGTCCAAAACTTATTATCCATATTTACAAAATTCTAGGTGGCAAAAACATTTTAAACTAATAATGTTCTAGCAAGCTCATAGAAGATTAAGTCTAAATCTTGGGCTGAGTTGCAAAAGATTTAGAAACGAACTTGAGCATAATTATTCTAAGGGTTTGATCTGTCAGTGCACTTTGCCATAATTTTGACAGATCGAAGTGTAATTTTTCGCTAAATGAGCACTCCATTTCCGTCACTCCACGCGATATCGATTACGGCCGAATGGAAATGTGTCTATAGAAATATTTCTTGCCAATCCACTCAATCCTGGTGAGAGTATTTTGGAGTATTGCCGTGCAATTTAAAATATAACCGCTTAAGTTTTTTTCCCCCAATTTTTTTACCCGCTTTCATTAATTTGTACCCGTCATATCATCTATTCACCACCTTAGGTTAACTGATAGGAAATGCCTTAGGCCTTAAGCTCGCGTTTGTACGTTTATGGTTGCACAAAGTTTAAATAAATAAATAAACGTTATGGACTGAAGTGCTCGTTTATGTGCACCTTTAGCATAAGATATTAACTTACCACATCTAAAAACACATCGCCAACTTTCTGTTGCAGGTCCCATTGTTCGAGTCTTCGCCTCAGCTGTTCCAAGAAGACCTGGTGCACGTTCAGGATCCCTGGCACTTGGTAGAAGATCTCATCCACCAGGAATGCGTCTAGAAGACCAGCGTTCTCTGGACTCTTCAGAGGTTGGAGATATTTCTGTTGAAGAAAAATGAACGTTAGTTAATAAGGCATATGGCTTTTATTTATGCATACAGCCTATCAGACTAATTAACCATGGGCAAAAGTAAATGCTGGGAAACGACTTATTTTTTGGTGTGAAAATTCACAGATTTTGGTAGTGCGCAATGTAACGAACGCTGCATTGTACTTTGTACTAGCAGATGCCTGCTACGCTAGAGGTCCTGCGTTCGATTCCCAGGTCGAGCAAAATAAGTGTTATTGGGTTTTTCTATGAAATTCTCGGTAGCTGCTCGGAGTTAGGATTTACATACATACATACATAAACTCACGCCTTTTTTTCACGAGTTAGGATTTGTGCCCGGTTAATGGTAATAGGCTCGCCCCCTATTACATGGGACCTAAATATACCGGCGAACTGTGGATGTACAACCCTTCGGGGAATACAGGCGTGATGACATATTTTTTTTTTTTCAAAACTAGGTTTTGTAAAGAAATGTCACTAAAAGTTGATTGCAATGACCAGAAAAACGTGTAACTTTGTTATTGTGTGTTACTTGTGGCTTTGTTAAATGTTTTACATATTTTATGTACACAAAAGGTCTGTTTCTTATCGTCAATATTGTCGAATACAAACAATAAAGACATACGGTCGCTACACCCATTCGCTACATATTCAATACAACATTATTAATGGTTAAATTAAGAATGCCGAACCGCAAATGTATAGCAACCCTTACAGTCGAAACAAATCTTACAAAATAGGTCAGGTAAACATTATGGACGCGAAAGGTCAAGTAGGTACACGTAATTCAGAAAGTGGAAGTTTGAACAAACATTGCCTCCTAATTACAATAATTAGATTTTCCGCTAATTACTTCCACAACGTAGAATCTGGCATTGAATATGCAGCACTTTAATATGTTACTACTGAATACAATAGCGCGACTGCTACGCTAGAGGTCTTGGTTTCGAACAAAGTGTTATTAGTATTTTTTTATGAAATTCTCAGTAGCAGCTCGGAGTTAAGATTTGTACTCGGTTGATGGCAATAGGCTCGCCCCCTATTACATGGGACCTAAACATACCGGCGAACTGTGGGTGTACATTGGTACACCTCTGCCTAACCCTTAGGGGAATACAAGCGTGATGGTATGTATGTACTAAATACATAAAATTGATAAGACACTCACTGTGTGGACATGTAGTTAGCTTTTAGGTAGGAGCCGTAAGCTAAGAAGGGATTACGCGACAGGGTCTAATTAAGAGGGTCTTTCTTGACTTTCACTGCAAAGTCGCGGGCTAGTAGCTATATTAATTAATATTACAAAATTATTTGTGCCGGCGTTTGGCGTTGGTGTAGTGGATGAGCGATTGACTGCTGTGCTGCGTGTCACGGATTTGATTCCGGCACGTAAAAATATTTGTATGGCCTGAAGACAGTTGTTACGGGTTTGACTAATTGCGTATGTGAGTTTATATGTTTATAAACGCATTCATAACACATCATTATAAATGCCTAGTTAAGGGCAAGGTTCATTTAAAAAATAAATATAAAAATTATTACCGCCGCTAGAATGTATTTATTTAGCTAACAAATCCAACTTCAGTTCGAATAAAAATAACAAAAGACGGTAGGTAACAGCTACCGGACACGGTAACAAAACACCACAATAACGACAATCGACTAAGCACAAACACTCAAGTTCACCCCTTTTCGACAAGAGCGTGATAATGAGACACTCGTCCAAAATAAACTACCAAGTAGTAACATCGTGTACGGGAAAACTTCACTTTTTAGCACAACACAGTAATAATATCCCTCCGTCCGAAATTTGCTCACAGCGGCCAATCTCAATAGAGACTAGCCCTGATGTTGGAGATTATAGTGCACAAGTGTGTGCGCAAACACAGGTGCACTCACTCCAATTGTCCAATGGGACGGCAATCAGACACAACCGGGGAAATATCTGCGGGTTGTTCGAAAGAGATACCGCGCCCCCGGAACGCAAAGGGCACATGAAGGAACATAGACGGGTTTTAGTCAGTAAAAGTCTGACACTCCCTCCCGCCCCGCCCAGGGCGGGGGAAGTTATTTGATGATTTCCCGTCTATAAAAAAAAAAAAAAAAAAAAAAAACCGGGGAAATATCAGGCACACGACAAAGGCTTTACGTACTGTCCGAGGCATGGGCACACCACCACTTCCGAACTCCGAGCTGCTACTGAAAAATCCTTAAAAGGAAAAAACAAAAACACTTTTTTGCTCTACTTGGGAGTCGAACCCAAGGCCCACTTAGCAGTCGCAAGAATGCAGTAAAACTTTGTTGACAATCTTATATCAAAAACTTTACCAAACATATTTAAGGAAACCATAATCACCAACCGACCCACAAGACTCGATTAGATAAAGGCAAGAACAACTTTCGCCAGTAAAACTCACAATACCTTTTTTATATTTTATGAATTTTATAACGGTAATAAAAACCCCACGGCAAGTAGACCTACAAGGTTATAAACATTTTCTGCCGCAAAAAACTGAACACCATAAAAATATAGGCAACATTTCTTATCATTTTGAGTGAAAAAGTTTCGCACCAAACATGGGATTACTTTGATGTCTCGTCTCAAAACTTTAACAGTTTGGTTACCCTAATCAAAGAGAGGGAAAGCTGAGGGAAGGAGGGAAGGAGGGGTGAAACGTACAAAGATATGGCAGTGGAAGTTCTTAATGTTGAAGATGAAAATTTATTTGGAGATGCTGAATTCGCTTTTAGAGGCATAACGGAATCTGGGAGTTAATCTTGTTAAACGAATATGTAATTTTGGATGGAGTAAGATAATGACGGAAATTAAATAAGGCAAAGGTGAAAGATAATAATATATAAGTAGTATTAGAAAGAATTAAAATAATGCTTGCAATAACGAGAGTCTATTATTTTTCGAGATTTGATTGTAAAACTGTAGTCTAATTCGATTAAAATTTATAATCAAAAGGCGCTGTCTCATCAGAGCATTTGCCTGTAACAAATCCATGACTCGAATTTGAGTGTAACATTACAATACTGCCTCACTAACTGACGAGCATTCGCCTGATACCTATAATTCAAGCAGTAATGTAACAATTTAAGATGGAATTTTAAGCATTGCAGCTCAGACGAATATCCGGTCAGAAAGCGCCCTAACTATTGGTGATAACAGAATACTGTAAATAATGCTGTAGATTACTGTATAGTACAGTAATCTGAAATTAATAAATAAGAATTTTGCATAAAATTTACAATAATTAATCACATTACTTTAAATATTAATAGAAAAAAAGATTTTGTTAACAAATATCTAAGCTTCTATAATTTCGACCAATAACAGTAGCCTTGAAGCTAACAACACGGGTAGACAAGAATCTGGCCTAGAAAATAATTAAAAGTACCCAGCCGACAGATTTCTATGGCCCTCTGTTAAAGTTGTCCTTCATCTACCAAGGTTGTGACGCAAAATGGATGCAAACAAAAGATCCACTACATAATGTAGCCTACAGCCTATATGAAGACATTCTTTTAAATATTCCAGATTCATCTCAAACTGAATTTGTGTGGCAATTAAAGTGGCCAAATTCTGGGCCGCATCAATATAATTTATAACAATAGTATGCATATATTATTTATATATTTATTATAATATAGTTTGTCATCGAAACGCTAAGAAGAAGTGATGACGAAAATACATACATACATAAACTCGTGCTTTTTTTCCCATTGAGGTAGATAGAAAAGACAGAACGGCACCTGCTTCATAGCTCAATGATCGCTGATAGTGGACGTCGCGTCGTTTTGAAAGTATAATAGAAAACCAATTCCCGTAATAAAAACTTCGAAAAGATGGGTGAGCTCGAGGCACTCGTATGTTTGGCAGTTTAAAACTGAGGTTAAAATGAGACAGTTCTTAAAGATACGGGAATGGAGCAATTCCCGTATCTTTAAGAACTGTCTCATTTTAGTAAGTAAAAGAAGTTCAATTAATTATTCAAACATACCGAGCTTTTTATTCAGGGATAAAATGGCTACGATCATCATACTGCGCTCAAAATGATTTCTAAACTTTTAGGAACAGTGCGTGTGATTCAAAACGTAATGCATTACCTTTAGAAAGAAATGTTGGCCTTCTGTTTCTTCTTCATTCTGTGATTTAAAGAGAGAGGGGGGAGGGGGGGAGGGGTGACGTAAGGTGGAATACCGGTGACAATAAATAGCCCGACCCACATGATGGAAAGGTAGAGCGGAAAATTTGAGTGGGAAAACCACTGTGGAATTAGGGCTGGTCAAATTACTGTAACCATTCTGATCCTGGGAAATGAATCAAAAGTAGCCGTTTTTTTGCATAACATTATCGAGGTGGCTCAATGTACTGGAATGGGCGTTTAGTGAACTATCAGTGAATGTCACAATACAAAAACAAACACTGCAACAAGGTTTTATGATAAACTTTTTCTTGTTACGGTACTCATTCTGGTATTTCGCTACTCCAAATTCAACACAAAAATCCCGTTGAATACGTCTTTGTCAATGTGCCCGCGACTTCTGCAGATGTTTTTGCCACCCACATTTAGTTACATCTTTAGTTACTGCTTCGCTCTCGTGAATATACCTTTACAATTCCTCATGAATCTGACTATCATACACAAATTTTTTTTTTCCAAATCCTACGTAACTTCCAGAGCGTTTAAACAAACAAAAAATCTTCAGCAATATTATATTAGTATAGATAAGTTGACTGATTGATAATACAATTATACCACTCCTGAAAACATCACAAAAGGACCAAAATTCACAAATTAACAACCTTTCGACAGCTCATTAATTCACGAACAAAGAAAACCAAAGGAAGAGGGCAAGATTGATCAGAGACTACGCAGTGACAGCCCTGAGTTTTCGTCGTCTCCATAAATATTACAAATTTGTCAGTCCGCGGCTAATTCCGGCCGGATTAACGGGCGCCCTGAGTTACTGAGTTATTATAATAATTTTACGACTTACAATTAATTTCCATACTGATCTTAGTGTTGAAGTAAAACAGACCGATCTGTTGGTGGAAGTTCTATGTAGATTCTTTGATCTTCGTCACGATAAACCAAAAAATTCTTACAAAAATTGATCTTGGTGAATCTAATGTCCCGTAAGATATCAATCAGTTGCAATTTCAGCTCGTTTTATTAAGGGGAGCGTCTCGACAGCGCCCTTACCCGCGCCTTATCAGCGTCCTTATGGAGCGTGGAGTGGATGCAGCCCCCTTTAATATAAAAGTTATTGAGATTTTGACAGAAATATTACATTATCTTAGCAAAATTAAGATGGAAATGGCTGAATAGTAGCCATTCTAACATTATTACAGATTTCTGGGCAATTTTAAACTTTAACCAAAAAGGGAAAGAAATGTTAAACAATGGGAACTGATCTAATACTGCACGTATTATTCCAGTGTATTTCGTCCTCTTGACCCAATTTTGAACATAGACGTCTTGGGCTTTGACTAAATTCCAGAAACCTAAACTCATGGTATGACAACGAGCAATGGAGCGGCACGAAATCCCATCAAAACATGAGGGTTGAAACACAGAATCGTGAAAGATGGAAAGAGTGAAGAGACTTTTGCCCAGTAGTGGGAAAGAACAGGCTATATGTCTAAAGATAACAGAGAAAGCAGCTGTCATTCCACTAATCCCCTAAGCGGGGGTAACCGAAAAATGTGTCATCCATTACCCCAACATGGTATTACGTGAATAAAATATCTTAAGACATTTTCTTCCCCGTTATATCCCGTATTTTTGCAGTTGACCTAGATACACAGCGCTAAGACCTAGGACTTGTAGTGTTTGAAGCTCGAGCACAAAGTTTCGAACATAGTTGAAAGGAGGATTTCAAGATAATATTAAGTTACAATATTGCTTGATTGTAGTTGAGAACTTGGAGGAACTCTTTGAGAAAGATTCTTTGGAAATTCATAGCGATGCAGTATACTGTCTTTTAGCAATTTGTATTTTATTTTATATCAAATCTTAGACTGTCTCTCTTTGTCAGTTTTCTTCTTTTTGGTCGGGTGCGCAATACACGTACCCGGCGTGCTTTTATGATCAGATGTATGAACGTGGACGAACCAAAGGAGTGCGTAATGATCGTAATGGGTGGCGTTCCGTGGTTTCTGCCTACCCCCATAGAAACAGGGGTGAGTTCGTGTCCGTCCCACTGCTGAGCAAAGGTCTTCCCCATGGCCTTCCTCACTTATCCCAATACGTTGCCTTCCCTGGTAAATCTAAACTTAAAACATAAACGTCTCCAAGTCATTTTTTCTGTAATGTGTATCATTTTTAAGGTGCGATTCGTAAGTACGAAGACGGCAAGAATAAATTGGTTGTATTCTGCCAAAAGAACCACATCAAACTCATAAGCATAATGCATAAGTGGAATAGAACTGGACATTCTGAGAATTGGACATTTTACTACCGCTGAACGTTTTGCGAATTGGACTTTCTGTGCCTAAAGGTATGAAATGTACAGTGACGTATTTTTGCTGATTATTCAACATATGCTTTCGCAAAGATGGCAGGTGAATGTTGAATCACCCTTTACATCACGTCTGAATCAATACAACATCTATGAATAGGATAACCAATATCCATTAGGTACGTATCTATCACAAAAAGCTTTATCACGGTAGACAGCAAGCCATCAATAAAACAATGACATGCTCCCAACGGCAACCATTGTACAAAGAGTATCAAACAAAGGATAGCGCGATCCTGATTTTCTATCAGAATATCTTCAATAACCCTTTTGGATATCTTTATCATTGACTAGCTTTAGACCGCGATTTCGTCCGCGCGAATTTTCTTGTAGTTACATCAATTAAAGCATTTATTATGTTACTAAAAACTGCCTCGTTGGCCTAGTGGTCCTGAGCGCGACTGCTACGCTAGAGGTCCTGGGTTCGATTCCCGGGTCGAGCAAAAAGTGTTATTGGGGTTTTCTATGAAATTCTCAGTAGCAGCTCGGAGTTTGGATTTGTGCCCGGTTAATGGCAATAGGCTCGCCCCCTATTACATGGGACCTAAATATACCGGCGAACTGTGGGTGTACATTGGTACACCTCTGCCTAACCCTTCGGGGAATACAGGCGTGATGGTATATTATATTTATTATATATATATATATATATAAAAATTTGTAAGTATTTATCTAAAATTGTGAATGTTATTTTGATATACAATATACATTTCTTTTTATATGACCTGTGCATAAACAGCGTAAAATAACCGTTATTTTACGTTATTTTAGTAGTGGTTGTGCTGGAGAGTATGCTCTGTAGCATGACCACTTTAAATTGATATTTTCCAAGAAACTAACAATATACAATTTTTGATATTAAGCTACAAAAATATAGATATTATCTACATTTTATCCTGTAATATTTACACAATATAGTCAAAGTGATTCTGCTGCGGAGCATGACATGTAAATTTTAAGCCCAAGAAAGGATATGGGCTATTCTTTCTTCATGTGGTTCCGTATTAACCGATATTTTTTGCAAAGGCTAGTAATAAATAAGATTCTTACCTTGACTAATATCTCCAAAGCTTCCACGTAGGACTTCTCAGTCTCATACAACTCCACCACCACATGCGTGCGAGTGTCCTGTAACAAAAATAATTATATATCAGTATCCATGGTGATATTTAGTTCCCGTTCTATGGTAGTTATACTTTTTGCACTAAAAGGGCAGGCAGTATCCCCAATCCGCAAGATCTGAGCATTGATCCGTGTGCTTACCGAATGCCTAGCCAGGCAGAATGATTCTTGAGGTAATTATACTAGCACTACTAAAGTATGAGACGGTCCAGTTAAATTTTGAACAAGATCTTCTTTGATATCGATGTAGATATAAGTTTGAACGTGCTAATTTCTGAGAAAAAATCTTTTAGTGTTTTACAGCCAGTCTACCGAAGAAGTTCATAGGCTACAACACAACATCATGCTACAACACACCAGAGAGCGGAACAGTACTCAAAGACGTCACTTATCGTGTAATAAATACTAATCAACCACTAACATCATAATGAATATGAAAAGTTTCTTTGTATTTTGGTTGTTAGAGGTAATCTTTAGAAGTAATGGTCCAATTATAAAGAAAACATTAGTTGATAAAAAGCGACACTATTGGCAAGTGCCAGAGCATATGTTTCGTGTTAGACTAAGTGACTTGTGTTAAACCTCACGGATGAAGTCATGGTCAAAAACTAGTAGAAAATAAAATTAATAGCTAATTTTGTAATAACCTAATTATAAACATGTAAATCCAGTCAACAATAATTGAAATACAACCTCGAAATCACTTACAGCCGACATTAAGACCCAAAAATTACATATTTATGAATATTACGGAAAAGGCAGAGCTCCGAAGGATTATCGAGCTAAAAGAAAATTATTTAAATGAAGCCATGAGGTTTGCATAAATATGTATATACAGTGGGGTATCGACACAGAGTAGATAGGGACAGAAGGCCAACTTAACACGAGTGTAACAGTGTAACAGGCGCACGCACGCACGTAAATCTCATACATTATCGTAGTCAAAAAAGTAATCTAACTAGTCGAACAAAAGAAAGAAAAAGAAAAAAAAGGAAAATATATTTTAATCTGTCATAGAAATATGCAGTTATGGGGAATATAAATTAGTTCTGCCAGAATTGCGGAATTGGTTCATAAGAAACACGGTGGTTGAAACGCATAGGTCATTATGAGGAACACGGATGGGTTTAAGATAGTAAGTCTACCACTCCCTTCTGCTCCGCCCAGAGCGGAAGAAATCATTTGATGATTTCAAATACTTAAAAAAAAAAGAATTTAAATTAGTTGACAGCTGCTGCTGCGCGTTGTAACTGTGACACACCGGCTACCATGCATGATAATGCGGTGCTATAGGAGACCTCAGCAATGATAATTAATGTTCCTAGTTGCTGCCACTATTATAGTGGCAGCACACTACCACTGAACTATCACTGAACGTTGACAATAATGTAGGTATGTGTGCTTGCATTTTCTGTCGTGTGTAAATCCGTCTTTCTGTACCAATTAACTCTGTGGTTTCGCGAATTCCCAATGTACGCCTAAGTGAGTACAGTCGACAGCATAAATATTCATACGGGTTAAATGCGGTTGTGGAGCAGGTAAGGAAGGGAAAGACAAAAATGTGAAGGACTCTCCTTTTGTGGAAATATTTTTGGGCAGCAAGGGTTTTGTTTGGGATTGTACCTACTACAGTTTAATGACTTTTTGTTTTCAGCAACCCGAACAGCTGGCGGGGTTGTGTTGTTACCTGTATACTATAATATGACGTTATATAAAGGTTGTAGTACATGGTCCTGGAGTGCCTTGATGGCCCAGTGGTTAAGGCATCTCATGCATATGGTAGCGGGTTTGATAAAGTATAAGATTTTTAAAGTTAGGTTTTTCGTTTGATGTTTGTCTTTACCGATGCCAATGACGTCCAAGATAAACTTCAAAAGAACATATGCATTGAAAAACTGACACTAGTACTAGCTATTGAACCCACGTCATACACGTGAGGCGGGCGCCTTAACCACTGGGTCATCAAGACTGTTCATTAAATCCTTACTAATATTATAAATGCGAAAGTAACTCTGTCTGTCTGTCTGTTTCTTCTTCACGCCTAAACCACTGAACCGATTTCAATGAAATTTGGTACAGATATAGTCTGGGACCCGAGAAAGGTCATAGGATAGTTTTCATCCCGGAAATCCCCCGGGAACGGGAACTATTAATCCACGCGGACGAAGTCGCGGGCAAAAGCTAGTCGAAAATAATTTACGAAGAACAAAATGAAAAACAAAAAATAAAACGTAAAATGAGTTTTAAAACAAAAGAAACAATAGAACAAGTGGTTTGTTTTCCATTTCAACTTTGTTTACCTATTTCTTTGCGAGAAACTCGAGAATTTCTTGCAGCAGAAATTCGAGTTCCAATTAGTGATAGTTTTCCGTTCAATGCTGCAAAGTTTTTTGTTATTCCGAGTACCTACATCGATTAAAGAGAAAAATGGGATTTTCTTTTCCTATGAACCGAATTATAATCGAATGAAAAATATCGCTTCATTTCTGCATCATTTTCACAATGGCTGAAATTTTGAGGATAAAAAGAAGAATATGATAGCTTCATAGTCTTTCACGTATCATCAAAATTACAGCCATGCTTTGATGTAGGTCAGACGACTGAGGATCTCAGGTAAGCCGAAAGTTCGTTAGGATGGATGGATAGATAGATCGATGAATGGATGATAGCTATTAATTTATACAAAAAAAAAAATAGATGTTTGGATAGATTTATGTTCGCATAACTTGACCAAATGCCTACGTTAGAAATTGCTACACTCGGAAATCTCCGAGTTGGTCCCATAGTAAAAGTTGTTCATAATCAAACCTGGATAAAACCCACCCCACCACCACCATCACCACCACCAGAAACCTGACCCTTATCCAGGTTTCTGGTAAACAAAGAATAACGAGTAATGATTTAGTTAACACAATCATCTCCAAAGATCATTCTTATCTCGCTGTTTATTTCAATGGGACTTTCAACTCATACGAAGTTGCCGGTAGAAGCTATTCTAACATATTTTCATTCTGAAAAAACCAAGTTATTCCATCGACTTAATAACTACACAGAAAAACACTTTTTTAATTAAATTAAAAGTCTTCTTATACCAACATACTTAGCAATGAGTTCGGGTTGCCGAGGATTTCCGAAAGTTGCCGAAAAGACCTTTGCGATCTTTTTTCTTAATTTTTAGGTAAAATTCAACGCTTCAGAATAACTTTTCCGAGAAAATTTTTGCTTTTAGAAATTCCTAAGTACTTTGTATGACAAAATAGAAGTTTGTTTCTGCAATTCTGTATTTTGTTTGGGAGGTTTTACTTTCTGAGAAATGTAATTTTAGAATATCATATTTTTCTGTTTAAAATTGTTGAAAACTAACCCAAGGTTGAGCCGGGGGTTTTGAATACGGTGATTTCTGGCATATTTGCGGGAGTAAAGACCGGGGTGGTTTTCAGTCAGTAAGAGTCTGACAGATTCCTGCGCCCTCTCAGAACATCCATGAGGATTTCCACGCCGGAACAAAAACAAAGGTGGTCCTGAATACTCAAACCTCTAATTTTGAATGCATGTATAACAATTGTATCTAATACTAATATTTAGTGATAATAATAATTAAGTATCTTGATCTGGCTCGCGAGGTTGTCGACATGTGGGATGTGAATACGGCAATCATTGTGCCGATAGTCGTGACGGCCAATGGCATAATAGCCAAGAGCCTCGACCAACACCTAAGGAGGCTCTCGTTGGGCGGTTGGATCAAGGGCTTGATTCAGAAAGCGGTACTCCTAGACACGGCGCGTATTGTTAGGAGATTCCTTTCTCAGGAGCCCTGACCATCGGTGGCTTGGACCCTGTTCCCGATGCCGGTGGGCTACTATTTTTTATATTTTTAAATGTTTTTATTTTTTTATAGTAATATTTAAAAATGTAATTAATATGTATGATAAATAAATAAATGGAAAAAAATATGAATAATTTACACGCTTCCTTGCAGACAGAATCCAGTGAGTTTTAGATTGTAAGATCTTACTTTACAAAAAAAATTCACGCTTAGACGTCTGAACGAATCTGGATAAAAGTTGGCACTGAGATAGATTGTTGAGTGGAATAAAACATAGGATACTTTTCTTTCTTATCCCGGAAAATTGTACGGTTCTCGTGCGATAATATATTAAATTTGACGCGGGCAAACTCGCGGGCAAAAGCTAGTAAATAAGTAAATTAGAGATATTTTTGACAAATTCAGACTGAAATTAGAATGCCAACGTTCCTGAAACTCACAAGAATTGCCACCTGACCTTCACAACCCATTTGGTACTGGGGCAATTTCCAAACCGCTGCGATATAGAAAACGATTCGTTATCTAAATAACGAATGGTTTTAGCCCCGTCAGATTGGACATTCGAACCTATATTTATTACTAGACTAGGCCATTTAGTCTAGGTTGTATCACAATAACCTTATAATTGCGGTCAATGGGCACACGTTTCGTTGAAAGAATGGAAAAACAGAATCACCCACGCGTGTTTTTTGAGTTTGATTGGCGAACGTTGGATTCCGTACATTGTATGATATATTTCTTATAATTTATGCTTTTTTAATTTGTAACCCCGTTGGTTTCGTGGTAGCAAGAACGACTAATAAGCGTGGTTTTCCATTACGATTTGCTCAGTAGCAGCCCGAAGTTTGGAAATTAGTGGTATGATACTTCGTGTCTCGGAAAGCACGAAAAGCCGTTGGTCCCAGCTGTCATTCGTAAATCTTTGACAGTCGTTACGGATAGTCAGAAGCCAGGAAGTCTGAAAACCAGTAAAAGCAAGAGGTATCGTGTTGCCCAGTAACTGGGTTGTGGAAGGCAGATAGGCAGTCGCTCCAAAATGTAATGTACTGGTATTCAGATGCAATGCGTTAGACTGGAAGCTGACCAAAACATAGTTGGGAAAAGTTTTAGTTGATGATGAATAGCCATAGTAATACATAGGTATGCTGTCAAAATTTCAAGTATCTACTTATTACTGTTCAAAATATACGGCCTTGTGACAGACAGGTGGCGGAGTCTTAGTAGATAGTCAAATTATGGTTTGTGTCAATAAATACGGAACCCTAAAAAGTCCATTAGGTCCGCGATAAAATCTCTGGTATGATTGGTTGGAATAAGTTTCCCGGAATATCGATTTTGGTTATTAGTAAATTTATGTGAATAAAATATGCACATAGCTCATTGTTATTTAGTAGTAACCTAGATAATATTTTCTAAACATTACGAGCGGAGAAAAAAAACAATAAACATTCGACAATTTCGATAACTCTCATGAATACACTCGGGACTTTCAGAGAAACCATATTGGTCTTCTTCATAATACCTAATTGTTTAAGCACTTCCCTCCCAAAATCAAAATTCCTCTTCCCTCTCAAAATCTAGTAGTGTTATTTGTCCTGAACATTAAGCCGAATATTATTATAAACAGGTTAACTTTGATTGTTTTTATGGTTGCAAGGTTAATTACCTTACTACCTGACAAAGAATAATGCAACCAGAATTTTGTAAAAACTTAATTGAAAAATGCGTCTGTGGAGTTTCTTCCTCGTTGTTCTCCATAACAACTTACCTACGTTTGGAATAAGCAACTAGCTTCAACTGACCAACAACTTTTGAACTGTCAAGCAGTCGCTTGACAGTTCAAAAGTGCCTGTAAATGGTTTTATTAATAGAAAAATGTTTTAACTTTGACTAGCAGTACTCGTACACGTGATTACAACTTGTTTTACTGGTATAAAGTTACTTTTTGTTGCGTGCTTTGAGCTATGTTTTATAGTAGTAGTGTACTGTAAAACATAGCCTCATCCCCCCCCCCCTCGTCTGCGTCACTCCATGGGAACTATACATTTTTCCAGGATAAAAAAGTGTTATTCCTCACTACGCGTTAAGCGTAAAAGAGTAACAAACATCCATTCACTCATCTTCACAAACTTCCACATTTATAATATGTATAAGTAGGATTAAGGACTTAAAGACACGTCTTCTACGCAGACAAAGTCGTGGGCAGTAGCAAGTCTTTAATAAAGCCGTAGGTACTATTAATAGTTAAGGCCTTTATTACGCCTTCAGAGAGTACATAAAAACGTGGGCGCTACGCGTCTCATACAGACTTAAGTAAATATTCATTTAGTGAGCGTTTCGCAGAGATTGGCCGCTACCCCAAGAGTACAATGAGTATCATATTCTGTAGGTATACTTTTTCATTACACACTTATTATTAAAGAGAAAGACAGATTTAGAAAGAGAGTTTTTTTATTGGTAGATATTTACTGAAAATCGTTGGTTTGTATCTGCAATATACGTATAGTGACACGATGAAAAATGTTTTGTTAATTTTTAAATCAAAATTAAAATGTCTTTGAATAATATTCTCCAGGCAGGATTTAGGTCACTGCGGCCAATCTTAATGGAGACTGAGCAACTACGCAGGCGATATTATAGTCCACTAGTATGTGCTCAAACACAAGTGTTCTCCTTATTCCCAACCCTCATAGTTCGATAGACCTATTAACAGTTTTTGCCCGACGTGGGAATAGAACCCAGGACCCCACTCACAACAGTCGAAACCGACAGGGCAGGTACTAGCATTGATCACCACGCTTGTTCAAAGTAGGCCAGCTGCAAATTTCTGATTAATAATAATATAAGACCTGGTTTCAGACGTCTGTGACGTATAAGATAAACTTAGAAAGTATCTAAGTATTCGAGAAGTCACATTGGCAGTTTATCATCATCATATCAGCCGCAGGACATCCACTGCTGGACATAGGCCTCCCCCATAGATTTCCAAAAGAACCGGTTGGTAGTTGCCTAATATTAATTTCGCAATCTGAGAAGCAGCTGCCTTAACCACAAGCCGTCGTCAGCTTCTACATTACGTAAACAAAACACCTAAGCATACTACCCTACCCCCTATCCCTTGTCTGCCTACCCCTACTCCAGGTTTCGCCTACCCCCGACTTGCCTAACCATACAAAGCGTAATAAAAGTGTTATTGACAACTAAGTAAGTGTCATTGAGAGCTTCTTTTGATTAGGGTTGGCACGTCCGTTCATTTGTTATTTTAGGAAGGGAAATATAATTAGAGGGAAGGAAAGGAATATCAGGTGGATTTTCCTGTTAATTTGAAGACAATGGCATCCTATATATAGGTTTAATAGGTATAGGCATCATCTATAGGTGCTACAATAATCTATACTAATATATAATAAAGCTAAAAGTTTTTGTTTAGTTTGTTTTAACGCGCTAATCTCTGGAGCTGCCAATCGGATTAGAATAAAACTTTTTGTATATTATAGCCAGATTCATGAGAAATAGAGGCAATATAACATCACGGTATGACACATGGGAGCGAAGCAGAAATTAAAAAACGCAACTAAATGCGGGATGAAGCGAAATTAGATGATATTTGGTCTAGCTTAACATATAGGATAATTTATCCCGTTTTGGTATTCCCGTGGGAAGATTTTGAAGTTTTATTCTGAAGTCTACAAACATTTTTCGTACGCTTTGTATATTGTCTTCTGTATGGGCAATTTTGAATTAATACATTGCTAAGTAGTTGTGACATTTTGACAGTCAAAATTCCATTTATTGGATTAATTAAAATAAATAACTTGACTTTGACTTTGACTATGAAATATTGTAAGGGAAAGGTCAAGGAACGGCTACTCTCTAAGCTAAACACTATTATTACAACTTTAAGTATCATCAACACTCTCGAAGCACCGTTAATTCACTCAAGTACACAAAAGCACACATTCACAATCATTTTCATTATTTCTGGTACCCATACCAAACAACGGCGTAAATTACAATGCCGAGCAACAAAATGAGCCCCCACTAAATATTTAATGTGACAGACAGCCCTAAAGAACACGCACTACAGTGTACAATTACTATACAGTGTGTAGCAGTGTGAGGGTGACATGTACAGGCATTCACATCACGTTTAACAGACAATTGTGACACTCGCTTTGTGCGCACGTAATTAAGTGCAAGGGGTGACGCAAAAACAGGTTGAATATTTCTTTGTGACGTCATAAGATGGGGGATTAAGATTGTGGGTTGTGTTGTGGTAGAGGTGGGTTTAACTTTGAAGCGAGAATTGCGGAATAGGTAATGAAAGCTGGATTAGATCCAGTGGGGGAACGAAGAAGTAGTGTAAGTTTAGGAATGGAACACCACGCACCGGGGTGGTTTTTAGGCGGAGGAGTGTGATAGATCCCACCACCCCTCCTGGGCAAGGACTATCCATGAGGACTTTCTTTCCCGGAACAAAAGAAGAGCTTCAAATGATAACTCAAGCTCTGGTTGTCTAACTTTTTGTTGAACTAGACCTATTTTCTTGTGGCACACAATAATATTATTGGTTTCTATTTAGCTGTGATTATGTGATAAGTGATTTACCTTTTTCTAACCTTTTGTCCTAGTGTTGGGCACCACCCTCTCTCAAGTCATTGTAGGACTTTGAATTTATTTTACTTTTATAATAATTTTTATTAACGGTTTACTTTTCTGTAATTTATTCTAAAACATCCATTTTATAAGTTTTTTTTTGCAGTAGATTTGTAATTAAAATATTAATTGAACTTATTACAATGTTGATTACACACCATATTGACTGTTGTGACTCCCAGATAGTCCATTTATAAATTTCGATCGATTCATCAAAATAATTCTCTTTCTCGAAGGTGCAGGAAAACACCACCCTATTACAAATGGCCACTTATTTACAAATGGCCTCATAACGCCCCGATATTGTGCCAATAAGTAGTACTGTAATAAAATAGACCGACATCATAATGACAACAGAATTTCCGGGTTCCAAATACGTTTGTAAGAAATAAGGAAATACTAAATTAGCTCATCGTTCACTAGCATTTAAGGTTTTAAATCGATCAACAGCATGTCGCTTTTGTATCCCATCGCTTTGACGATGGATTGAGGACTCTAACAAACAGTATTAAATTTATATTTATCGTTTTTTAAAGATAGAAGAGTTTTCATGATTAGTGTTAATGAGTTTTTTCTATAGGAATATCTTAGTAGCAGCCCGAAGTTTGGAAGTAGGTGGTATATGACATCTTCAAGCATTGGAAAGCACGTAAAGCCCTTGGCCCTGATTATCCTTGGTCGTCTCAGATTGTTGTTTCATTGGAATAAGAGAGGGAGGGAAGAGGGAGTGCACCTATATTTACGCACACTTTTGTGCACTATAATAATATCTCCTGCGTACTAGGTTTTTTCTGTCATTTCCAAAAGATTTATCTTAAAGGCAGAAAGCATTTATCTAATTACTATTATAAATTGCGAAAGTTGAAATGGATGGATGTTTGACGGGTATGAAAAATATGACATAACATGTTACTTCATATTACGACATGTCTTCTCGGTGTGGATTAGTAATATACTTCCTCATTAAATGACAGTATTACAAAGAGTTAGGTCTTGAATAGCCTTGATTGATGCTCGTGTGATTAGTCTTCTAAACTGGGTTATAGGTGGGTGGGTTCGTCTTATCGTATTCTCTGTGGACTCATTATGCACAAAAGTAGTAGAGCTCTTTGTGAAGGAGCTCGTCCGGGTAAGTACTACAACCGAACCTATTTCTGCAAAGCAGCTTTACTGTGTTCCGGTTTGAAGGGAATAAGTGCTTAATTACAGACACATTTGACATTTCCTATGTAATAGGGGCGAGCCTATTGCCATTAGCTGGGCACAAATTCTAACTCCGAGCTGCACTGCTGAGAATATTATAGAAAAACCTCGACCCAAAACCTCTAGCGTAGCAGTCGCCCACTAGGCCAACGAAGCAGTCAACCTAAACACATGACAAACCAAAAAACGTTCCATGAACAACAACAGAATCAAATTCAATAGAAACCATCTTACTATGATGCAACAAAACGAACAGAGGAACAAAGCACAAGTACTCTCGCGCACGTGAGGTGTAAAGCTTTCAGCGTTCACTACACCGCAATACTATGTACCTGCATTAGTAGCAACACGCGAAACTGAAACGTTCTGCAGTCGCGGCTTTCCTCAAGTTTGAAATGAATGTTATTGGGTTTTCTATGAAATTCTCAGTAGCAGCTCGGAATTCAGGACTTAGGCCCGGTTAATGGCAATAGGCTCACCCCCTATTACATGGGGTAGAAATAGAATAGAAATATATTTATTGTTACAAAAAAATTACATTGTTATAATTTTAACTTGTGAACTCCACACTAGGTCTAGCCTGTCTCGTGGAGTCCTTACGAGTTTTAAACAATTTGTGGTACCAGGGTCGATAAAGTGTACTTTGGTATACCTCTGCCTAACCTTTCGGGGAATACAGGCATGGTGATAGTCAAAATCGTGTATGGTATGTATGTATAGATAATAATATCTCACTTTTCACTGCGAGCTACCTAGGTCACGTGGTCGCAAGCACGTTAGCTGAGCATGGGGTCTTAGGTTTGATCACTAGGTGGGCCAGTGTTATTGTTTTTTTTCCATCAAGAGTTTTTTTTTATCTCAGTGGTAGCCCGGAGTTTGGCTTTGAATATCATATTTTCAGTTACGTCTAGGAGTCTTGATCTGTTTATGAAAATAAAAGTAATCAACCACGCTGATCACTTAACACATAACTGACAAAATATAATGTACTACCCTCATGGATACACACTGTCTGGGGAGGACGAAAGGTTAAGTTGATCTTTTACTGACGAATTCTGCTACCATTATTTAGAAGTCCGGTATTCACTAGACGCATGATCCGGGCCCCTGATTTAATCATTTCTGCCCTACCTACCCCATAAGGGAAATAGGCGTGATGTATGTATTCCTGTAACAATTTATTACAGCTAACGCCCAACAACCCGATAACGTTATTTTCAATAAAAATAAATGAGATTGCGAACTAGGAAGGAGGGAGATTGAATAAATTGAAATTCCAACAGGAGGTGGCAGGTTTTGCATAGAAGCGACTAGATTCTGACACGCCTGACCTCGTAGTGAATAGGAAATTATAGTTTATTGAAAATAGATGAAAAAAATAATTGATAAATTGATTTATTTTTATTTATTTATTTATTGGTACACCTCTGCCTAACCCTTCGGGGAATACAGGCGTGATGGTATATATTTAGTTTGCTGAGCTTAAGATGAGCTGACATTCCACATGCAGAGCTATTTTATAGAAAGCTCCCATTGAATTTAGATTAAATATTTAAGCTTAAAAGAACGCCTATACTGCGGATTAACAGCTTTTTTCTTGGGGAAATCCACGGGTATCGCTATGAGCATTGTTTCTCACAAAGGGATTGACAGCTTACCTCAAGCTCATGCCACCTAAGTATACTATGTGGGTTTCCGAGGGAGATTATACAGAATAGCACTAGGTACCTGATATTAGGGATTAATAATTCAGAGCCCTCATCATCATATCAGCATATAGCCGTCTACTGCGTCTTCTTCTTTATCGTGTGGGCAGAACCCCACACACCCTAGTGTTAGAGTTTTGAAACCGCCTCAAGGGTCTACTGTTTTTACTATAATTATTCACGCTTATGTGACCTAAATTTACCGAGAGAGATTTCTACAGAAAGAACACTGGTTGTTTTGCTTCTTCGCCGTTTCAAATGAGAATGATTTCAACTGTTGAATCATTGAGTTTCCAGAAAATTGGACAAAATTATCATCATGGATTCATGACCATAATTGTCGCTGAAGACTCAATGACACATCCAAAGCTGAATGTAACTGTTCCGATGGATATTTTAGTAGGACTAGAGTCATCACGCTATGAGCCATTCAAAGTCAACCACGTGTCTGAAACGATAGCCCCAAACGTGTTCACAATCAAAACATCAACAGTAGGCAAGTACAAATGATTACTAAAACGCATGCGTTTGACTAAAGTGTGTATAGTGACTCACTCGGTTTGAGAGTGATCAGACGATATCATTTGGGATACGTATTTGCAATTCCTGAAAAAACTGTTTATGTTAGAGTTTAAAAATTTGTTCGGTGACTCAATTTTATATTTTAAATCTAGACTAACGACTACCTAGTAGTACTGAAATAAAAATTAAATGTAAATCTATTGGTTTTATATTTTCTCACGAATTGCAATTTTTTTACATAGGCAGTAACCACAGAACACATGTTTTTTTAAATAAAATAAAGCCTTTATTTTTTTGTGCTAAAATACCCCAAAGCGCACAAGGATACCGTAGCTTCCTATTAGCAAAATAATTTTCATAATCGGTCCAGTAGTTTCGGAGGTTCCAACAAACAAACCGTATTATTATACTAGCTTTTGCTCGCCACTTTCTCTGTCTGAATTCGTACGAATCCCTAATCAATTGACAATAAAATATTACCAATAGCTCTAAGGGATAACGTAGCTTCCCATTAGCGAAAGAATTTTCGGAATCGGACCAGTAGTTTAAGAGGTAAACGGGTTCAAACAATTACACAAAGCAAACTCTTCAGCTTTACAATACGACAGTACGATAGATAGATTTAGCATACTCGTATCATGTATTTTTCAGCAAATGAATCAGATTTAAGGATATAGCTGTTGAACGGAATAGATTAATGCATATGATGTCAATAGCGTTAAAATATTTATTTAACATCGTTGCAAAATTCAAAGTTATATTAATAACTTTCCTGTTTATCCTTATAGTGAAAATAGTTATGCACCGCGGTTTCACCCCGCGTTCTGTTTCGTCTTTGGTTACTGGTCTGCTCCCGAGAGGCGAAGCATAATGATATAATGAAGCTTATAAAAGAGGTATGTAACGAAAAAATATTTTACCAAATCGGACCAGTAGTTGTTGAGATTAGCACGTAGCACAAACAAGAAAACTCTTCAGCTTGACTATAATTTTACTAGATTTCTGCCCGCGTGAACTGCCCCGTTGGTCTCGTGGTCGCAAGTGCGACTGCTGTTCAAGGGGTCCCGGGTTCGATTCCCAGGTCGAGCAAAAAGTGTTATTGGGTTTTTCTATGAAATTCCCAGTAGCAGCTCGGAGTTTGGATTTGTGCCCGGTTAATGGCAATAGGCTCGCCCCCTATTACATGGGACCTAAATATACCGGCGAACTGTGGGTGTACATTGGTACACCTCTGCCTAACCCTTCGGGGAATGCGGGCGTGATGGTATATTTATATATTTTATCTGCCCGCGTGTTTTTTTTTTCACGCGTGTTAAGTTACGTCTTTGGTTTCTGCTCCGCTCCTGTGTGTCGGAGCGTGATGTTGTACAGCCTTATACTATGCCTCATGAATCTGGCTATCATGTACAAAAAGATTGTTCCGGACCTGACAGGTAGTTCTTAAGATTAGCCTGTTTAAACAAACAAACAAATGCAATTTTAGCTTTATAATGTCAGTTAGTATACATTAGGTGATGCAAAAACTAGCTACATTATCGTAGAGTGAATGAGGAGGAAAATCATTGAGAAATCGAAATAGAATTTGAATGAATGTCCGAAGCGATTTTGAAGTTATATTGGAAGTGATAACAAAATGTGGTGGTTTGGCCAAATTGCATTGATAGCATCTGCGTTTATGAGGAAAACGGAGATCATAAAACGAAACATATAGATCTTAATCTTACGAACAATCATAATATTCTCCAAACCGAATTTCGGTGGTGGCGGCCAATGTCAAAGGAGACTAACCAAGTACGCAATTGCACAAGTGTGTGCGCAAACATAGGTGCAGTCTCTCTTCTCCCACTCCAGGGTGAGATCAGGAGCAGGATCTACGTGCTTTGTCTTACAAATAGGATATCATGAAATCAAATTGTATTTTAAAGTGAAGTCAACATTATATGCCTTTCCCAACTATGTTGATGTCTTATCAGCAAAGTCTCATCGAATATAAGAAAATACATAATAGACTAATTGTAATAGCAGACTATTGTAATCCATTGTTGGGCAAAAGCTTCTTTACATACAGAAAAGCCACGACTATTGATCACCAGTATTGCTCAAGGCGGA
Organism: Caradrina clavipalpis; assembly: GCA_932526535.1. Lineage (NCBI taxonomy): Eukaryota > Metazoa > Arthropoda > Insecta > Lepidoptera > Noctuidae > Caradrina > Caradrina clavipalpis. Next base: position 3,929,090 of record OW052108.1, read on the forward strand.
TTAGCAATTTCAGAAATATATTAATTGTAAGTCCAGCTTTCCTTACAATGTTTTCCTTCAATGCAGTGATGTCCAAGATAAACATAAGAAGTACAAATTATGAATTGAAAAAGTCACATTGGTACAATCCCACAATCTTATGCCTGATGAACGTCTAAGCCACTGGGCCATTACGACATAGATAAAAATATGAGTAGACTACCTCTCTAAGGAGCGTGATATCAGGAAATTCAGTCACTTTAAACTAGCGGCTGGTATGATATAGGAATCCGGTATTACTAAATCCAATTAGGTCAGTAAAGCAAGCTTTTGTGTTACATTACATAACATACTACGGTCACCGCTACTACTATCCTGTTATCAGTAAATAGTTAATGCGTTATCGTTGCCACTGACAGGTGAAACGATTGCCTCTAGTTCTCAGGGCATTATGGACGTACGATATTAATTCACTTCCATCGAGTGGTTTGTTAGTTTGTGTTCTATTTGATAGTAGTTAAAGTTTGAATTGCTAGCACTGGTTTGAAGAAAAAGTAATGATAAAACTGGGTTATTATTGTACTACTGCAGGGGAAAGGGATCTTTAAATACGGAGAAGGCACGAGCATTGATTACCATGATTGCTAAAGGCTGATGGGCGATTTTCTGATTTGACGACTGATCCTCTTGTATAAAATATATTTAGGAAAAAATAATTAATGTAATGGTATTTTAGGAACAGTAACAATTGAGTTTAGGTTCTGCCAAAACAAAACAAACCCACATCAAAATCTCCCCCATTTTTTAAAGTAATGACTTTGAATATGTAACGGTGATTTCAAAAATGTTTATTTCATAAAAAAGCTGTTATATTGGCATTACAAACAGACACTTCAATTTAGTTTATTTGTATTATGGTGGGTTGGCTCGATTTGGCAGAACTCGTCAACTATAATATAAAGAATCGCGTATAATTTGATTTACTTGTTTAGACACACAATTTGAATTGCGGTTAGGTCTGCAGTCTGGTTCTAGTAGTCTCTAGTTCAGGCAATTAAGAAACAGTGCTCTATTTTTTAATTTTTAAGATACATTTCTTTGTAATTGTGCCTCTTTTTATAAATAAACGATTTTATTATTATTTATATTTAACCGCGAACTGTGGGTGTACATAGGTACGCCTCTGCCTAACTCTTTGGGGAATACAGGCGTGATGGTATATATTTTATTTGGTATGGTATATTTAACCAGGCTCAATTACATGAAAGACTCATATGCAAATTCCCAAAAAAATATTCCCGAAAACCGTCATCTGTTCCTTGTTATCACACCGCACATCTATTAACTCGTTATCAGGCCAGTCGCCGACCTCGGTCCACTCGTACTGGATCGATATGCCATTAATTATGTCCCGCTGTAGCTACTGTTAGCTTCAGAGCGATATTGTGTTACAGGCTACTGAGCTGATGCTGGTTTTAATGATGTGGTCGCGGGAGAGTTAATGAATAGTGGACGAGAGAAAGAAAGAAATTGCTTTATTAGTGTTGGTGTGGTGTTTTGAAATGAGAGCAGGTGTAGATCAAATCTTTACAGGTAGGTAGGTACAATCTATTAACTCCAAGTTAGTAAATACCTATATACTGTTTATTTGTAACGAATGTGAGTACCAATACAAACCATTTTTGGTTTACCAGCACAACAACAACAACATACAATCACGCCTGTATTCCTCGAAGAGTTAGGCAGAGGTATACCAATGTATACCAACAGTTTGCCGGTATGTTTCTAGGTCCCATGTAATAGGGGGCGAGCCTATTGCCATTAACCGGGCACAAACTGCTAACTCCGAGCTGCTACTGCTTTTTGCACGACTTGGGAATTGAGCCCAGGACCTCTAGCGTAGCTCTAAATCAAATAAAAAATAAATAAAATCCTCAAAAAATTACTCTATGCTATTCAGAAATAATGTTGCTGTCTATTGGTGTAAAAATGGTTCTATGGTTTCGGAGCCTATCCGGTAAAAACAAACAAAAAAAAATTTTCCTCTTAGTGTAGACTGAAATTATGGTGAATCAGCATTTTAGATAGATCGAAACTGAGATTAGACTGCGATCCGTCCTAAAACTTAGTGCAATATACCTATAGTCCTCCTGATTTAAAGATACGAATTCAACAAAATCATTTAAATATTTCATAGTACCTTCTGTATTGTTATTCACCACTTAAGGCCCGGCTCCCGAACGATAAACACAAAAGTTGGTCAAGGTGAAACTTAATAGGAAGGTAGGTACCTAAATTTTATAGTATAAGGCTCAGTAATGTAAGGGCTGAACAGCTATTAATAATTTAACTGTTGTTGTTCCTAACTTCCATTAAGTACATACGATGTTATTGCTTTGTTAAAAGGGTAGAAAATAGAAAAAGTTTAAGGCTGCGTTTCTATTAGATATGTGCAAGGATGTGTAGTGAGGGGTGTGTGCGAAACTAACCCATATTACATACATATCACAGATCGCCGGTATTTTTAGGTCCCATGTAATAGAGGGCGAGCCTATTGTCATTAACCTAACTAATCAATCCTAACTAAACTAATACTAAACCTAATTAATCATGAAGTGTGAAAAACAGTTCCTCTGTACATTTTGACCATGTAGGTGAGCTTTTTTATGGAAAAAAAGTTTTTTTTTTATAATCGATTACCTTACGATGTCTCATCCACCCAGTAGATCAGTACCTAGTTCCGTTCCAAGACATTGGTGTCAAACCGTAGGTACATTGACCCCATGAATTCACCGCGAAAATCGATACTCAATAAATGCCGATAGAAATTCTGCCCCAACATCTTTCTGGTGTGATAAAATCCCAATATCCAATACCGCAGAATAACCGGCAATCTTAGAAACGGTGGAATACCCCAAATCTCTAGGGACGTGTCGGTCATTCTCGATTCGGTCGTCCAATTCGGTCGTCCAATTCGGTGCCCGATCGATTATCAAGAGTTTGGGCCCGACCTTACTGGATACCCTCTCGTTTAATAAATCATAAAGTTCTGAACGAAATGATAACGAGGGGAGGACTTAGTGGAATGGTATTGGAAGCTATAATGGTGTAAGATGTTATAGGAGTATTTTGCTGCTAGCTTCTGCTAGCAGGCGTGGCTTCGTGCACGTGGAAGTCGAATACCTTTGAAAAATTCCTTGGATACTCGGTGACAGTGTAGCTTTCTATTTGTAATAGAGTTTTTATTATCATATCACAACTTTCGAAGATAAAATTTCACAAAAAAGTAGATAAAAAAATTGGGCCATCAGAGACAGAGGATCATGAACTGGGCCTCAAGTCTGCTATTTTTATAACAATCGTCATTCCAACACCATCCCACTGTCATTTTGCTAAAAGTTCGTAATCTGCTAATCCGTATTGGTTGATCATTGATCGGTCAATGGTGTTGTAATAGAATTGTGTCACAATGACACTGTTGTATTGCCATTATTATAAAAACCGTTAGTAGAAATTATTATCGAAAAACTACTACTTAATTTGAACGTTTATTTATGCCAGATTTATTGATATATCTATTTATATATTATTTATTAGTGCTATAAGCCATCTGAAGTAGTAAGAAGTTCATAAATAGCAAAAAACATTTATGTGTAACGCGGATATTGTGAATCTATATAAAAAATATTTTATCTGTTTAGCTGTCAAAGTCAAATGTGTCATTACAGTTTATAGACGTTTATCGGTTTTTAGGATTCCGTACTCAAAGGGTAAAACGGGATCCTATTACTGAGACTTCGCTGTCCGTCTGTCTGTCTTTCCTTTTGTCACCAGGATTTATTTCATGAACCGTGATAGTTAGTCAGTTAAAATTTTCATAGATGATGTTTTTTTGTTGCCGCTATAAAAACAAATACTTACTAAAAAAAAAGAATAAAATAAATATTTAAGGGGGCTCCTATACAACATGATTTTTTTTTGCTCGTTTTCGCTCGATATTGATAACAGCAACAAGTAGACGCCTGAAATATTCACAGAATATTAGGTAAATATTCACTTTAAAAATAAAATAAATATTTAAGGGGCCCTCTAACTTATTCAACAACCTTTTTTTCCGTTTTTATTGATAATGGTACGGAACCCTTCGTTTACGGGGCCGACTCGCACTTGGCCGGTTTTTATTTCAAGCGGCCGATGTTTTATGTTTGTTATTGAAGAAGTTGATTGTGGTAAGCTTAGATTATAAAGTGGTAAAGAAGACATCCACCACCTCATGAGTACCTACTTGAAGCTGCGAGACCATCGAGTGAACTTCAGCGATATATCTGGAAGGCACTGAATCGATTGCGCAGAATTCAAAGGACTTTAGGAGGAGATACACGGATGGGTTTTAGTCAGTAAGAGTCTGACCCTCCCTTCGGTTTCCACAGCGGAAGAAGCCATTAGATGATTTCCGATCCGAAAAAAAGGGGTATCACCGATGCGAAAAGAAGAAGAATTTAACGAGGACCGCAAGTCGTTTATAAATAGTGGTTCATTTATCCAATTTTTTACTCATGTTTGTGTGAAAAAGTGTTATTACATCTATAACATTACTATAAAACAATGGTGTGTGACCATCATTGGATTCCTCATCAGATGGTCTATTTCTTGAAAATATAACCCCGATTTCATCCATAAAAACAGAAAAACTATAGCAGTGTAAAGAAAATTATTCTATGAAAACGATACTATGATTCTACTTTACAGGTTATTATTTCAGGAGATACTATAGCAAATCCCTAGTTAAGAGTGGCTTTAGGTAGCCTAACTATACTATTGTGTGAGGGTTTAATACATGAGATCAATAGCCATAATACTCGTATAAAATGTGTCATCATTGTAATGTTTGCACTTTTTTTAATAATAATATATTTTAAATGAATAAATGGTCATAATAATAGGGATTGTCCTTGGGTGCATTTGCATAGTGCAAACAGGAATAATTGTCGGCTGGTGTTCCATTTCCTTGTAAAGCCATGTAAGGGGCCTCTGCGAGTTGGCTTCGGCTCCTCGTACGCCTTCCAAAGGTCCGGGACCCTAGGGTCCCGAGATACGTAACCATATAAAAATAATCATTTTATTATCAGGCAACTGAGGCCCATAAAATACACAAAAATAATCTTATACAATAATAATAAAACACGTTATATAGTCGGCGTCGTGTTTCGCTTCGTGGTGTCGAGTAACCGACCTTGGAAACGTCAGTATACGACACCCTTCGGCCAAAGGTCCTCCTTCATGAAGGTCTGTAGATGGTGGGTTGGAACTCGTATCACGAACGACTTAAAACTGACGCTGTGGCGCGACTCCAACCGTTCGACCCGCAGAGTCCAGTTGGTCCTCACTCTCATATACTCCACGAATTTTTCAGTCTTCGTGGTGTGATGCAGACGCGATATGTACAGCTGCGTCGTAGGTATAGCAGGACGCAGCAGCATGTTGAGTCCACTCGCTGCGGTACCACACAGGTTTCGGAAACAGGGCTTCTTCTTCTTCCTTTCCACTTTAATGAAACCCTCTTCGTCAACTTGGCCCGTTCTTTGCATGGAGCTACGGACCGCAGTCAGGGCAGGTTGAGCACCCTTTTTCTGTTTTACCTCTATTTTGGTTTGTCGCTTAGGCTGCGGCGCATCGGATGATTCTATCGAGACAATAGCAGCAGCCATGTAACGGCGATGTGATCGAACGTGACGGGAGGCAGCTTACTCAGCTCCCTCGCCACAAAATCCGGCACAATGAAACAACACAACAACACAATGAATATTTGAATATAGCTCGAGAATATTTGCTCGTACTGAATACATTCTCCATTAAAATATTCCACAAACACGATACTCGTAACCATCTCTTCAGTGCAATCATTGCTTTTAAGCAATGACTGCACAATGACGTTCTAATGGTAGGTCACTGATCAAAAGACTTGTCAAAATTTTAGTAGATTACCGCATGTCAGTCATTCATTAATCATTATGTACGAGATTACCATTCTATGCCATTTCTTTCAATGGAGTGTCAGTGGTTGATCATTGAAAAATCATAATGACGCCATTATAATAGTAGATTACCAAACTTGTCAAAATCAACAATTATGAAATCAATGATCGACCATTTTGACACTATTGTAATAGCAGACTTGGGCCCCTGGTCTATTTTTTGGAAAGGTGATGGCTAAATGACTGCCCCAGGGCAGTCATACACTTGAAATGTATAAGAATCTTACATAACCTCATGATATTTAAAAAATCATTCATGAATTATGTAGTGTTTAATACTTACCTAGCACTTTCGTGAACTATTAAACATAATAAAGTATCTCAATTGCTTTTTAAGCTATTTTTGTTTGACAGACCATGTTTGACATTTCTCCACATTGGAAAAAGAATAAACAAACCGTTGCTAGGCAACTGATTTTTTGGCAGTTAGAGGCAGTTGTAAACAACCTTTTCCAGTCATGTGTTATTTCCATAATATACATTATTAAACCTAACATAGCTAATACGTGCCCTAAATGCGAGTTTGTTTGGTTGTTACTTTATCAGGTTATGTTATGAAGGAAAAACCGTCAGAACCGTATAACTCGACCTAATTATATAGCCTCGTTTCGTTAGAAAAAAGAAGAAAAAATCTTGCTTTTTTAAAACTATAACACGCAGAATTATGTAAAAAGCATAATGCAATAATATTAAGTAATATTGCAAGTAAAAAAAATAAAAAGTATTTTGTATGCTGACTTGATGAAACGAAACGCAGGTCTTTCATACTTAATAGCATTATAATAACGCACATAACACGCGATTGATTTTAAAAGTAAATTAACATGAAGCATGCTGTATTATAACTTATATCAATTTTATTTGGGAAGAAAATCTTAATTAGCAAATATGTTTTGAATACCTGAATTTTGTGATAAAAAACTTTTTCATCACAACCATTCGCTTATAAATATACAACCTCATTTTCGTTTTAATTTTTTTCTTTTTCGAAAATGTCAAAGTGTCTGTTGGAGAAAATTATATACTGTCACACACAGCTTCTTTCCTTTTTAGGCATCATTATTTTACCATTTATTATTATTCCCTAAAAGTACCTGAAACTTGTTTTACACGAAATACTAATATTTAGCCATTCAGCATTACATTGTGCTAGGTACCATATTTATATATTACCGTGGGGCGGTGGGGCAGTGGTCGATACTTCCATTTAGCCATCTCCTTTCCCTCGGTGAATTTAAGTGGAGTAAATTTTAATGATATGTGTTCTCGTAAGATGGGATGCCCTCAGGCTCGGTGAAGCGACGATCTTCGCAGGGTAGCTGGTAGCAACTGGATGACAGTTGCCGAGCATCGAGCTAAGTGGCATGCAATTGGAGAGGCCTATGTCCAGCAGTAGACTGTTAATGATGATGATCAAATTTGTGGTCAGCTGACATCCTAACAAATTTTAGGAATTTATAGCTCCCTTTAAGCTTACTGCCCCTAAATTCACGAAGGAAGATTTCTATGGAATAGACTGAAAGTTACAGGTTACAACAACCAAGAATTTCCCGTGACCTAATACGAAAAAGAAATTTTCACTTCACAAACAAATGGAGCATAAAATATTTTCGTGAAAAATTTTCCTTCTTTCTTACAAATCTTAAGGAAAATGTGAAAGTTATGAGCCCATACAAAGTAATTTCAACAGAAATGGAGAAAGAACTTCCGTAATCATTCATATAGGAAACCCCTTAACTAACCAAACTTGGAACAACTTTATACTTTTAAAAACATGATAAGGTTTTACCACAATGGATAAAAAGTTCGCCTTACATGCATGAGGTTGTTGGTTCGATATTGGGTAAATACCAATGTGACTATAAATTCACGTATCTTGGTCGTCACTCATCACTGACATCAGTCAATAAAAACATCGTAAAGAAACCCGGGCTTATAAGATACTAGCTTATGCCCGCGACTTCGTCCGCGTGGATTAATAGTTCCCGTTCCCGTGAGATTTCCGGGATGAAAACTATCCTATGTCCTTTCTCGGGTCCCAGACTATATCTGTACCAAATTTCATTGAAATCGGTTCAGTGGTTTAGGCGTGAAGAAGAGACAGACAGACAGACAGACTTTCGCATTTATAATATTAGTAGGTAAGGAAGTAAGGATTTTATTTCTGAATTTTAGGTACAGTACATGATGTTAAATACAATTATATAGTTAAGCCACATAATTTTATTTGAGATCGTGTGCTGTACCCTTCTACTAACTAATATAATTAAGCAACTGTATTTGACTCTCGGAATCTTTCAGTCAGTAGTTTAAACAACAATCTACAAACCACAAACCCCCTTTCAGTATAGACATTAAAAATATCCCCACATTTTGTTTCTCGACATTTTCAATTCAACCTTTTATTACCTAGGCCCATATTATTTCGTAATTAACACCAGTATACAAAGTTACCTGTAATAAACGTATATCCACTTCAAAATACACTTCAAAAGTGCCTTTAATCGTACAAGTAGAGTACTCATGTTTGAGGATTTTAAATCCACAAAGCGCTTTCAGAACTTTGTATTGTTGACTCCGTTTACGAGGTTAGATTTGGGTAAAGAGGTTGAACCGAAAGCCTTCGAGCCGTAAATTACGTTGTTATGACATACTTCGTGAACGTACCTTGTGTTAAAGCTTTGTTGTTCCCGTTATGGTTGTTTTATTAGATGCTTTGCGGTTTTGTAATTTTATTCAAAATATATTATTATATAGGTCATGATGGCTCCTGTGGTTAAGATGCCCGCATTCATGCGTGATTGCGGATTCTATACTGAGCAAGAACCAATTTGACTTTTTCAATTCATATGTATGTATTTCCTATGTACTTTCTATGTTTATCGTGGACATTATTGACATCGGTGAAGAAAATCATCGTGAGGAAATTACCAATCCGCCTTGAGCAAGCATGATCAATGCTCTTGCCTTCTTTGTATGAGAAGAAGCCTTTGCCTCTTTGATTAATATTGTTTTATATCATAAATAGGTATAACAAAATTACACAATGCATCTTTTTTTGCCCTAATTCGTGAATTAATTATAACATTATCCTCAATATTCGTCCCTAATTAAATACACAACCTTCCCCAAAGACTGTCATAACGAAACTAATTAAAATAACGCCTAGGGATAGATAGAGTTTATAGCTAGCCAAGCCTTTCTATTATCGAACTCATTTTTAATAATGACTATTGTCATTGGGATACAAGTGACAGTTAATATGACTGTTTCTTACTCCTCCGCTAATCTTTTCTGATTAATTTCGTTGCGGGATCGAAGACAGTTGAATCGTTTATCCGGGACTCGTCGAGTTTCATTGCCTCGGCGCTTTTCTTGTGGTCGCTACTGTTGATTCTGGCTTACAGAAGTTGCAGTGGTTTGGGAACAGTAAAAAAAAAGTTAATATGACTGTAAATCGAATATCATCAATCATCCTTGAGCAACCGTGGTGATCACGTCTTGTGCCTACTCTGTATGACAAGAGGCCTTTGCCCTGGCCTTTCCCGTCAAAAATTTTGCCTCTTTTAACCCTTTCGTGTTTGCTCTTTTGTTTTGTATGTCAGGGGCAGTACGTCGATTCTGTAAAATTCAGACATGAACTCGCATCTCACGTCGTTATTCACCCTCACTTCGCTTAAGGTTCAAAATGATATTGATTTATTTGACACTTTGAAGTGCGAAGTAAACGTCGAAGTGACGGTGGAATTACCGTATAGAATGCCACTTCTTACGTGATCTCATACTTTATCTGTTAAAATTTCCCCGTCAATTTAGTTCAACTCGCTGACACGCTCGCAAGAGTGGCGCTAGTGTAAATTCGAATTATTAACTGAGTTTTTAGAATGCCAATCAAGAAAGTCACAGCGGATTCAGATTCGAAGTTTAGAACGAGGTCTTACAGAATCACACAGCTGTTAGTGATGACATTAAAAAAGTTTGCCCACTAGCTACCCCGATCATGTCAAACGACGACCGTGCTAGGAGCGTTTTTTTTGGATGGGAACTCATCGAGTGACTTCTCCCGCTCTCAGTGTCAGACTTTTACTAACTAAAACCCATCCATGATCCTTCTTGACATTGGCGTATCTAGAGTTAGTCTTCAGGGGGGGCCTGGCCCCTAAGATATCATGGCCGATGCGATGCAATGCGGTCAGGCGGAAGGTGAGCCCTACAACCTGGGGTAGGCACAAGACCAGAATATATACGTCAGTGCTTCTTAAACAACCTGCAGCCCCGGCAGTGCTAGAAGCGTGTCATAAAGATCTAAAAAAATGACAGAATTTCCCAGAACTAAATCTACTTAGAATATTATTGTGTGTTTAAATTTCGTTTTAATAGTCTGTAGGTATTTGAGATGATGGATAGACCAGCGGTCAAGTCCGAACGATAGTAAATAAAAACCATACGAATGCCAAGGACAGAAGTCGATATTGACGTCATGCAGTCATAACTCATGGTCTAAACTACCGATGTAAAAATTACACGTCAAACATTAGCACAACTGCCAAGATAGTAGCAAAATTTATGGATATAAATAGATAATATTTTATGCTAATAAAATTATAATTAACCTTGACCTAGCCTTGTGTGTTAGGCTATGAATTTTCAAAATAAGAATAGCTTATAGAAGAATTATATAGGATATATAATTATTTTCTTACCACAAATTACAGCATAAAGTAAGCTAAGTCTATAGGTACAATTTTGTGTTTAATTTTTGTAAGAAATATATACAATCACGCCTGTATTCCCCGAAGGGTTAGGCAGAGGTGTAGACTCGCCCCCTAAGGGACCGAAACTTACCGACGAACTGTGGGTGTAAATTGGTACCTTCACTTCTGCGTAACCTTTCGGGGAATACAGGCGTGATGGTGTGTTTGCGTGTCTGTGATTATTGCTTTAGTCGTTACAATAAGAAAATAAAGGTAAAAATTTATTTTTTCGGCGTTTTTTTTTCTCGATCTTAATATTGTTTGTTTGTACCGAACCCTCCGTCTGCGAGTCAAACTAGGACTTGGCCGATTTCTTTTCCCTTTTATCTTATCATAGGTAGACATGGGTCTACCCATGTCATGGTACCTATTTCATGTCATTTAACGGTCAAAGGGAACAGACCCTGGAACGCTGTAGTGATTTTGTCATCTCGGGAGCAATTTTCGCATTTTTAAGATCGTTCGCATTCTAATGTCAGACTAAATCTGTCAAAGATAAGTTACCTATAATTTACATACATTTTTGACAAGGTCTTAGGCCTAAATTGTCGCCAAGTATAATGACAACCAGAAGACCAGTTTTACTAGGTAGCACTCAAAACGTAGTCGCAAAAAATGTTGTAAAATTATTGCAGTTAGTAGACATTGGCCCCTTAGATTTTGTACGTTTTTAGTTATGGACATGGCTTCAGGTATTTGTACATGAAGAGATCTAGACAACTAGCTTATCATCGGGCTTGACTTCTTAATTCGCACCAGAAAAATTTAATCACCATTACACATGAAACTCATGTAGTACTTAACGCAACATCAAACACATTTTCATTATTTCCAGCCAGCTCTTCCCACAAAAACGAAACAAAAACTCACATAACATTCCATTTTTAAACCCACAATTTGAAAAACACGATTCATTTTCGGCTGCAATATGGCCGCGCGAATTAAGAGCGTTCAAAGCGATGTCATAAACCGAAGTACTACATATTTAATTACGAAGGGTCCTATGTAGAAAATATTCAACGCATGCCTGTAACAATTATGAGACTTCGCGTAATAAGTGAAAAGTTTTGTAACAATTTTCAGTGTTGAACGTTAAAAAGGTAGAAAAGAAGTGAATTAAATACTAGCTTTTGGCTTACGACTTACTCTTTGTTAGTTTTCAATTTTTGAAATGAAATAAAGCCTGTAGCACTCTGGTATAATTTAGCTTGTTATTATCGAAAGAATTTTCATAATCGGACCTGTAATTCTAGAGATTAGGATTTGACCTGTTTATAATATTAGTTTTGATGTTGTTATTGATTTTTTTAATCGTAAAACCACCATCACTTATCTTGTGTCTGATTGAGTTAACACAACGAATAATTATTATTACTATGGCGGCTTACCACCGTCAACTATATTTAAGACCATATTATTTATTTTCTTTTAACACAAAAAAAAAAAACAAAATTAGCAATTTTATTAATTTATGCTTCAAAAAATTAAAATATACCTTTTTTTCTTTTCGTGTTATTTGAGGTCCCTAATGATTTCGCTATATTACCTTTATAGAGCCTTCATACACTGCACGAATGACTACACCAAACAAATTGTAATATTGCTGCTACCCAAATATTCTACCCCTTAGGGATTTACTATACAGCAATGTATGTCGCCAAATAATTATATACGCTAGCGTTCTAGAAACTTAACAAAAATATAATTATTTGATCAATAAGTATTTTCACTTGTCCTCTTTTCATACAGAGAAGGTACGAGTATTAACTACCAGGCTTGCTCAAGGCGGATTGAAACAGAGCGAAAGAGTCTAGAAATTATATTTGCCCGGGTATCGAATCCGCAACTTCATCCATTAGAGACAATAACCGCTTTCAGCTATATCACATGTCTAGTAGTATGTATGGTATATTATGATATACCCAGTGTCACTTTTACAATTAAGACGAATGTACCGACATCTCTCAAGCTAAAATCCATCAAGCCGTTTAGCCGTTTAACCGTCTTTCTTGCGCAGTCTGGTAATGAAGATAGTGTCTCTATTAAATCTCAGCATATTCCTAGGATTACCACCCATGGCTAATCGTATTGGACTATAGAGAGATCTGTACTAATGTGTGAAAGCGAATTAATCTTGCTCTCACGCTTCGGCGCCTAATCCGATCGTCTTGGCGGGTCAGCGCAAAACGCTCGAGCAGTTTCCATTGATTATCTGATAATGAACTAAAATGGAGTAGAAATAGGGTTGACAATTGCATTATTGCGTGCAACATACTGAGTACTGTGCAGAACTATATCTTGTACAGAATTCTCAATAGCGTAAACAGAGCAGTAATATGGTTGAGCGGTTTTAATTTGTAAATTGATATTGAAGTAAACTATGATTGAAATAAAGTTCAAATTTGTGTACAAGACATTATTCTGCAAGGATTATTTTTTACCTCACATGCAATTTTGCAATTTTCAGCATTATTTCTGATGTATTTTACAGAATATTCGAAAATATATTGAGCAACCTATGCCTGGCAAACCATGGAGTGGTTTGCCATCTAACATTGAAGTAAGGTTTCAGTCAAACTGGATTACCAGTTTTTCCCAACAGTGGGAGAGAACCTTAAATAAAAAAATGGGACAGCGACCTCGTCGGCGTAAACACAGCAGCACAGACGAAGTTGCGGAGTAAAAATTAGCCTATGTCCTTTCTAGGGGTTAAACCATACAAAAAATTACCAAAATCGTTTCAGTGGTTAAGTTGTGAAAGGGAACAGAAAAACAAACAGGCTTTTGCATTTATAATATTAAGTACAGAAGTATGGATTTTCATCTAAAATCCTAACTCAAATTAAATATTCAAAGATCACCATCTCATATTCTTATGAAAATAATCGCTGAAGCGCTAACGAAGCATAAAAAGCGCTTAGTCAGCTAACAGACTAAATTAAGCGTGAAATATGTCAAGTCAGAACCGTCGTGAGGTTATAAATTATCCGGATCAAGGTTAAGTGGTTTTGAGATATCAGGTTAAAAGGTTTGGGGGTTAAAATAGATTAAGCATAGGATGCCGTCTTATGGTGTAGAGATTATAAGACTGCTGTTTTATTTATAGGTTATGTGTTTGAATGGAAGGATGGTTTAGCCATATAGAATCTTATTATTTTAAAATATTATTAGGTAATTATTTATTTCCATACAAATTAATAAAATTGAATTCCCTGTTTGTCTGTATGTATACAGTTTTTTACAAAATAATATTAACAATGTTAATTGTCTCTCAGTCTTTTTGTGCCGGCTCACCTCCTAAATGGCTGAACCGATTTTGACGGGACTATCACTAGCAAATAGCTGATATTAAAAGGAGTAAGTAGCCTATGTTACCCTGTTTTAGAAAAAGACAAAGGAATTGGGTAAAAACGCAGATAACCAACATACATGAAAACAAAATCGGCCGGTATAAGCTTTATGTAAAGAAAATTTGACAGTTGACTTTTAAAAAAAATTCACAGATGGAAATTTTGACAGCGTAAACCTTTTTTTCACGATGGGTAATCATCAAATGACTTCTTTCACTATGGGCGAAGCGGAATTGAGTGTCAAACTCTTACTTCTTCTTCTTATCGTGTGGGCAGTAAGGTCTAACGACCCCAAACACCCTAGTGACAGAGTTTCTAAACCGCCTCAAGGGCCTCTGACGTGGTTACCGATGTCAGTGATGTCCAAGATAAACTTAGAAAGTACATATGAGTTAGGAAAAGTCACATTGGTACTTGCCCGTGCCTGGTTGCGAACCCACAACCTCGTGCATGGGAGGTGGGCGCCTTAACCACTGGGCCATCGCGAAACTCTTACTGACTGAACCCATCCGTGTTCCTCCTTCTTATAAGGATTAACAGCTTCTCTCAAGGTGACTTCACTTAAATTCACCGAGAGAGATTTCACAGAATAGCATTGCAAGCAACTACTTTGTTCTTATTTTTAGTTCCTGCTTCTAAAAACACGTTCTTCGTAGTACCGTTGACATAAAACGCTATTAAAACTTCAGCTTTTCAGTGCGCCTGTACTAAGTGGTATAGTAAGTGCTTTGCGAAACATCACAACTGTAAGTTTTATTGTTTTAAAGATAAAGCTTATTTTTGCAGTTGTTTCGTATTTTAAAACTACAAAAAAGTATTTTAATTTACTGTTTCTTTTTTTGGCTAAGGAAAAGAGAAAATGATTTAACATAAAATGAAAATTGTCTGTAGACCACTTAACTATTCACCTTACTCATTAATTTTATTTTAATTTAATAATTTTTATGTGTATTAATTGTATTTACCTACATTTTGAGTAGGTACTTTTTTCTAAACAAATAAAGGCTTTTGACCTACTATTGGTAAGCTTCACTGATTATCGTGACTAAAATTGCTGACTACAATATTTATATCAGAAAGTTCGTTTACTTTCAGAAAATATAAACTCGCAATATCCAATCGATTGAAAGACAACGACCCTTACAAATTACAGCATGACCTTATTTCCATTCCATTCCAATTAGACACACATAAAACAAAGCACCACGCTTGTATTCCCAGAAGGATTAGGCAGAGGTATACCAATGTAAATACCGCCGGTATCGAGTTAAAGTTGCATTATCTACTGAAAATTCCATTTTACTAATATTACTTGTATCTGATAAAACATTTATGTAATTGCAGTTGCTCCTCAAAATGATATTTGACCTCAGGGTAAAACATATCGCCGGTATGTAGGTCCCGTGTAATAGGGGGCGAGCCTATTGCCATTATCAGAGCACAAATCTTAATTCCGAGCTGCTACTGAAAATTCTATAAAAAAAACCCAAAAACACTTTTTGCTTGACCTGCAATCAAACCCAAGACCTCTAGCGTAGCAGCCGCGCTTAGAACCACTAGGCTAACAAGGCAGTTCCGATTCCGATTATATTCAATTAAATAACGAATAAACCTCTTATAAATCATTATATTGCCTTTCGTACAGTCAGCCGGTGAGCTTAATTGGTTGTCATTTAAAATAATGAATTCTGAACAGCGGGACAGCAAGACAGCGTGACAGCAAGACAGCGTGACAGCCGACAGCGTAATAGACTGTACAATTCACATTGCGTGGGTATGTCTAGGCTGTCAAGGTCTAGCTAACATAATTTTCATGCTTAGTACATAAAGTAATACTTACTGCCTCGTTGGCTTAGTGGTCCTAAGCGCTACTGCTAGAAGTCTTGGGTTCGATTCCCAGGTCGGTCAAAGTGTTATTGGGTTTTTCTATGAATTTCTCAGTCTCAGTGGCAGCTCGGAGTTAAGGTTAGTGCCCGGTTAATGGCAATAGGCTAGCCCCTTATTACATGGCACCTAAACATATCGGGGAACAGTGGGTGTACGTTGGTTACACCTCTGTTTAACCCTTCGGAGAATACAGGCGTGATGATATGTTTCAAAACAACTAACCACTAGGCTGACGAGGCAGTTGTTTTGGAACAATATTTACCTATCATTCCAATTTCAAACTATAACCTAATACATTAAGATTGAAAATGTTAAAACTAACTGGGGACTGTACTATACCTGTCTACATGCCTAATTTTCCACCATTTTTGTAAAGCTATCACAAAGTGCATACTTTCAAACAGCACACAATCATTTAAACAATATCTTTTAGATCAAGCTGTTCCCCTCCCCTTCAGAGAGACATAGATAGATACCTAGTATACCTACAGAAGAGGATTAAATAAAAATCCCTCTTCCCTCTTCAACGGAGAAAAAAGTCGTCGACAGTTTTCATCAAACTTTAAAATCCGCGGAGTTTTTTCATTCCGCTGAAGTAATAAGATTCTAAGATATCGTCACGAAGTTTCTAGATGCAAATTGATTTTATCGAATGAAAATTTCTCGTTGCTTTGCAGTTTCTTTTTTAAATGGAGTGGGAGGAAAAAGATGCTACTCGTAATTAAATGTTAAGAGTTTGTAGGTTTTATTAGAAAAATGTATCGTAATTTCTTTTACATTTCACATTGATTTTACCTACTTAGCTAGATTCATGATGTACTTATTTATATTTATTCTTTTGAATTAATGAATAAAGATTTATTATTAATTGTCATATTTTATTATCGATTGTTGATTTGTTGCTGATTGTGACTAGATTTAGAATGTTTTTAGTTGCGGAAATTGGTGTTTTTGGTAATAAGGCTAAATTGCGACTTGTATTTGAACGTCATTTAGTTAGTAAAATAAAAAATTAATATCTCTTTCAGGTTTAAAAAAATAAATAAATAATACCAGCCTATTATTGCCACACTGCAGGGCAAAGGCCGCTTCTCATACTGAGAAGGCACGAGCATTAATCACTAGTCTTGCGCAATGTGCATTAACGATTTCAGGTTTAGGGGAGTCCTTCAGGTATACCTAATATACATAATAATATATCATTTACAGGGTTTCCTCACATTTAGCAGTACAAAAAAACGTGCAAATGTCGTAAAGCTATTGTCGCTGTTACTTATAGTTCTTACTCGCTATAATAACCAGCGGTGTTCAGTAACGTCTTTGGTTACTGCTCTGCTCCTAATTTTTTAACGTGATGTTTTATTCGAACAAACCTTTTTAACTAATCAGTCCATCTATTAATCAAAACGGCATTAAAATCCGTTGCATAGTTTAGAAGACCTAAACGTACAGAAAGACAGACGGCGGGAAGCGACATTGTATCATACTATGTAGACTTTACGTCACCAGAAACACAGCTAAACAGCTTGAAACAATTGCAATTCCAGTTACAAAGTATCCAACAACTTAGCCATTCAAAAAAACTTTTCTAGAACCATAAAACAACTTTGAACAAGTCCTAAACTGCCAAAGTCGAACACCAATCAATAAGCATTTGGATACAAATACTAGTGGCTGTGTGTGATCGATGGATAGAGGAACGGTACACACGGAACGCATTTATGGCGCACATTAATACGACAGAATATGATTGAAGAGGGTTTTTTAAGGAAATGTTTCGGGGTGAACCTTGCTCTCCTTCTTTGAATGTTGAAGTTTGTGGTTAAATGTTGGTGGGGTGGTTGTAATGTAGTAGAATTTGGGGAAGAATAGGGTTAATATTGGGGGTAGATGATTAAATTATTTTTACAGGTATAAGTGGCAAAAATCTTTTTTTTTTGTATTTAGATATAAATTTACAGGTGTAAATAAATTGATTTATGTTTACTGACGCCGAAAATTTAACATAGAGCTACTTATTGTTATTTTAACAAGAGGTTAAATTACAAATTACTGTCTGGTGCAGGCTAGTCTTAGTGAATTTTATTTTACACCTAGATGCAGGCAGACACAGACCTTAATAATTAAAAGTGAAGGTTCAATTTTAATTGCAACATTGATCAAGCAGAGAAGCTAAAATCCTTTTTCTATCACTAACATTTAGGCAGACGCAGGTTTCACCCGAAGACCAATTCCCGTAATTAAAAACGATCGAAATCTAATCACAATCTCATCTCGGCGACAATCAATGTCAATAACTTGTCAACAATGTCGGTACGTTAGAGGTATTTTTTAACAGATTGAGGCCAAGATTAAAATGCGAACTGAGATTTTTTGAAAATACGTTAATTGCCGCTCTGGTCTATAATATTTTACACTATTATTTTACATACATCATGTAGTTTTGCATTCTCGCCAAATTCGCATAGGAAGTAACTGTGCTGATATTGATTTTTACAATTCACACTAGTTATCTTCCCGCTGTTTGGGCGTTTCTGTTATTTGAAACAGGATTATTATGAAATACTCTTAAACATAAACAACAAATAAAACAAATATTTAAACATTTTCAATTATTGTATAACTTTTACGGATACCTCCTGAAATTTGTCATTTTTTTACATAACAGTACCTGAAAATATTTCACTTTTATTATTTTTTTCCTATTTTCCACCCTCTCACGATAACAGCTACCTATGGATAAATCACGCGATACCTTTCCCGCCCACTACACCATTACCACTTTCCTTCAACAATTTGTGCCGGGAAAGCGAACCATGCATTTTGTTATTTTTTCTTATATTACTCCAGCGTGATAACGTAAAATATTTGGGTAATAAAAAAACAGTGTAGTGTGTGTCGGACCTCAACCTCGAAGTTGAATTCCGTAGAACTTACAATCATGTGTTGAATAAAATATGTAAGTAATTTGAATTTAGAACAAGTTTGAACGAAATTGATGCTAAGTAATATTAATCATATTTTACTCCCGAAATCATTTCTGTTATAGCAACCAATTTCTATGAAGCCTAGCCAAGAACGCAGGAGATATTATAGTTGAACGGGTCTACCAGTGGCGGTGCATAGTCGGGGCGCTGATCATTCGTCAAGCAAATACAGGGCTCTCGATTTATATAGTAAAAGGAGGAACCGTGGGGTTATTGTCGGTAAGAGTCTGACATAAACATAACCCTTCGTTCTCCCCAGATGGAGGGCATCCATTAGGATATAGCAACGAAAAAAAAAAGAGATTATATAATAGTGCACAAACATAAAAATGATCAATAACTGACTGTACATCAAATAGCTTCTTAATTAACTATACATCAGGAACGAACGCTTCATTCTAAATTCAAATAAATAGTTCCTTGCTTCATTCACAGCGTAACTCCAAAGGTCAAAGTATATTTTGTTTAGTAATTTGCCTCGTGGAAGCTTAATTGTTTCCTCACTGATTAGGGGCGAAAGAAAATATCGTTTACTCAGTTAAAAGGTTAATATTGTAACAGCCGCGAGTTATTAACCTAACGGCTAAAGTGTTGGGTGAAGATGGAGATTTTATGTTGAATAAACACACAAATTATGGAGTTGAAATTGTAATTAGAACCATTATAAAAACTATGCTTTCTTTCGGGTAACTGAAATAATAGTAATGAAATTATATACACGCTAAATGGAACTATTTAGTTCCATTTGAAACTACTACATGCTACTACCATGGATTTTTTAATCGGCCCATTTAATAATATAATTGAATTCTCAATCAAAAGTTTTTTTGTTTAACTTTCTCCATGGCTGACAAGATCGAAAACGATTTTGGTCTAGAATCCTAGCGTTGCCAGACTTACAGTATGGCCGACGTATCTTGGCGAGTCTGAAGTTAGCCGACTAGCTGCGCAGTAGACAATTGTGTTCGTAAAAGATCCATTGCGCAGCCAAACGGCTAACTTCTGACTCGCCAAGATACGTCGGCCGTACTGTATGTCCCTTTAGCAAGAATAAAATTTTGAAGATAGGTAAAGGAATACGTTCTGTCATTTTTGTGAGGGATAAAGGTTGCGGGACAGCGTAAGACCGGTCATAGTGGCCATCTTTAGGGAAAGCCTATGTCTAGCAGTAACCATCGTCGTTCGGCTGATATGACGTTGATGATGAAAGGAATGTATCAACAAGCTGTTCGTTCTTCATTATCAGCGTGTATCAAATTTAAAACATACCTTACTCACCTATGTTGAAATAAGAAGGAAGATGTTTTATCTGAAAAAGGACCCAGCATTGAACCTAAAAAATATGTACCTTCTTAACTAATTCCTTTGTATATCCTTAAAACTAAAGTGATACAGATCTAGCGACTCCAGGATCTCAGCAGTCAATTTTCATCCTTAAAAACAAATACTCTAAATACAAAATTACCTGAGCAGCCGTGACAGTAATAGGTAAGGCATGTGGTTCATCCACCGCACTCCTTGAACTTCTACTGCCTCGATCCGAACTCTCTTCTTCCGAGTCCGAGGCATGGAACGAAAGCGACCCCGGACTTGGGTCACTAAGCCTCAACTTGAGGCAGTCGCGACGCATCTTGAATTGGTTTAGTATTTTCTTAATTTAGCACTTTTTGTAACATGTCTTTGGATTTTTCTTTGGGAATGTTTCGGTTTTAAGTTTTTGTTTTTATTTGAATTTAAATTGTTTCTTGTTCATTTTTGATGCTGAGAATATGAAAATTATGTCAATTTTGAGTATATTGTGTAAGGCAGAACGGCTTGGCGGTCGTTGAGAAAATATCCGTATATATAATAGAAAGAAGAAGATGTATATCGCTTTTTTCTGACGTCACGATTTCTGTTAGTTAGTTAGCTACTACCACGCTAAGGAATTTCGTTAGAAAAACTCAATGAAAGTAAGCATGTAGGTAAGACAAATTCTATGCAAAAAATGTTTAACAAACGTTTCAATAATAATTCAAATAATGTTATCATCAAACATTTCAGGAATAAGAACAGCTAAACCAAATACACAGAACACATTTTCTGTCTCATTCAATAATAGTCTCAAAACACACATTATTATTTCCTCCATTAAGACTTATAACCCGTCGATATTCGCTGATGTGTCCCAGCCTTACGCCTACGTAACGCGACACCTCGCCACGTAAGGACTCTGTTGCGTCCTTCTATTGTCGCAGTTGTATAACCGGCTCTATTGCGACTCGCGCTCGTTAGTACATGTTTTCTTTGCACGATTTTTCTTGTAACAAACAAAATAGCATGTTGTACTACAGAAAGTGTTTGTTTTTCAGAATCGTAATGGTGAAGAGAAATTGGTTTGGAGCGGTGTATCCGATCCGAATCCGTGAGAATATGTTCCGAAGTAGTCATAGAACAATTTTTGTAGTTTACACACTAGATCTGACTTCTGTCATTAGATTTCTTTCCGTCAACCGTGGGTCTCCAATTGGTAACAAATATTGACGGACTAAAGTAGCTGTAGAACCTACTGTACCCAATGCATGAATGCTTTCGCATTATCTCTCATTCAAATCGGACATTTCCGACAGATTTGGATCAGAAATCGGATTACAGCGTAAGCAATATCCGAATTCGGGTTTTTTAAACTCTAGATCCGTATTTGCGCGAATTGGATCGGAAGCAATGCGAAAACCAAAAACCGAATTCGGTCGGAGTTTTATAGAGATTCAGATCGGATAAAATGCGTAACCGCTCTTAACTTTTATTTCTTTCATATCGCTGTTTTTATGTTTATGTTTTACAGTATTTAGAAATATAGTTTTGTCATGTTTACTTTGTAGAGTATTCCTGATATTTGGAGCATTCGAAGCTTAGAGAAACGGTTTGGTCTCGAATCGTAAACACAGATTCGTTCAGTACTAAGCTGATTTTAACAATTGTAATTTAGATTTCTAGATGCATTCGTACCTAAACGTAGCTTTTGACTACTCACAATTCCTTCTTCCTTCAGTCGTTCCTTTTTCTTGCATTTCTTTTCCTCTACCCAAGATTTATCGCTCGGAATATTTTTCCCTAGTTTAGCAGTTCCAGTGCACTCTATAATTTAGTTATTCTCAAGAAAATCTAATTTCATCCGTGCGCTCGTCTAGTTTTTCGCGACTTCGCCAAGCGACTGGTCGACTTTTCTTGGGCTAAAGAATCAGCATTGCCATAGAACGTGGCAATAGTGCCAGCCTTTTGGGTAGTTGCCCCATTGGCAGCGATGCGGATGAGTTTTTGATGCTCTATGAGCTTCCTTTTTTTTATAAATTGTTCCTACTTTGTAATCTAATTACTATTTACAAGTTTTGTGTTTACTATACATAAATAAATGAAAACATGTGTACATAGGAACACAAAATTCATTTCTGTATCTTCATTACCTTCTTATTTTAATATGACTACCCAATAAAAGGAATGTAATATAATTTTCAAAAGGTCAAGACCTATATAGTCTTAATCATCAAGGAACTTTTATGCCCAATTCAAATACATATCCAGTCAATACAGTCTACAACTGCATATTCCACAGATCACATCTAGTATATTTCAATGAAATACTCCAAGATCAATTAGGACTCGTAAACACAGAAATTGAAATGTAAACTACTCCAGATTGATTCGCAAATGTGTCTGTATATTCCTTTTGTATACAACGTAGGAATGAAATAAACCAGAATTGGAAAATGTCTAGAAATAATCGAGTGCTTGTGTTTAGGTACCTGTGAGAACCTAGGAGTTATTTGATTCATGCAAGTTATGCAGAATTTTACGACCCCAACGACCGTCCGCTCTACGGGCTATGTGCCCTGCCAATGCCACTTGAGTTTCGCAAATTTTCAGACTAATGTTGGTTTCCTTAGTACTTCTGCGGATCTCCTCATTTCTGATTTGATCTCACAGAGAGACTCCAAGCATAGCCCCCTCTACTTTGAGCTTTTTTTATGAAGCCCATGGCAAGGCGAGTGGTGACCACGCACCAGAAGGCGTCCAGAAGACAGGAAGGCCTCCCGAGAGGTGGGCCGATGACATGGTAAAGGTTTTGGCAAATCGCTAGGTGTGAGCAATATTAGCCCGGTCATTGTGACTAGCTTTAGGGCAGGCCTATGTTTGTTCAGCATTGGACGTCCTTCAGCTGAAATGATGATGATGATATTGGTCTTGCAAAAAATTTCAGTCAGGTCAGATGTAGTTGCAAAATCTTTTGCTGACTGATAGCTTTCATCGCTATCTTTTAGGAACAGGTGCTAGGTATAATAAAGTTTCGGTATTTTTTAAACATTCCTATCATCAATGTTTATTCTTGAGTAATGGAGTCGTGTACTTATGAGATACTAACTTGTGCCCTCGACTTTTTCTGCGTAAGAATCGCTTATCGCGGAAAAAAGTAACTTATGTCCTTACTCGGGGTCCAAACCACCGCGTACCAAATTTCAGCAAAATCGGTTCATTGGCTAAGCCCTAAAAGCGTAACAGACCGACAGGTATACAGAGCTACTTTCGCCTTCATAATATTGAGTATAGAAATATGGTTTTCAATGCTGTTCCAAAAATAAAAGTTGAACTATTTGGAAAACCCACCGTAATTTGTTAGAGGAAAATATACCAACATTTTACTTCATTTCTAAATTGCAATCTGCCACAGACTGGTCGCGCTATTAACCAAGCTCCTATTTTTTCTTGTCATTTGCAAAATGAACCACTTTTTACTCTCGTACAAGTTAATCAAAGTTGGAGGTGCAATTTCCTAGCACTTTCCGCTGTAACGAACATAAAATTAGTTTAGAAGTAGATGCTTCATTACTTGATATAAAATACCTATGCTTAGAGGAAAACAAATTATGAGAAACATTTTCTCTTCGAAGTTTTAACCTTTTAAAGTTTGATAATATTACTTGGAAAACGACCCATCTTTATGACATAAATGATAAATTACATAACATACCATCATGCCTGTATTCCCCGAAGGGTTAGGCAGAGGTGTACCAAAGTACACACACGGTTCGTCGGTTTGTTTTTAGGTCCCATGCAATAGGGGGCGCGCCTATTGCCATTAACCGGCACAAATCCTAATTCCGAGTTGCTACTGAGAATTTCATATAGAAATTGACACTTTGCTCGACCTGGAAATCGAGCCCAAAACCTCTAGCGTAGCAGTCACTCTTAGGACCACTCGGCAAACTAGGCAGTTTATGATTAATTGCAATAAGCAATTATAGTCCTAATGACCTTTGAAGAACGAGTTATGTCAACCCTGTCTTAACTACCATAAAGTCCAAATTTAAAAATCACAACTGAGAGATAATTAGGTAACTGCATGAAGCGATCACAAAAGTACGCAATACCGTTAGCCAGTTTCAAGTGCTACAATCCGCTCTTCATCTATTGATTCTGATCGGAAAAATCCGCCTGCAATCGGAAAAGTATTATGAAACGTAGGATTAAAAAGTCCAAGTGGAATAACATTTACTGGCGGATTAAATACGGGGAATACTGGAGCTAGATTCTCTTTTGTTTTTACCTGACTAAGGCAAAGCAAAAAGGAGGGCTATTATTTTGACCAGTATGTAGGTTTCTGGGTATGTATGTGCATCTGTTCCCTCATAACTTCTAAATTGCTTATCATAATTCGACAAATTAGGTTTCGTTGAAAGCGTTTTAATTTTTCGCTGGTTATAGGCTATGTGACGACCACAACTGTTCTCTTAATATCACTAACAGTAACAACTACAGATGAGAACAATTATTTTCTTGTTTTATGCTTTTCAATAGCTGGGTTTTAGTTTTTAGACGGAAAATTAGTTTGATTAATATTATGATTTTAAATCTTTTCTGTAGTACCTACTTTAAATAACTTCTAACCAGTGTAAAAAGACAGTTAAAGAAGCCAATTGTGTCATGGTATACCCATTATTGCTATATTTTTTTGTACAATACCACAGGTCAATAAAAGTCATTTCCTAGTAATAATTTTTACTTAATGATTCCTAATCTGATGAGGAGTATGCATATTTAACGGGTATGTTATGTGTCCTATTACATCCCGTATATAATTAATCTCTTAATCCTAAGCTTCAAAATTACCATTAACGTTCTCTGCCAACCTTCCAACTAAATTGTCTAAACTTTCCCATCTGCTGTCCAAATCCATTTGGCAGTGAGTTGCATCTGTTGCATAGAACTGGCAAGAGTGTTATATACTGATAGCATTCAATTGCATTTTAGTACTGATAGCCGACGTTGAATAAGTGCATTGGAAACAGTACGTCGATTCTGTAAAATTCAGACATGAACTCGCATCTCAAGTCGCTATTCACTCTCACTTCGCTTAAGGTTCAAAATGACATTGATTTATTTGACACTTTGAAGTGCGAAGTGAGCGTCGAAGTGACGGTGGAATTACCGTATAGAATGCCACTTCTTACGTCATCTCATACTTAATCTTTAGTTCAACTCGCTGACACGCTCGCAAGAGTGGCGCTAGTGTAAATTCGAATTATTAACCGAGTTTTTAGAATGCCAATCAAGAAAGTCACAGCAGATTCAGATTCGAAGTTTAGAACGAGGTCTTACAGAATCACACAGCTGGTTGAATGATGCTCATAATAGTACCTAACTAATAGTAGGGAAATCGCTGGAGGCGGGCAACCCAGGACCGGTCATTCTGGCTATCTTTATGGGAGGCCTATATGTACAGCAGTAGACGCCAATCGGCTGATATGATGATGATAATAAGTAGTAGCCACTATACATAGATTTGCTTTAAAAACACAATGACGACACAAAAACAAAAAGACTCCCAAACAAAACTACAAAACGTATGAATCATATAATGTACTAGCTTTTGCCCGCGGCTTCGCTCGCGTTAAGAAGTATTCAAACTTTCATCCCCTATTTTGTCCCCTTGGGGGTAGAATTGATCAAAATCCTTTCTTAGCGGATGCCTACGTTATAACATCTACCTGCATGCCAAATTTCAGCCCGATCCGTCCAGTAGTTTGGGCTGTGCGTTGATAGATCACTATGTCAGTCAGTCAGTCAGTCAGTCACCTTTGAGTTATATATATTTAGATTATTAGCTCCATCCTTCGATTTCGTCCGCGTCAAAGTTAATATATAATCCTACGGGCACCTTTCATTTTTCCGGGTTAGCCTATGTGCTATTCCAGACTATAAGCTATTTCTGTGCCAAATTTTATTCAGATCAGTTCAGTCGTTATGGCGTCATTGAGTAACAAACATCCATTCATCCATCCATCCATCCTCCCAAACTTTCGTATTTATAATATTAGTAGGACTATCTTCCCTGCTTCGACTTAGCCGCGTCAACGTTAAGAACAATATCCCACAAGGACCTTGCATTTTCCTGGGATTAAAAGTAGCTTATGTGCATTGCAGACTGTGATCAATCTCTATGCTTAAATTTCACCCCGATACGTCCAGGGGTTCTGGCGTAATTTAGTTACAAAAATCCATCCAAACTTT
Source organism: Caradrina clavipalpis (assembly GCA_932526535.1). Taxonomy (NCBI): domain Eukaryota; kingdom Metazoa; phylum Arthropoda; class Insecta; order Lepidoptera; family Noctuidae; genus Caradrina; species Caradrina clavipalpis. The sequence goes on from OW052108.1 coordinate 3,955,627, forward strand.
TGTATTTATAATTGTAAAAATATTACCTGAATGCAAAATAAAGAAGACATAATAACTGTCAACTTTATTGTCAATAAAACACATATTGTCTTAAAATAAATCATAAATATGACACCCGTCATGATTCAGATAATTAAAATTTTGGAATGCCAAATGTTAATACTAGTTTACACTAATATAACAAAGCTGAAGAGGTTTTTAGTGTGTTCGTTTATACGTAATAGTAGCAGTAGTAGAGCTCTTTGTGAAGAAGCTCGTCCGGGGATGTCCTACCACCATACCTATTTCTGCCGCAAAGCAGTGTTGCTGTGTTCCAAGCATTTGAAGGGTTTGGGTGCCGGTAAAATTGCAGGCACATGAGATGATGATATTTTAACTTTGTCTCTGCGATGACAACGCATTTGCAAGGCCTCTGCTATTACAGATGTCTATAGAAAGAGGTGGCCACTTAACATCAGGTGGGCCGTAGGCTCGTTTGCCATCGATTTGCCATAATCGCCGGAACTAATAGTCTGATTGGAAAAAACACAATTTGTATATGATAGCCAGATTCATGAGTAATAGTATAGGCTATAGCAGCAACCTAAGATGTAACTTAACACAGGTGAAAATTACCACACGGAAGAAGTCGCGGGAAGAATCTGCTAAATCATAAACATGATACACATAATTAAAACTTCGGAATGCAAAACGTAAATAGGTACTAATGTCATGCTATAGAGGAAGATGAAACTATAAAATATACCAGAGAAGATACTTAAACATGGCATAACAATGATGCTACAAGGACTTTCTATATATAATAGTCTATCGTAAAATTATACTGTGTAGCGTGTTATTGAGTTGAAATACACTCATCAAGTGGTCTTGGTGAATTACTAAACAATATATCACGGACTAGATTAGATTGGAACCAGGTGGATGGGGACGGCGATGCGAAAGTAATGGCTGCATTATAGTTTACCTTGAGGGGAATAAGATTGGTGGTAAATTGAGCCGCAGAATGAGCTCCAAATGTGGGATTGGAAACTAATGCAATAAGGCAATAAAACAATAATCCTAGAAGACCCAAAAACCATCCAAGTGCGAGTGAAACTCACACTCTAACGGACAAAGTCTCAAATGCAACAACATTTTGGGCAGCCTTTAAGTCTTAAGCTATCTCTGTCATTTTAGAATGTATTGTAGCGACAGAGTTACATTTAAGAACGACTTAAAGTTAAGTATCATTTAAGAATTTGGGGTTGGAGTTCCTTAGCACCATAGATTATTTTAACACTAATTCTTAAAACTACTTTATGTAATTACTCATTTTAGCAAATAGATGATTTTGAATTTGAATTTGAAAAAAATACAATTCTTGTATGGGGAGTATGGGGCCCGGCTTTAATTTTTAACGTTATTTTATTTTTATTATTTGTTGTTGTAGCGACAACACGCTCTGTGAAAATTTCAACTCCCTACCTATTACGGTTCGTGAGATACAGCCACCTGACTGACAGACGGAGGGTCAGCGAAGGCTTAGTAAATTAGGGTCACATTGACACCTTTCGGGTACGGAACTCTAAAAAGTCAACATGAATATGTAATGCCGAGCCAAGTTACTAGCAAGAAGGGGTTTCAAAGGCAGTGTCAAATTCAATGCCATACATTGGCATCTTGTCGCCCTACATAAGGTAGGTCCATACTTCCAATTTCCTTTGCAATTGTACCTATGCTTCGATATTCATATCGGAAACCTGTCAGGGCTGAAATTTCCTTCAGGTATCTTGAATGTACAAATAGATTTGAAGTCGGAAATGGAAATGGTAAACTGCAACCTTTACTTGGTTTTCTCATCATTGCATTCATTTTTTGTTCTGGAGAGTATCTGGGAAATTAATACTTACAAAGACATTGAAGGTCAAAGTTTCGACTTTTAGCTTACGTATTTTAGTTATAACTAAACTTTAAATTACACGGCCCCTGTAGGTACCTACAGTTAGATGATCCTTAGAAGAGACAACAAGCACAATGCATGTAATGCATATTGCATTGTGCGTCATGTAGAACAGAAATTTTTCAGACCAAAAAATAATAATTCTCAGATATGTGAACAGAATGTGTGGATTAAAGCTTTGTAAAGTTTTTTTTTTACTCAGTCACTTTGTGTAGAGAAATCTTCTAATTATGACCAACCTCTTAATCTACGTTATTGGTAGGATATTTCTTAAATTCTTTAAACAAATTAAGGCTAATGACCCGCAAACCTTTAAAAATACAGCTATAGACAATTCTGTCGTATAAACGCGATCAACGGATTATGAGATAATCCCGACAAGCACATACCCAAGGCTTCCTATCAACAGGGGCTCAAAACATTTTCCCAAAGGGTTCTTCAAGATTTTAAATGAGCCCTCGATAGAAAAGGTGTTGAATAATTTAGAAGGAGTCTTGTATTCGATATTGGGGCGAATTTTTTTAAATAATTCAAGGATGAACCCTTGGAATGGGAATTATTTAGAGGGAAATATTCCTAATTGGGGATACTATAGACCAGCGGTCGGCAACGCGCGGCCCGCGGGCCGCATGCGGCCCCCGGCCCTCCAACTTGCGGCCCGCGACTGGTTTGTAAATGAAACTATAATTCTTACATTTTACCTAAATTAAATGATTTAGGCGCGTATGCTAACGTACAACAAATAGCCACACAAATATAGCATCAAACGTCACACAAAAAAACTATAAGTAAGTACTACTTTAAAGTTCGCATTTAAGTTTTAAATTTTCACATTTCTTTTTCATTTATTATTGCTTTGTCGTTGACATAGTGCTACGTACCTAGTCATAAAATTTATGAAAATAAAGGTTTTTGCATTTATAATTAACAAAACCAAATCCGCCGCAAAAAATAATCACCAAAATCTATTAATAATTAATTTGTGGAAATATCGCGTAACAAACATACAGACGAATTGATATCCTCCTACTTTTTGAAGTCGGTTAAAGATTTTGTAAAGGAGCGGCCCGTTTCTTCCTCATTTTGTCGCCATGTGGCCCTTGCCTGCCAAAAGGTTGCCGACCGCTGCTATAGACTAATGAATATGAGGATGCTCGTTTCGATTCTAGCGATTTCTTGCTACTTTGACATGAATAAAATATTTGGGTTTTGAAGTATTATAAGAGTCATGATGGCGCATTGGTTAAGGCGTCCGCCTTTCATGCACACATTGCTTAAATGCTTTGCATGGCTTTAGGTCCGCATTCGCCACAGGGCACAGACAAATACCAAAGTAACTTTTTGACTCTAAGTAAGACTCTAACTTCATCGTGGACATGACTTACAGTGGTGAAGACAAATATCGTTAGGAAACCTGCAGTAATAAAAATCTGAAATCGCTAATTAGCCTTGAGCAAGCATGATGATCAATGCTCGTGCCTTCTCTGTATAGGAACAGGCCTTTACCCTGCAGTAAGACAATAATAATTATTTAACAGACAATTTCTATTTAAAACAATGCAAATGTCTTTAATGAAGAAAACGTGCCTAAACATGCCAATGTAAACTTAGTTAAAACATCGGTATTGATTTGACTTCTAAATTATTTGTAAGCTTAGATAGTCTCACGGGAATGGGAGTTACAAATCAAAAGAAAACAGTTGACAATCTCAAAGAAATCGCCCCAGGAGATGAGATGGCAGAAATCAGCTTATGACGGAATACTCACAATTAAGGTTTATTTATTTTAATCTAAAAATACGGGGCCAAAGGTGCTCTGCAGCAAAAAATATACAACGGGTAAAACAAAGTGATATCAAAAAATTCTTTCGCATGGCTGTCAACTGGTACAGTGCCCAGAAACTGGTGGCATTTCCACATTGGAGTGCAATGCTTAGACTCTGGCTAAGAGGGAAAAAGCCCTGGATGTTTTTTGGTTTAATAAAATTCAAGTACGGACAGTAGATAACCAAATGTTGTTAATAAGAAGCAATGATTATGATAAAGAAATGACAGACGCAGTTACGACAGTGATTTTTGGAGTTCTGCACAAAAGGATATCCAAGGCTGCCAAACGGAAGGTTATAGCCATCTATTGGACCACAATAGGCAGACACTTATTTTCACAGAGTATGTGTTACGTACTATGTACGTATACTAATAAGATTATGATCCTACGCCTGATCTCTCCACGGTGGTGCCGGATTGCCCTCCCATCGAACTATGCGAGTTAGAGAAAAGGGAGTGCACCTGTGTAATATCTCCTGCGTACTTGACTAGTCTGCATTAAGATAAGCATTGAGAATACATTACAATAAAGTTAAAAATTAAAGGAGTTCTCCATACAACAAACGATAATTTTAAATTTAGTGTACAATATTCTACAGTAGTACGAAACCTTTCGTCTGCGAATCCGACTCGTTCTTCGTCGATTTTTCTCTAATCTGAATGTGTCATATCAGCTGTCACTGACTGAAAAGATTGTTTCATAATTATGTGTGTGTTTTGATTCTATTGTGTGTTTTGTTTTGTTTGATTGTCTCAAAGACGTAGAGACGTTAATTAAAGAAGAGATTTAGATCATCAAGTGAAATTAAAATTTAAAATATTACTAAGTTTATCTAGAATATCGGTGGCATCGATGGAGGAAACGTGAGGAAAACTGGACAAATATAATCTAGCTTCTTTGTCCGCGTCAACTAATGTATTTGGTTACTGCACCTGTCCCGTAAGCCGCAGCGTGATGTTATATAGCCTATACTATTCCTTATGAATCTCGCTATCATATACGAAAAGATTTTTCCAATCAGACTAGTAATTCTACAGATAAGCGCATTAAAACAAACAAACAAAAAAGTCTTCAGTTTACTATATTTGCATAGATATATGTCAGAATTCGCCAATCCGCCTTGAGCAAGCTGCATTTGCCATGCAGTGGGATAATAGTGTTATTATATGAGTTTTTCAGCGAAAATAATACTGACATGTTCAATGATTGAAATGAGAAGTATTGTTTACACAATGACTAAGACTAATGATAACAACAGATTTAGTTCGAAGAACACAAGTAAAGATGAAAATCTATAGAAAATATAAGTCTTGGGAAAACCCCAAAGATTCTAAGCCAAGTAGTGGCTAATTGGAACATAAAGGTTTATCATGGGTCATTTCTAGGACATGACGGGTGTAAAAAGACTTCTTCTTAAAATTGGGATAATGTAGTCATTACATGTGAGCCTTGTGGTTATAGAGATATTGAAAGAGAAAGTCCAACTTTTTTTAAATTATTTTTACGACCCCCTTTTACATAGGACCTAAATATACCGGCAAACTGTGGGTGTACATTGGTATACCTCTGTCCAACACTTCTGGGAATACAGGATTGATAGTAGGTTATGTTATTTTTTACGAACGCAAGTTTTAATTTGTTCTAACCAAATTTAAAATATGACCCCTGCACTAATAAATGCACCGTAAACCTAATATTCTGCGTGCGTTACATATTCCGCATTATCATATACATTAATTTTACACCAAAAATATCAGTCTTTTCCCAGTAAGTTTAGCTGTATGCAACCTAGTTTGATGGGTAGACTGCGTATTTGACAGCTAAGTGATGTGTCTTATTACACCCGTAAATTTTCAAATTCAATTCATATTAATGCAGTCTTCTACCAAAATTTACCTTATAAGTCTTAGCTACTTCTTTGTCAAATTCCCCGATTCAAACAACAAAGGAAAAATGTTGCTTTCAGACTGTAAAATTATCCTTCTTCTCACAATCTCGTACCTAAGGAATGATCCGTTGTTTATTATGTAATATTTGCAAAATCAGCTGCGACCTTTGACATTTTGACTTTAGAAGAAGGTAATATTTAGTTAATAGCCTCCAATTTATTTTCTTTCTTTTGTTTAATGGAAAACAAATCAATTTTTATATTAAAACCGGCTCAATATGGCAGGCTAGGGTTGAAATGCCGACGGCTGTGTACCGAAGGACACGTTATATTATTTGGGGTTAGAAAGGGTTATTATTTTGTGCTCTGTTTTGTTGTAAAAAGGGTTTGCAGAAGGTCTGTGGGGAAATTGGCGTGGGTGGCAGTTGTTTATTGGTTTAAAAGGCTCCGTTATTTGATAATAGAAAATAAAAAATGTATAGTACAATATGCTATTGATATGGATTTGCTAAAGATATAAGTGGAAGAATTTCTAGAAAATAAAGTAGAAAAATTCAGCAAGGCATTTAGATACATGTAATATTCGTATATCATCAGTTAATTTTCAAGAATTGCAACGCAAATAGTACTTAAAAACGGGTCATTAAAGTGTATATTTAGAATTCACGGATAAATATACACAGCTGAACAGCGTCAAAAATGTTACTGAAATTCCAAATCCTATAAAATTATCAGTAACATTCAAACGATAACATGATTTACAACAGTACTATCGCTCACCATTTTACATTTTAATTTTCCTTGTATACGCACAGTAACCAAACAAAATTTAAAAATACAACTATCATAATTTTCATACATACGTAAATTCAATAATATTTACATCAAATGCGTCGTCAGAAAACGTATTCCCAATCATATTTGGTTTAGATATCCATCCTGACAACTAATTATGGGAAAATTCCTCGGAAAACATAAAGCTACGCGTTACGCACTTGTACGATGTAGCGAAATAATCGTCTATTCGGTGAAAATACACGCAATATTTAGTACGCGACCGCCATGCCGATCTGCCCCGTAAAACGCTTATAAACACTATTTTTGTAACGTTATTTTGTAAACGTAATCGATTACGAACATAACACAGATAATAATCACCGAACGTTGTTATCACTGAAGAATTTTTATTTAAATATCGATGTTTAAACACGCCGTTCTTATTTTAAATGTATTTTTTTCAAATGGCGAGAGAAAAAAGCGCGGGGTTGTGTTTGGGAGCGCGTAACGACGCCCACCGTCGACAGTGGCGCCGCGCGCGGCACTGGCTGAAAATCAACTGGCTTCGGGCAACAGGAACGTTCCATTTCACCAGCAAATTTACAAATACGTTGTCGCTCAACCTTACGTGTATTGTTATAGAGTTTAAATTTGTTTGTTTTGTTGTATATTTGTAATATTATGTGTATCTATATAGGTATCAGGATGTCCCTTTTGTTCAAAGCGTTCTTGTTCCGCTCATTTGAGTAGATTCCGTTTCATTTGGGCAGTATATAATAGTTACATTAATTTCTGTCTAGCATTGTCTCAACCTGTTTGTTCCACGTTAGTTATTATGTAATTCAGGTTCCTTTATTCGATAAATGGAAAACATAAACATAAAACTACAAACATGAACACAAAATGATTATTATTATGTTTGTGTTTTTATATAAATAGGTGAATGGAATTTTAAATGTTAAAAGTGTTGTGAAAAGCTTTATGGATGCTGAAAGATAAATGAATGGACGCGGAATCTACTGACTAACGGTTAGGGAAAATGTCGTAAAGAATCCTGGATCAATGGACTGTCTATCTTTGAATGAGAATAAACTGTTTTACAGTTTAGTGGAACAATATAGACCATGCTAGCAATGTATTTTAAATGCATAAAAGATCAGAAAAGACAGCAGTTGTGGTCCTTAGGTCCGAAACTGTTTAAAAAAGACCTTAGGTCTGTTAGAATGAGCCAACCTACAATACATACCTACTCATATTTAAATAAATTACGTCAAAGTTAATATTTTACATATCAGTTTAATGTAGGTGCATCCCAAGCGTTAGCTTCGAATAGATTTATAACTAACTAGTATGAAATATCCAAAATCGTTATCATTATTTCTTCATAAAATAGGAGCAATTTTCATGGTTACTTCCTTTTGGCAGAAAAAATCCCAAATTTAATAACATAATCAAGGATTACAGAATCAACCAATGATATTTAAAAAATAATAACCTATTTTATTTTACGTTTTAATTTCGTAACACGAATTTTCACAAATCAAAATACAAATACCAAATCAAACAGAATAAAATAAAACGTATTAATAAAACAAAATACAATTAAACGCCTACAGCGGTTCGGTGTTAACTCTTAAATGGTAGGTGTTAAAAAGAAAATGGCGAACGTAACGCCGACCACGAAAATATAATGTTTTGCGTCCTACATTTTAATATTTATACAGGTTGGTGGTGATTTATTCATTGTTTGTTTTTTCATCATATTTTCAGGGTTAGAAAAATTAGAATAATTAAAAGAAATAGCGTAAATTGTCTAATGTAACCGGCCGTCTTGTAGGAGACCAGCCGGTTTTTTCTGTAAGAAATCTCCCTCAGCGAATTAAGGTGAAGTGAGCTAAAACTGGGCTGTCACTATACGAGCCTAGGGATTGACAGGTCGCCACACGCTCACTTCACGGAAGGAGGGTTTTACAGAATAACACCGCAGATGTATGAATGTGGATGATGCGAAAGGAGTATGTAAGGATCGCAGCAGGTGGCGTTCTGTGATTTCTGTGTACTCCCATGGGATAAAGTGAATGTCTAATTTATAATAGGCTTTTCACATGCAAGCACACATGTATGCTTTAGTAGCAGTAGAGCTCTTTGTGAAGGAGTTCGTCCGGATAAGTAATACCACCATAGCTATTTCTGCCCCAAAGCAGCGTTGGCGTGTTCTGGTTTGAAGGGTATGCATGCCGGTTAAATTACAGGCACATGAGACATTTCAACTATGTCTCTGGGATGGCACCACATTATGCAAGGCTTTCGGTATTGTAGATGTGTATAGGCAGTGTACAATGAACTACTATAAATTTAATGTTAAACGTATTTAGAACCATCATTGCATCTCTGTGTAATCATTTGGTGTTAACAGAGACGGAATGATGCTTTAAATACATTTAGTCTTAAATGTGTTTAATAATTTGTGGTGCAAGTAAACCTTAAAAGTCTGTAGTAATAAAAGATATTATTGTCAGTGTTTTAGGAGTACTGTGAGATGAGCGTGTGTATGTCGTGTAACTATACATGTCTTTAACTTGTAATGGGCCAACGGTCACTATACGTTCAAATAAAACCTGATTCCACCACAGATTTGATATAGCAATAAGTTGCTGTGACGTCATATAATTGCAAAGTGACTAACTAATAATTCATTTGAAAGTGACAAAAAAACGAATTTTCACATTTTCACGACATTCACACGCTCATCCTACTAATATTATAAATGCGAATGTTTGTTATAATGGATAAATGGATGGATGGATGTTTGTAACTCTTTCACTTTTAAACGGCTGAACGTATCTGGATGAAATTTGGCACTGAGATAGATTGTAGTCTGGAATAACACATAGGATACATTTTATCCCGGACCAATACCAATGAAATGAAAATGAATGAATGATTTTACCAATGAAATCTGACGTGGATGAAGTCGCGAGCAGAAGCTAGTCTCACAATACTCCAAACACACAAGGTCATCTTTAATCACATCACAGTCAGGCTTGGTGCGCAACAGAGCGTTAACCTAGGACAATGAGATGACCACTATCAAAAACCACACATTTATAACATTAGCACCTTGAAACAAAAACCTATGCATATCCTACTATATATCTAAAAACGTCAAAATCGACACACCTAACGCCATCTATCACACGACACATTAACTAAAACCACAACATTTTAAAAAAGGAATTTTGGCCACAAACCTTTGCCTATTAGAATATTTTATGAGTTTTAACCCTACCACAGCCAACCGCCGGTACAAAAGACCGAGCTATATTATCCCGTTTATTAATAACTCCGACCTACTTCATAAACTCAACTGTCAAATCGTATTATTAATCTATCGATGTCTACGGCGAATATTCATTATTAAATGTTCAATCTATTTACAATCTATTTGATACTAATGTGTTTAGAATATCTTGAAGGAGTCGTTTGAATATAAAGCTGTGGATACACATGCTTTTAACTTGCACAAGAGTGAGCAAGTTACTTGCATACGCCATTAAGCTATAGTATAGATAGACGAAAAATTCTTTATACGCCGTAATAAATTATAATTAAAAGCGCTTACGCGGCACGGGAACTTGTAAAAACTTTCGAGTGCAAAATTTTGAAAATTAATGAACCGATTTTAATTAAACTCGATACGTATACGCAAGGTACACGTAAGTCTTAAGAGATCATTATGAATAATTTTTAAAAAGAGCTTCAAACTTTTAATTGCCGTTACTACCAACGGCAACGTACTGCCAATTCCTGTTTGGTGAATGCCACAACAATGGTATTGAAGTTAAGTTCTTTCACAGTTTTGCAGATTCTTTAAATGTCTGTATACAAGGCGTTGATTTGCAACCTAGTCAAATTCAAGGAGTTAACTATGCTCGTGATTCTTAACGCGAATCAATAATAAAATAAATCGGTTTTGAAATATATATTTTTTTGTCGTGATTTTCAAATTCGAGCTAGCCATCTCGCCAGAGGGTTTAGGCGCTATGTACTCATTGATATAGCCGCGCGACAACTCTGCCTACCGCATACGCAACTGGGCGATTCTGAATTTTGCAAGAGGAGTATTCTGGAATACTGTTATTTGATAGTTGCAACTAAAAAAACAAGTATTTATTACATATTGGCCAGGTATCGTAATTATATTTGATTACTTCTATTTCTTTATGACAAGCTCCTAAAATTTGATGAGGATGCAAATAAACACCTTGTAGACAAAACAGGCGTACGTTTTTAGCAACGGCATTTTTCAAAAGCTCGATATAGCGACTCATCTATTATTTTTTCTCTTTAAACATATATACATAAACTCACGCCTTTTTGTCTTTAAATTACATAGATAAAATTCTACTAAATGCTATCTAGCAATGCCTATTGACTTTATAAAGCAATTAATATTTGAAGCACGCCAGTTCCCTTCATGTTGGGTTCCGTGTTGAATTCTAAATGAGTTAATTAAAAGTAAGGACTTTTTATTACTTAATCATCCTTCAATTAATTCAATCCTTTAGATACACGGACTCCTTCGTCCCTCTAAATATTAATTAGGCAATTAGTTCTTTCAGAATAAAAGTAGAATTTAATTAAAATATTTTTTACTTAGTTTAACATTAGTATTATCTACTTGTATTTCGCTAATTGGCAAAAAAAAAGATGTTTCACCCAAAAATATCAGCCTAGTAACATTGAACGCCTATAGAATAATAACCTCTTCTTACAATAAGAAGTCGCAATCATTTTGATAACCAGTTCAAGGCTGATTGGCGATGTCAAACTTATATTAATTACAAGACCTAGTATCCTCGCGATGTTTTCCTTCACCCATGTCCAAGATAAACTTAAAAAGAACATAATTATGAATTGAAAGTCATTTATTTCTCACTTAACCTCATGCACGAGAGGCGGGTGCCCTTACCACCGGGCCAAAAATATCAAAATAAACGTCACAAAATAAATCTCATTAGGAAACTCAAATCTCCTCATAAATACGAGAAATCCACACGTAATAAACTCACCGTTCATCTCTCACACAGTAATTTATAACGTCGAGAACTAACCCCCCCTTTATCCCCCCTACTAAGACGTTAACGTCGAAAAGTTTTGACAGTTACAAATCATCATAATAATTAATAAAAGATGGAAATAAACTCCCGTCGCTTCATCATAACTCGGGAATTTTGCGCAGCGGTGGCAGGGTTAAGTGAGATCCAATTATTGAGCGGAAGTAGAAGAAAAGGTTGGGGTTATTGCGGTTTTTTTTTGCCACATATTGTGTGCGCTATTAACAGCCTACTAAAGGTGGTTTTTGAAACTACTAATTGCTAATTTTCGTAGATGATGAAAATGTTAGTCATAGTTTCATTATGCTTCCTCCGATAACTGAAAGTTTGTGGGGATGGATGTTTGTTACTCTGTCACACTATTAATAACTGAATGGAATTATCTCGAATTTGGTAAACATATAGATATTGATCTATCTTAACATATAGGCTATTTCTTCTAATTCTTGAGATGTAGAATCCATATACGATTGTAAGATATTAAGCCATTTTTTGAGACATATTTTTCCTAGATAAAACATGTTTTAAACAATCTACTAAAACTCCTTTCAATTTTCTCAGAGGTGACATTTTTAAACGTAATTCTAAAACTACAAAACACATAAATCAAAATTACAACTCTAGTGTAAAAGCATAATATTTACGGACTATTAAAAGTTGTGAATTCAAAGAGAAATGCCTATTAATCTCTTTTTATACTAATCCACACTAAAATTATAAAAAGGTAAGATTTGTTTGTTTGTTTATAACAAATAGGCTCTGACACTAAAAAACAAATTTTGAAAATTTTGTCACCAATAGATAGCTACATTTTACCTGAGTAACATAAGCCACATAACATCAAGCTACGACCCACGGGAGCGGAGCAATATCCAAAGGCGTAACTTATGGCGGGTGACATAAGCCACGCGGACGCTAGTAATCTATCTAATATATAAAATTCTCGTGTCACAGTTTTCGTTGCCATACTCCTCCAAAACGGCTTGACCGATTTTGATGAAAATATATATGGCAAAACATCGTTTGCTGGGTCAGCTAGTAATATTATAAAGAGGAAAGTTTTTTGTTTGTAACGAATGGGCTCCGACTGAACCGATTTTATCAATTTTTCACCGATAGATAGCTATATTATGCCTGAGTAACATAGGCTATATAACATCACCTTCACCATCATCATCAAAGACGTAACTTATGGCGGGTGAAATAAGCCACGTGGACGAAGTCGCCGGCAGTACACTAGTATATAAATAATTTAGGCACCACAAAGTATAAAAATAACACATTTTCGCAAAAACAAGTAGGCAGCAAGCTCATTACGGATTCTTGACATTTTTTATGAGTTTTAAATACAAAAACTTTCCATTTTTGCTTGCTGAAATAAAACTGGAGCCATTAACACAACATAAAATTAGTAAGACGAACTGAGTTACAATAATTGACGACACGGTTGGCGCATTTGTGATTTTATTCGCGTTCGTGATAACCAACATTCGCGCGGACGAATTCGAGAGTAAAAGCTGCGAGAATATGAATATGAGATGAGAGATCCCTTAGAAAATTGCAATAATGTAACCCAAGTAATTTTTTGGCGTGCGCCGCGAATATTGTGGTTATTGGGTTCGTAGAGGAAGACTGCCCCGTTGGTCTCGTGGTCGCAACGTGCGACTGATGAAAATGGGGTCCCGGGTGCGATTTCCAGGTCGGGCAAAAAGTGTTATTGAGTTTTTCCATTAGGAATTTCTCAATAGCAGCCCGGAGTTTGGAAGTTGGTGGTGTGCGTCGGAAAGCACGTAAAGCCGTTGGTACCGGCTGTCATTCGTAGATCTTTGACAGTCATTACGGATAGTCAGAAGCCAAGAAATCTGACAACCAGTCTAACCAAGAGGTATCGTGTTGCCCAGTTACTGAGTTATGGAGGTCAGATCGGCAGTCGCTCTATGTAAAACACTGGTATTTAGCTGCATCCGGTTAGACTGGAAGCCGACCCCAACATAGTTGGGAAAAGGCTAAGCAGATGATGGGTTCGTACTTAACTTATATATCAGATAGCTAATAGAAAACATTATCAAGATTTCAACTCAGCATCATCACTGATGCATCCTTCACAAATAAGTATGTGTATGTGCATTTAATTACAATACAAAGTAATACATTTCTAAATCAAGAACACTGTTAATCTTTCGTAGGTGTTAAAAGACCATAATAGCAATTTACAAGATTCATCTGAAAATAGATTGACTGAGTAATCTTAAGGTTTGCTTACACGAGCATTTTCAATTGCCAAAAAACTGGGCAATAATATTATCATCGTTAGAAGAAAATCAAACATTATTTACAATGAGAAGATTCCGTGGCTAAATTTTAATCATCCATTTCTGGGAAATCATTAAATGACTTTTTCCGCTCTGGGTGGAGCGTAAGGGAGTGTCAGAGTCTTACTGACCAAAATCCATCTGTGTTCCCCCTAATGCCCTTTGCGTTCCAGGGCCGCGGTGACTCTTTCGAACAAATTCCGCAACCCTGGTCCCTTTCTGCTTATTGACCTGATTGTGTTCTGTTTCTTTCTTGTTTGGAGGGAACTGGAAATTACATTATGTATTTTCTTAGTCCTCCACTATACTTCTCTATTAATTTCATTGCGCGATTCAGATATCTGAATCGTTTACCCAGGACATCCGGGCATTGCCTCAGCACTTCTTCTTTGTTCACCACTGTTGATTCGGGATTTCAGAAGTTTCAGTGTTTGGGAATAAGTGTAGCGGGCTTGTTCAAAATAAATTTCGAGCAATTTAATGTATTGAACACTACATTCATTAGCAATACGGAAAATACCTATGGGGCAATTGGAAAAAATAATGTCAATGACGGAAAACGCTGGAAGCGGGCTTAGGACCGGTCATTGTGGTCATCTTTAGGGGAGGCCTATGTCCAACAGTGGACATCGTTTGGCTGATATAGTTGGTTATGATGAATGTCAATACAATTAAAACAATATTGATTAATTGAACTAAATTACTCTACTATCTCAAATACCCAATAAAAGTACCTAAAAAATTAAAACCCATGTAAACACAGCTTTACAATTAAGAGCAATCAGACTACGGACATATGACGGGATATTGATGCAGACCTACGTGTGAATATGTAAACAAGATGATGCAAGTGTGTGGGTGGGTGTATACACCCCCCGCGTGGGTGTCAGGGAAAATTTGTGAATAGAATCACGTGTTCTGATGTCTGATCGATTTTGCAGTTACGATTACGTTCGTGTACATATAAACAAGACAAGATGAATTGGTAGCTATTAGAGGAGACGGCCGTGACATGCAGACAGACATTGAAGTTAGGTATATGACGGGTATCTTGTTGTCATCTACTATTTACAAGCGAAAGGTCATTCATTCACTCACTGTTCGAAATCTGGAAATCTGCTAGACTTATGGAGCTGAAATTTGGCAGATATGTAGTTTATAGGCACAAGATGTCATCGGATTTTGTGACAGGGCCGAATTAAGGGGTCTTTGTCTGCCAGGCAGACGAAGCGAAGGCGCGGTCAGAAAACCCTTATCGACTGCTTCCTCATCCGCTCTAATAATTTTAGTTGAGGACTTCAAGACAGTTGAATCGTTTCTCCGGGTCTTGCCGAACTTCATTGCCTCGGCGCTTTTCTGGTGGTCGCTACTGTGTATTTAGGCCTTCAGGAGATGCTGTAGTTGGGAATAGTGTAGCGAGCTTGCTGGGTAGAGGCCTCTCTTTATTTCTCTTTGTCAGGTACATTCTTTACTGGTTCACTGATGGCTTTGCAGCGGTCAGGTGTAAGCGTGCTGTTTCGCGTTGCCGCAGGGGGTCCGGGGCAACTCAAATTGTTTTCTATATGTTATTGCGGGCAAATTTGATTACCCAATTATTAATAGTAGGTATGTCCAACCTACATTATTGATAACATAGTTATTTTAGTTTTAATCTGTAGGTACTAAGCATCAATGGCATAAAGAATCACGAGACACTTCTTCCTGACATTCCAACAGTTATTTTTCTCACCTTCAAACAAATCTGCGGACAGTCGGGGTATCGTTAAACTTTTAGTTATACTTAACCGTTTGCGTTCATGACCCAAAAATGTTGGCAGTCAGTCAAACGTTCCATTGTATAAACATTGTGTTGATATTGAAGTTCTTGATTCAGGAGCTCGATGGAGTAATGGTCGGGAAGGTAATTAGGGATAGGGGGACACACAAATACCATCACGCTTGTATTCCCCGAAGGGTTATCCAGAGGTGTTCTAATGTACACCCAAAGTTCGCTGGTATGTTTAGGTCCCATGTAATAGGGGATGAGCCTATTACTTTTAACCGGGCACAAAGTCCAAGCTGCATTGGACCTTGCTGCTAGGAGCTCGATAGGGGGATTTTGGTTATTATTACCAGCCCTTACTCTCTTAATGCTGGGTAAAGGCCAACCCCCATTATATTATATACTTGGTTTAAAAAAAAAATAAGGGATCCGTAAGAAAATCTGCGGGTTACAGCTGCTTAATAATAAAAGAAAACATGGCAATATTAAACAATTTTATATCAGCTTACGAAAAATAACTTTGCCTTCGAATAATGGCTATTATACCTTTTTCATGTCAATGGCAGGATATGTTAAGGGTTGGGGATATTTAGGGTAGTGTTGAAGGTCTTTCACTAGAATACACACAGATTGGGCAAACAACCCCCTGCCAGGTCTATTCTGTAAAAAAATCTCCCTCGGTGCTGTCAAGCTGTCAGCATAAGATGAGATGACAGCTTATCTCAAGCTCATTTTACCGAAGGAAATTTTTACAGAATTAACTTTTCAACAAGACATGAGTTTTTGTGGCGAAAGCGATGAAGCGATGCGATGAATGAGCATTCATAACAAAACGATGTAAACGATGTATATAATTATATTTTATTTATTTCAAAAGTCAAAGTCAAAATCAAGGCATTTATTTCGATTAGACCATTAAAAGGTACTTTTGAAGGTGATCAAAAGAAACGTTGTTTCACAATAGGAATTTCTCCTGTATTGTGGGAGCGTGTACAAACATTATAAACTCACATGCACAAACAACCAGACCCGGAACAAATATTTGCCATCTATGGCATTGGTGAAGAAAAACATCATAAGGAAACCTGGAGTTATAATGAATATAAGTCTGAAGCCGCCAATCCACCTTAAGCAAGCGTGGTGATCAATGCTCGTGCTTTCTCTGTATGGCAAGAGGCCTTTGCTCTGCGGTGAGGCGATAATAGGCTGGTATAATTATACATGCATACGTATTCCCTGAAGGGTTAGGCAGTGGTGTACCAATGTACACCCACAGGCTGCCGGTATGTTTACGTGCCATGTAATAGGGGGCGAGGTGCCTATTGACATTAACTGGGCAGAAATCCTAACTCCGAACTACTACGGAAAATTTCATAGAAAAACCCAATAACACTTTTAGCTCGACCTGGGAATCTAACCCAAGACCTCTAGCGTAGCAGTCCGACCAAAATTCAAAATTCAAAGCATTTATTTCAATTAGACCATGTACAGGCACTTTTGAATTGTCAAGAAGTTACAGTTAAAGTTGAAGCTAGTTGCTCGTTCCAAAACGTAGGTCTCTATGGAGAAGAACGAGCAAGAAACTCCATGGACAGTGGACACTCTTTTCTTTCAATTTGGTTTTTACAAAAACTTGGTTACAAAAATTGTGGTTGCTTCTATATGTGAAAACAATGAAGGTGAATATAAAACAATAAAATCCTACTACTATTATAAAGGCGAAAGTTTGTATGTATGGATGTATGGATGTTTGTTACTCTTTCACGCTTAAACGGCTGAATGGATCTGGATGAAATTTGGCACAAAGATAGATTATAGTCTGGAATAACACATAGGCTACTTTTTATCCCGGGAAAATGTACGGTACCCGTAGGATAACACATCAACTGTGACGCGGACGAAGTCGCGGGCAGAAGCCAGTAAAATAATAAAGATGTAAGCCATGGCAGTTAAGAGATGACCAATCCCAACTGACAGCACCCGTTCACGAGCATGACGCGTGCATCAGCACCATTTAGCTCGACCATCTTGAAGGGAACCGAACGATCCAATGCACGCGCCACCATCAGCGAGACATTAAAGTGAGCATGACAAAGCTCTCCACTGCCATGCTTAGTGTCCAACGCATACTTAGTAACTTAACAAATAAATTAAGGCTCCATGGTACTCACATTTACAATATTGAAATAAATTATGTTCAATTATACAAAGCTAAGGTTATCAGTGAACCTATTCAACGAATCAAACGACCACTAGGCTACCGAGGCAGTATTATTATAGCATGTATCATATACTTTATACCGGGTAACTGCACAAATTATCAGTTTCCACAGAGGACTTTACAACGAGCGCTAGTAGGTTAACAGCGTTTCTGTGAATTTCAGAAAAATAAAGACCGCTTCACCTACTTTTTATGACACGCGAATTGAAGGAAGTTACCTACTTACCATTTACCAGCTGTTGTTAAGGAATTCGTTTTAAAACTTCTACCCACCGTTTGCCATTCTTAGAAGTTGAATTTTTCCTATTCTTTAGTTCATCATAAATTCTTTTTATTATAGCACTATCTTGTACTAGCAACGTAGTCTACATGATTGTTGCATGTCTGTGGGGTTTTCATTTTATTGCGCGGAACCCTGATTAATTTTCAAAATTAAGAGAAGTAGTTCCTTAGTCACTCCTTTTAACATCAGCTATCTGCCAGTGAAAGTCCGCTCAAAATCGGTTTAGTCGTTTCAAAGATTAGCCGGAGCAAACAACAAGACAAACAGACAAAATAAAAATAATAAAAAAAAAATAAGTACCCCAATTTTCGTGTATGTACCGTGTAAACATTAATATTTGTTTGATAAAAAGGTTATTTTGACATTACAAACACTTTAATTTTTTTTTTTTTTTTGTATTAAATGTGTTTTTTCTCAGATACTCGTACATCTTATAACAGCTGTGATTGCCATTTACATCTTGGTCGTGTCAATAATCATAGTGTAAGTTTTAATGGGGACAAAACTTTGGACTTCTGGGCATTTCTGGGTCATAACGCTATCAGTGACGTAGAGGTCGCTCGGTTTGCAGGCACTAGGGACAGGGTAGGAGGCAAGACGAAGTTTGATGAAGTTTGAACGTCTACAGTTCCAATATTTGCAAATAGGTGAACACAAGGTATCTATGAACATAGTTTCGCTGTCATTTCTTAGTTGTTGTTATATAATATACAAGTTTTATGCAAGGTGCAGCATTGGTCGTTATTTCGTGTGATGCTGTGTACAAAATATTGTAAAATAGTAACTAAGTATGGAGTTTCATGCGTATTCTCGAAAGAATATAAGAAACTACAAAAATGGTTTAGAAGGGGTAACTAGATAAAATTCTTATATTGTATTATAATAATGTTCAGATTTGACTCTAAATGGTATACGTAATAAAAACAATGATTTTATATATTTATTATACAGGACATACTGTATAATAAATTTATAAAAGAATTGATTTTTTGAAAAAGACAGATATTTAAAATTTTGTTAAAACATTAATTTTAAACTTATGTCCGCACAACATCATAGAACAAAAAAAAAATAACTGTGGCTTTCAATTTATCTATAACCAGACGGTTCCCAAGTATAGCCCAACCAAAAAAAATCGCAATGATTAGACCAATAATAAAAATACAGTCCAGCAAATTGTGTTCCAATTTTCCAGACAATAGCTTCGTGACTTACACGACCTATTACACGAATGACATCGATTTAGCTTCGGTTTCACTACAATTTGTACCGGAATGTCGAGAATCCTACTGAACGTATGCCAACTAATGCCAAATTCCCGTACCAGGTATTTACTATACAGGTAGGAAAATGATGTAGGTATATCTGTGTGTGTACGCAGAAATCGACCTTCGAGTCGAAAATTAATAGAGAAGCTGCTGACCCATAGAGGTACTAATGAAGATTGACCTTCCCATTTCTCTAAACCGTAAGTTTAGCAGGGTCTTGTAGTTTCAGTCAAATAACTATTATACAACTTGGTTAAGATACGGTTAGCAACAAAAGTCGATTTATAATGTTACTTTGATGACGATGACGATGTTGATGATGATCATTTAAATCTCATGAAATAACACAATTCACTGTGATTCGGAATTTTAGGCAATAGCTGATAGTTTATTAAATTTTAATTTTAGATCTATTTCGTAGTAAGGATTTAAAATCTGAAATGTTAAACTACTCTTATTGCTAACAGTACTAGCCCTCATGAATGAGGTGGGTTCGAAACCGTACAAGTACTAATGTGACTATTTCAATTTTGTAATTAATTATGTTATTTCTAAGGTTATCTTGGACATCATTGACATCGGTGAAGAAAAACATTTTGAGGAAATTTGGACTATATACAGGTAATTACTAAAAGTCTAAAATCGCTTATCCGCCTTGAACAACGGTGGATATTAATGCACGTTCAATGAGCACGAGCATGACTAATTTTGTGAAAACTTGATTAATGAAAAGAGTGTTCGTGAAGTGTTTTGTCCGAAGACCTACCTACGTTTTGAAACGGGCAACCAGATATAACTTTCTCACGAACTGATCGACACCTTAAGAATGTAGAAGTGCCTGTAAATGGTTTAATTTACCACAAATCATCAAATAGCTTCTCCCGTCCTGGACGGGAGGGAGTGTCAGACTTTTACTGACTAAAACCCATCTATGTTCATTCATGTGCCCTTTACGTTCCGGGGGCGCGGTATCTCTTTCGAACAACCCGCAGCCCCGGCAGGCATCGGCCCTTAGTGGCCCATCCAAGTTTGCTGACATGTCTTTGAGGCGCGCGTGGAACACGAACGCGCCGTCGACACGGTCTGTCGTTGGTAAACGTACGGACGGTGAGCTACCCATTGCTCACCGTCCACAGACCGGCGTACCACAATACGTTGACTTATTTTTTTAATGCTATGCATGTCTTAATGAAAACGCGACCGCTGAAATATTCCTTTTATGTTTGCACGTCGAATTAATAATAATTAATATACAACCTGTAACAGAATAAACGCAAGACCTGAAAGTATTTTGCTCGAAATCACCTACTGAATCGATTTCAGCTATTTCTAAAAGAGGATTCTTTTTTCCTAAAAAAATTACACCAATGGCCTCCCCGTTTAACAGCGGAATCAAACAAAAGTTAAACTAACTAAAAAGACTAAAAACAAAAAGACTTTGTTCATGTCTTAATGAGCGTAAGGTTTATTTACAAAAACTATTACTAGGTTTATTTACTAAATCAAGCGACTGACACAAACGAAAAAAAAATAGAAAAAGCTGAAACCGATTTAGAAGCCGATTCTGAGCAAACTAATTTCAGGTCTTGGGTTTATTCTGTTACAGGTTTAATAAATATGACGCGTCCTGATCGATCCCAATTTAAATATATTTCATAACCTATAATTTAATTTGCTAATAAAGCTGTGTACGCAACGGCGTCATAAAATAATATTACAGTACATTATTAGGAGGCTATAAATATTTTAGGGCGGTGTATAGCCGGCTTAACGACATGGTCTCCACAATGAGATCATCGCGGTATTGTAAATCATTTGATCATCATCGCGACGATATTTATTATGTCATCTAGTTTTTCCTAGCAATAGTTAGTAACATAATTATTTTATTTTGGTGACTTTTTCATGCATTGGCAAACTTTTAGGTGAGGTTGAAAATACTGAATATTAAGGCGCTACCCTGACCAAATAACCTTGAGCATTCGTTCCTTTGTCGGCACACTAACGCGGCGCACGAGATACGTAGGAAATACGCTCAGATTTTAAAGTAAAATCTATATAAAATCAAATTTAGGTGTTTTGAAAAAAATAAAACTAGCATAATGTTCTTTATTAAATTGCCTAATTATTAGTTTAAGTCGCAAATCAAAATAATGTTTACTTTACGAGGAGATGCATGTCAAAAATTATTATTTCTCATTTCTGTAGTTTCGTTATGACCCTATAATTAAGCATTATGTTACTAAAAAGTTAAAAATAAATCTACCATTTTCGAGTCAAGAATGTGTAGAAATTTAACGTATTTTTTATTAGTTGGTATTTCTATTTAATATAGAGAAGTGGGCTCCTAAAAACTGCCCTAAAAACGGCTGCCGCTGCGTTTTGCACGGCCACGCGCCTTAACAACTTTTACTATGGGACCAACTCTGAAATACGATAAAAACAAATCATCTGTTCCATACACATATCGTATGGAATTGCCTTTTTGTATGAAGCAGCCTGAAGTTCTACAGCGGCTAACAAGGAAATAGATGGCCCATTTGACTGAAAGTTGCTTTAAAATTTTCAATATCAGGACACCGCAGTAGCTTAGCAGTGCCATCCCAGAAACAAAACTCGAAATGTCTCACGTTCTTTTTATTACTCAAGAAATGTTCGAGACAAAGAATCTTTTCAAAAATAATAAAATTTAAAATTCGAACCTGTATCCACCAAAAACGAAACAAAGAACCCTCACAACCATTCAATGTCATAACTGAAGAAATAAAACACAAAACATGAGTCATGCCAAGTTCACCGTTACGTACATCGAAAATCATTTTTCCACTACATTTTAAACCGTTCAGTAGACTTGCGCAATACTTCAGCCGAATACCTTGGCAATGGCATTCGCTTAAAATAGATAGTGCATACTTAGATGCCATCTTGAATAATTTAGGCGGGAATTATTCGAATAGTCATAATTTATACAAATCGAACGCTGAAATGTGTAAACGTTCCGAATTCAAACTGTCTGTTATGTTTGAAATGTGACGTCACAAGATTTCGTTCGGAAAAGCACTGGCGATGTGAAAAAAAAAGTCTTTAGTGCAAATTCTATTTTTAAATTAAACTATTAAATTGTTTTTAAATTAAAATTGTTTTTAACTGCTTCTGAAAGTAATTTCACTTTGCTCTACTCTCTCGGGGTGGTTGGCAGCTTTATAAAATAGTTTTTTATGTTCAACCTACGAGAAGTGAAATGCTTGTTAAAATTCCTATTATTTTAATAAAATTAAAAAAGTTTTAACCTTAGATACTAAATTCTGCAGCCTGACTATAAAAAAAATGTATTGTTACTCATTTAGATTCAAAATAAAAATAGCAGCCTATTATTGTCCCACTGGAGGGCAAAATAGTCTTGACAAAAGGCGACCACTATTTAATTGGCCACCACGCTTGCTCAAAGCAATCGAATTGAATTTCAGACCTATAATATTCATTATAAATCCGGATTACCTCACGATGTTTTCCTTCACCGTTGTAAGAGTTGTGTAACATTAACTTAGAAACTACATATAACAAAATTACGAAATAAATAAGACGAAAAAAGAGAGACAGAGAGATTTTCTATTGTAATGATTATAATCCTGATATACTGAATACATACTGTTACTGTTACGTCAATTGTTTTTATTTCAATCCAAATTTCGAATTTCGCGGACACCTTAGCGCATGCGCTACACTAAGATCCTTTCACTAGCCACAAACCAGTCAAAACACTATCAATATCTTAACGGAAACCTTTTAAATACCACTCCAAACTATCCTCAAATAAACCACGTGAACTTCTCTGAAAACCAAACGTATTTCACTCAGACTTCGATTATAAATAGAACCAAGAAATAAATACCGTAGACACGCCATCTATTTCTGCTCCCCGGTATATTTTTGACGCAATTCTTAAGACAACATAGCACCGTCAGCTGATTTTGACAATTCGCTGACACACAGACAAATCTAGCGTTCGAAAGATGAAAGTTGGAATTTTAATATGCGAGGGGTATTTTGAAATTATTATTGATGGGATTGGGAGGGTAGGACGGGTGTTATGACAAATTATAGAAAAAGAAAGAAAGAAAAAGCTTGGGCCATGAGATTCCCGAAGTCGCTTTGATGATTTAAAATGTTTTTTTTTGGTCCTTTTGGAATGTTACGTTGTGGAATTTAAATAGGTGATTAGTGTTTCGTGTCTAGCAAACATGAATTGCAGTGGTATTCTGTAAAAATCTCGATGAATTTAGGTATAGTGGGGGTCAGATAAGATGGGTAAGCACACCTCAAGCTTACTTCACCGAGGGAGATTTTCACCATTTCAGAAAATTCTTTTGCTAATAGGAAGCTACGTTATCCCTGAGTGCTAGAGGCAAAACAATAAGGAATCTATAATAAAATTCACACGGAAGAAGTTGCAGGCAATCTATGTTGTCCCGTTGCTGCGGGTTGTTCGAAAGAGATACCGCGACCCCGGAACGCAAAGGGCACAGGAAGGAACAGGGATGGGTTTTAGTCAGTAAAAGTCTGACACTAGGGCGGGGAAAGTCATTTGATGATTTGTCATCGGTAAAAACAAGCCATGTTGTTATAGTTATATCTACTCATAATTAACTATAAATAATAGAATAAATCATGCCTTTAACTTGAACCATAATTGAGTTAATCTCTTATGCAATAAAATATTGAGATGTACTTATCTAAAACTGTGCTCAAGGGCCACCCACAATGTTGTCTTCTAAATTTGTGTGCTAAAGATAGCATTACTAAAGATTGACTTAAAAGAATTCCCATAAAAGTGTGAAATCACAACATATATTTACAACACATAAACGCCGAGTTTACCCATATATGTGCTTATGCGTTAACTAAGCGTTAAAATCCCAATGCAAGTAACTTTTGAAGACGGCACTTGTTCAAGACAAGATATGAATAAAAGAATACCCATAAAAGGATAAAATCACAAAATATTTTACGAGAGACATCTTGACAAATGCTAAGTATCCATTTAAGGATTTACAGACAAATGTACAAACAAACCTTGTGGAAACAATACAGTCAGAACCATGACCCACTACCCTATTTTAAACAAAAAAAATGTATTATCTGTGACACCTCATTTGACATTTTAATAAAATATGACATTTAATGACACCTAAAAACACGATTCTCTGTGATTTTATAATCGTTTTTTTTTGTAAGTTGAGCTGAATCGATGTTGATATAATTACGTACTTACGTGAAACGACATTTAACTTACTATAGTTAAATAAAGTGTTTATTTTTCTGTTTGTTTATTAGTAGTACCATTTTTTCTTATATACAAAAAGATTTTTTCCGATCCGACAGGTACTTCCAGAGAACAAATACTTATTAGCTTTTTTATATTAGTATACAGGAAAAGTTTTTAACCAGTGCGTAATTTTTTTTTGGTAGTTCAGTGTCAGTAATAGAACAAATTTCCGTGTTTAGTTAAAAAAAAAAAAAAAAATTTCATCCTTATCCGAGTTTGAAATAAGCAAAACATGGATATAATCTATTCGCCATACTATCAATGATAACTCGCGGCCGCCGCCCGCGCCCGGGCGCATGGCTGGGGTGAGGGGGTGGGGAATGCGCTAGCGCCGGGTGACAATAAAATATGGTTTTTAAGTAAACATGTTTCGTAAGCGATAACTTTTTTTTTTTTACTAAGGCATATCAAAATAAAATATACGTGTTTAATAAAACGTGTTAAAGTTTATTATGGCAAAATTTACGCACTGGTTAAAAAAAAATCCTGTATAGAACTATAGACAAATCATGTAATGTCTATACAAAATAATTATAGACACGTGTTACAATCATGAAGATTGACTCACTCGGTACCTAAAACATTTGCATAGTAACCACAGTTGATATATGCATTGACTGAACGCATCAATAAAGTTTAAAAATCGAATTTCAATACAGCCATAAATATTTGTCACGAAAAAAGTAAGCAACTCCAAATGACATAATAGTATTAAATAAATTAAATTAATGAGCGCCATAACTCACAATTAAAGCGACATAATTGGTGTGCATAATTATTTTTAATTGCTTTATCTGATAACGAAATAACCGGTTATGAATAAAACGTAAAAGTGTAGAGAACTATTTTGTAATGAACCAAGTGACCATTGGGAGGCTGGGTTTAAGACAATAAGTGAGGTTCCACTTTTTATGATCGAACAAATGGGTTTTAAAACTATTACTTTAAAAACTGTTTTATGTTTTAAATACACATGAACCACTTTTTTG
This sequence comes from Caradrina clavipalpis, assembly GCA_932526535.1. Lineage (NCBI taxonomy): Eukaryota > Metazoa > Arthropoda > Insecta > Lepidoptera > Noctuidae > Caradrina > Caradrina clavipalpis. Next base: position 3,981,337 of record OW052108.1, read on the forward strand.
TTCTTTGAATCCTAGAGAATACAATAAACTGAAATATCATGAAATGAATGTAATTTTGTGTAAAACTTTTTTTAACAGAATAAATAAATATGAATATTTAAGAGCATACGAAAAAATCTATTTCAATTTTTTTTTTTACCTGCTAATCTGCGAAACGGCTGTACCGATTTTGACGGGAGTTTTATTGGTTGATGGTTGATGTTACAGGGAGTAAATCATGCACTAAGCAAATAAAAACAAATCTTTATTTGGGAAAGTTGCATTTTATCATAACTACAAACATTGTGTTCAATATCAGATGCTAATTACCTACCAGTCACCCTGATAACAGTACTGCTTGACTTCCACTCAGACTTAGTTGAGGGCAGAAGCTTTTTCATAATGAACTAAAATTATTCACTAATACAAATAGAGTTTAAAACTGTATGCCAGATAATAATTCCAGGCGATACTCGTATTTATTATTTTGCACGCAATTAGGCAATTTTCGACTCTATTCCTGTAATGTTTTAGTTCATTATTTAGTTTAATTAAAAGTAACAGAATATTGGTGGTAATGACACATTGATAGTACTTATACAATAGTCTTAGTCGAGTCACGCGGATCGAACGCGTACCACCCGCTGTCTGGGCCAGTAAGATGGCGCTAAATGTTACTGGCAAAAAATATTTAAATTCAATTTTTTTTCCGAGTTATTGTAAAATATAATTCGGTACATTAAAATGAAATAAGGTTGAAGTGAGCTGTCAATGGTTACAGTGGAGTGATAACCCACGTCAAGCTCTAGGAGTTATTCCTTTAGGCCAGTCTGCCATCATAATATTGACTCAAATGATATGATTGTCATTAGTTGCAAGAAAGACTGGGGTTCGGACGAGAGACTGTGTGGTAGGATTATTGTAGCACTACAGCAAAGACTGACAGAATTAATAACCTTAAGAGGGTTTACGCAGGCGGCGCGCCGTCCACGCGCTATTTGCCTCAAAATCAATGATTTTCAAACCTGTTAATACCCATTAATAACTTATCGTACAAACATGCAATTTGCGAATAATATTAGGAAATTTTGTCTTCTAGAGGACGTGAGAGGTTTTTTTAAAATTAAATAGCATGCTTGTAAATTATATTAAGATAACTAAAGTGAGATTTGCGTATTTGACGTTCAGAGTCAATTTCGAAGCCGTTAATCTCCAAAAATTGCTGATAGAATCAATAAACAAAAATATTTACTAATTGGTAATATCCTTAATAATTTTTTTGTCAAGACAGATTTTCTGATTTAGGTTACTTACTACGGAAAATAAAATCAAAACAATGTCTAATTATTCAGAAATTACGCGTAGATAAAATGATCTTTTTCAACGTTTTAACTTGCATTTATCATTATAATAATAGCATATTCTAATAGAAGAACATCTCTTTTAAAACTTACAATTCAAAATTTTCGTGTAATTAGCTTTATAATTTTTTAATAAATATTTTAAAACTACTATAAATTGAGGCGCGCGGCCGGTAGCCAATTCAGTCGGCCGTGAGCCTTTACGGAGTATGGTCACGTTCGTCCGTGCTGCGCCCGCGCCTCTCGTAAATACAAAGCCCGTTTCGCTATAGCGCGACTAAAACATTTTAGTACTTGGGTAGTAAGATTTTTTTTTTATAAATTTTAATACTTATATAATATTAAGAGTAACAATAAATTGTGTTTTAGACACAATAGGAAAGAAAAACAATATATTTTCATCAAAAAAAAAGGAAAAAGAAAATTTGAAAACTGAAAATTTTACTAAGGCCAGAAGTTACTTATTTTATACTAATAGGTATATTACAAATATAAAAATATATATTTTTAGCCGACTTAAAAAAAGTAGTAGATCGTATGTTTGTATGTACGTCATTTTCTCAAAAACTGCTTATTCTTTTTGAATGGGGGTTTCGTTATTTGGGTGTATAATTTCAGGGAAGGTTTTAGTACATAATACATTAGGATCTCTTCTGGAACTCTTCAATAACTAATAACAAATGAACCGAAATTGCTGTGATCGTATGTCTGTTTTGTTTTCACGATTTCATAATATAACATCACGTCTGTATTGAAGGGGTAAGCGGAGCAAAATATCGAGTAGGTACACCATTACCAATTAAAAGGCTCAATTTTTTGTTTTTTAATATTTATGAATAACTAACGGATTTCAAAAACCCTCTCGAGTTATGTATGTTTCAACGAATCATAGGCCTTCTTATAGTCTATCCAACATGCCGACAGATCCCTTTGAGAACGACGAACGTGCTGGTTAATGGCCATATTAAAGAGGAGTAGCTTCTTAGTAGCACGGCATTCATTCTTGCAACCATTTCGAGAGACAGACATGATAGCGTTATTATCAATATGTTCATTGACTTTGGCTCTCAAAAAAGATGTAAGAACTGTATAGACCGTCGGTTGACATGTGATCGGTCTATAATTCTAATATAATTATTTTTACACAATCGAAAAATCGGATGTTTCGACCGTCCTTTTCCTAAAATCGGATTCTAAATCGAATGGTGTGGTGTGGTGTGGTGTGGTGTGGTGTGTGTGGTGTGGTGTGTACCTCAGATTAACAGATTATAGGCTTCATAACATCGCGCTATGAGCCACGGAAACGGTTCAGTAACCAAAAACCTAACGTAATTCGGGTGAAACCGCGGGGCACAGGTAGTTTTTCGTAAACATGATATTATCTTCATCTAAATAAATACATTATTTATCATTAGTATTTAATTTTGAACAAAATTGCCCTGGACATCATTCGATTTTAACGAATATCTTAGGAGATATATCGTTTTAATCAAACATCACGCTATAGCACACTTACCATAAACGCGGATGAAACCGCGGGCACAGCTAGTCTAATATAAGCATATGAAATATTTTGTAAAAAAAAAAAATATATATCACAAACAAAAATAATCAAATGGATCAAAATGCTTTTTATTCCGACTATAGTCCGTGAGCGAGCGCGCTTCTCTACGCACACAAACGCGCTTGCGTCTGTGTGAGTGAATTTTGCTCCGATTTACCTAATCTTGACTTGCTGCGCGCAACGTAAACGCTCTTAAAGTATTGTAAAAGTAGCTTCTATCTGCGACTTCGTCCTCGTGAACGTCAAATTGACATAAAACATTCATCCACACTCGGAAATAGTGTAGCTTTATATGAGTGAAAGAGATTACCTCTAACATACAAAAAGACAAACAAACAACCTCTTTACAACGACAGTTTCTATAAAATTATAAATTAACACAAATGACGTCATCATAAAAAATACAAATTAACACAAATGACGTCATCATAAAAAATAAGTCAACACATTTTAGCGGCCACAGTCAGATCGAGACAATAGCTAACTGAACCAAACCGGTGTGTTAAATAATTATGCTATTATTATACACAAATTTAACGCTTACTAATCATGTTTAGTGTATATCCATTGCTGGCCAATCAAATTGGTGAAAATACATTGATTGTGTTTTGTTTTGAAAACGATTGTAAAGATTTAAAAAACGACTACATGATTTTAAAGTCTGGTAGCAGCACGAAGTTGGGAATTGGATCTGGGAAAAGGAAATAATTACGCGGTTTTGGCATAACTAAGCTTATCTGAAAACTAACTAATTGGTACTTAATAATTACCAAAAGTTATTAATACACGACTGTTTTACAGTTCTTGGACGTCTTGAGCTACTAAAATCAGATGAAAAAAAAACTGTCATTTAAAAAATATCTACAAGAATAACGTAACCAAGATTCTGTAAAAACTTGCAACGAGTGTCCGTGGAGTTCCTTACTCGTTCTTCTCCATGATGATCTACCTACGTTTGATAACTAGCCACTAAGTTCAACTTTCTGACTACTTGACCCACCCCTTGACAACTAAAAAGTGCCTGTTGATTGAAATAAATGTCTTTGACTTCAAAAAAAAACAATCATATTCTACAACCTACAACCTAAACAAAATACTAGAAAAAAAGCCTTAAAAACAACAGCCCATTTGTATATTACAGCGTGTATTTGACATAACCTTGCGTTGAACTTTACATCTTCTGTTCTCGACATTACAATGCCATCACTTACAAAGGGTCTTGACAAGCTTTCCTTGTGAAATCTTATTGTTTTCAGTCATTCTTGTCATAAAAATATAGTGGTAATGTCAAGCAGAAAGGGGAACTAAAAGTGGCACGGATTTTAGTGTTAAGAGATACTGTTTTTTGAAGTGAAAATTTCTTTAGCACCGTTGTGCCCTTTTTTTGGAATGGGTAAAAAATGTTAAACTCGCGTCAAGACACTTGACCCTGATCGAAAATTCGTAAGCGGCGTTGTGCACGTGTTTTGGAATGGGTAAAAAATGTCAAACTCGCGTCAGGACACGTGACTTGATCGAAGATCTTACGAATTTATCGTACACAAATATGATACGTCTTTAGCGTTTTCACTTCTGCCGGCATTCCCGGAGTGCAACCCCTCGTTTTTTTTTTTTAAGCAACTATGACCCGTGTCGTACCATAAGGACGTTTTTTCCTAATTCTCTTCTAGACCCTAATAATGAGATCGACAAAAGTTTTTTTTTTTCAATTTGGTTGAGTTTATTTATATATTGCTTAATACCTACTCTAGATTTAGTTTTCTTTTCTTTTCCGGATTTTTGCTGTTTCTTGTCTGAAGTTTAAACGATGACACACTGTATCAGTACCGCTAACACATCTTTTGAGAAACTGGTAAACTTTAATTCCACGGACAGTGTCTGCTAATAACGAACAATGCTTTTTAACAATATCCTGTACTATATAAAACTGATACAATCCAGCCGTCACACTTGAACTTCAGTTACCAAATATCTGAAAAAGGCCCTAGTTTTGAAATAAACAAGTAGTTACATATTACGTACAACATATTTCTCTACCCATTCTCATTTCTACTATGCTAAAATGACGTAGGACTGGCGACTCTAGGATCTCACTCCACAAGAGCAGTGACGTCAAAACTGACGTCAGGCACAAGTAGTCATAACCCTAATGTATTTACAATATCACCGAGAATACTGCGAACGTCAGTCAAACTTGACTGACATTCAGATGACCGTCAGTCTAAATAGGCAAGTAGGTATCACGTGTTTGTTTGTATATATTTTCGAGGGTGAAAAAAAAAATATATATATACCATCACGCCTGTATTCCCCGAAGGGTTAGGCAGAGGTGTACCAATGTACACCCACAGTTCGCCGGTATATTTAGGTCCCATGTAATAGGGGGCGAGCCTATTGCCATTAATCGGGCACAAATCCAAACTCTGAGGTGCTACTGAGAATTTCATAGAAAAACCCAATAACACTTTTTGCTCGACCTGGGAATCGAACCCAGGACCCCTTGCACAGCAGTCGCACTTGCGACCACGAGACCAACGGAGCAAGGGTGAAGTTTGCAATAAAACAAAAAATAGGCTCAATGATTGAAGAAGAGTTTGAGTTCAATAGCGATAACGAAAGCATTTGTTTTAAAACTAGCTTTTGCCCGCGACTTAGTGGCGTAGAAATCAAGGACACCTTAAAACATTCAGCAATAGTGTTATAGCTTAATTAATGAAATTACTTTATAATCGGACCAGTACGTTCAGAGATTATTCCTTAAAATAAAAAAAAATGTTTTAGTGTCCGTTACTCCACTAGACACGATTCTACCTAACATCTGGTAAACCAAAATAATAATACATTTTTTTCGACTTCTGGTTTCTATAGACAAAGCACTTATGAAAAAGTCCACTAGTTTTAATACTTGCGGCTATTACACCAAATAAGTTTAGGAGTGTTGTGATGACATAGTAATCAATAAACTAAAAGCTCATGCATTGACAAAAAAAATGCGCTTTGAGATGATGAAGACTTCATCAATGAATCTAACTAAATGTCTCAAGAAAAGAACTTCGTAAAAATATGGAAACAGTTGAAAACGTAAGTAAAAGATACTCATTCCTAAATGTATAGACCATGGATGAAGTACCTTCGAACCTTCAACAAAGTTCTCTCATAGCTAACAAAGGTTATACCAACAAGAAACTTGGCATTATTAGAAATATTTTGTGTTTATTGTACCGTAGGACTAGCCAGGGGTGGACTAAACCTGTCAGGGGCCCGGAACGGACTAAGCTTCTAAGGGGCCCGTGCGGCTTAGGCCTGACTGAAATTCGAGGCGGAGTAAGCCTATCAGGGGCCCGGGGCGGGAAAACTAAATGATACACTTTATTTGTATTTTAGTTAAAATTGTATAACTTAGTTCTCAAGTAGTAGCTAGATTGTACTCACTCGGTCGTTTTGTATTAATGTAAATTGAGCATCCACCGAACTCCAAACAGCCTTGATTAAGAGAACTAACTATTCATGATTTGGGGGCCCCCTAGGACCGGAGGCCTCCCGCCCTTAATCCGTCTCTGGGACTGGCAAAGATTGAAACATTATTTCTTGAGAATATTTACGTACGTACGTACCTATATCTCGTAGTCATACATATGTTTTTAGACGCGGCGTCGGCTAAGATTAATTGTTTTCTAAAAATAATCTTCTAAACAGTGAAGACATATTGTGTTCAGCATTATTTTGCTTTGAAAAATATTTTAAGAAAGCGTTAATTATAAACTTTACTCTCTTAAACAAAATAAATAGATTTATGAACTAGTAATCTCGGAGCTAGAATATAATTATAAGAGATTTATACGCCCCATTTTTATTATATCAGTCGTTTTTTGCGTGAAATGTTACGCTCACTATCTATAAACAAAAGAGTGATAAATTAAATTCCTAAACTTCAAAAAAACTACGAAAAAAAAACAAATATTATCATAGCACTCAGAAATAGAAAACCATCTAAACATCGGAATTTTCAAAATAAACTAAGCAAGGACATAAAAACCGACATTCCAGGCAAAAACCACGGGCATCACTAGTTTTAAGATGAGGTAAAAGTGTAGTGCGGGCGATTCCGCACTTGGATGCATGCCAACACCTCTTCCGCTCTGATCGACGAATAAAAACCGATAACGACCGAGTCCAAGGGACACGATCGTGATATAAAGGTGGTCTCACACCAGAAGCATTCGCCTCTGTAATGCAGAAACTCAGATATTACAGCATTATGGCCTGCGCGGACGGGAAGGCAGAGAATTTTAAATTAACTAATTGAATTTAATGCTAAATCGAAATAAGGTATACATTGCCCGAAATAAGGTATATGCAGCTGCCCTGCTATGCTCTGATCACCGAACATTGAAATATATACCTTAATTGGATTGGATAACTAATTAATTCAATTGATACATTTAAAAGCCTTTGCCGTCCCGTCTGCCAGCCTGCGCGGGCATTAATATCATGTTGCTAAGCCCTACCAGGGTCCATAACAATCCTTTTGTAACATTTTTTTACACATTATGGTATGCAAATAAAAATGAATATGAATACAATTTTCTCATCTGGAGCATTCACCTGTAATGTAACAGTTCAGATTCAAGCTCAGAATCGCATCTTGGATTCCTATATTACAGGCCAACGCTGGTCAATCAGTGAGGCAGTAGGATGCTCATAATAGTCAAATCTTGGCTCTTTACATTACAAGCGAATGCTCCCGGTATGGGAGTGCCTTTAGACTAAATTTTGTTGTGTATTTCATAAATGAGTCTCCTTTTTCACACAACACGTTTTTGCTGCAAAACAAAAAAAAATTAACCACAAAAGCATAGAGTCGTTAAATTGTAAAATTAAAAAATACTGGAGACTCTTCTAATCAATTTGGACTATAGAAAGCGATGAAAGAACAATATTATTTTGATCATCTCAGTACTAGATAAAAAGCTCAATTGGGTAAAAAGGAAGAAAATGTATATTGAAAGAATTCAACCATTATTACTATTTATAAACTATGGTAATATATTTAATGAAATTCTAATTTCGCCCATTTGTGGTTGAATATTGGGATGAGATATCTCTAAATAATTAAATTAGTTACGTCAAACTAATTCAGTATGGCAAATGTGTTACCTACAGTCCCATAATATAAAAAAAAACGACTTATTCTTAGACTTGATTAAAAATAAATACAGCGTTAAGTGTCGTTTTGGAATTAGGGGGTGAAACTTCAAATCTTTTACGCCCAAATCCATAAACCATGACCAAGTTCATAATCCGTGCTTAATAATATCAACCTATTACTGTTTCGCTGCTGGGCAAAAGCCTCTTTTCGATTGCATTGATTAGCATTGATTACCACGCCTGAAAAAGGCTCGAGTTTGTGTATGTATGCATTAATAAGTCCAGGTTTCATCAAGCTAACGGCCCGCCTGATGTTAAGCGGTCACCGCTGCCTATGAACACTTGCAACACTAGAGTTTTTCTTAATCAGTGGTTAATTGCCATTAAATTCGCTGTCAACGCCTATTTCTCAGTAACATTCAAGTTCCTATCTCAATTATCCACTTATCTTTAACTATTGTACTAATCTCTGCATGTTACATGACAGGTTTCTAACTAATGGCTTGAAAGTTGCCAATATAGAAAAGACAAATTGCCCCATAAATCGTCGGGAACATCGAAGGTGTTGCCAGTTTACCTTTTATGGGGAAAATTACAAGTTTTTTTTAAGTTTGTGCAACTATGTTATGAGTGTTCGACATGGGATATTTCTTGTTCGTTATCTTGGTATACTATGTTTTTTTCATTTGAATGAAATATGAAATTCACATAATAAAATAGATTCTATTGCGCTTGCATGTTTGGTCTTTGGACTCACATGGAGAAAATAGTACATAGCTGATTTTGATATGCTTTTCTTTCAAATTCAAATTCATTTATTTATTTTGTGAACATAGGTGATTACAGATGTTTTTCAATGGATTAATGTACAGCCATGTCCCGCCGTTAGGCATACAAAATCAGTTATAGTGTTAGTAATATAAAATGTACGAGTATAAGCATGTCAAATTATCAAAATTGTGTCAATACAGTAGGGAAAATGTACAAAAAATATAAAAAAAAAATGTTAAATAATAATGTCAAAAGTACGGGTATATGCATGTCAAACTATCAAAATTGTGCCGATAAAGTAGTGAAAATGTCATGTAAGTATAAAAAAAATGTAAATTATAAATATTCATCAGAACTTGTCATCCATATAGGTACTCTTTGACTGAATAATATACCTTGTCATTTAGTAACTTAAGGAGCTTATTATTGAATTCATTTTTATTCTTACTATTTTTAATATCACACGGTAATTTTTTGTACAATTTAGGTGCCATTGCATAGACACTTTTATAAGCAAAAGCAGTCTTAGTAACTATTGTTTTTAACTAACACTAGAATTGTAATTTCCAACAGAAACTCCATTTTATTAATAGACCCTTTTGTGGAGGCAGCGTTGCCGTGTTTCGATTTGCAAGGTATAGGTGTCAGTGTAATTACAGGGAAATACGACATTTCAACTTTGTCTCTGAAGTAACAACGAATCTGCAAAACTCTGGTATTGCAGATATCTATATGCGGTAGTGACCACTTATCATCAGGTAAGCCGTCGCGTCGGTTAACAAAAAAAAAGTCTAATGGAAATTTTCAGAAGCCGTAAAACTCAAGACTGAAAAAAAAAATAGGTTATCATTTACCATTAACATCTCACTACAAAATTGAATCATAAACCATGAGGTAAAAGAAACGCAAAAAATAAAATAATAATGAATCCCCCAAATCATAATAATATTATTATACCTCATAAATAATAACTTCAAAAAAACGTAAAAACTATTTCAGACGTCCCCATTTGAGTATTACGAAAGCGTAATAACGGGGACAGCACGAATTGGTACGAAATGGTACGAATTACGCGCTAGTTAGAAAAATGTCAACTACTTTACAATCATTTTATTCGATGTTTACGATATTATATTCTGTTTTTACGCACAGCTGTGAACTATCGTGTGCAAATAGTGAAATTACAGGCACATGAGACATTTTAACTTTGTCTCTTGGATTGCAACAAAATTGCAAGGCCTTTGGTATTGTAGATGTCTGTAGGTGACCATATTGCCGTCTGTTGTCGACCATCCCAAGACGTTTAAAAAAAACATAGTTACCATTAATTACTGCTAAATAGAATGTTACAATATACTTAGCTTGTAACATAATTACCAGCATATTTTTATCGCAATGTAAGGCAAAGGCCGCAAGATAATTCACGAGCATCAATCACCACGCTTGCTCAAGCTGGATTAACAGTTTCAGACTTATATTGGTTATAAGATCCAGGTATGTTTCCTTCATCAATGTCAGAGACGTCTGAAAAAAAAAACAAAGGAAGTACGTATGTCGAAAAAGTGACATTGGTACTTGCTAATGGGTTATCATGACCCTAACCTAATATATAAATTGAAACTATAAGTACACATATCTTCTTAACGCCATATTTTTCTAACTATCCTTATTTCAGCCATGCTAAGATAACGTAGGTCTGGGGACTCTGGGTTCTTGGTCCAGTACGAAAATCACATTACCGAAATTGGTAAAAAGTTACGAAATTATGAAGTCTGGTTTAGCTACTGGATCCTTGTCTAAGATAGACATTTCTGCCCTTAACTGCACGCTTACTTATTTTTAAATGGCGCTTAGATCAAAATAAATACGTCGGCCAATCTTGCTTGTATCAGATTAGGAAAGTTTTTAATTGCTGAAATAAACATAGCGGTTAATTGAACCACAATTTATGTTGTTGTTTGTGTGTTATCTCCGTGTTGGATCATAATATTTAGAATATTTGTACGTGATAGAGAGTATGTATTACAAGAGTCCGTGATTTAATTGCATTTGCATTTTTCTCATTCCATTCTCAGAAGGTATTTTTATAACATTGCTTTTCATAGTATTGTCATTGCGCTGCGGTTAGCTGCTGTAGCTAGGCGCAGTCCAGTGACAATGTCAGTCAGCTGCATAGTTATAATAGTGACTAAAAATAAAAATGGTTTTTCAGTAATTCGTTAATAGTTTTATTTTTTAATATATCCGTAATAAAATGCACTATATTGCATATAAACATTAATTTTTTAAAGTGTAAGTAATTCATTACTTTGAGTAAACAACCTTGTGAAAAGGTTTTATTTAGGAAGAACACGGATGGTTTTTAGTCAAAGAGTCTGACACTCCCTTCCGTTGCACCCAGAGTGGAAGAAATCATTTAATGATTAAACATCCTAAAAAAAGATAGATATGATATGCGACCTAAAATAGTTACACTAATACACTATACACTACTACTACGCACTAGTTATACTAATTTACGTTAGTAATTGGTAGGTATAAAATATACCTACCAATTACTAATGTTAGTTAGTACAAATGTTACAAAAGAGCTACAGTTGAATTCAAAAGCAGAATAGACACATAGTAATCAAAGCCGGTACACAAAACTTTCCACATCCATTCGCTAGCGAATATTCCAATTTACACAGTACCTAGATCGTCCTACATACCTACAGAATCCCTGAAATTCCCAGTACTATGCCGACAACTGAGAGCGAATCAATACCGTTGCTAGGTGTCCCGAACTTGCATCTGTGTGCATGCACACATGCATATAGTTTGATGAATGTTATGCGCTTCAATTATTCAGAGAACTGGGTCACGACGGAAACTGGGTTTTATTTTGTTGTGGAGAGGGTTGGTTTTTCATTGGTAACGTTGTGATGCAATTACTTGTATGTAATCGTCATCACACTGTTGTATAAAGGATAGGTTGGTGGGTATGTACTGCTGTAGACGGTTTTGTATCTAAGAGAATGTTTTCAGAAGGTTTAGCTTGGTAACCGTTCTTTACATAGTAAGCCCCGCTTGCTACAGGCAAAGTTATCTTCTAAGTTGTAAAAAGACACTTAATGAAGCCGAACTGCCTCGTTAGCCTAGTGGTCCTAAGCGCGACTGAAACGCTAGAAGTCTTGGGTTCTATTCCCAGGTAGAGAAAAGTGTTTTTGGGTTTATGAAATTTTCAGTAGCAGCTCGGAGTTAGGATTTGTGCCCGGTTAATGGCAATAGGCTCACCTCCTATTAAATGGAACTTAAACATACCGGTGAATTGCGGGTGTACATTGGTACACCTCTGCCTAACCCTTCGGGCAACACTGGCGTGATGGATAGAAAGATTTTATGAGGAAAAAGCTGAGTTAATGACTATGTGATGTGTGATACACCCTGTATTAAAAGCAGCACTTGTAATAATTATTAAACAACATTAACCACACGTAAACACCTAAACTAAATAAATCGTCAACCAAACAGTTTGATCGACTATTCCCTGTAAGCCTTATTGATACTTTAGCGAGCCGTTGCACCGAACATTCTAGGAACAGTATCGATCAGATATTCTTGCTACTAGAATAAACATTACTAGGGACTCGAACTTCCAATAAATGGAAGAAATGTAATACTCGAGCTAAATTAAGCTCTAATGCTTCGTAGTACGGACGTTTCTAGAAAAACTATTTTATTTCCAGTTAGCTACCTGGAAGAATCCTATTAATATTTTAAAGCTGAAAAGTTTGTTTGTTTTTAGTTTGAATGCGCTAATCTTTAGAACTGCTGGTGCGTTTCTGAAAATTCTTTCGCTTATGGGAAGTTACGTTATTCCTAAATGTTGTAGGTTATATTTTGTTGTAAGAGAATTGTAGAGATCTGTAGAAAAAATCACACGAATGAGTATGCGTTTGTAGGGCGAATGGCGAGCATTGGGTGGCTCACCGGCATCGGCTGTTACTAGGGATTGATAGTTCACCTCAAACACACCTTTGCCAAAATTCACTGAAGGAGGTTTTTATATAATACCACTGGTGGGGCTTTAAAATATCTGCCGGGGCTCTAGATTGTTGGAAAGAGATACCGCACCCCTGGAACGGATGGGTTTTAGTCAGTAAAAGTCTGACAGTCCCTCCCTACCAAAGGAGAAGACATTTGATGATTTCCAATCAGTAAAAAAAGGGCTTTAAAATATAACAGTTTAGTTTCTTGCTCGTTCTTCTTCGTAGAGGTCTACCTACGTTTTGAAACGAACAACTAGTTTCAACTTTCTGACTAACTGAGCGACTCCTTGATAATTTAAAAGTGCCTGATGCTAAAGAAAACGACTTATTTAAATGTTAATGATAACAAGACTTTATGACGTCGTATTAAAAACTACTGTCCTCTCCACAAATATTCATACACCATTGAATTATTACTACACCTTAACAATAAGTCCCTATTGTTCTACTAACAACATCCAATCAAATCACACCAATTTCTAGGAATGCATTGAAGTTTACCTACATAACCCAGAAACATGAGACAAGCGGAGCGATCGTAGTCCGCCACTGACCTGATTCAGCGATGAATCACACATTAGGCTGGTTGCAAATGTGCGTCCATCTGGTAATGAGAACAAATATATTGGGTGCTGTTTCTGTGGTGTGTCATTTCGAGTGAAATAACTGAAATGGTATTAATCAAAGTGATTTAAAAATATTGTAGAGGGTCTATCAAAAGAAATGTCATAGAAAAACTATGAAACAATATGCGTTTCTTTAAGCATTTATAATGCGATCTGTCACTAGACTTGATCAGTAGGTTGAAATATCGCTTTGTGACATCTACATACTGAGAGTATTATTAAATGGCTTTGGTATTAATGTATACCTGTACCTCTACATTATAGGCAATAGTTACTGTTCCATGTACGAAAGACTGGTCACATACATAAAACAATTGAACATTGATCACCAATTTACGAGTCTTCGGTCAGCTGGTACCTCTCGCTAGAACCCGCGGGTCCCCATGACCACATAATTTATTTATAAGTGGACAATGGCAATCAGTTTCGGTGTTGGTGATTAAAATAAATAACAAAAATATAATTTTTATTTTGCAATTTATTCAGACGTTTTCATAGTAAACGCTCATATGACACCAGCCTAAGTGTGTTTTAGATTGCAAAACTAGTGTCGTGAAACTATAGTTTGACAACAGAAAAGTTTATTATCACTTGAAGTCTGTCCAACTAAGAAAACTACGACTGCTGTTTACTAAATACGCTGTTTGTATATTAAAAACGAGCATATGACTTCATTTTGCAGTATTTGATCACGAAATATATTGTTAAATATGTTTAAATGAAATGTAAATGTTTGGTATAAAAACCTACTAACTTATTGCTTTATCTGGAATTAACAAAAACACCCAATTCAGTGTAGTAAAAAGTGAAAAGTAACTGAAAGTATTGATGTCATGATGGCCCAACGGTTAAGACATGGCCACTCATGCAAGAGACTGTAGGTTCGCAACCGGGCACGAGCAAGTACCAATGCAAATTTACAAATTTATTATTTGTGTGTACTTTTTAAGTTTATTTTTGCATCATTGTCACCGCCAATCCGCCTTGAGCGAGCGTGGTGATATTGATCGCCAAGCTTGTGGCTTTTCAGTATGGAAGGTTTTGCACTGGTGGTTAAATGGAGTAATAATAGGCTGGTATTATTTTTATTATAATTTTATTTAGCTTCTATCAGCTTATAGGTAAGATACTCATTGCAATGTAACTCCAAGTCAATAAATATTAAAAAGTGATCTCAAAATCGCATTGGATGCAAACCTGTTACAATATTTATAAGAGAGATGTAAACAAATAAATAAATAAAACAATTCTGAAACTCTGAAACAAACACAATGCATATGTTAAGCTTTGACCTACCACGTTACACGTGTCTACGTGTGGGTTACGTGCTAATAAATAGGTAGTACCGACTGTTCAGTATCGGAATATAAGCTCTAACTAGTGAGGGGGCGAAGTAATTTCCTTAGCAACTGTTACTGTTTTAGTTTACTGAAAAGCGGACTTTGCCAAGGTAAAATCATTGCCAAAGTCGACGTCATCCAATCTGAAATGGCTGTTAGAACTATGGTGGTTTTAAAAAGGAGACTACAAATTACTTTCTTCCCTTTTTGGTTCTCGGGAAAAATTAGTTCAGAAAGAAAGCTATAGTCATGATCATCTGCCTAGCCTTTTCCCAACTATGTTGGGGTCGGCTTCCAGTCGAGCCGGATGCAGCTGAATATCAATATTTTACATGGAGCGACTGGCTATCAGATCTCCACAACCCAGTAAAAAAAAAGAAAGCTATAGTATGGTTATAAATTAAATGGGGCCCCTTTAATTTATAACTTTACTACATAGCTTCCGCTGGCGACTTCGTCGGCACGTACATTTTTCCAGGATTAAAAGTACCCTATGTGCTACTACAGACTATAATCTGTCTATGCACTAGATTTCATTCAGATCCGATCAGCCGTTTAACCGTGAAATATTACCAAACATCCATCCATCCATCTATCCATTCATCTTCAAAAACTTTCGCATTTATAATATAATTAGGAATCAGTAGGATTAGTAGGATTAAATTAATACAGTAGGATTTGATTTCAATTATTTGTTGTTATAGCGGCCATAGTAATACCTATTCTGAGAAAATTAAAATGTCTTCTTAATACGGTTCAAAAGATACAGATGCCACTGACAGACGGACAGACGACCAGTCGACGGAGACTTAGTAATATGGTCCCGTAACCATTTTTCGGGTATAGAACCCTATTAACATGCTAAAGATGACACGCCAAGCATACAATGTGTTTTATTATGTTTATCGTTAACTACGGCTACTAGGTAGCTACAGCGATGTCGATCTAATAATGGCATGGAAGCGTCGGTACAGTATAATTAAAGTTTAATGTCGTGTATACAAGATTCACGGCGTATTTAGGTTTAGAATTAAAGTTGTAACTAACAAAATTCTTGGCTAGATATGCGTTGTTTTTTTTTAATTGTTAGTCGTGCTATTCAGTAGAAATGTCCTTCCAATTTCGATAAGTAAGCTTAAACGGGAACTGTCATTTATCAACTCTAAAATCAGACTGGGATGACAAGCCCACCACACTATTCCTAATGCAACTGTTGAAAGGCAAAATCACCAGTGGAGATCACCAGTAAAGCGCCGAGGCAATGGAGCTTGACAATTCCCGGAGAAACGATTCAACTACGACTAGCGGACGAGTAAGAAATAAGATAATTTCCACTTTCCTACAAACAAGCAGGATGCAGAACATAACTAGGCCAATAGGCACAAAGGAACTAAGGGGAAGACTGCGATGACAACTGGTGAACTGTCTTCTGTCAGTATCTAGCTGTCATCCTATAAGTCTAATGCTAGACATTGACAGCTTACCTGAAGCTCACATCACCTAACTAAATCGAGGGACATTACAGAATAGACCGACTGGTAAGCAATGATGTGGTGGACACTTGCAAGCTTGCCTACTAGATTACTATCTAGCAAGTGTTGCAGTTGTTACTATCGAATTGTTTGTTAAGGAATTGATAGTTATTGCAGAGAGAGATTTATCATTCCTTGGTCTTTTGATCCGCGGTCTTAAAGAAAAAAAGATTCCACATTTCAATACCTACATTAACCCTACTACTACACACTTAAGGCCTATTCAGACCTAAGCGGTATTCGCTACCGTCTGCGGCAGAGAAAACCCAGTGGGTATGCGGTAATATTACTGTTCAGACCTAAGCGGTATTCGCTACCGTTCGTAACCCGCGTGGTATGTACCTCTACCCACAGCGGCAGCGAATATCGCTCAGGTCGCTCTAGCCGCGGTACTTGATACTAAATACCTGAGCGAAACCCGCGCGGTATGTACCTCTACCCACAGCGGCAGCGAATATCGCTCAGGTTTGAATAGGCCTTTAAATAGGTAGGCAGTAACTCAACATAATATTTCTGAGTAGCAGGCACATCTAGCACCACTAAAACGCTTAAAGTCCCGCTGGTTTATTATGACCGTGCACTTAGATCACATAAAACATTATAGGTGAAGTTGTAAACACGTTAACGCGCGATCGAACTAACAACCTGTCGCGTCTACACTTGTATGATTTTCTGTCATTTCTCCGACAAATTGAGAGCAATCGAAATCGGATTTCGAAGTGCACTTAAGACGTTATTTGAAAACTTGTGTTACGGATGGCGCCGATCATTATAAGACAAGAGTGTTCTTTGGAAGGTGTTTATAAATGTACTGTCATAAGGCACACTGAAAATTGAAATGCTATAATAGATGTTTTCAATAATTACCATGCAAAGTCAAGTCAAAGTCAAATTAATTATTCCAATTAGACCATTAAATGGCACTTTTAGACGTCAATTAATTAAAACTTTTGAATCTAGCTGCCCATTCCAAAAGGTAGTTTCGTATGGAGAAGAACGGGCAAGAAACTCCATATGCTTTCAAGGCATTAGATTATTCTAACTCTGTCATGTTCTGTTCTATCATGGCAAACGCTTTTCTAATTCTGCCATAAGCTATTCTAATTCTGTCATGGGCTATTGTGTCGTAGTCGGACCTATTCAAATTCTGTCATACTATTCTGCCATAAGCTACTCCTTCTGTGAAATGCTATTATACAATTACATGAGTGATTCTAATTCTGTCATCCTGTCATAAGTTATTCTTACTCTGTCATGTGCTAGTATTTCATGGCATGAGATATTCTGATTCTGTCATGAGGTATTCTATCTCTGTCATGTGCTATTGTATCGTGTTATTAGCTATTCTAGATTATTCTTACCTTCTCTTAATGCTTATTAGAGGAGATGATTAAACGCCAACATGTTTCATTACAAATAAGAACTGACTTCATTGCATTGCAAATCTTCAAGCCACTGTAAACTAAATTTAACTAAATTCCCTCCTACATACTAATGAAAACCCACACACGCTGTATTTATAGTAATACAAAAATCAATATTTCAATGTCATTCAGTGGAAGATTTCAACAAATCATTATTGTTTACCTATTCAGGCTAAACGTTGGGTACTTACTATTGTTAGAATCGTGTTTTATGTGTTATGTATAATTATATTTAAATGGGAGTTATTTCTATGTCTGTGTTTATATTATGTGAGCATTAATTTACTAGCTGTTCCCCGCGACTTCGTTCGCGTGGCTTATTGCACCCGTGGGTTGTAGCGTAATGTTATATAGCTTATGCCACTCACAAATAACGTGGCTTTCTATGGGTAAAGTAATTTCAAAATTGTTTATTTATTTATTTATTAAACTTTATGCACAAAATGTATAAAATACACCGTACAAAGGCGGACTTAATGCCTTAGGCATTTTCTACCAGTCTACCTTAGGGTGATGCAGAGACGGAACAAAGTAGGTGCAAGAAACAGAAAATTTCCAAGAATTAAAATATATGTTAGATAATAAATACATAAATACATACATATAAACAAAAATTGATTAATTGTTTCATTAGATCCAGAGACTACCCCCTACCACCTCACAAACTCATAAATTTTACCTCTATAAAATATTAGTACTTATAGATGGAGGTAATTTTCTAAATACGTGGGTATTTACGACAGTCGATAAATGTGATAAAATATCTTGCAAAGCTAATTGCATCAAAGTCATGTTTGGTTGTAACCTTAAAATTCTATATTTCACTATAAGTTTCAGCTAAAAACAGTTATAGCAGATCAGAAAAAGATTGGAAAAACCAGTTATTGCTACCTAAACCAATTTCAGCAAAGAATAGCCATTGCGTTTTCAAATGGGAAAGTCCAGAATATCCAAAAACAATTTTTATTACCTGTTAACGATTCCAACTGGGAATCCCCGAAGATAAAAAAACATTATTGACCTACAAAAGATTCGCGAGGAAAGTATTTGAAACCATATCGAACTACATTGAATCTAATATAGTTATGATTGATTTATTGTTGATTTTATGTGTAATTTTTTTCTGAAATCCTACCTATACATAAGACAAACCCGAAATAGGACGTCCTCTAGCTGAGTGGAGTTATGGTGGGTCCACACGATACAGACTTAAAACAGACTTCTATTGAATTTTGTCTGTACAACAAATCAGTACAGACAAATGTCGGTGTACCAGAAAAGTTGGAACTCTGCGTACATGTCTGTACGATTGTCGGAGCAAAACTCATGATATATGGTGATTATTGAATTACCTAATTTATTCATTAAAATCGAAGTCTGAACTGATGAAAAGTCTGCACAGACATTTGGTAAAGACCTCTGAGTAAAAATTTTTACTCAGACTTTATAGTCTGTGCAGATATCTGTACAGACAAAAGTCTGTATCGTGTGGACCCACCATTACATGTATGTACGATATATGAGTAGGTGAATATCAACTCTATCGGGTACGAATTGAATGCTTTTATCAAACATTAGCCTGCTTTATACCCCGCCGTGCAATACGTCTTTGGTTACTGCTCCGCTCCTGTTGCTTGTAGTATGATGTTCTATTCACATAAACCTTCCTATTGAATTGCTCTGTTTATTGATGAAAACCGCTTTGAATTCCGTTGCGTTGTTTATCAAAGTGTACAGAGGGACTGATGGCAAGAAGCGACTTTGTTTTATACTATACTATAGAGATTGTATACCATCACGCCTGTATTCCCCGAAGGGTTAGGCAGAGGTGTAGTACCAATGTACAACCACAGTTCGCCGGTATATTTAGGTCCCATGTAATAGGATGTTTTATACAGATTGTAATATTAATATTATAAAGCCAAGTAGTGTCCGACCGAAAGTTCGGTTTCGGTTTCGGTTTCGGTCGAGTTTCGGCAAAAAAACGAGTTTCGGTTTAGTTTCGGTTTCGGCAGCAAACCTGCCGAAACTACGACCGAAACCGAAACTGCATTCGGGAGTTCTCGCGCTTTGATCGGTCATGTTCGGTGCGGTGAATTCCATCCAAGCGTCGAAGATTTTGCCGCGTCTACGTGCCTAATCATGTCGTGACAGGCTTGTGTTTGCAGTTAGTTTTGTTTGTTGTGAGTTTTCGTGTGATTTATTTTGAATTCGGTAAGTTTTATCACGTGATATAGCATAAGAGTCGGTAGTAATTTACTAGGTAGTAAATCTATATTGTTGAGGTACGGAACAATAAACATAACAAAGTAATACATGGATCATAGTAAAATCAAGTTTGACTTAACGATCTAAATATTTTTTTTTTAGCGTGTGGGTTAAATTAACCAAAATACACATATATGTGTATGTTTGTTTAGATATAGCATTACCTATACCTAAACAAACACTAGTTAGGTACTTGGTACTTACTTTAGTGCATTAGTGGTGATAATATTAAGGATTCAGAGTTTCAAAGTTCATTTGAATAATTTTCACCAAGGTATACAAGTGGCAAGTATAGTTAGACCTAGGTACATAATTGGGTAGATGACACCAATGATTTCAAGAAACAACTTCACAAAAAACATTTAATTTTAGCACTAAAAACCCGATGGTTTTTTAAATAACTATAAAAATCGATTTTTAGGTGCTTTAAAATCAATAAATAGTTAGTGAATTGAGATGACAAAAAAGTGACGTCATAGTTGAGTATTGTCATAGAAAATCTATGGGGGAATGGCGTTTTGACAGCTCATAAAAAGTACGTCAATTGATTAGTGGTGTCATCTACCCAATTGTGTTTCTTTTGTTTTTTAAATTAACACGCACTATTAGCACTTAAATAGGTACCTGCCTAGGTATCCGTATAGTAAAATATTATTTCATTTCTGTTTTTTGATTTAAAACGTTATCTAATACCTACCCCCAAACTAAAACCGAGTGCAACATTGACATGATCCTTGTTAGGAAGTTTCGGTTTCGGTTTCGGTTTCGGCCGAAACTGAGACCGTTGCCGAAATTCGTTTTCGGTTTCGGTTTCGGTCGTAAAAACCAGTTTCGGTCGGACACTAAAGCCAAGAGTTTGTTTCTTTATTTGAACGAGCCAATCTCAGGAACCACTGAAACGATTTCAAAAAATCATTTTGTGTGGTATAGCCTCTTTATCGAGAAAGATCATAGGCTACACCACATCACGCTACAACCCACGGGAGCGGAACAGTATTACTAAATATAATTCAGAAATCGTCAATCCACCTCCAGTGTGGCAAATATCTATCTAAAAGTTAGCACATCATAATTATACAGGCGATCGATACTTAATACAACTACATACGTATCCACAGTCCGTTAGGATCTATATAAAGAAACACTACATAGTTTCTTGACCTAATGATTCATCCGTTGGTATCGGTACAGCACTGCTGTTTATTTGAGCATAAGATTGTTTAAAAAAAGAAGTAATTAGTTGATATTTGATTGTGTTTTGTTTAATATGCAGTAAAATGTAAACGGACTACTATCTTTCCTATTATTTTTACTATTTTTATCTGAAACTTTGCTGTGCCCGATAGGGTCCATAATTGTTTCTATTTATAAATACCTACCCTAATCCTTTTTTATAAAAAAAAACGTTGCCCCACAATTAGAATTTCTCCTGTATTGTGGGTGCGTTATAAAATATATGCATACAAACATAATTATGTATGATCACATACACAAATAGCTACACCTAAGTGTAAGTCATACAAATATTTGTTCCGTGCGGGAATCATACCCGCGATACGCAATGCAACAGCCAAGCGCTCTGCAGCCACTATGCCAATCATACCGACATACAGTCCACTCGTCACTTACAGGGCTCTTAGTTCTAAAACTCGTCTGTTAAATCTCAGTTATCGCTCTCCAAAAATATTTTCACACTCTATAATTAATCAAAACATAGTGACAAACAACTAAGTAATAAAACCTATTTTCGTTACTTCCTAACAAAATTTGAACATGTTCATGGAATACCAAACCCGTGACGTCATTATCATAAATTATCGTTTTTACTGTAGATACGTACCTACATTCACGGTACATTAAGGCAAGGTATGACGTCACTCGAACGTACTTTGTGCACCTAGCAAATAGAAAATGGTGAAAAACACGGAAGTAGGCATCTAGTTAAATGGCTTGAAAGTATTCTGTTTTCGTCTACTATGTTTTAAAGCTTTTATTAACTGAACTAGATGTGTTCAGTATACTTAATACACCATAAATTTTATTTTGTTTAAAACCACCCCAATATTTAGAAGAAAAAAACAAAAACGAAATTATTCAAATCGGTCGGCTTACAAGATATTTTTTTTTTTTATTCGTGACCGGTAAGATTCTTGTCTTGGTCAAAGGTGACGTAGACAAAGTCTACGATGGAATGAGGTAACCCAGAAAACGCCTGTTCATCCTAACTTTAAAGAGATTAGGGTTGAATGCGTTCGGTAATACAAATACAAATATAGATTTAGGGAAGGTAAGCTTATGGTGTCATCCAACTTGATGCTAGGAAATGACAATTAGACCTAAACCATACATACACAAACACTTCAACTAAATTCATCGAGAGATATTTTTACAGAAAAAATCTGCTGTCCGGTATAAAATACCAGCAACAGTGATTAAAGTTTTATTGATTTTATTTGCTTATGTAATAACAATTCATAAAAACCATCAAGCAGTGTGATCCGATATTAATACGGGTTTTTTTTTCTTCGAGATGGGTAAGCTCTTAATTCTAGTCTTGGTCAGAGGTGACATAGACAAAGTCTGCGATGGAGTGAGCTTACCCAGAAAAAGCCTGTTCACTCTAGCTTTGAAGAGATTAGGGTTGAATGCGTTCGGAAATACAAATTTGTCACAAGTTGTGCACGGATCTCAAAAGAAATACATTTTTTTAAATCGATTGATCCAAATTAATTAAATTAAACGAAAGTGTCCGCTTTCTCACGCCAATAATGTCGTAAAATGGCGCCAGACTTATTATAATTTCCTTAAATTGTCACACAAAATACACACGTTTTATAAGTTCAATCACTTACTCATATAAACACTTGAATTACCCACTTTTTTAAGTTATTGGATGGTAAACAAGCCCACGGCCACGGCCCACTCCACCGCTACCTATAGACATCTGCAATGCCGGAGGCCTTGCAAATGCGTTGCCATCCCAGAGACAAAGTTGAAATGTCTCATGCGCCTGTAATTACACCGGCACCCATACCCTTCAAACCGGAACACAGCAACGCTGCTTAGCGGTAGAAATTGGTATGGCCTTAGTACTTCCCCGGATAAGCTTCTTCGCAAAGAGCTTTACTCACTTAAACACTAAAAATATAAATAATTAGGATGTAGGTCAAGAAAAATCATGATGATGACTTGCAACAAGACAATGATTTGCTCTGAATGCATGAACATAGAGGGAAAGACCAGCTGTTATTTTTCAATCTTCTTTATCGTGTGGGCTATAAGGTCCAATCCAACGACCCACACACCCTAGTGTCAGAGTTTCTAAACCGCCTCAAGGGCCTCTGACATGGTTACCGATGTCAGTGATGTCCAAGATAAACTTAGAAAGTACGTATGAATTAGAAAAAGTCACATTGGTACTTGCCCGTGTCCAGTTGCGAACTCCCAACCTCGTGAATGAGAGGCGGGTGCCTTAACCACTGGGCCATCACGACTGACGACGACTGACGGACGATGATTTTTCAATGATTATCATAATCATCATAATGTGCATTCATAAATGTAGGTTATGTAGGTACTATCTAAGTTTATCTTGGACATCACCGACATCGGTGACGGAAAACAGCTACTGTAGTAGTAGTGAATACAAATCTAAAGTCACCAATCCGCCTTAATCAAGCGTGGTGAGCAATGCACGTGCCTTCTCTTTATAGGAAGAGGCCTTTGCCCTGCAAAGCAATGAAACAGCGATAGGCAGGTATTATCATAAAAATAATCAGTATAAATCTCCTTCCGTGAATATATAGGCTCACTACATCTAAATTCATTAAAGGAAATGTTTATAGAATAGCACTATAAAAGAGAGTGATGAAAAAAAGCATATGCTGTACAAAAAGGAGAAAAATAAAATAGAGGTTCCAATATGGGATAGTGGAGCGATATCGTGTGAATTGAACCTTCAAAAAAGTCAATAACGAGGGCTTTTAATTTCGTTTCGCTGACGCCGTTCATCGATAGCAGGGATGTTATGGATATGAACTTTCGGATCTGGATATGGATTCGGATATACGGGGGGAAAAAAAGACAAATCACATATCTGTGTAACTACGCATACTGCCCATCAAACTAAGTGCATACATATGTACACTCGCCCCTTTTTCCCATAGGGGTTTTTACCCATTCTTTTTACTCATTCATTTTTTTTTAAGACGGGAAATCATCATATAACTTCCCCCGCTCTGGGCGGGGCGGGAGGGAGTGTCAGACTTTTACTGACTAAAACCCGTCTATGTTCCTTTCATGTGCCCTTTGCGTTCCAAAGAGATATCTTTCGAACAACCCGCAGCTTCCCATAGGGGTAGGCAGAAACCAAATAACGCCACTTGCTA
Source organism: Caradrina clavipalpis (assembly GCA_932526535.1). Taxonomy (NCBI): domain Eukaryota; kingdom Metazoa; phylum Arthropoda; class Insecta; order Lepidoptera; family Noctuidae; genus Caradrina; species Caradrina clavipalpis. The sequence goes on from OW052108.1 coordinate 4,005,769, forward strand.
TGATCCTTACATAAGTACCTACTCCTTTAGCTTCAGTCACGTTTGTCCGTCAAACTAAGTAATTGTAGTGAGCAAAAAATATTGCTGAGAAATTACTATTATTTTTGGTGTGAACACTGTTTAGGGAATCCCGTAATGCATTTTGGAATATCCGATAGTTTCGGATATCACATATTTAACTGACTGACTAAAATGGCTAAGCAATAGAAATAATAAAAAGCAGCTAGTGTCGATTCGGCCGGACAAAAGCTCATAACGTGTCTTATTTAGACTCAACTCCTATCCGAAATTACTCGAAACTTTTATATCAGATTCGGTTCTGGATTCAAATAGTAGTTTTTCGGATATCCGATAGTTTCGGTTACAATTCGGAGCTTCACAACATCACTGATCGAGAGCACAGATTCGACGAAAATTTAATTTTCTCATCGACACGTAACGTTGTTACGTGGTCCTGCATGATAGGAATTTTGATGGTTGGATGGTTTCTGCTGTAATTCTGTTTTCTTGGTACTTGATATTGCTGTACTTTAATGCATCAATATGGATTATGCATAGGTAAAATAATTATTTGTACTTTTATTATCATCATTATGGGATGATTCCCGTTGTCACTAAAATCATGTTAAGCACCGTCTATGTAAGGAAATACTTAAGCAAACAATTACGTGTCGTTTCTCAGTAGGCGCCGAATTCAATTTTTTGTAAAGGTTTGATATTTAGGCATTAATTTTAGGTGTTGCCTAGTGTTCCTGAAAAATAGCATAAGTATCAAGATGGACATTATAGTCAACTTTGCTGATATATTTATATCCACAGCTAGAGAAAGCTTTGCTTATCTATACTAATATTGTAAAGCTCTATGTTTGTTTGAACGAGCTAATCTCCGAAACTACTGGTCTGATTCAGAAAGCTCTTTCAATAATAGGAAACCACATTATCCAAAAACTGCAACTGCTGTATTACGTGTTTTAAAACAATTTTATTTAATGCGATTTTCAAGTGTTAATTTTGGTGGTAGTGTCCATATACATTATAAAGTATTTACCTAGAAATAAATAAATATAAACTCTCGACAGTAAAATGCCTTTTTAGTCATATTAATGGTCTTCTCCTTTTCGGGGCAAGTAGAATTATAAGTGCCGCTATAACTTAGTCCAGCAGCGGTTTATTACTTTTGATCAATATAAATTTTCAAGTTAATTATATAAAGAACGATTATAACCGTTTCTTTAAGAACAAAATCCCGATAGCGGGCTTCACACAAACGTAGTCTAATCCATACTAGTGCCGTAATAAATACTTAATATTAGTAGAGCTCTTTGTGAAGAAGCTCGTCAGGGGAGGCAACTACCACCATACCTATTTCTACCGCAAAGCAGCGTTTGAAGGGTAATAAGCTGACTATCATCTACAATACCAGATGCCTTGCAAATGTGCTGCAATCCCAGAGACAAAGTTAAAATGTCTAGTACATGACATGTATGTGTGCATGTAATTTCACCAGCACCCAAACCCTTCAGACCGAAACATAGGAACGCGGTTTTGCGGCAGAAATAGGTACGGTGGTAGCACTTCCCGGGACGAGCTCATTCACAAAGAGCTCTACTACTACTATATACGTATAGATAGATATTAGTGTCCTTGTTCTATCTACAAATTATTCATCAAAGTCCGACTGCCTTTGCATGGAGGATAGTTCCAGTTTCCAGTTACAGTTCTCTTAGTTAGAACCGAAAATATTTGCCACATTGAAAACGCAGTCCGAATTATGCTTTAGTTAGCTTCAGTATTACATAGTAATTTCTCGTATTCAAACAAGGATTTTCATTACATTTTGACGTAGTGTAATTAATGTTGGACGCACAGAGAATCAAATATGTTCATTAACGAAGTTGCAAAGCGAAAAGATAATTAAAAAACTGAACATTGCATGAAAGTCGGCGGCTTTGTTCTGTTTGTTGTTTTGTACTGCCACCGACTTTCAAAACTAAAGTTGTTTTCTGAAGGCAAAAAACTTATTTTCCAAAAAAGATAACGTGATAAAAATATCATTTTTTCCTTTGTTTCTCTTTTTTTAGTATCTACTTCCTGTTACTAATGATGGTGTGATGTTCCTGTTAATTTACGTTTAAATTAATAAGACACCACTTAAAAGTCACAAGAAAGTAATAAGCATACAATTTGATGTCAATTTTTTTTAACTGCCTCGTTAGCCTTGTTGTCCTAAGCACGACTGCTACGCTAGAGGTCCTGGGTTCGATTCCAAAGTCGAGCAAAAGTTTTATTGGGTTTTTCTATGAAATTCTCAGTAGCGGCTCGGAGTTTGGATTTTGCCCGATTAATGGCAATAGGCTCGCCCCCCTTTTACATGGAACCTAAATATACCGGCGAACTGTGGGTGTACATTGGTACACCTCTGCGTAACCCTTCGGGGAATACAGGCGTGATGGTATTTTTTTATTGACATTTATTTTGATTTTTTAACCAAGCTACTTAATTAATTACCTCTAAAGCATATTTCGCACAAACTACCAACAAAAAAATAATCATCAATATCAATTCATAATTAAACATAAAAACAGACAGTCCAATCGAGAACCTCCTCCTTTGAAGTCGGTTAAAAAGATAATTAAAAACTGAACATTGCGCGGATGCAAAAGGGATGTAAAAAATATACAGTGTGAAATGAATAGCTGTTGCCTGAAGCTCCAATTTTACACCATATATTGTTTTATTCATTTTTGTTTGCTAAATGGTAGACAAAGGCACACAGAGCTTTGAGTTCTTTGTTAATAAATACCGGCTTTATTTTGAATATGTCTGGATAAAAATATAGGTATATTTTATGTTTGTCCTACTGCAGTGAAAAGGCATTTTCCCATACAGAAAAAAAAATGTACGAGCATTGATCACCACGTTTGCTCTAAGAGAATTGGTGATTTTCAGACTTAGGTATATTAAGTGGTTAACTGGTGACTTATGGTTGCAGGTTCGATTCCGGAAACCTTTTTTAATTTGTATGTACTTTCTATGTTAATTTTGGACATCATTAACATCAGTAAAGGAAAACACTGTGGAAAACCGTTGCCTTGTACTTTATTGAATTGCCTAAATGTTTGGAGAAATAATGCCATTGTTAAACTAAGCATCTGCTAGCAATATTCATCAGCATGATATACTTACAATATCAGCAACTATCATTTTGGCAATTAATCTAATCCCGCCAAAACAAACCAACACACGATCTCTTAATAACTCAAAATACGTCAAAATAATTCAATATGCCAAATGTGTTACATTACTATCCAGAAATAACAGTTCCCAAACTTACGCTTAAAATAGAATGAAATAAATTAAATTAGTCAGCGTTAAGTGTCCAAAAACATTACCATTATTTACTCTGTAAAATAGGATGTAATGTGAAGTACTTCGTATTGGCAGAACTGACCCCAAATTCATCAATATAATTAAATTCATTGTTGGATTATGATTGGTTTGTGATTCTAGAACGCAAAGGGCATTAGGAGAAACACGGATGGGTTTAAGTCAGGAAGAGATCCTTCCTTCCGCAGTCTGATACTTCCTTCCGCTCCACCCATAGTGGAAGAAGTCATTTTATGATTTCCCAACCTTACAAAAAGGTCTTTGATTCAGATCAAAACCTACCAATATTTTATCCGTATCTTCTGAAAAACTCAATGAAGATAAAAAGGAGTAAACAACATTGTTTGCCCAAAATACCGGGAAATAGACCTATTTTCAGAAAATTTCCAGTGTAATATTCAGCCTAAACCAACAGCAACAGCAGACATACCTAATCTTCACTTATAAACGAAAGATAAATGAAACATACTATGCAGCTGCCAGTCAAAATATTTCCACAACTGTAATCCATATAATCCAGGATCTACGTAGATGACCAATTGATCGCTTGGCGTCTCCCAAGATACGCCAAATCGTCTTCAAATTATATGAACATGTAAAAGAGCCCTACTGATTCATCCATTGCAAATACGTTGGATGCGTTTACTGTCAAAATTCCATTCCAAATTATCCATGTTTTTGAACATTTGACGTTTGTTGTAAACATTTCAAAATCACGAGCGATATGGGAGATGTTCTTACGTGGTATTTTCATCCTACGTGGATGTTTAGACTTGGTATGGTAGTTGGTAGCCTTCCATTTGAAACGACTCAAAGGCTAGGAGTAAAAAAATACGATATTATGGAAGATTTTGTAACGTTCGCCCAGCACACTGGTTTATACAAAATAATAATATTATAATATACCTAATTAAAATGATCCTACCAAAAGTTAAAGTTCTGTCTGCAGCAGATCTGGAGCAGAGTGTTAAACTTTTATATGCAGTGGAAATTGTACACCTTGTAACAAAAGTATACCAAATAATATGAAGGACAGCAAATCATTTGCAGTGTTTAAAACAAGATAAAAGAATTACATCTACGAAAAATATCCATTAACTTTCGCTCATTATTTTGTGTGTTTTTTTTTGTGTGTGTGTTCTTTATAAGTAATAAATTCGTTAAACCAAACCATATGTTAAATTTTTTCAGCTTTGCAATTTTAATTTTCGTAGACTGATAGTCTGTAATCTTTAGATGTCAGATTAGAGATAAAGGGGATTAGGCAGATCAAAGACAGTCTTGAAGCAGGTCTGCGCACATGCTAAGACCATCACATCATCACAACAAAGATCAAAACACGTAAGATAACTCTGCGTCTCAAATTGGAACTGGCCAATATTCCGGGCGCACATTCGTGCATCCGTCCTTTACGATTAATCTCGAGTTTAGTGACAGTGATTTAAAATAAACACGATTGCCCTTACGATTTTTAATGCCCCTGGGACAGCTGTTGCATGATTCACGTGACATTGGCCCGAGGAACGCCGGGGAACACGAATAATATATTTAAATACAACGCGGCCATGAATATGATCGCGGATTAACAAAAACTGCGACCGAAATCGTATGTTCCACTAGTATTTTTTCGCACAACTGACAAAAATCTCAGTGTATAAACTCAAATAAACTTTGGCAATAACACAAGATCGTTTGTTCTTAAGCTATTTTCTGCCGAGATAAACATCATAACAGAATTTGCAGTGTTTCACTTTGTTGCTCTTTTTGCGGATGTAATCGGGGTCAATAGCAACTACAAAGGATGTTTTGAATGTACTCACATTGTGCTGATGTAGCGTCAGGACCACGTTGTCGAAGGTGGACGAGTTCGAGAGAGCCTCGGAGCTGCCTCGGAGTAACTCGGCCAGCAAGTCTACTCCAGGCTTCACTCCAACCAACTTCGAAGGTGATGATGTCGCTCTAACGTGCGTCGGACCGCGACCTGTGGCCCTCGGTGACGTCATCGCCCCAACACTGGTTTTCCGACAAGGTACTGTTGCATCAGACAAACTCCTTCTGCCCACTTCTACTGATCGACTGCACGGTGCCTCCAAATTTTTACCATACGGCGCTCTAGTAAAGTGCTGTCGTCTTGCTTCTACATCAGAATTATCTGACGGACTAAATGGAGAAGGCGAAGCTGTTCTGTCTCTGGAGCACGTGTCACTCTCAGCTTCAGAAGGCGAGTCGCCATATTTCCGTCTCGCTCGAAAAGAGTCGTCATCTCTCTCGTCCGAGCTTTGTTGATAAAACCTTGCTCGCCTCGCTTTTAACTCCTCAGATCTCGGCCACATTGGTGCTGCTCCTTCACTGGGACTTGGTGGTCCGTTATTGCATGAATCGTCAGATTTGTCACCGAGTATCGATGAAGTTCGCGTTTCAGCCGACAAACGCATATCTTGTAGTGATGCCTCACTGCTCTCACGGTTGCAGCCGTTTACAGAAGGTGGGCCTTCTTCTTCACCACCATCATCACTCGGCGTTGTGATGTATATTCCTTTCCTTCTTCTAGTTTTGTCAAGCGGCCTACGTCTTTCTCTAGCACCAATAGGGGCAGGCGTGCAAGGATTCTGTACAGCAGCCAGTAAGTGGGCAACCTGTTCACTTGTTATAGTTTCGTCCTCCTTGTCACGGTCCAACGAGCCGTCGGATGCGGCGTCCGACCGATGGGGCTCCTCGAGCGGTAACTCCTTCGACCACTGTTTCACTATACACTCATACACAGGCACAGGGATTAAATTTTCTTCAGGACACTCCTCTATCGTATTAGGAAAATTCGTACAATCACAGTCCACATTAGCACACGCGTTCGTAGGGGGTTCGGGAAGGGGAGGAAAAGCGAAAGGCTGGGGTTCTAGCGGCGAAGTACCTTCACTGTGTGCTTGTGCACTATCGGCTTGTGAGCCGTCACTTTCTTCACGTAGTTCGTGTAAGACACGCGGTGCCATCAACGCTGGCAGACTACCACCAGCTTCGGCCGGGCCCTCCTCCCGCACAGGAGGGATGCGTCGCGGCAGTGGGTGCGTCAACGAGCGAGCCCCCAGCTGCTTGTGAAGAGTGTCCGGCGGCGGAGACCTTGGCGCCGGCGACGCGTGCGCAAGCAACCCCTCATCGGAACCTACCGCGGAGTCAACCGACGCAACTGACCCGCCCTCCGTCGTATTCTCATCGGTTGCGAGACTTACGGTCTCGGCATCGCGACGTTTTGCACTCGCGCACTCAGACACAGACTTAGCGGGACGCTTCCCGAAATCAAAAATCGACTGATTCCTATTCGGTCCGCGATAATATTTATCCTGTGCGAAATCACCTTGTGAGAACGATGCACTCCGGTATGGTATAGTCTTTTGGGCGTAGGATCCGACGATAGAGCGAGGCTCTACGCGGACGAGGGTGATGTTGTCAGTGTCGAAGTCATCACAGCGGTCCACGGAGACGCCGCGCGGTGGGCTGTGTCGGTGCCGCGAGCGGGGCGGCGGCACCGGCGGCAGCACGGGCGCCGAGTGCGGGGGCGGGGGCGGCGGAGGCGGGGGCGGCGCGGGGTGCGAGCGCGGCAGGAGGCGCTCGGTGAGGGCCTGCAGGCGCTGCTGGCGCGAGGGCCGCTCGTCGCGCGCGCCGCGGCCCAGCCGGCGTTGGATACGATCCAGCGTGCGTCGATCGGGCTTGGCGCGGCCGAGGCACGCCGCCACCGCCTCCTCAGAGCAGCAGCGGCAGGGGCAGGCCCGCGGCGGCGGTGCGCGGCGGACGGCGTACCGCACCGCGCCCAGCGTCACGTACGGGGACCTGCGCACACCACGCCGATATAATTTTAGATGCGAGAACGACTGCGCGCGCGGCTCGCCGAAAAGCTTGGCGGCAAGTGCGACCGATTTAGAGTGCGCGAGCTTCCCCGCGACTCGCCGCTGAATTCCGGTAGGATTCCCCGCGACCCACTCCGCCACGGTTCAACAGTTATATCGGAGCAGATGACTCGTGTCTGAAGACGTGTTGCTTTGAAGCGAATAACGCTTGGTATAATTGACAGTTGCGCGTTAAAAGATCCACATACTAACGATGTAGTGCAAACATTAGTAAGCGTCTGGGTAAGAGCAGGTGTCGGACAGACAGACGGAAGACGCGCGCACTATAAATAGTCGAACGTTGGCGATTTGGCGACACAGCGACCTCGTAGCAATGTTTACAATTTTCTTGGTTGGTTGCTGTGAGTGATGTTTGAAAATAATTCATTCAATTTCATTCTATCTTCTTCCATACAAACCTCCTTTAAAACCTCCCCGATTTAACCTATAAACCCTCACTTCTATGGCACCTTGAGTTCCATATTAAATTAATACATTCTTATCTTTAATACCTGGAGTATTCCCTTCGTCTCCTGGCGCCATCTGTGGGCTCGGTGGCGCGCGCGTCTGACGCCATGGGTCGTCACGTGACCCCGCGCATAATGCGCACGCGTCACTCACTCTGCAACAATAATAACATGTAGATTAGTATGGCGGCTGCTCTGGACTTTGGTTGGTGATAAAATTGTGTTTATATTGTGCTGACAATGTGGCAAGTCACTATATTTACAAGTACCTAAGTAGTTGGTACCAGAGTTAATGATCAACTTTGTCGCTGTAAAAGCTTGAGTTGAATTTGTTGATGACGTAGTAAAGTCCGCTAGCATTAGCGATGGTTATCTTAATTGCTAATACGGAGTCATTAGTAAGACATAATATAAATGTAACCTTGGGTTAACAACTACCTCTGAATCAACCGAAAGTTGACCTTAGACTAAGAAAGAAAAGAAGAAGAGAAGGAGAGAGAAGTATGAGTAGAATGGCTATACCTTTAGAGGGAGGCCAAAGAAAAGATGGATGGAGTGTGTGAAGAAAGATATGAAAGAGAAGGGAGTCAGTTATAGCATGGCCGTTGACAGGACGGCATGGAAGAAGAAAACATGTTGCACCGACCCCAAGGTAACATGTAATAAGGGCAAGAAGATGAAGAAAGGCTATACTTTTTAACTTTGTAAATATTAAATATGCTAATTGAATAATAATAACAAATTCCTTGTGTCATTGGTGCATCTCAAATCTAAATGCCCAAATGTTTAAACACTTATTTACAAGCCAATATTATATTTGTTTTGTGCAGGAATCGAACCAATAACACAAAGCGCAGTAGCCACTTTCATACCTATTTCACTATAAATACCAGTTGACATAATATTGCGTTTGGGAGACCAAGAAGGGATTTTGGGATTAACTGAAGCGCGGCAGATTAATATGGGGAGGGGGGGGGATACCTTGCACCCTGTTGAGTACCTCCACCTTAATATAAGCTCTGTACATTGGTTTATACTTCAAAATGTTCGTATTTAGGTTTTTTAGGTTATAAATACTCAAAATCAGCTTATAATTATAATAAAAAATGATGAGGAAAAAAACGTAATATGTATAAAATTGGATTCACAAAAATATTTTAATTATTAAGAGGTTAGAAGAACTGCCAATTTTATATGTTTTTATCTATTTGCAGAATCTACACAAACTACAATTATACTAAATTCAAAACTATTAAATATTTTCGCATTCTCATCTAAGCGACAATCAATGGCAATTTTTTTTTGTAAATGAGACGTACCTATTTTAGCCTGATTGAGACTGATATGCGATCGTACCAAAAAGTCAGTACAACTGCCTCCCTATAATAAAGTACAAAATACGAATATACAAATCCAAAAAACATTCATAAATCTGTATCGTACAAGAAAAACAGTCTTCGAATAAACACTAACACGACTGAACTGCAACCGACATCTGACGGATTTCATCGGAACTATTTTATAGGGCGGGCGGCAAAAGAACAGTTACCGTTTATCATTATGGTGTTAACTAGTTGGGCGGGCGGGAACATACTACATGATTGATTCAGTAGAGGTCGCTGTTATAGATTATACTGCTTTTAGATAGAAAGTGCAGTTAAGTAAGATTACTATTTTTGGTTTTTAAAATCAGTGTTTTATATAGAGAGCTTTTCTAGATTATTAGAAAAGTAGAAGACGTTATTTAGAATAATTATAGTAGTGGTATTGTGATTCTTCATTAATATTAAGAAAAATATCCCAGAAAAATATTAAAATTAAATGGAACCGGCCACTGGAACCACGGCCCCAGTTAATTGCGGTCCCAGTTGTAGGAAGCCTAACGATTTTATTAATGAATTGTGTATTCGTTTACTGATTCAATGATGTCCTAGATAAACTTAGAAAGTACAATATTATGAATTAAAAAAGTCACATTGGTCTGTACTTGCTCGGTATCGAAGTCACATCCACATGCATGAGAGGATGCCTTTAACCACTAGAACATCACGACACCATACGTACCATAAATTACTACAATAACGTAAATAAACATAAATTATCTGTCTTTGTTTCATTCACCAATTGATTCTCAACAACAAGGAAGCAAAACAAACATAAATACAATCAGTAAAACATTGTTAATAAAGTATACAATAAATAGCAACACTTTATTATTAATAATTATTAACAATGTTGCACTTTTGTACACACAACTACAACTATACACTTCCAGTATAAGAAGACCTCGCTTTGTATAGGCTTGTCTTATCATAAGAGGTCAGGTTACAATGGAAATGCATGACTTGTATCAACCGACCTTCGTTACAATTCTCACCAATATTATTCTGGATGATAAAACAATATTCATTCATTACAATTTAGTAAGATCACAAGACTTGGGTATTTATTGGACAAATTAATTAGCTTGAAAGGCAATAATTATATGGAATACGGAAATATTGTGACAATTTTATGGGTTGTATGGAAATAAACATTTCAGATACAGTGTTTCTTCTCTACATAGTACCTATAAAACAAAGTTGCATCCCAGTGTACACTTAGATCTTTTAAATTACTCAACGAATTTTAATACAATTTTCACATTTTTTTTTATTTTCAATCTGCCTCGCTGATCTTGTGGTCTTAAGTGTGACTGCTCCGCTAGAGTCCTTGGGTTAGTTTCCCAGGTCAAGCAAAAAGTGTTATTGGGTTTTTCTATGAAATTCTCAGCAGCAGCTCGGAGTTAGGATTTGTGCCCAGTTAATGGCAATAGGCTCGCCCCCTATTACATGCACCCTATTAATGGGTGTACAATGGTATACCTCTGCCATACCCTTCGGGGAATATAGGCGTGATGGTGTGAATTTCAATGACGTGAGATTGCAACTATATATTTAATTTTTTTACTTAGTAGAATTGGTCTTTAGATCATTTAGTGTTTCTAGAAACACACATTCTTAATCATGCCATCTGTTTTATATCCCATGTAACTGTATAGTAATCAATCTAGGCTTTAGGTATCTCTAAATAGATTTATTGAATTCCCTGAAAGCAGAAATTTGTTTTTCCTTTTATTTGCAGGTCATTGCAAAACTGATTTATTTGGAAATAACCCCCTTGGGTTATTTGCTCTGCTATGAAACAATAGTCTGAATATAGGCGCTAGTCGCGCACCGTGCGGTTTCAGAGGAATTTCCCCCGCGAACGCTTCAGTAGTGGAATGAGTTCCCTGGAAAGGTTTCTCAAGGGACTACAGTATAGGGTACTTGAATATGGGACTGTGACGGGCTACGGTAACCGCTCACCACCAGGCGGGCTTATTTGCGACCACAGTGGTACAAAAAAAGACGTAAAAATATATGAAATTCTGGGTCAAATCGCTGGAAATTTCGCATTCGTGATAAATATTGATATACCTATAATGAAGTCATGGGTAGATGTTAGTTTACTACAATTTTCATTCTATTTGGATCCAATATGTGCCCACATTTGCTGCCCAGGTTTAATCAGATTAACAAGAGAGCAGGTGAAGAAACAATTGGAACAATCCAGCAAATCCTCAGTACGCAAAGATACACCTGTGTTATATCACCTACATGTAAGCCAACACTGTTCATTGAACCGAAGGCCTTGCGTTGTGGCTGCAAACCGCACATTATGTTCTGATCTAATGTGTATATACTGCGATATCTACTTGACAGTGTTGATGTTTTAGATTACGTATAAATATTTATGAACTACCCCGTTGGTTTCGTGGTCGCAATGCAAGTGCTGAACGTAGCCCTGATCCTGGATTCGATTCCCAGGGCAGATAAAGTGTTATACACCACACAACATCTTAACGCTCCAAAACGTATTAACGTAATCAAAACACACCAACAGTTAATACAGTTCAAATCTAATAATAAAACAACATTATTAATAGTGTTGCTTCTAACTAATAATAATACTGAACATCAAAGTTGAGTTTGTAACAGTTGCAACACTTGCAGCCAACATTGTTTATTTTAAAGTATTCGATATTATACTGATGAATGATTTACTTGGGCGGTATTGAATGAATATTTGGGTTCCCTAAGGGATTTTCTATGTTTAAGAAGCTTTTTTTCTAGACACATGCACGTGATTGTACATTTGTGTTCGTTTTGAGGTTTCAAGACGAAATGAAGAAATACCTAAAATCGATGATTTTTTAGTTCGAAACAAGAACATAATTCATTGAGATGACTATACACGCTGCAAAGAAAGAACGTTCGGGCTCACAATGTCTAGTTTCCGAATCCGTCTATCCGAAAATCCGAAAATCCGTCCTTTGCTATTTTAGGAAATATTACTTTGTCTCACAAATATCACGCCAGAACTTCTGAATGGATCTGGATGAAATTTGGCACAGAGATAGATAATAGTCTGTAATAGCACATCGGCTACTTTTTATTACGGAAAAATGTGCGGTTCCTGCGGAACAACAAACTATCAACTTTGACGCGGACGAAGTTCAGGCAGAAGCTAGTATGTACATATTGTAAAGATCAATTGATTATAACTATGTTCATGTTTAGTCCATATTAAGAAACTGTAAACTATACTTCATGTGTATTATTTATGTATAAACAAACAATTTTCGTAAAACACAACACCCGAGTTTTATGGCCTCTTTTCCATCACAAAACATCAAAAAACACACAAACCATTAATCACCTTGAAAACGACTTGAGAAACCAGAAAATCATGATTCTAACCTATTTAGAACATCGTTCTCTTATAATAAATTTCTATACGGAACCACTAAAAGAATTCCTCTTGACGTGTAACGTATATAAACGTGAATCCAAAATGTTAACTGTCCAGTTTAATTTGACCTTTCATGTCGGCGATCATTGTGAACGTGTCAAACATTTATGGCATACTAGCTTTTGCATGTGTCTTTGTCTGCGTGCACGTATCACGAACGCGAAGTCAAAATCAAAGATTTAAAAGTACTTAAATATGAATTGTGTTAATTGATTTAACCGATAAAACCTAAAAAAACAGTTAGCCATAATTTTAGTATTATGTATTTTTTGGGAATCACATAATACGGGTTAAATATACCAACTTACATAAATATCCCTTTATAATAATTATTTAAATCTCTCGATAAAGCTGCTGGTTTAATTAAATAATATATTTTATGTTTTCTTAATTTTAGTAAGCAATTTTACAGCTTGTTTTAGTTTTTTATTGTTCTCAAAACAATAAAAAACTAACGAGCATTACTAGCATAATTAGGAAAAACGATAATATTAATAAATATGAATGGATGACGAGGAAAAGCAAGGCCAAAGAAAAGATGGGTGGATTGTGTGAAGAATGATATGAAAGAGAAAGGAGTCAGTGATGGCATGACTGATAACAGGACGGCATGGAAGAAGAAAACTAGCGCCGACCCCAAGTAACATGGAATAAAGGCAGGAAGATGATGAATATTTTTATTAACGCTAGGACATGGCTATAATATTTACTCAAATTAGTTTATTTAGTTATAATTTCATATTTATGTTGTGCACTTCATAATAATATGCACACACATTGGTTCACAGACCTATTTCAGCTATCAAGGCCATTTTAAACTGGCCACTCAAGAGTTGATCACTTTTCAGTGTCAGTTTTCAAAGGAAATAAAGATAATGGGCTTCTAGAAGTGGTAGTGATCTAATTTCATTACAGATGTGTTGAGAAAAAAGATTGATTCATATTGATTGAACTGTTTTTCTTTTTGAGTTTGATCACTCTGAATTTGGGTGAGTAAAGTGATACAATTTGGAGCGCTCGGTGTGAATTTAAGTTCAAAATGTATTTTGACTTTACCGAAAGCGGTGTCTACGTATACGAAAGTTGTGAAAAATTAGGCTCTATATGAAAGTTGTGTAGTCCAAAATGAAAATGATTTTTAATTTTTTTACGAAGTTTTTGGTAGGTATTATAAAAATAAAATTTGATTTAGGTAACATACAGTAATTTGACGGAACACTGACTGAGTAACATGCTATCTCGCTACGACACACGGGAGCGGAGCATTAACCAAAGACGTAACTTAAGGCGAGTGAAATAAGCCACGCGGACGTAGTCTCGGACAATTCGCTAGTATTTAATATGTTTTTAGACGCACACTCAATAATAAAAAAAAACCTCATAAACACACCTCTGCCTAACCCTTCGGGGAATACAGGCGTGATGGCATATTTATATTTATTTATAAACTCATAAAAATGTTCGTCAGTAATAGCTATCGTTCATCCACCTCATTGTCATAAAACAAGTTATCACATAGTCATAATACACATATCGTTCATTTAACATCGTACATTTAGTTTACAAACAATTATCTACCTATAGTATGTGTTACTAAGAAATCGCAGTTGTATGCATAATAAAACAATTATAATATTGTAACACAACCCGGTAGATACAACCCGAGGGTTTCCGGTTACAACTTTGTAATGAGAATCTTGAGTTCTAAACTAAAGTCATTGTAGTTCAAAAATTATTAGAAGGCCAATTCTACCAATTAAAAACCTCCAGTCCAGTCGCAATCTCATCTCATCGAAAATCAATGTCAAAAAATGTTGACAAATTGGAGGCATGTGTGACAGATTGAGCCTGATCTTGCGATCCTTCGTGAGTAGGATTACTCCCCGGGTTTTATACGTATATATCCAGTAAAAGAAATCAGGGTATGGTTTCTTGAGATTACTGGATTACTGGATGTCTGGACTCCTTGATGATTTTGTTAATATAAAAGTGCCTGAAAAACTTCTTCTTTATCGTGTGGGCAGTAAGGTCTTACGACCCCAGGTCAGAGTTTTTAAACCGCCTCAAGGGCCTGAAAATGGTTTCAATAAAATACATTCTTTGACTCTGGTTTTGACTATGTATTAATGATGATTCAGTGTACATAAATCAAGTTTCATAATCTAATTTTATTTATACAAAATATTTAGGTGATCCGTTCCTGTGTAGTTAACACAGATCGTCACTTGCGCAAGTGTTTATTGCATTTTATTTAGAAGCTGGTATTCGTCACTATTTTGCATGTGGAGCTATCGCAGATAAAATTAATATATATTTTGTGGATGACATTGTTAGTTCTCGGTACCTTATGACTTATGAAGATTTGGATCTTATTTGCGTTATTCTTAGAAATAGCCTGGCGAACAGATGTGCTATTTTGTAAAATTCTGTCCTTTAATGAGTTTAAACATTCTTCTGACGCTAGAAACTGACAACACACTGACATCTCAAACTTTATCATCATCAGACTGCAAGAGTCCACTGCTGGACATAGGCCTCTTCAATCGCACGCCATTTGGCTCGATTCTCGGCAGCTCTAATCCAGTTGCTATCAGCTACCCTACGAAGATCGTCCGCTCCACCGAGCCTGAGCCTCCACTTCAACGATGGGATGGAATTTAACTGTTCTTAAGTATAACAAAAATATCCAAATCCCCATGGGTTCCCTTTCCCCCCTTAACCCAAAATCTAGATATGGTAATTCTGCCAAGGTTGCAAATTTTGTTTGAAAGAGTCACCGCGGCCCTGGAACGCAAAGGGCATTAGGAAGAATACGGATGCGTTTTAATCAGTAAGAGTCTGACACTCCCTTCCGCTCTGCCAGGGCAAGTCAACAAATCACACTCGTATGAAGATTGTTGACCCTTAAAAAAATAGGAATCTATACTCATTGGCAAAAGAACTATAATTGTATTGCACTAAAAGTGCACTCCAAATAAAATACGAACCAAACATTTCCATACAACACCATCAACTCAAAACAATTAAAAATTAAAACAACAAAAACAAAAAAGACAGCTCCAAAGAAAAAATCACAATATTTAACCGTCTACTGGGAAAAGATGCAAAGGACCAATAAACTAACTCGTTCGAGGAAGCCAAGACTTGGCAAATGGCCACAATATCATGACTTGGTGAGATTGCGACGGAATTTATGTAGTCGACAGGTAAAACTTCCGACTCAGCTGTGTTTGATGGGCTTAGAATAAACTGATTCGGAGAAACGGAGTTTATTATAGCGTGTGGTGGCGCTGCTGTGCCGGTCGATTGATTGGAGAATTATAGAATGAAGGATTTACTTAATATGAATAATAATGAACGCGACTGCTACGCTAGAGGTCTTGGGTCCGATTCCCAGGTCGAGCAAAGCGTTATTGGGTTTTTCTATGACATTCTCAATAGCAGCTCGGAGTTAGGATTTGTGACCGGTTAATGGCAATAGGCTCGCCCTCTATTACATGAGACTTAAAAATACCGGCGGACTGTGGGTGTACATTGATACATCTCAGCCTAATCCTTCGGGGAATACACAGGCAGTGAATATAAGTCTGAATGCTAGATGCCAAATAGCCCAGCCCCCAATCTGTCAAATTTCTTTGATAGTTTTCAACTTTATTACAAAAGAAAAAGGATCTTATTCAATTGGGAAATTTTACTCAGCAATAACAATTCAATGTATAACCCAATGTTATACTTTGAATAAATTTAAAATTAAACAACGTTAAAAAAATAAAATCATTATAATTACTGTGCAAAATGGGAGTCATTTGGACGTGGATATGGAATAGTTCGTATTGGCAGAATTCCACCAAGTACAGAAAGACCAATATCGTTTAAGACTTGTAATTTAATTAACATTCATGAGTTCCCTTATATGGACACGAGTCCATTTAGAGGCGCCTTTAAGTGAAGAAAAAGAAAAATAAAACAATAAACTTATTTTATTACTAAATTAGAATAGAAAAATAACGCGGTTTCCGAATTCACAAAGGATTAGTCAAATAACTTTTCGAACAATGAACCGCGATACATATAAAGGATTATGCAAATTTTATGTATCGTAAATTGGAATTTATCACCATTAATGAACCAGAGCCAATCTATTGTATAGGTTTATTTTTATAATATTGACATATTTGTATCTAACGGGCGTAAAGAAACACTTTGATCTAGGGACTGCCCCGATGGTAGCGTGGCGCGGAGAAAGCGCGACTGATAAACGGGTCCTGGGTTCGATTACCAGGTCGAGCAAGTATTATTGGGTTTTTCTATGAAATTCTCAGTAGCAGCTCGGAATTATGATTTATGCCCGGTCAATGGCAATAGGCTTGCCCTCCTATTACATGGGACCCACAACATACCGGCGGACTGTGGATGTAAATTGGTACACCATAGCGGCGTGATGGTATGGTATGATAATAAGCATAAATTTTATGAGGAACTGAAGTTTTAATAAACGCCTATAAATAGTTTATTAACAGTCGCCTACAAGCTCATATCTTAAGTAATATCAATATCCGTTAACTGTAAAATTGATATCGCGTAGGATGATCCTCTTACGACGTCAATCCGATATTTTCATTATTAAGTTACAAAATTAAAATATATTTACTACCAATAACAATAATTTATGAGGAAATGTAAAACACGTAGTTAAAAATATCATGTCGTCAACGCATAAATTATTGCACCGTGTGCAATTTCACCGTCGCTGTGGACAAAAAAGGGTCGTTTGTAACAAAGATGGCGACGTTTTCATTTACACTTTGTTCCGTTTTATTTCTGTACGTAGTAAAGCGTGTTCACTGTCTAATATTGGCCTCGTATGTCGTGGGCGAGGATGCATTGCTTGTCTTTTTAAACACGATTATAAAAAGATTTTTTTAGCCTACACTCTCTGACAAACAAATGTCAACCTTACTGTATCGGAGTTAAGATATCTTTTAGTGTGTAGATTGAATGAAAATCCGTTGACGACCTACAAAACTGGTGGGATTTGAATTTGAGAAAATTTGAATATACTAAAATAACTGGGTATCAAATACTTTTCATAGGTACTTAAGTTTATAAAAGAATTGGAGTTTTACAAGTAATTTTTATAGGTATTTATTGTTTCCGATTAGGCATAGCTTATTTTTAACTTTTCTTTATTGTTTTCCTTCATAGCGTTATTTCGGCCTGTTGCTAATTGCTTTTTTTATGTGCTTTTGGATGACAACATCATTTTTTTTTATTTTTAAATTTTCAGAAATTTCAACACTCAAATTTAATGTTTCTCTATCTACATTTATCTTTATGTGTCTTATAATACATCACCCTGCAATATAAAAAAGGTGCTCGAAAAATCCCACGGCATCCAAGACCTAGATTACTTTAGAAACTTGCTAATAAATCTTTCCATCATAAATCTAGCCATAATAAGAAACTAGCCTATTTCTAGTTGAACACATTACATTTATTACTTCAGAACCCATCAATAAAGCTAACATGTAATTGTCGTCTATTTTCGTCGCACGCGCACGTTGTAACGAGCCGGAGTAAATGAGTTATAGCTGGAGCCCAATCGCGCTATTTTTTTTTCAACGAAATCGCAACTGAACCGCTACCATATCACAACTTTTTGACCGTTTCGTATCGCGCTAAAAATTTGACAGCGCGTTGAGACGCAACGCGATCGTAACTGGAACGTTACTGTTGTCAAATGAAAAGTTGATGGGACGCTACTTTTTTTGGATCGTTGGTGAATCGTTGGATTGTTTTGTCTTTGTTGTGAAGTGCTTCCCAGTGAAAATCTTGAAAAATACAGCATTACCATGTACGGCTACATAGATTTATTGGAAAAATCTCATGAATACGATGTAGCGGTGGCTCGGGCCGAAACCAAAAGGAAAAACTTAAAAGCTAGACTTAAGTTTGACTGTTACAGTGATCGTCAGTTTGTGAAGAGATATAGACTCATGAAAGAATTAACCCGTGAATTAATTTGCAAATTGACTCCTCACATGCCACCCGTTATCCGTTCAGATGCTTTGGATGTTGAAACCAAGGTAAGGAGCGTTAGGGCAGATGTGATGATTCCTCTGTAAAGTTATCAACAGCATTTATCGCCTTTACTACTTTTTTCTTGTATAAAAATAACCACAAATCAGCCAACTAATAATGTTAAAACTATGTGTGCATAGGTAAATCAATAGATAACCTGTGTATATAATATTTACAACTATTTTCAGTTTCTACCATAAGTTCAAAATACCAGCGCTGGGTTGTATTGATGGGACCCATGTGGTAAATGTATGTCCTGCTAAACATGAAGAACGTTTTTTCAATAGAAAAGGATAGCATTAGTTAAATGTTATGATAGAGAGTAATTCTATTGTTATAATTTTATTCTTTCCTGTCAGTGCTAGTTCATATCATTATTTTTTTTCAGATATGTGATTCTAATTTAAATATATTGTGTGTGGATGCAAGTTACCCTGGGTCCACACATGATAGTGTTGTTTGGCCCACCATCCGTTGAATGGTTATATAGAGAGACACCACATTAATGACGGAGAAGATTTGCATCTCTGGGTATGTTTAAATTGATTATAATTTATGTTCCAATCTTCTGATACATGTGTAAGAGGTTTTAATACTTTTTTGGTTATTGCAGGAGACTCAGGGTACCCTTTGAGACCGACAATGATGACACCCAACTCAGAACCAAGGCCAGGCACTCCAGAACAATATTACCAAGGCCCTGCACTTGACCGCCAGAAATGTTGTTGAACGCTGTATAGGTGTTTTAAAAGCTTGCTTTTTAGGTATACCTTGAATATACCAGCACCATTGTTATATTGGTTGATATGATAACTAATGTGATATAATAATAATAAAAGAATTTGTCTTTGCAGGTGCTTATTGGTTGATAGAAAGCTGCATTACACTCGAGTAACTGCTGCAAGAATAGTGAATGCATGCTGTGTTCTGCATAATATAGCACACAGGGCTCGCATCCTCGATGTTGATTTTGAACCTGACCAAAAAATACTATACAATAATTTGTTTTAGTTTCTTTTGAAACTTTATGAATAAAGGCTATTTCTATTTTTAACGCATTGTTGTTTTAATTAATCAAGCAAAGTATGTTAATGTAGATTTATCACATAACATAGTTTTATTAAGGTACAAATGATGGTGGGAAGGCAAAAGCAACCTACCCTAGGCAAAAGGGGGTTAGGGGCTACTGCCAAATTTCAAATTAAGGAGAACCAAACAAAATTAATTTATAATATAATTCTATTTATTAAAGTACAATTAGGAACAGAATACTAAATAATAACTAACAGAGATCTCTTAATCTGGGTGGTGATGTTGTTGGCCAAACTGAAACAAAACATAAGTGTTATGATGTTACTGGCAAATGATGCTTAGTAATAGTGCTTATAAAAGTATATTTCTACATTTTTGTTCTTTCCCTGTTCGGGCAGGCCCTTTCAACGTTTAGAATTGTGGCACACTCATTCCTTAAGCGAGCCGCAACTTGACGAGCCTCTTTAGACCCAACTCATCCAAGAGCAAGGTCTCGATGCTGCTCTAAGAATTGCACCATCAGCTCCATTTGCCGGACCGTCGTGCCGTCCGTCGTGTATGATTGGTTTATGAAACAATCACGACTCCTAATTAAATAGTAACAACGAGTGAATGCGGCTGCCCAAAGAGTATAATATAACTTTGAATGTTTATTTACGTTTAAAACTTGCTTACCTTGTCAAATGTTCAAGTACATACCGCGCTTTCAGCTGTCAAAACTAGAGGTGCACACGTCAAAATTTATTACTAAACGCTCCGATATACACAAACTAAAAGAACATCACTAACGATTGACGTAGCGCAACGTTCCAACTTCTATTAGCATTTGAACTTTAACGCAATACCAAAATCAGAACAGCTGAATCGAAACCTAACCGTTGTCGCAATTGAACCATAACGTTACCATAAACGTTTGCAGATGTTTGAAATTAGCGCGATTGCCCTCCTGAGCTTGTAGACAGAGTGGCAACCTATTGATGTCTTGTTTTAGTGGGTACACGTGGCTGAGTGATGATGGCTATAATATAAAACTTGGCTTAGTGATAAAAATGTGTATTTTTTTGTAAAAATAATACGAGTGTGCTTTTGACCTCACGACTGAAGTAAAACTTCTTTAGCTCCATCTAGTTATCAGAGGAAGAGAGAAATAAAATAGCGCGCACCTCTCTCTTGCCCTTACAGTAATATACAAAATGTACTCTTTCTCTATTTTCACTACTTATATCTCCTTCTCACCTTCCGTTCTTCTCGCCCGAACACACTTTTCGTAACGCTCTCGTCACGCATTCACCACCTCACTCCCAAGTCAAGCGAGCGTAAAGAAGTTATATTTAACTAGCTTTTGCCCGCGACTTCGTCCGCGTGCACACAGTTCACGTACAGTTCCCTTCCCGTTCCCGGGGGATTTCCGGGATGAAAACTATCCTATGTCCTTTCTCGGGTCCCAGACTATATCTGTACCAAATTTCATTGAAATTGGTTCACTGGTTTAGGCGTGAAGAAGAGACAGACAGACAGAGTTACTTTCGCATTTATAATATTAGTAAGGAAATAAGGATAATGGCGATGTTTTTAAGTTTGCAGGAATATATCTAAATACCGCCTAAGTATCACAAATCCGCCTTGAGTAAGTGTGGCTATCAATGCTCGTGCCTACTCAGTATAACAAGAGGCCTTTGGCTTACAGTGAGATAATAATAGGCTGGAATTATTATAAAGTACCTAATGAGCATTCCATAAAAAAACCAGAGTCATAAAAATATATATTATATTGACATCACTATCAAAACCTAAACAGTTTTGAATATTTTTACCTGTGTGGTATGCAAAAGAAATATTAACGTAGATAAATATGTTAATTGTTAATTTATTAACAACATATGCGATACATAACATATTAAATAATTAATGAAACAGTAAATGAATAAAGATTTTTTTCACATTCTTGTTGAATAAATGACAATAGGTAAACTTTTCTCTTGATATAAATCTCAAAAAAATCCAATCTAACAAAATCACTTCCAATTATATTCTAGTACCTACATACAACAGTTATCCTGCCCACAATAATCCAACGACCGTTTTATTGTTTTACGATAGTTAACAAGATTAATGATATTTTGTCCAGACGACCTACGTTTCGCCCACTGGTTGTCACTCGCGGCCGTTGTAAAATTGAGAAATATTTACTTGAACTAAACTAAAACAGGTATGCATTGTGTGTTTAAATGATTTTCATATTGTTAATCATTGGGACAACTCTCGAAATTCTAACAATGTTCGCTTGTTAATTTCAGTCGCAATTTGTCAGAAATGCCTCTCAATATTTTGACATTGAGAGGCAATTCTGACAAATTGCGACTCCCCTTAATAAAAAACCATAAATTTGAGTCGAAATCTCATCTCAGCGACTGTCAAAAACCAAAGTTTTATGTTTTGTTTTTTAATTGGCTTTCTAATTGAGACAAATTAAAATGTAAGTAGGTACCTATAGTATAATTCTAACCAAGATCACTAAAAATATTGCAGTGCTATTCTGTAACTGTTTCACTCGGTGAATTTTAGTGCAGTAATCTAGAGAGATCAGCTGTCATCTCACCTTAGCTAGTGATTGACAACTCACCTGAAGTTCACTAATTCACCTACGACTTTCATAGAATCGCAGAATTTCATTGTAGTTGTATGTCATTGGTGCTGGTGAACCAACAATTGAAAAACTCTAGCAAATCCTTCGTGCAATGCAAAGATACTCGTACTTAGGTACATACTTAAATCACAGATATGTAAACTAACACTTCACCTAGTAAGATTTTTTACAGAATAGCACCGCTAATGTCAGATCAGATTAATCATCTTAAGCCCCTCTTATCTAAGCTTCATTGAAGATGAACATTCTACCAAAGACAAGCGGAAACAATAAAAAACCAGTTTTAGCCGTTACCGTAAATATTTTCTTTGCAATTTGCATTTAAATAAACAAATTGAACATTTATGTGATCCAAATATTGTATTATTGGCATGTTTATTACTCATAACGACGGTTAAGCAGCTTTGAATGAGGCCGGTGAATGGATGGGTTGTCGTCTATCGTGAATTTATTGTTGTCATGATAATTTGAAGATAAAAGAGAAGTTATTATTGTTACTTATATGAAAAGAAAGCTAATGGGGACATCTGCACAATAGGCTTTATGATAATTTTTTTAGGAGTAAAAAATAGTAGGCATAGTGATTGAATATCATTGTTTAAAACATTGATATTATCTTGTTTGATCACTGACAGCGATGAAGGGAAACATCGTGAGGATATCGACTATACCTTACTTAATATATTTAAAAGAGGTAAAGTGTGTGTGTCTGTGAGGTCGTAATCTCTGGAATTCCTGAACCGATTTTGAAAATCCTTTTACCCATAGAAAGTCACGTTATTTGTGAGTGTCATACGCTACAACACTCGAAAACGGAGCATTAACCAACCTTTTTTTTACCTTTTTCAGGTTTATGGCAAATTAGTTTTTATTTGCTTACTAGCTTTTGCCCGCGACTTCGTCCGCGTGGATTAATAGTTCCCGTTCCCGGGGGATTTCCGGGATGAAAACTATCCTATGTCCTTTCTCGGGTCCCAGACTATATCTGTACCAATTTTCATTGAAATCGGTTCAGTGGTTTAGGCGTGAAGAAGAGACAGACAGACAGACAGACAGAGTTACTTTCGCATTTATAATATTAGTAAGGATATAACCCTAACTGCCTATTAATTATCCATTCAATTATTTAAAAAATATGTTCGTTGTTTTATATAAAAAATTAAATTAAAAATTTAAAAAACCCCCGACACAAAATCCTAAGTTCCCTTTAAAAAGTAAAAAAATAAAATACGTCGCGTTGGGGGACCGATGTTGCATTTAGGGTACGACCGTCCCAAGCGGTCCCCCAACGCGACGTATTTTATTTTTTTACTTTTTAAAGGGAACTTAGGATTTTGTGTCGGGGGTTTTTTAAATTTTTAATTTAATTTTTATTTTATACTTTTTATATGTACATACTTATTATAATGTCGATTTTGTTAAGCTGTAAGTACAATAGGTTCCTAATAATTTAATAACCCACATGACAAATCATTTTTTAGTTTTTCTTCCCCACTTTCACACCCATAACTTTTAAACGGCTCAACCGATTTTCATCAAACATGTCTAAGAACACTCGTACGTAAGTCACCTTTCATCCAAAAAAAACTGAATTGAAATCGCTTCATCCGTTCGGGAGCTATGATGCCACAGACAGACAGACAGACAGACAGACAGACAGACAGACAGACACGTGAAACTTATAACACCCCTCTTTTTGCGTCGGGGGTTAAAAATAGGACTTTAGTTGTAAAAAAGCCTGGCGTATTCTAGGCGAATGCTCACCCCATAATAATGTTAAATTACGAAGAACGATTCTGAATACTAGAAACTAAATATTTATTCCGATATTAGCTTGAAAATTATTTCAGCGAAGATAATTTCATTTTTGACACTTGGGCACCAGCCAACATAATAATACCGATCGACATAAGATACAAATAGAAATTATGAAAATGTCTTCAACATAATTTTGAAAAACGTTTCTTTTTAACAATTCACATGACAAAATATTAACGTTTAACTTGAAAAATTAAAATAATTAAAGCAATGATTTACGATAAACTTGATGAATGAGATGTCTGTGGATATAAATCATTTTTTTATTTATTACATAGCTTTCGCTCGCGACTTCGTCTGTGTGACTTATTTCGCGTGGTTAAGTTGGGTCTTTGGTTACTGCTCTTCTCCTGTGTGTCGCAGCGTGATGTTATACAGCGTATGTTACTCAGGAATAACGTAACTATCTATTGGTGAAAAAATGGTCAAAATCGGTTCAGTAGTTTCGAAGCTTTTTCGGTACAAAGAAACAAACAAAATAATATTTCTTCTGTATAATATTAATATAGAGCTATATTAAATTAAGAGGGTGTTTATAAAAATAAAAATGTAAGTGGGTCGTTAAAACTTGAAATGAAGCGTAATTCCGTGTCGACAATAATAAATTCTGAAGTGGAAGATAATGCCTGTAAACGAACTGAAACATTAGTCATCAAGCCAAAAAGTATGTTTTTATTCGGCCTTCACCTTAATTTTGAACTTTTTTATTGTTTGATGTAGAAATAGATAGTTAATTATGTTATAATGCACTCATAATGGGTCTCGTTGATCTCGTGGTCGCAGGCGCAATTGTTGAGCATGGGGTTCTGCGTGCGATTCCCAGGTTGAGCAAAAAGTGTTACTGGGATTTCCATTACGAATTTTTCAGTAGCAGCCCTAAGTTTGGCAGTTGATGGTGTTACAACCACATAACCTCACTTTGTCACGTGAATATGGAGCGCTAGTAAATAGTGAAATTTATACCAATATTAAAAAGGTGAATAAGTTGTTTTTGAACTATCAGCTAGATTAGAACTTGTTTTTTTTTGCGGAATAGATTAAGCAATATAACATCACGCTACGAGACACGGGAGTGGAGCAGTACCTCAAAACGTAGCGTGGCGTAGATGAACCAAACCACGTGGGTGAAGTCGCGGGCATAAGCTAGTTGTATAATAAATGTAGGAAGTAAGAAACACACAATACACACATTGAGCGTTGAAGATTGTCATTTGACGTGAGCATAAAGTATCAAGATTATTGACATCTAAATCTTGTTTATTTAACTCGGTACTTGACGAATAATGCACTAGAATACTAGATAGGCATCAAGAATAATTTGTATGTACATAAACTCGATAGTATTTAAAATTAAACTGCAAGAATAAGACGTTATAGTGAAAAGGACTCTATTTTGAGTACTTTAAAGTTCACTTTTCTTCAATACAGTCAAGACTTGGCCTTGTAACAACAAAATTTGCCTGTGTTGTGACAACTATTTTATTGATGGCAACATTATGTGAATAGGAAGATAGGAATAATTAAATAATTAGCGATGTTTTATGTATTGTCATAACCGTTTAGAGATTTTTTATTGAGTTCCCGTCTAGTTCATATGGAATACAGTTGGTCAGACCAACCGCAAAAAGGTTCTTTCATACTAAGCCATACTTATCTTCATAGTATAAAACAAACTCGCTTCCCGCCCTCTGTACGCTTAAATCTTTTGATCTACGCAACGGATTTTAATGCAGTTTTCAGAAATAGATAGAGTAATTCAAGAGGAAGGTTTATACGTATAGAACATCACGCTACGACTAACGCGAGCGGAGCAGTAATCAAAAACATATCTTAACTCGGGTGACACCGTGGGAAATATAGCTAGTCATTTAATAAATGCGAACGTAGCTCTGTCTGTATGTATGTAACGCTTTCATGACTAAACCACTGGACCAAGTTTGATGAAATTTGGTAGGGGTAAGATTGAGCCCCCAGAAAGGACATAGGCTACTTATCTGTCTTCGCCCGCAATAAAATAAATAAATAAATAAAATAAATAAATATCTTAGGACAACTCACACACGGCTATCTGATCCCAAGCTAAGCAGAGCTTGTGTTATGGTAACCAGACAACTGATATACATACTTATATATTAATTTATAAATACATACATATTATAGATAAATCACACCCAGACACAGAACAAACAACCATGCTCATCACACAAAGTTTGTCCTGGGTGGGAATCGAACCCACGACCTCCGGCTTAGCAGTCAGGGCCACTAACCACTAGACCAACAGGCCCGTCAAAACCGACATTATACGCGGATGAAGTCGAGAGCAAAAGCTAGTATTCTAGTTTCTAGTCTACCTAGTATTTAATAAAATGCACAATTCTTGAATGGATGTGTTAAAACGAGAAAAAAGTGTTACAAAAAGATAATAGATTAAATAAATAAATAGTATGTTAAACCACTATGCAAATCTACACAGACACAAAAAACCTAAATTTCAAACATCTTGATTTATTAGTGTGAAAAATTATCAAAAATCAATTATTCGAAATCAAACGGATTATTCAATTTAAAACTCGATTATCATCGATTTTACATATAAATATCGATATTATGTTAAATTATGTCTTGATTAGATGTAAATCTGATTAAATTATGGGGGGTCTCACTAATTGATTATAACTTTCATGTTTCCTATATTTTTTGTCGTTATATCGATTAATTTAATGTTTTCATATCGATTATGGAGCGGAAACGTATCGAATCGATATAGATGTTAGTTAATATGATACTTTAAACGGTGATCTAGTAATTACTTAGAGATGGGTATTCATTCGAATGTTTATCGTTCTGTAAAGTTAATTAACACTTAATTTTTTGAAGTGTCAATGACCGCTGTGTATTTTCGACTTTGCACAAGTTTTGAAGCTCATATTAAAATATATTATTAAGAATTATTAATAAAAAGCAGGGCAGCATCGAGAGGAAACCTGGACTTATAATTAACCAGGTTTATTCGTGACGGTGTCAGTTCAGTTACGTGTTTGGTTACTGCTCTGCTTTTGTTGGTTGTAGCGTGATATTCTATAGGCATAAAACTTCCTGTTGAATCACTATACCTATTATAATTGTAAACCGCATTAAAATCCGTTGAGTAGGTAGAAAGATCTTAACGTACAGAGGGACAGACGGCAGCGAGAAGCAAATTTGTTTTAATAATGTGGAGATCTAAAAGTCTGAATTCGCCAATCCGATTCTAGTAAGCATGGAGATCAATGCTCGGGACTTCTCTGCAGTGCCTTCTTTGTATGGGAAGAGGGATATGCCGTGCAGTGAGGCAATAATAAGCTGGTTCAATTATTTATTTATTTATTTATTAAAATACCAACTTGAATTTACAGTAAAAACCAGACAAACAAGTTATAGGTCAGTACAAAAATAAAATTATAATAAAAATAAAAATTAAAGAAGTTTACATAAAAAGGAAAATTGAAATAATATTAAAAGTAAAATTATAAAACAAAAACATGATAAATTTAGATAAAATTAACTGAAAAAATGATAAATAATACAGAAAAAAGAATTAACATTATACAGGACGGATTGTACTGGAGGCGGTAATGGACTCCATTTAACGAGTAGCAGTGTTCAGGAAGCTCGGCTCAGCAGTAGCAAAGATATCTAATGTATCGTCAAATAGTAAGATGTTGTTTATGAGGGTGAGGGCTACATATAGTGGAGTGGTCTTAAGAGATTTGGAACCGGCTTGAGGTATTGAAAATAGAGGACGTTGCCGAGGGCGAAGTGTATGACGGATAGGAGGAGGGATGCTAAAGGGAATGTACTGTAAAAGCGAAAAGTTGAAGTGGGAACCACGAATAAGGCGAATGAAGTACTTTACTGTAGTAAGATTCCTCCTGAGTTCTAAACTTTGGTAGGTTACCATGCCGAGTACAAATGAAGTTGGATACATGTACGGATAATAACCATACAATTGTAAGTATTATTATTACCCAGTGGTGACAATGCGACTGCTGAACTAGAGGTCCTGGATTTGATTGCCAGGGTACTCTTATTTGGTGTTTTAAGCTGTTGGTTAATTTTCAACTTTATTACTAAAAACGTAAGGATGAAAAGTGGCCAACCAGCACAGTCCACGATTATACCTACCTCCATAATTATTTTTTCTTGAACATTTCTCTAGTGCCTACACGCAGAGTCACAGATCGTCCCAAGAAATACCACAGTCTAAAACAACAGTATGAAAAGAAAGATCTATTCTTAAATTGTCTGTTAATTAAGAAAGACTTGATTATTCAATCCGTTTAACATTTTGCACCCGGCGTTCATTTACAGTTTCACAGAGTTATTTTTCTTTTAGTTTGTTCTATTATTCTTCTAACTGCCAACTGCCTCGGCCTAAGCGCGACTGCTATGCTAGAGGTCTTGGGTTCGGTATGTTTTTAAGTTCCATGTGATAGGGGGCGAGCCTATTGCCATTAACCGGGCACAAATCCAAACTCCGAGCTGCTATTGAGAATTTTATAGAAAAGCCCAACAACACTTTTTGCTGGACCTGGGAATCGATGCCAAGATCTCTAGCGTATCAGTCGCACTTAAGACCCCTCCGCCAACGAATTTTAATAATAAGTAGTACCGCTATAAGGTTAGAGCAGATAGAGTAGCAGCAATACTCCAGTAGTTTTCGTTTATTTGTTTGATAATAAATTTAACAAAAAAATAATATAGCTGCTGTTTGTGCTAACCCTTATAACACAAACTTAAATAAATCTGTGGTTATAATTAGGACTTTATGGGATTATTTTTAGAATTTATTTTCAGCACCCACAGGAAATAAATAGTGGAATTCTTCATTATTTACTTTTCCTTCAAGAATAAAAATAAACTAAAAAAAAACCGGTAGCCGAACTGTCATCCAATATATTATCGATCATGATCAAAACAAAATGATTTATAAAGTTTTTTAACTGCCTATAATAAAATTAATGTTCGCGGAAGTACAAAGTTAAATTTACCGTTATAACACCTTTATTACACTCATTATAAAGCTCAAATTCAATCATCATTGACACCTTTAAAAAATCTGCGTATTTGCGATTATAACTAACTTGTTTGATAAGTCAAATTGAATCTTAACAGTTAGGAATTAGATTCAAAATTAACTGGCGTCTATTTCTAGGGTTGTCAAAAACAAGACAGTGTGATATGGCCCCAAGAGTTAAATGAACTTGCGGCGCTGTGACCTTTAAGGTGATTTCACACCGGCGCGGGCGAAGCGAGGCGTAGAGTGGATTTAAATAGAAAGAAAGAAAGAAAAACCATTTATTCGCATGAGAGCGACACATAAACTTACTTAACCTAAAAATAAAAATATCTTTATAAATAAATATGCGCCACAACCACGCTGACCCTTTCACACCTAAAGATGTGTACCTCGTGGACCAACTTTGGCACGCGCCGTCGCCGCAGCTGGCCCGCGCGTGTTTCCATCATCAAAGTAATAAAAACTCTATTTATGCAATCATATAGTTCAATGTTGTGCGAACAAATATTTCAATTCTCGCTTCACTCATCCTCGACCATCCAGACTGGAACATTTTCACTCTTTCACACTGGAACATTTGTTCGCACAATGTTGAATGCTATACAACTTTACTCTATGCTGCATTAATAGACTATTTATTACAAAGGGTAATTAATATCAATCAGACAATTAATTTTACTACAAACCGAAGGTTTAATTACAATTTCCGTAATTATTAAAAACCTACGTAGAAGTCAGTTACAAACATTTTCAGTCAGTTACAAATTGTTGCTGATCACATATTGGCTACTCTGTTTTCCAAAAAACTAAGAATCAAGTCAATAATCTAACTCTCCTCGCCTCGCTCGCCCGTCGGTGTAAAACCACCTTTACAGTAAAATGTATAAAATACAATTTGTTATTTTTTTTACTTTTTTATTGATGGTCTGCCAATAAGGACGGAAGAGGTTGTAAGAAAATCATCGAGGCAACTGTTTTTTATTGGTGATTATTTTGACAGCTTCTGTGGTTGAAAATATTCTATTAGTTAAAGTTGAAACGTTAAAAGTTTATTATTTCTTCCTTTCAATTGACAAGGATATTATAAAGAAAAGAGAGAGAGGAATAGCACGACATTTTATATTAGGTGTTTGCTATGTAACGATATAGAAGTAATTTAAAAAACATCCATCATATAAGGCATTTCGAGAATATCTAAATGTCCTGCGACAATTTCTACAATACGTATACGGTATGTCAAATATAATACATTAGATCCAAATTAAATGAAACATGTAATGCGTTTATTGTTCAAATTATTTAGGTATATCACATAAAATAATGATAATACTCACAGAAAACAATGTAAATGTAGATTTGTAGGCTTTTGTCCTACCAGATTTGTAACAAGTTATTCTTACATCTTTGATCAACAATGTACATTTTAGCATTCGAAAAATAACAGCCAGGCTGCCATGTTTTATTGTTCATATGACTATGAACAATAAAACATGCATTTTAGTGAAATTTTTATTTATCTGTTACATTGAATGGAAAAAAAATCTCGAGGCAGCCACAACATCAAATATTCCGCCCGTTAATGAAAGGCAACGGGTCTAGTAGTAGCAAGCGGTACTTTTCATTCAACTTTTACATATATACATATATTTTTGCAACGTCCATGCGGCAAAATAGTTTTATTAGTACCTAATCCCCATAACTAATAGCTACTGGAAAAGCTTGTTTATTTAATCATTCTTTTATGGTCTCTTAACTTCGTTTACCGACTACAAATTGGCAACAAAATTGGTTTACGAGTCGAAGGACCATAAAAAAAATACAAACAGTATCTAACTGTCTAACTTATTCAATTTCTTTCAACATCTCAGATTTTATGAGACTAATTAAGAAATAATAAAAAAAAATGTTGGAAATAAAGACTCAACATTTTTATGGTATTCTCATTAAATATTTATTTACGATTTAAATAATTTAAAGCCATAAAAAGAAACACAATAGTCACTAACGAATCCTTAATTTTATATTTTTTGAAATTCCACTATTGTACCTACCTACTTTCGTATTAAGTTTTAAGGTCATGGAACTTTTACAAAAAAGTTGGTCCTATAGTCTACTTGGGGATCAAAAGTACCTCACAGGCATTTTTTTTAGGTAACAAGACATTTCATTGCTACGTTAGACTAATAAGTTTCAATTTACATATTTGGTAGTATAAGTAAGAGCTGTAAGTAACATACCATCACGCCTGTATTAAAGGTTTAAGCAAAGGTGTACCAATGTACACCCACAGTTCGCCGGCATGTTTTTAAGTCCTATGTAATAGGGGCCTATTGCCATTAACCGAGCACAAATCCTAACTCCGAACTGCTACTGAGAATTTCATAGAAAAACTCAATAACATTTAAGATTTAGGTAAATAAGATAAAAATAGCAAATCTAGCATTAGAATTTTCTGTTATAAGCATCCATTATGAAAGTAGATAAAGCACCGCTGGTCCTAATCAACAGTACCTTAACCCTATCAAAGTAACAGACACACAATTAAGAAAAAATTAGAACAACATAAAACGAACCATCAAAATCGATTAAGTAAAACCTACCTTACACCAAATCGATTCTTGATTACCATAATGATAACGTTAATATATGTTAATGACATTATTATAACCCCTAATAGTACAATAAAATAATAATATTTGTAGAAAAAAACAAGCTTAATTTCTTTATTAGAAAAATACCGCGCGGTCACGGGTTGAACAGGTTTTGAATCGATTCATTCGAATACATTAACATCGAGTGATGAATCGATTTCTACGATCGAATCTTGTCGATGATTCTGTAGTTTGTTTCTCACTGTAATTTTATGAAGTCATGTTCTTGAATGATTAATTTAGGCTTTTAAGTGAATATTTTTAAAGTTCCGGGAGAGATTATTTAATATTATAAAGGTAGGTGTCAATTTCTTATCGTGTAACAGTTAAATACTGCTTACGAGAGGTCACGGTGCTTTGTAAGCATAATTTAATAACTAAGACTCATATGACAACGTTTTGCTAAATCGACAAAACAGTGTTTTGTTTGAGCGGTATCAATGTCGACATGATTTTAAAATTATTTAAAGTTTCAAATACACGAGTTGATTTTATGTCATTTTTGAAGTTTTGGATAGAGGACTGAGGATTAAGAATAAGAATAAGAAAGAAGAATAAGAATAATTTATTGTTTCAAGAAAATACAGTTAATGCATTGATTCCTGAAACTCACACTAGGATTCCCTGTGTCGTGAGTTCCAGGCTCCTTCGCTCCGTTTACAAGTACACGACACTAGGACACACAACACACACACACACACACTACACACACACTACACACACACTTGACACTAGGTTTTCAATATAATAACAAAAATTAAAAACACGAAAGTGTGTGAAGTCGGATTGATAGACAGATAAATGAACTGTAACTGCTGAACGGGATTAGCTCGGTTCATATACAGATTTAGTTTAAAAAAATGGATTAATTTAGCTTAACGGATACGCTATTTTTATTCTCATGTTTATGTAGCATTTAGCAAAAGCTGCCTCGTTTTTTGGTAATCATTTAGTAAAAAAAATCGAAATTGTTAATTTCACTACTTACAAGCTCCGAACCTTTAGCAAGTACAAATGGTCTTTACCTAGGTATTCGTTCTCGATTTACAACACCTGCAATTAACAGTGCTAGTCTGTAAAAATATCCTTCGTCCGATAATTTAGGTGTAGTAAGCTTGAGGTCGTCTGTCCAATCACAAGGTGGATAGACAACCTGACTAGAGGAAGAGGCTGGATGCAGGCCTGCAGGCCGCTTCTAACTGCCGTGCGATTCTCTAACGTATTTCAACGCTGCGCTCGACGTCGAGCTCGTCGACGACACTACTGTCAAATCAACTTTACGCACAACGCATAGAGTTGATTTTACCGAAGTTTCGTCAACCAGCTCGACGTCGAGCGCAGCGCTGAAATATGTTAGAGAATCGCACGGCTGGTCCTTTTGGAAATCTATGGCGGAGGCTTACGTCCAGCAGCGGATGTCCTGCTGATATATTGAAGCTCCTGTCAATCCCTAGCATGGCATGGAACCACAGTTCATCACCAACTCCACAAAAATTCACCAAAAGATTTTTCTAGAATAGAACAACATGACAGCTTACTTCACTTAAATTCTCCAAGGAAATTTTTCTACAGAATGAATCGGACCTTCAACAATTTTACTCACAAAATTCTGAAAAATTCAAATAATTAATTAACCATAACAAATGAATGAACTCTTAACAAATGACGGTGTTACCCCAAAAAGGCTACTTTACATTAAGAGATAGATTACAACAAATTAAATAAAACGCAACACATTAAGCTTTTATGTAAAACATGGTCGTTTGAGAGCTAAGCCGGTTCTTATAGCACTGTTTGGACATATTGATAAATGTTTTCCGATACCAATGATTTAGGACTTAATCTAATTACAAATAGAGATTGGTTTTACTTGTGTTTTTTTGAGAATTTTGAAGTTGCTTACTTTATGAAGTTTCGTTATCCTAACTGTAATCCTAAAAAGAGGTTCTTTTTTGTACCTTTTTGAGAAAAATATGCGGGCCGCTTCCAACCGGTCCTTTTGGAAGTCTGATGACGGAGCCCTAAGTTCAGCAGTGGACGCCCTGCGGCAGATATGATGATGATGAGAGAAATAAACCACTATGTTATAATTAAATACCTGCTCTGTTATTCTGTAAAATTCCTAGCAGTGGTATACCAGGCAGCTGACAGCTCACTTCAAACTCACTTAAAATCACTGAGGGAGATTTTTTTATCATAAAACTGTAGATTTCTTCACCCGAACACAACTTAACGCACAAACTACTATGAATGCTGGGTTGGTACCCATATCCTCAAAATAAGGACAGTCTATCATCGTAAAAATATCGTATGATTGTTACGTTATGAATCATTTATTATCTAATCAATCTTTTGTTTATACCTATCAGGGATGATATGATTTAAATCATTTGATTTTAATCAGTGATTTAAATCGCGATTAAAATCAAGTGATTTTTTTAAAAAAATCGTTGATTTAAATCAGTACTTTTTTTATTGCAACCAAAACAGCCAAAAAGGGTCGTCCCTTAAGGAACTACGGCGCACACATACGTGTGCATCGCTAATATGCCTATAGGTATCATTATACGGTTCGGGGGTTCCCCGAAATTTAAACTCGCGCCTGAAATCTCTCTTTTTATTTGAATCATCATTTTTATTTTTTGTTAAATGTTACAAAATGGAAGTGGTGTTTTTTAATTACCTTTAGAAGAATATATGTCTGTTTATTTTCGTTAATGTCATTTTTTATAAATTTAATTTAAATATTTTTGTTAAATAGGCAAATAAATATGCTACTTCGTTTTTTTTATAAAAGAATGACTTAATAAAAGAACTAATATGTTATTTAACAAAAAATATGTCATTTTTTTAATAAATAACTGTCGTTCATACTGAAAACGATCCGATATTTAAAAAAATCAAAAAAATCTGATTAAAATCAAATAAATCCGATTTAAATCAAATTAATCTGATTTTTTTGATTTTTTTATAAAAATCATGATTTTTATCAACCCTGATACCTATTGATTACCCCGTTTTTTTCCACTAGACTGTAAATATTAGAAAGATAATCGAGAAAAATGAAAATGATCGGCAAAATTATCTAGGTGTCAAGGACTGATAAACAATAGATGTGGCCTTGAATTTTTTCAAACAAACTACTGTCTGGTTTACCATTATCTAAAACATAGGTTCCTAAACAGTGGGGCGTGCCCCACTTGGATGACTTGGATGACTTGTCACATGAAGTGACAGCAGTGGGGGAAACATTTAGAAACAAAATTAGGAGAAAACGGCCTTCGTGCTATCAATCCTAAGGTAATAGTGACCTGTATAGAGCACGTTGCTTGCACCCAAATCAGCAAGCACGGTGCACGTCATCATTTACTCCAACAGTGATAGTGATAGTGGCGTAGTGATTTTACAAGGAGAAGGCACGTACGATAAAAGGTTGGATTCCCCTACCTAAAGTAAGAAAGCAAACTTATTTATGACCATCAAAGCTTACTTTCTAAATCCCTATATCAGTAAATGGTGGTTCCTTATCATACTAAATAATGCATACCAGCCTATTATTGTCCTAACAAACGGTCGTCAAAAGGTCTCTTCTCCTACAGAGAATCTACAAGAATTAATACCCACGCTTGCTTAAGGCAGATTTTTTAGTGCCTAACCAAAGTCTTTATCTATCCTTAATATAGGTTAATCGATGTCTACAGCAAAGTTCTGTTCTCATTGATAAAGATACTGCATAATTATAAAATTCTCACGGATGTTTAAAATCTAAATGATTTCCTTGAGATAAATTAGTAATTACGGTATTTTTAATCGAAGTCTTCTAATCCATGCTAATATTAATATTATAAATGTCACCGGAAAATAACAAGATCCGTAAGTTTATCAATTTACTAGGAAGTTTATAAACTTTCGTAAGATTCTAAACGGGAGATAAATTGTAATATTTTACGTCCACATTTTCGTAAATTTATCAATTTCCGACGTCATACGGTAAATTTATAAACTAACGAATATCTATTCGTAAGATTTTATATGGTTCGACCAATCACAGAAACTCTTTTAAATATACGATCTTTGAAATACGTAAAATAACACACTGCTCTCTGATTGGTCAATGTTCATAGTGGCAGACTGGCAATGCTTGTGTCCATAGGAGGAAGGAGAAGTGACACGTGACAGCCAACCAATCAGATCGCGCGTAGCGTTTGGTTACTGCTTACTTATTATTTTACGAGTGAGTTCAGTAAGTTTATCAATTTACGAAAATGTGGACGTAAAATATTACAATTTATCTCCCGTTTAGAATCTTACGAAAGTTTATAAACTTCCTAGTAAATTGATAAACTTACGGATCTTGTTATTTTCCGGTGACATAAATACATATTATTCTATATTTAATATTTTAAATGCGAATGTTACTCTGTCTATTTCTCACGCTTTCGCTACTGAACCGATTTTGATGAAATTTAGTACGGGGCTCGAACCCTCGGAAAGGACATAGGGTACTTTTTATTTTACGACTTCGTGTGCGATAGCAATAACTAACATTTACATATAACATAACATACCATCACGCCTGTATTCACCGAAGGGGAAACACCTCACAAAGGTGTACCAATGTACACCCACACCCCACACACACACCCACAGTTCGCCGGTATGTTTAGGTCCCATGTAATAGGGTGCGAGCCTATTGTCATTATCCGGACACAAATCCTAACTCTAACCTGCTACAGAGAATTTAACTAACATTTATGTGGACAAAATTACATAAAAAAAAAAAAATATTTAAAAACAAATCCTTAAATAGAAATATGCCTAATCAGTGTCTTTATGAACACAAAATTTTCAAAATTATATAAAAATAAGTAGAATATAAAATTAAATATAACAAATGTTACCTCATTAAAATAATACCCACACTAATAGAGTTCTTTTCAATAAAAATGCCAATAAATAACATTAAGCAAACTAATTTTGAGAGTATGTTACATTAAAAGTTGATAATTTATGGGAAAAGCATATTGATTTACATTTGACATAATTTATGAACGATATAAATAATGTTTAGCTGTAATTTACGACACTTTTTTCGCCTCGTATTTAATTTTTAAATGTGGCGACATTTTTGCTTGTGTTATATTATGAAAGATTGTTGTGGACCTTCTCAGTTATGTTTGATTATCTATTTAAGTACTTTTTTTTTAATATTTTTATATTATTTTCGGTTTTGAGTGTAATTTTTCAACACCATTTTTTTATGATGTGAAATCATCATGACTTCTTTCGGATCGGAGCAGAAGGGAGTGTCATACTCTTACTAACTAAAACCTATATCCGTATTCCTCATAACGCCCTCTGCGTTCCAGTGTCGCATTAACTCTTTGGACAACATAAATCATATAATTTTACTTATTTTCTTTCTTTGGCAAAATTTTATTATTTGGTTGATTGTGAGTTGATTGAGATTGAGGGAAAAAATAAACAAAAACATGGACAGAACGAAGTTTCCGCACGCTACAAGCCCTAATTAACGTGAACAGACAAATGGTGTCAATACCGAAAAAAACGTGACGTTACACAATTTCACGCGTTAGTTTACAACTCAGATTATCTTGCCTATAAATAGAGACATAAATATTTATCCTCATGCTATTTCGTTTAGCTAACTACTTAACACTTATCTCAAATTTATACCGTGTTAAACTAGATGGTAAAGTAAAAAAAAATCGGTAAAGTGCAAGTCGGATTTGGACATTAAGGCTTCCCAACGTACAATATTTTGTAGCATACTTATACAAAAAAAAAACACATTAAACTTTTTTTATAGTAATACACGCTTCGTGAATATTCCAAGTAGCTATCTATGTATTTCAAAATATAACCCATAGTGACAGACGAATAGACAGACAGCAGAGTCTTAGTAAAAAAGGTGTTTAAGGAAACCCCGTTTGACACCTTTTTTGTACGAAACCCTAAAAAAATGCTAAAACTGAAATGATTGATTAAAGTCAAGTAGGCATAATCAAATGTTAATAAAATATTAAGTTGTTCAGAAAGGTCGTAATTATGCTAATAGCCTTAGAGCAAATAACACCTTTTATTCTTGTCATACAATTTTCATCAGACATTTCTAATCACCTATTTCCTTTGATTCGCCTAAGGGCATCCCACAGCGTTGCCACTTATAATTAGACAAATAAAATTAATGTTTTCTTTTGACAATAAAAATATAATAAAATGACAAGAACGTTACGCAATTATAGTTAATTTTGTATTTTTTTAACGTACATAAATTATTCTTGTATCTGCTAATGATCATTATAATTTATAGATGTATTCAAGACTATAATTAATTAAGACTTTTGTGTTTTATGGGCTGAGAATGAAACAGTTTGTTTAGGACGGTGATATATGAGATTCATACTGTTTTTCTTTAAGTAAATTGTAAAAAAGCTACAAAAAAAACAAAACTCTTAATTTAAACTATTAAAAGACAACAGTAAAATATTTTTATATCTTAATTTGCGAAGGTATTATATCGTTAAAAAAAAACATAAAATAATATCGTAAAAAGTCTTTTTTTTATTAATGAAATTCTTTAACCAAAATTCACTATTTATTTAAATTAAAACTTAGTGGTATGGGAATATCAACATTAATGTCAACGATGACTTTTCTGGGTGTTATAAATTGAAAAAAAAACTGTGTTACTAATTAAAAAATTCAATACTGCTAGGTATAGTCTAGTCTAGTAACTGTCTTGGAAATTAATTACATTTGTAACTGAATCTTTTGCAGAGAGTCCAACTAATGAATATTGGTATAGTATACATGTGAACGTTTGACTGTAAATTGTGTGGGAAACCCGGTAAAAATGACAATTTCATCATCATATCAGCCGGCCGACGTCCACTGCTGGACATAGGCCTCCCCTAGAGCCACAATGAACGGTCGTGTGCTGCCCGCAACCAGCGTTTCCTCGCGACCTTTACTAAGTCATTGGTCCAACTCGTGGACATGGCTATGACTCAGGCGTTCTCACCCTACACCTTCCCGCCGCTGGCCGCCCCCGAGATCCTCACTACCCCACCGGCAGTTTGCTTTACGAGATTATAATTACCATAAACATGTAGTAGTAGAGCTCTTTTTGAAAAAGCTCGTCCGGGGAAGTACTACCACCATATCTATTTCTGCCGCAAAACAGCGTTGCTGTGTTTCGGTTTGAAGGATATGAGTGCCAGTGTTATGGAATCATGGCATTTCAACTTTGTCTCTAGGAAGGCTTCTGATTGCCGATGTCTATAGGTAGCGGTGACCCTAATGTTGAATGGTCACCACTACCTTTAGACATGGGATGTTTGCTTCTTTGCCATCTAATGGCATAAAAAAATCTATCTACATACCATCACGCCTGTAGTCCTCCAAGGGTTAGGCAGATGTGTACCATTGTATACCCACAGTCTACCGGAATGTTTAAGGTCCTATGTCCTATGGGCAAGCCTATTGCCATTAACCTGGGACCAATCCTAACTCCGAGCTGCTACTGAGAATTTCATAAAAAACCCAATAACACTTTCCTCGATCTGGTAATCGAGCCCAAGACTTTTAGCGTAGCAGTCGCGCTAAGGACCACTAGGCTAACGAGGCAGTCTGTTTTCTATCTATCACTGCTAATATACGAAAGTGGGGTCAAATGTTGGTCAAATTGTATACAAATCAACAACATTGTGACCAGTTTAAGAAAATATTGATGTGTTTCAATTTTCTAGTAGTGGCGTACTAATGGCTGATGATTTGTCAACTGTTTTTTATGTGTCTGCTGCTTTTTGTGAGATTAACATTTAAAATTGTAGGTATAAGAGATGGCCAATTAGCAGAAGATGATGTATATGTTAATGAGAGATGGTGTGATGGATTGACTGTGATTAGGGTAAGAGAAAATGGGATCTGGTTAGAGGTGCTGAGGTATCTTAAGGTCTTTTTAATAAAGGTCCAGGTTTAGATGTAACTAATGCTTATTGTGTGGTGTTGGAAATTATTATTTATTATAAATAAATAAATAAATAAATAAATATCTTGGGACAGCTCACACACGGCTATCTGATCCCAAGCTAAGCAGAGCTTGTGTTATGGTAACCAGACAACTGATATACATACTTATATAATTTATAAATATATACATATTATAGATAAATCACACCCAGACACAGAACAAACAATTATTATTATTATTATTTATTGATTATTATTTATTATTTATTTATTTATTTATGCTAACACGGCTCTGATGAGCCAATTACGCTAACACAACAGATTTAACTTATACATATAAAAAAAGAATATAAAACAATAAAAATAAAGTAAAAACAAATATAATATCAGATAGTCTTGCTTTCGCAAAAGCTTAGACACAAGGACATAACAATTTTTATTTGGTCCGCAAATAGATCGCAGTTCGGGTTGGCTTCCACGATACCGATTATATTAGGAATTAGCTTATTTCCGCGGCTTTCCGTCCGCGGTAATTTCTTACGGATTCGTAATTGTTTGATAATACAATATAGGATATATTCATATTATTATTATTTTATTATTATTATTATTTTCAGCTTTATAGAAAATATTTAGAATATCACCTGTAGTTTCGAAGATTAGCACGTTCAAACAAAAAACAAGTAACAAGTCTTCATATTTATAGTCTAGTAATAAAAGAAATATTGATAAACGCCTACCTCATGGCCTTACCTTATTTTTGGAAGATTTCATAAATGGTCATTCCTTTCGATTGGTATATTAATAAAAATACCCCAAATCCAAAATTCAAGTCATAGGTTTTATTTTATTACTAGCTTTATTTTAAGCTCTATTTTGGTGAGCAGCGGTCAGCCGTGCGATTCTCTAACATATTTCAACGTTGCGCTCAACGTTGAGCTCGTCGACGACGCTACTGTCAAATCAACTCTATGCGTTGTGCGTAAAGTTGATTTGACAGTTAGTAGCGTCGTCGACGAGCTCAACGTCGAGCGCAACGTTGAAATATGAATCGCACGGCAGTTACGTCTTAGATTACTGCTCCGCTCTCGTTTGTCATACCATGACGCTCTATACGTATAAACCTTCCTCTTGAATCACTTAAACATTTCATCGAACCATCAGTCTTCCACCTGGTAAAAAGATCTAAGCGAGACGTGACTATGTAGAGATGCCACACAAAACTTTTCTCTCCAATTTCTGCCTTCACATTTTCCGCCTATATTTACCCAATAATAACTTGTCCTGTCCAAGATAGAATGCGGCTGAAGAGGCTGCCAACTCGATGTTTCGTCTCAAATTGCACGACATATTGTAATGCACTTTATATGAAACTAATATTGACACTGTAGTTGAGCCAAGTTTTTATTGATATTGTGGATGCCAAGAATAATATGTCCATGAGAGGTTAGTCTTAACTTCCCTGATAATTGGATATTTAAGACTATGACAAATAATTCCAACACACGACTTCTTATTACACACACACATGACCATAATTACATGGGACCTAAAAACATACCGGCGAACTGTGGGTG
This sequence comes from Caradrina clavipalpis, assembly GCA_932526535.1. Lineage (NCBI taxonomy): Eukaryota > Metazoa > Arthropoda > Insecta > Lepidoptera > Noctuidae > Caradrina > Caradrina clavipalpis. The sequence goes on from OW052108.1 coordinate 4,047,194, forward strand.
TACATTGGCACACCTCTGTCTAACCCTCCGGGGAACACAGGCGTGATGGTATGCTGATAATAACTCCAATTTATTGAAAAAAAAAGTTTACTATTATTTTTTTAAAAGCTAATTTAATTATCCCCATATCAACTGCAAGACGTTCATTGCTGGGCTTAAGGCCTCACTCATAGATTTCCAAAAGGACCGATTGGGAGCAGTTAGAGATTTACAAAACGATTCCTTGATTAATAATCGTATGCTTTCCGTGATACGGGAGTGTCATACCACTAACTTCCGAACTCCGGGCGACTAAGAATTTCTTATTGGAAAAACCCATAACACTTTTCTCAACTTGGATTGAACCCACGATTTACAGTCGTACTTGCGACTACGAGACCAACGGGATAATCCACGTACCTCACAACCTCCCACACAAACAAAATAACACAAGAAAATTAATTTCACATCTCCCACTAATTCAAAGTACAACTTAAATAGGTACCTCCATACTTTCTCCCATGTTAACATCAATAAACACAACTGTCATATTTATAAAACATCAAAAGGTATAATTAAGCGCTATTCAATGCGCATGCGCAGCGCTGACTCTGCAAATATACGAGTAATTAAACCACAGGCATTCATTCACGTCCTATTGTATCTTTTGATAACGATAAGTATCTTTTGTTGTAGTACAATGCATCTTTAAGCCTATGTTGTCATTAGGCGTTTTATTATGATCAATTAAGAATGGATAATAATTATAGATTAGTTTTTAATCTGTGACTTCTTATGCTTCTAAGATGGTATTCACGTGAACGAAATCGCGGCCCAAAGTTAGTGAATATTATTAATCAATGATATGGAATTCGCTTTTAAATAAAATTAATTGTTGATATTTTAGCCATAAGTATAGTTAACACTTACTGCCCTCCAAATTAAATGACATTAAGCAAAAAAATGATTTGTTTTGCGTGTGAATAAATCACGATCATTTTGTAGGCAACACATTGTGCGGATTGCTTCTAACAAGATAAGGGTCATGGGGGTGTTCAAAATTGAATTAAAAATAAATTAAATATTTCAAACTTCTATACGTAAAACAAAAAAGTTGAAAGTTTTACCTTCAATACTTCTGTAACTAAAAGGGGTTATAGATATTGTCGTACAGAGTAAAAATCTTTCACGTTGTAGTGTTTTACACTCATATTAATGTCTAAAGTAATTTTATAAAGACGTAAAATTGTTTGTTGGTAAATAATGATACGATTACAAAAATTCTTCCACTAATAGAAAGCTACATAATTGTCGAGTGTCCTACGGTTTATTAAATGGTAATCTTAACTTCTACGCAAAGGAAGTCACGGGGCAAAGCAAGTGCCACAATAATAAACATCAACAAACACGCAAATCCACAGCCATGACACTTCTCTCAGATATTATGTTCAACCAATATTTACAATCTCTTATCAAGATAAACACTATCAGACAAAGGACCTCCATTGCGAATACTTTTAGTGTAAAATCATACTTCTTTGTACAACCGCATTCCTGTATGTAGGACGATCAGTTGAGGAATTTGTTGATGCTGAATTTGTTCGAAAGAGTCACCGCTCATGCGGCCCTGGATCGCAAAGGGCATTGGAGAACACTGATGGGTTTAAGTCAGTAAGAGTTTGACGCTCCCTTCTGCTCCGCCCATTACGTAAGAAGTTATTGGTATTATTCAATTGTTAGTATTATTTAATTGTTTAATATTCAACTTCATTGTTTTCGCAACATGAATATTGTAACCAAGATTTTGTAAAACCAAATTGAAGGAAAAGTGTGTCCATGGAGTTTCTTGCTCGTTCTTCTCCAAATAGATCTACGCTTTGGAACGAGCAACTAGCTACAACTTTAAACTTTAACTTTTTGACACTTCAAAAGTGCCTGTAAATGGTCTAATTGAAATAAATGCTTTGACTTTGATTGACGATTATCAATCTGTAAAAAAAAAAAAAAAATTAGGTACATACTCTTTTTTGACTGCAGTGAAGTCGAGTAAATAACAAATGTTTTGTCTGAAGGACATTTAGTGTAGACTAAACCAACAATAATAAGTTATTATAAGTATGTAGTACCACGAAGGCTTGCTCAATGTGCCGTAGGAAAGTGGGTGTTTGGATGAACTTGAAGAAATCTCAGTTCTCAGCAGAAGGACAGAGTCAGCCAAAAAAAAAGAAATGTATTAAGAAAAGTATTTATCTAATCTAATATCAGCTTATCTAGCTTGTATTGTATGTCTTCTAAAGTCAAGTTTGCTGGTATCTTCTATATATCTTAAACAGCCGGCAAATAATACTTGAGTATACGCAAAATACGATAATATGTTTTTTTTGTACGTGTCAGAAGGCCCCGCTTACACGGCGACATTTCGGTTTAAGAAATTTGCCGGCAATTGTGATTGATTGATTTTTCTTTTAATACTACAGATTTAGTTCTGTATTAATTTAGTTCGAATTTATGAGTAGGTACTTTCCCCTTATTGTGGTAGAAGAAACCGTAGGGTTTTAATCGGTAAGAGTCCGAAAAACCCTCACTTTTCCCCAGATATCCATGAGGCTTACCCTAAGGAAAAATAATAATAGAACGGTACTTACACTTTCTAAAAGGTATTAAGCGAATTAAAACTGCAAAAACGAGGATAAAAAACAGGTAATATTAAAAGTCAACTATCTACCTAGACGTAATTACTTACTTGAAAGATTTAAGCAAACAGCCGGTTGGTTAAAACGCAAATAAGGACGGCATACACTAATAAAATCTATTTCAAACCGTGTATAAAAACAATAAGGAAACTAACGCGTTCAGTAATAAATTGTAAATGTGTATAATGGCCTGAAACAAAACATTTTATTGCATTTAGTATTGCATCAGATACTGAGTACTGAAACCACAGTGATTACGTCGCTATCACTAAACTTTAAGACATTAGCAACATTAAAATACAAGGCAATAGGCAATAGGCTCGCCCCCTATTACATGGGACCTAAATATACCGGCGAACTGTGGGTGTACATTGGTACACCTCTGCCTAACCCTTCGGGGAATACAGGCGTGATGTTATATATATATATATATTTTTTTCTAAGTACAAGAAGAAATCTAGCGGTGTCAGGGTACGAAGTGTAAAAAGTATATCAAAGTCAAAATCAAAACCATTAGACCTTTAAAAAGCATTTTTGGACGTCAAATAATTAAAACTATTGAATCTAGTCTCTAGTTAGTATATTTTCAAATAAACAAAGAATTTTACAAATCGGTCGATAAATAAATGACGAAATTCTGAAGTCATACAAAAAATTACAACCGAATTGATAACCTCCTGCTTTTTTGAAGTTGTTCAAGAAGACTCATCAATTGGCATTCCAAGTTACCTAATATCTTTATTGGAGAGGAAACTCAAGAAAATAGACACTTGACTACCTACTTACAATTCTTAGTACCTACGTATCTATAAACGCCAATGATGACACCATGATTAAAGTACACAATAGCAAATCATGGCAAATGACATTGCCCTTTTAAAACACAGCCATCGATGTGTTTGAACATGGAGCAATTTACTTAAAAGTAACTAAAAATAACAAAGACTAATCTATTTGCCTTTATGTCTGACTAAAAGATTATTATTGGTTATACAAGTCAGGTTAAGTAGCCAGTTATCGGCTCATTATTAAACAAACACAATTTATTGGTTAATAAAATTCGAAAATTAAGTGTTTTCGGAACTTAATTTATGATAATATAATTAAATGAATTCAATGGTGAAGGAGCGGTTTCTTTTGAATATTTTTAGTGAAAAAACTTGATCAAAGAACCGTTTAATTAGGTTTTAATATTGATTGGAAATTATCATAACTCTTAATTAAGAACTGAGTCCATTGATATTTTTATTTAAAATGTTTTATTTCTGAAACTAATTCATGTCTCTTGGTCGCTTCACGCTATTTCATTAATAAACAAGAAGTCTTTATTTTCGAACTGGTTATTCTAGTCCAATAGCAAAATCTTTGATACTTATAGACTTAATTAAAAAGATAGACTAAGTAATAAAAGTTCCAAAATTTTCTGTAATAAATATTACGATATGTTAAATAAATAATACCAGCCTATTATCGTCTCACACAGGATTCTTCTCGTACACAGAAGGTAGGAGCATTGATCAACACGCTTTCACAAAGCTGATTGGAAATTTCAGACTTATATTAATTGTAGGTCGGGTATAGTGTATTCATATCTTTACAATTATCATTCATATTTACAGCCTTAAAATAAAAAAAATAAAACTTAATAATAATAATTGTAGGTGCAGGTTCGTTTATAAAATTGAAATAAGTTTTAAAATCATTATCTCTCTAATGACTGACAACTGGTGCTCCTACCTTACAGTCTGGACAAAATACTGCGAATTCTTAAGGTAAACGGCGATAAACTAAAACAAATGTTTGATTTTAGTACAAATTGGTTATTTTTTTAACACCGTGGGTGTCTTACTGAAAGGCTGACAAATATGGACTTATTAGAACGTTTAAAATACAGATATAAATATATACTTACTATTATATTGTACAGAAGAACCTCGATTATCCGAACCTCTATTATCCGAACTTCGATTATCCGAACCCTCAATTATTTGAACGCTGACTTACTTTATCCGAACCCTCAATTACCCGAACATAGGCCTCAATTTGTTGCTGAAAACGCGGTGCAGCTGTTCGTCAATTAAAAATTGACTAAGTATTTTGCATTTGACTTTTTTAGGTGTTATACAGGATAAGTTTTTAACCAGTGCGTAAATTTTTTTTGGTAGTTCAGTGTCAGTAATAGAACACATTTACGTGTTTAGTTAAAAAAAAAATAAAAAAAATTTCATCCTTATCCGAGTTTGAAATAAGCAAAACATCCAGGACATAATCTATTCGCCATACTATCAATGAAAACTCGCGGCCGCCACCGCCGCCCGGGCGCATGGCTGGGGTGAGGGGGTGGGGAATGCGCTAGCGCCGAGTGACAATGAAATATGGTTTTTAAGTAAACATGTTTCGTAAGCGATAACTTTTTTTTTTAGTACTAAGACATATCAAAATAAAATATACGTGTTTAATAAAACGTGTTGAAGTTTATTATGGCAAAATTTACGCACTGGTTAAAAAAAAATCCTGTATATTTCAACGTTAATATGTATTCCACATTTTAACCCATTCCCTGTCCCATGACCACATATGATTCATAGCGATTGTTTAACTATTAGACAATTTTTAGGTGAAAAGATGTTTTTATTTGATCTTGTCCCAAAAAACCCACATTTCGATTATCCGAACTTGTCGCGGTCCCAATTAGTTCGGATAATCGAGGTTCTACTGTGTATTGAAAATATTTGCAGGCATTGGCGCCATGTTTTGTGGCGCCAATGTCTTTAAATATTTTCTCGGTATTTTTTCTGTGGCGCAATGTCACATGTCGTGTTGAGACAGTAGTTTAAGTATTTCTCATGTAGGTACGAAGTTATGGATTTGCAACCGGGCACGGGCAAGTACAAATGTGTTTTTTTTTTTAAACTTCATATTGAGCTTTTATACATATTTTATTTTGGGCATTATTGACATCGATGAAGAGAAACGTCCTTTGGAAACATGGATTTATCATAAACATTAGTCTGGAATCACCTCAAATTCTTCTTGGTATTATTTTCGCGAATCCGGCTTGAGCAAGCTTGGTACTCAATGCTCGTGCGTATCTCAGAAGAGGCCTTTGCCTTGCAGTGGGACAATAATGGGCTGGTATTATTTGTAATTTTTTTACCACCACTCACCTCTACCACCTCCACTTCACCACTTAGGACTCGCCATCGTGCAACCAGTTTTTGGGCCGCCTCAGCGACGCCAAGTAATGTATTACAACAATATAATAATAATAAAAGGCAATTGTCGAGGATTTAGATAATACAATTCTGTAGAAATGCAGTCTGTTTGGATTTGATGTTAAATAATTAAACGTGTTATCAGTTGCAGAGACATTGTTTGATAACATTACAGTCATTGCATTCCGCATTTAACGAACTTAAGAATGTGACTATTTAGCTCTTTATTAATTCTTTGAGCGGTACCTTTTTTATATTTTTTATTTTACTGACTAAAACCCATCTATGTTCCTTCATGTACCCTTTGCGTTCCGGGGGCGCGGTATCTCTTTCGAACAACCCGCAGCCCCGGCAGGCATCGGCCCTTAGTGGTCCATTCCAAGTTTGCTGACATCTCTTTGAGTTTTGAGGCATTAAATGTAATGTATCTGGTTGACTGGTAGAGAAAGCCCAAGGCATTAAACCCGTCTCTATACATTTTAGTTTCAACTGCTGGATATGGGCCACTCCTAGAGGTAGCCAAAAATTACAAGTCCTGCGCTGGTCGAATCCAGCGATATTTCATGACCTTTATCAGGCCGTAGCATAAAGCTTAAATAAATATAAAAAAGAAATCTGGCAACTAAAAAATGGGAGGTACATATGAATTGAAAATGTCGCATAGGTACTTAGGTACCGAACCCGCAACCTCATGCGTGAAAGACGGGCGCCTTAACCACTGGGCCATCGCTACACCCAAAAGCCATAAATTAAATATTTTATTTTTATCTTAATTCAAACATGTCAAAATAAATTACAAATACATTGCCATGTATTTCTTACATTCATTCTTAGACGTGTAATGTTACCTGTACAAAATATTATTGAACACAACAAACGTCTTTTTTTTTTTTTTTTTTTTTATAGACGGGAAATCATCAAATAACTTCCCCCGCCCTGGGCGAGGCGGGAGGGAGTGTCAGACTTTTACTGACTAAAACCCGTCTATGTTCCTTCATGTGCCCTTTGCGTTCCGGAGGCGCGGTATCTCTTTCGAACAACCCGCAGCCCCGGCAGGCATCGGCCCTCAGTGGCCCCATCCAAATTTGCTGACATCTCTTTGAGGCGCGCGTGGAACACGAACGCGCCGTCGACACGGTACAGCAAACGTCTAATTTTTTAACTCATTATCAATATGCAAGACGTTTATCTTAAATGATTGTAATAGCTTATAATTTATTCCGTGTACAGTTAGAAAAAAAAGTGCCCGCGTTACGTCGACCGAGTGTTGGTAATGAGAGTTTTTTTGTTGACGGTACTCTACATACGTGAACTATACGCTAATCTGCATATTTGTTGTGTGTGTTGTAGTGTTAGGAATTTTGTAGAAGAGTCAAAGTCACCTACCTAGTACCTGCCTTTGTCATAATAAATATTTTTTTATCAAGTAGGTACTCATAAATATTAGTAACAATTTCCTTACGCAATATTTTAGTAAAATAAAGGAATAAAATAAAAATAAAATTCCAGTAAGTTAAAAAATAAATTATTGTTAAATAGGAATGTGGTTTATTTAAAAACTGTCACATTATAAACGTTATTATTGTAATCCCATTTATCTCGTCCAAACCCAGTCTTCGGCATGCTACTCAGATTGTCCTAATTTGGGTTAACTCTGCAAAATTAAATCTTTAAAAGATTGTGGGCTGGCTATTTTTGGCGGAAATAAGCTCATTTTTAAACCCCAAAAAAAATTTACAGTACTGAAAATCGAAGCTAGAGGAGAGCAGTACTGAAAATCGAATATAAAATTCAGCAGTTACGAATGCAACTACTAGACTTACGATGTACATAGCCAATATCGATGTAGTAGTCAATTTCTATCAAAATCAATTAGGTTACAATAATTTGACATCGTGACCAATAAATCTATGACATATTGTTAGCAATATCGATGTCAACATTAATTACATCACATTCGTGCTTGTTCTATAAACATAGATTTATTATAATTGTATAAACAAACATGATTTAATACAAATTGACAATGACCTACATCTCCAATACCTACTAAACGTAAATGTTTTGAGACTTTGCACTTAAAAAAAGAGATGTAGAAAAAAAAAAAAAAATTCAACACACTGGCTCGTAAAGTGGGTAGTGTTATTGGGGTGCTGGTCAGAAAACCTCCAAGCGTGCCGTCGGTTGCTTGTCCCTCCGGACACGTCTTGAGGGAACGGCAGCTGGCTGGCCGGTGCACCCTGGGCGCGGGTAGTGATCTTCCCTGAGGAATGGGAAGAGATTCCTATTCTTTGGGGAATGTCACTGCTCGTGGCCAATATTCTGACGGGCGGGGTCCGAGGACGGACCAAGGGCGTTTCTCCGCGTGTCCCTCTGATCAGCAGAGGGCACAGCGGAGGAGTGAGGACGGGCTCGGCGTGCACTCACCCTGCCACCGAGCAGACAGAGAGGAGAGTGGTCCTTCTCTGTCACCGTCGTACATCGTAACCCCATATCGGAGTGTCGTGGTCATGTCTCGCGGCTTCGATTGGCACCGAGGGTCTTGGCTTAACCGCCCGGACCGCGAGGTAGAAACCCTCTATAAAAAGTCACCCCGAATCCCAAGCGGCGGCGCACCGTGACGGGATGTATGGCTGACGGGCGTCCCTATGGGACATCAGTCGCTAGTGCGAACCACTTGCTATTGGTTGGATGGTTGGATATCTTTAGTACTCGTGGGATCAAAAATGGAACACACAAAACAAAACGTTGCAGAAGGAGGGAAGGGGGATGCCGGGTCGGAGTCCGACTCGGCATCCAGCATGGTGACTGTGAGCCCTTTCGGCTCACACCATGAGTTAGATGGGCTGGAAAAGCTTCTCAGGAAGCGGCCCAGACCGGAGGATCGGGTGTCCTCCGAAGAAGAGCTGGCCTCGGCTCGAAAGATCCCCACCAGCAGACGCGGTGGGGCCCAGGAGCGAGGCCCAGGGAGGGTTGCTGCCCGGAGGGGACCGGCGACGTCTGTCGCTGAAGGGCAGTCTCCCTCCCCCTCTCTAAGTGAGACTGGCGGCGACGGTGTGGTCCAGCCGGACACACCGCGCGTGGTGGAAGGTGAACCTGGCGGCTCCGAGGAGCGTAAGGCCAGGTTCATGGAGGTTGTGCGGGATGCGGTGGCGAGCGTCGCCCGCAAAAAGATGAAGGGCTCGAAGTCTCGGGCAATGGACGAGGCTTCGGCCACCATTGCGGCGGCTGCGGAGGCCGGGTTTGCGGGGGAGGTCCCGCAGCTTCGGGCGGAGGTGGCGCGCCTGTCGGCCTCCATGGAGCTCCTGGTGGCAGAGAACAGGAGGCTCCAGGCGGACCTGGCTGAGCTCCGCGGGACTGGCTCCCGCCAGGCGCCCAAGGCGGGGAGCCGGAGAGCCGAGCCAGTCGAGCCAGTGGATGACCAGGTGCTGAACCTGGTTCAGCTGGAGCTGGCGGCCTTCCAGGCACGGTTTTCCGTCCTGGAGGGCATCGTGTTGCGTCCCCCACTGGCTGCGAGCGGGACGACCGCGGGCGACAGGCGGGCCTCTTATGCGGCCGCCGCGTCTGCGCCGAGGCCGGGTAGCCAGCCCCCCAGCAGGGCGGGGCCGACCCCTGCGAAACCGGCTCCGGCAAGGCCGGTGCCGGCGCAAAATGCGCCCACGAGGAGGGGCAAGGCGGCATCCCAGCCGCCTCCACCCCCTCCGCCCCCCAGCTCCAACCCTCCGGCCGCGGAAGCCGAATGGCAGGTGGCCGGGGCAAGAGAGAGGGGGCGCAGGGCGGCCAGATCGGCCAGAGCGGCCACCAGACGGGCGGAGGAGCGGCGGCGACGTGGTGAGCGCAAAGCCGCGGCCAGGCTTCGCGCCCCGAAATCCGCGGCTGTAGTGGTCACGCTACAGCCGGAGGCGGAAAAGCGGGGCGTGACATATGCGCAGGTGCTCACCAGGGCCAAGGCGGCCATCAACCTTGGCGAGCTAGGGATAACCGGCCTCCAGCTAAGGGTCACCGCAACTGGGGCCCGAATGCTGGAGATCCCCGGCGCCACCAGCGGCCCGTCCGCGGACGCTCTAGCTGAGAAGCTTAGAGCGTCCCTAAACGCGGACGAGGTGCGGGTGTCCAGGCCCGCCAGATGCGCAGATCTGCGCATCATGGGTCTGGACGACTCAGTTTCCGCGGAGGAGGTGGTGGCCGCCGTCACCAGGGCGGGTGGATGCCGTGCCGAAGAGGTCAGGGCAGGCACCATCCGCCCAGAGCGCACGGGCATGCAGACCATTATGGTCAGCTGCCCAGTGACGGCGGCTAAAGCCATTATTGAGGGGGGCCGCTTATTGGTGGGCTGGGTGTCGGCGCGGGTTCGCCTGCTCGAGCCCAGGCCCCTGAGGTGCTACCGTTGCCACGTGGGGAAGCACGTGGCATGTCGGTGCGCCTCGGAGGTGGACCGCAGCGCCCTGTGTTTCCGCTGCGGTCAGCCCGGTCACAAGGCCGCGGCTTGTGATGCCCCGCCGCACTGCGACGCATGTGCGGGGGCTAACAGGCCGGCCGATCACCGGGCTGGGGGCAAGGCCTGCGCCGTACCCGCCAGGTCCGGGGGAGGGCCCCGCGCCGCCGCCGCCGCCGCCGCCGCTGCCGCCGCCACCGTTGCCGTGGCCGCACCCGCCGCCGCCGCTGACGCCGCGTCCGCCGGCGCAATGGATTGCCAATAACGGCACCATTGCGCCTCCCGCAGGCGGACACCGTAGGCACGGTCTGTGGACGGTGAGCAATGGGTAGCTCACCGTCCGTACGTTATTTAACGACAGACCGTGTCGACGGCGCGTTCATGTTCCGCGCAAAGAGGTGTCAGCACAAGGAAGGGGCCACTAAGGGCCAAGGCCTGCCGGGGCTGCGGGTTGTTCGAAAGAGATTCCGCGCCCCCGGAACGCAAAGGGCACATGAAGGAACATAGATGGTTTTTAGTCAGTAAAAGTCTGACACTCCCTCCCGCCCCGCCCAGGACGGGGGGGGTCATTTGATGATTTTACCATCTTTAAAAAAAAAAAAAAAAAAAAAATACTTGCTTGAATGTCGGAAAAAAATGAATTTGGAGAAAAGATATTTGTGGAATGTGCTATTGAAGCGTGCAAGATAACAAATGTTGTGGGATGTTGCACACAATTTTCAACTCAATTAGTGATGTATTTTAGTTCATTGTACATTAGTAAATTAAATTTGCTAGAGCATAATATTGCTTTGTTTGCAATGAGCTTTATTGTGATGTTTCTTACATTTTTGATTCCTTTTTTTTGGTCTTTATACAGGCTGACTTTAAAATAAATGGCTGTACCATACATTTTCTTATTATATTATTATGTGTATTCGTTATATGGGAAACAGCAGATTTTTTTCTATTGATATTTCAAAGTTGGTCCCTTAGTGAAAATAGTTTATTTTCATAAGTACTTTCAACCCTTGAAAGATATACAAGGAATTTAAAATCATTCTATATAACTGCAGTCCTCTGTAATAAGCTGCCAGCTTTGATTGATAAAATCCGACACGAGGAAGATCATTATTCCTGATGCCTCAAAAATACGACCATTTTTTATTCATTTCTTCCAGAGAAGCTCAACATTTTCCTTGTACAGTAAACAAAAGAGATAAGTAACTAGGGTCTTAAATATAGTTTTCAAGTTTTCTTAGAAAGTGATGCACGTTTTCAAATGTAATTTGATTTTAATAATATAAATTAAAGAGTTCTTTCGTTAGATTAAATTTAATTCCCGAACATCCATCCATTACGCCTGTATTCCCCGAAGGGTTAGGCAGAGGTGTACCAATGTACACCCACAGTTCACCGGTATATTTAGGTCCCATGTAATAGGGGGCGAGCCTATTGCCATTAACCGGGCTCAAATCCAAACTCCGAGCTGCTACTGAGAATTTCAAAATAACACCCATAGTCGACATTTATGTCATAATCGGTCATAACATCGACGTACACAACATTTAAAAGGTTCCACTTACATAATAAGAAACGCCTAATTTTAAAAGAAATAACAATAGTCCCGCTAATGTATACTTAATATAATTATTATCAAGAGATAAAATTTTTTGCTTGTTTATTTGTAACGAATAAGCTCCGAAACGACTGGACCGATTTTAACCCTTTTTTCACTAATAGATAGCTACATTATTCCTGAGTAACATAGGCTATATAACATCACGCTACGACCTACGGGAGCGGAGCAATAACTAAAGACGTAACTTATGGCGGGTGAAATACGCCACGCGGACGAAGTCGCGAACAGTTTGCTAATCTCAATATAAAGTATCGCTAATTGTGTTAGTAGCTTTATCTTTCGGAGAATTCTTGATACTTGGAATTAATGTAAAAACTTTGTTCAGCTTTCGATTTGTTTTTATTAATACTTCCTTCCTTGATTGTCGTCTAATGATTTTTGGGAACAACTTGTCGCATTCTGTTGAGCCTCTTCTTTGGGGTTGACTTCCATACCTAACCGGATGCAGCTGATCAGTATTTTACAACTAGCGACTGCCTATAACCATTTGGTATGACAAGTCGGCCTTCTGACTTTGGTATTCAATTAATATTGTTAACGACATTAACTCCAAAGACAATGATGAGTGAGGGAAAACACAAATTGAAAGTAGATTAGGGCGCTTTAGATCAAAACGGTATATTCTGTAAAATAAACCTTTTGGAGAATTTAGGTAGGGCACCCTTCCTGATGGTATCACTATGAATAGAGACAAACTGATACACACACAAAATTCTCCGAGAAAAACTTTTTCAGCACTGCAGATTTAAAAAGTTTTTTTTTTTAAATCTGGAGTCACCTGTCATCTACACCTACGTTGCAGAGTTAAGAAGCTGATGATGCGAGGGCCAGCCAAGACTTTCAAAAGCCCGTTGGGAGTAAACAAATCCTGGAAAATGAGCATCGACAATTTTATTGAGCTAGACTCCTAGAAATATGATCTGACGACTTCTAGAAACGCTTTGAAAACAATTAAAATCACCATTATATCTAGTAATCAAATCTCATAGCTTGGGTTTCCTTATGAGCAGCTATCAGATTCTAGTATGTACCGCTATAAAAACATAATCACCTAAAGTTTCCTATTCCTTCCGCTGTAATCAAACACCATATCTATTACGCTAGTATTTTATGAGAAAATCATAGGCTCATACAAACAGACACCCATTTAACTGTAAATATTATTTATACAATAATTTATTTATGGTCAGTTCAACACCACTGGAAATGTTTTGGTTAACATATCTTGTAGATAATTTTATTTAAAGTTATTTTCTTATGTAGGTATCTGATAGATCATTCCCTTTTCGAGGACCAAAGAGGTCTTGTTGTCTTTGTGCTGGCATAACTTCAAATATTTAAAAATCGAATTCACAACACGAAGTTCGCACTTATTTTATGGTGTAATAAAAACATGGCACATAATTTTAATTAAGTATCTTCTTAATTAAATGGCGATCATAAAGATTTTGTAAAAGGAAGCACTAAAACAGGGCCACATCTCACGCTACAATGTTGTCGTGAAATATTTCTAATGCCCGGCTGTGCTCATAATATAATTTTTAGCAAGTAAATGCCAGTTCTATACCCTTGCATTTTGCTGTACTTTCCATGAAGTCTCCACAGTCATGGAAATATTTGGGAAAGATAAAGTTCGCAAGTATAATCCGTCATTATATACGGTGTTAGATGATCCACCTGATGTGTGGTTTTAGTTCTTTATTATTTAAGAAGATAGAAGGGATTGTTATTATGGAAAAGGCATCTATTAAAACTTAAAGGGACATCAAAACTTAGGCATTTACTTTTCTTGCTTTACTTTTATCAGAAACATATTTTCTCTTGAAAAATTACATTTGGCTTATAATCGCCGTTTCCCTTTATACCTCCTATTATAATGACAATTTCAAAACCCCTCAGAGTTGGGTGTCTTTTTCTTACCACAGAGCAAAGAGAACCGTCTAAATAAGTTTTTTTTTCGTATCGTTCGTAAACCACAAGCGTCAATGCAATCATTTCGAATTCACACCTTACAAACATGTGCCATCTTTAATAGCCTTCAAATGACGCCTCATATTATATCGTATATCATTCCAAATGTTTGATTTGGATGTGTCTTAATTTGTTTCTGTTTTATGTCTAAGATTTTTTGTGTGTAAAACTAATTGGTCGATGCGGTCTATATTTTGATTAAGTTCATTGGTGGTCGTAACTTTATAAGCCAGTTTCTCTGTTTCTCATGCAGTGTAATTAATGAGGTAAAACGAATTCGATAGTTAAGACTGATTTTGGTAGTTTAGAAACTTCACTTGATTGCCGTTTAGTAAACAGTTTAAAGTCAACTCTATACACTCTTGTGCCAGTCTCGGGAATGTTGGAAATTGTGCTAGGAGTAATACAATTTAATTTTTCCTGGAAATGGTACATACATAATTCTGCGGAAGACGGTTCTAGGGCAAATTTCAGAAGGACAGTAAACAACATGCAATCTTGGCGACAGTACACCATAATAATAATACTGCAACTACTGCAAGTAATAAACGAATTTAGGTAATAAACCCGATGGCAGCAAATAAGATGAAGAATTAAAGTCCCATTTCAAAATTCGAATACAATATCTTTAAGGCAGTGATTGCAATAAAAGTCAAATTAATCAAGACAAACCATACAAGATGCAAAAAGATATATCACATACCCAACAAAATGAACATTGACGAAAAATATTGCTGGAAAACGACGTTTATTTTGGATGTAAAAAATCACAGTTGATAATAGCGCAATGTAACTCACACAAAACTTTGTGCTTACAGGTGCATGCAACAGTACAGAGGTCGTGGGAAAGTTAAGTTATAAAATTTTAAACTTGTTTCTGTGTAAAAACGTAAATTAAAGATGGAACTTTGACCTTCAATATCTCCGTACCCAGAGAGTTCCCAGGTAGAATGAAGAACAAAAAAAAAATATAATGACAGGAAGAACATTCAACAGCATTTGACTACATTTGACTAGTGTCGTTTTGAGGTCGGTGAAGGAAAACATCGTGAAGAAACCTGTGTGTAATTAATATAAGTCTGAAAACGCCAATTCGAGAGCAAGCGTGGTGCTCAATGCTCGTGCCTTCTTTCTATCAGAAGAGGCCTTTGCCCTGAAGTGGGACAGTAACAGGAGGTGTTAAGTGCCCTTTTACATCTGTCATGGAAGGATTATGTCATAATTCAAAAATTGCCTTAGAGTGTAAATTATCAATTTTCTGGTTACTTCCATCGGGGTAAATAACTCGCAGAGAACTTGTATTACTGCGTTGGTGTACAACTCAAAGCGACATTGTATATTTTTTCTTACAAATAAAAATGAATCATGGATGATCTCAAGAATAAGCCTTTAATCTCCTGTCATGTTTATAACTCACTCGTCTGATAATATCTAGGCCTCTCCGAAGGTTTGTGACCCCTTTGGTTCATCATTCTGAATTGGAATTGTGGTATCATTGAAATATTTATCTGTATTGTTTTTTTCTTTTTTTTTCGTTTAGTATCTTTATGGTGTCATTAGCATCATTACTGAATTTAAACCTCTTTGATAGATATTCGAACCATTGTTTCCATTCTTGTATTAATTTGATGGCTCCGTTGTCGCAGTGGCGAATCAAATTGCTGCTGTGTTGTGTGTCGTAGGTTCAATTTCTACACGGAACTAATATTTGATCTAAAGGCAGTTGCTCTGAGTCTGGTTGTTTGTGTATGTGAGTCTATAATTATGTTATCGTGTGTGGTCTTCACACACGATACAGGAGAAATTAATAGAGTGGGGCAAAAAGTTACAAAGAAAGAATACAATATTTTTTTCCAATCTAAATTGTAGGATATTTGCCACACCACTATACAGTGTTATTATCTTAAGTAGTTGGTAGTTCAGAGACTGTAATATTAACAATGGATAGCTCATATACAATACTGTCATACCTACGATTATCTTCTGTCTTTTTATGACTGTTACAACTTTTTTAATTACCCATCTCATGATCTGTTATAGTAACAGCATCGTGCTTTATCAACATTGCAATCGTAGTATCACATTCCATAATAATTATTATCAATAAAAGTCATAGTAATAGAGCACTTTTTAAAACACTCGTCGCCAGTCGTCGCTATTGTTTTTGGAATCATTCAGTTCAATGAATGGGAGATTTTACAGTTATAGCATTGTTGTTGATATGACTGGAAATTACACACACACACCATCACGCCTGCATTCCCCGAAGGGTTAGGCAGAGGTGTATCAATTTACACCCACATGACAATTCGCCGATGTGCTTAGGCTGGAAATTATGTTGCAAAAAAAGGATGTTCATAGACAAATTATTGACTATTTCAAGGTCAAAGGTGGGGTTACAGTAGCTATGCAAGCCAAGTCGTGATTCAATGGTCATATTAATAGCCATCTAAACTAATATTATAAAGAAGTAAAATTGATTGTTTTTTAAGAGGTAAACTCTGGAAGTAATGACACGATCTCATCAAATCTTTCACCAATATAAGCTCCATTTTTTATGAAAAACTTGACATCCATGCAGATGAAGTCACAGGCACACGATAGCCATTAATAACATAGTTATATCTATGTACGACAGATACAAAAATACGTAGGGTCGTCAGCAGATACATAATATGTAGATGCCCCGTTTGGAATAGTCACGTTCATAGAATTAAGTGCATACTGACATGCAATCGTGTAGATTATAATATAACAGTAACATGGCGGTTTACGAAATAAAAGTATTTTATTGTGTAATCTAACGTCTGTGAAGATGACTTTAATATGAAGGTCCTCGTTTAGTTCACTAGACGTAGACATGGTTAGTTAAGGAATTATTTCAATGTCTTACTATAGATTACTTTCAACTTCAAATTCTATAATATCAGTTCATAAGGTACCTATTTGAATAACGTGGAGTTTCTGAATACCACTGGAATGATCTTCATCATCATAATTGTTTTATCCCCTTACTAAACTTTTTTTATAGTTACCATGGACTTTTACTTATCCATTTTTTTTACGTTCAAGCGGAAAGATTTGGATGATTCTGAATACACCTGTACAGTATTTTCGTTCATTGTTCCCAGGTAGTTTACATGAAACAATGGTTT
The DNA here is from genome assembly GCA_932526535.1 of Caradrina clavipalpis. Lineage (NCBI taxonomy): Eukaryota > Metazoa > Arthropoda > Insecta > Lepidoptera > Noctuidae > Caradrina > Caradrina clavipalpis. The sequence continues at coordinate 4,064,263 of OW052108.1, forward strand.
TAGAACTGTTAGATATTCAGACGCCTCTGTTTAGGTTAGAAGTTGTCAAACAAATGCTAAAACAGGATACATTAAATATAGTTTTATTTGTTCGCAGACCAGCCAGTAAATAGGTTGATGACATTGAAGCAATTGCAGAAGAGATTTGGCGCAAAGCAGAGAAGATTAGGGCGAAAGAGAGAGAGAGATGCATAGATGCATACTAAGGAATAAGATGATAAATTGTACCTACGTAAGCTTCTAATAGGACTCAATCATATTGCGATAAAAAAGTCCTTATAATTCTATATAAAAATCCCGCTTTCGTATGTTTCAATCCGCGAAACTGAGAAAGTCGATGTGTTGACTGCATATTTTGACACAACATTGTATTTGAACAGAAGAGTGAGAGAGACTTTATTTTTATCAGACTGAACCACAGCGAGACATGGCCAACTTTAGCTAGTTACTAATACAAAACTAACTCCAGAATCATCATCATATCAGCCACAGGACGTCCACTGCTGGGCATAGGCCTCCCCCATAGATTTCCAAAAGGACCGGTTGGAAGCGGCAAGCATCAGAATAGGTCTGATTAAACTGATTAAATTGACTTTGATAAACATGTTTCTAAAGGCTCTATTCTGCGAGTATGTACGTTTAACGATGTTTGCCTTATTATCATCATAAGCGATCATGGTCCCACATGCACCATGGTCATTATAGGCTCTCAATCCCATCTTAAAAACAAAAGCTCTATTCTCTGTTCTTCTTCTTCTTCCGCCCTTATCCCATTTTTATTTGAGGTTGGCTTTCCTAATCGTTCAATCTTTGTTTTCTCCTCAACTCAATAACAATTCCAAATAAAATCAATTAAACTTAGAATAACATTCATAACTTTATTTAACAGCCACCTAATCACAGTCTAACATTTGGCATCGGATTAATTCCGTAAGATTAGTATGAATGAATCCGCGTACTTTATGGGTCAATGAACTCAAATACGAAGGAGATAGTTTGTCGATCATGTCAGTACTTATGTATGTACTTGTATGTACATAACGTTACAACCAACGTTGTATTTAGAAGTCAATCAAGCTACAAGGTTTCATTAATGTACTTACCTATTCCTTATTGATTGAGTTTAATTAATCCGTTTCAAAGTCAATGGTTGGAGTTAGAGTAAAATCTTGAAATTGACTTTACGTCTGAACCTTTTTAGTTATGTTAGCATTATTTATTTTATGCTCTTGTGTTATGTCCCTTAAACATACCCAAATAATTGCAATTTTTTTATTTGCTTTCATGCCATCAAAAGTCTATATGATATTTTGTGGAAAAAAAAAATTGTGAGAATTAGAACTGTTAAATACGTTCACCTAATTTCATAGTTAAAAGTCAAAAGCTTTTTTAACCCCAAGAGTTACATTTGGCCACATTCTCGGCCCAATTGTGTTACTATTAGGATTCAAATAAGAAAACCAACTACTGATAAAAAAAATAAAGTCAAAGAGTATAAGATAGAAGAAGATTCATATAGGAATACTAAACTTCTACGTACATTATAATGTACGTAGAAGTTTAGTATTCCTATAGTGTAACAAACTCTTCAACAACAAGAGTCGAACTCATACAATGATTTGATCTCCGAACGCGCATTGTTTTTTTTCGTCTTATAGAGCTTGTAGCTTTAACAATGCTTTGAGAGGTCTAACATGTCTATAACTTTATCCATGGCTACAATTCAAGATTTCAAGTTACTATTTCCTTCACGTTGCAAAACATGAACCCTTAAGAAAGTTTTATTCAAACGCGTTCATATCAGATATGGAAATTAAGCCACAATGACTTCTAAGAGGTCTTGGCTCCAAGAACGCCTATATTTCTGTATGTAGGTATGCATAATACCAAGACCAAGACGTACACAAAAGGACCAAAACGAAAAACAATAAAGAAGAAAGCGCACGTATATAAATCGACTTACCAGTTTTTGTTGAATCAAGATAAATCGTTGTACTAATCGACACGAGATGCTGGGACCCGTACCGATACCAATTTCACCGTACCGAAACTTAGCACAACACAGGATGCAAAGTTGCAATGCAAAAAGTCACAAGTAGAAAAAACATCAACTGAAAATTGTAGATACGTTTGTTTTAAAACGTTACAAACACACTGGCACACTGTTTTATTTATAATACAGAATGTTTTTGTGATCAAAAAACGATGATTCGATGATGCGTGGAAGGCGAACCGTCGCCGTGCGGTGCGCCGGCGCAGGCCGATCTAAAACTGACCGAACCGGTCGTCGTCGTGAAGTCTCAGAATGAAGGATCGTGACCGACCGCCATTGGAGCCGATACACGCTCACTTCACTGTGTACGTGAGTTTTTGTTAACGTTACTCTTACTTTGATCATTGTTATGTATTCTCTCTTAAACATTTCATCTAATATCACCTTCATCCTTACAATTACACACATTATTATCGCTATCTTCTTTTATATATCTTTCTGCGTCATTTTGTCTTGAGTCGTTCGCGTTTAGATCCTAATTAGTTGAAATAGCTCCTGTAGGTAGATAATGTCTTATTTTACGATATGACACTTTCAAAATATAAGATAGTATAATCTTTGTCATGTTGAGAACATTATTTTAATTAGATAAATTGTTGGTCGCTGACATTACTAGATGGCTCTATATTATTTTATGAAGATATAAAACTTAGTGCTAACAGAAAATAGAAAAATTGTTTTGGTTTGTTTATGCACGCATTGCTCAAGAACAGCACTGTTGTGTATAAAACTTTTATTGAAGTAATTAACGTCAGGGGATTTTGTAATGCTATTGAGGTTTACCAGAGCAAATACGCAGTCATCATCTATTGCAAAACCATTGGTATTGATGATGATTGTTATATGGTTAAAAAATTAAATGAAAGCGGCAAAATAAAAAATTACAACTTACCATAAAAACACATAGGTACCTTTGTTCAAAGGCCACAAGCAATAACAAACGACTGTGAAAGAAATGTAGACTAACTCTTTTAATTGCAGGAAGGATAAATATTGAATGCAAAAGAGACATCACAGAAAATAATGGCGTACAAAGGAAGAGACGAACACAACATCTGGGGAAAAACAGATGGAAAAAAAAAGAAGAAGCGGCCAATAACAAGATCAAGTACTCTAAAAAGAAAAGAAGAAAGGATTTACTTAAACTATCCATTCAAAATGAAGAAGAATAATTAATGGTAGGTACTTAACCCAAATACTTTCTTCAAAATGAGCACAAAACCTTCGCCAAGAAAATTAAGGCTCATCGACTTCGCTATAAACATATAATTTGACCGATAAACGTCGCTATCTCCCCTTATCACTTGCAATCGAACGCTTATCGTACGGATAAGAAATACGACGACACCCGACAATGCCCGATGCAATGTCAACACATGTGTGATAAAATACAATTAAACTGTGCTGTTCTATCTAATCTGTTTTGATATAATATGTTCTCGTTTTGCCGTAATTATGATTGTGAAGACATATTTTTTTGCGATTGAGGTCTTCGTGAAATGGGTCGTGGTATCTGTGGGTTTAGGTGATGTAGGTTAGTAAACAGGTGAAAGGTAGCAGATACTTGAGTGGTGTACTTCTACATTGAATGGTGGTTTAGATTAAAATTGTTTTCAGACTGCAATCATTCATGGACAAACTGGATTAAATGAACTAGTTTTTAGGAAGGGAATAGAAATAACCCGATGTATAACCAAAACCATAAAAAGTCCAGTCAAGTGCGAGTCCCACACGAGGGTTGCTGTACAATATTAAGATCGAACCAAAAACATGTTTATTCATGTATAAAAATAATATTATTTTAAAAATAATATTATTTTAAAAATAATATTATTTTTAAATTAAAAATATAAAAATATATTTTTAATTTAAAAATAAAAACATCGTTTACACCTATTTTAATTCTCATTGCCTACATTTAAATTAATCAGGATTCTCCTGACATATAAGGTTACAATGAAAGGACTTTATGAAAACACTCTCTGAACTAGGACAAATCCAGGAAATCTCGGACCGATGACAGCCCTAGCTGCGAGTAACTTGTCTTTCAGTCAAATTAATTTAAATTAGAGAAAGAAATTGAGGTTGAGCACCAAATAGGTTAATGTAGTGTTTGATGGCGGATATCTCTGAGAATAGCGCACGTTTCCACATCTCGATCTAAACTCCCACTTGTTAATTACTATGGCTTGTTTATACGATGCGGAATTAGAAAAAAAATGCAGCTTCTAGAATAAGTGTTACACATTTTTGTGATAAGTAGATAGATAATAAAATTTATTAGGTCTCATAGTGGTTTTCACGCAATTATATTTAGGTGTTTGGATAAATCACACTGTAAGAGCTAGTGCCTAAAGTGGGTTTAAAAACTTGAAGATATTACAGGTCACCAGCCCCACTTAGTGGTTCCGCACAAACATAGTATGGTATTACTGCATGGGATAATATTGGTTACCTATGGCACTTACGAATCATATTTTGTAAGTAAAATTCGAGGTTTGTGACATAATGTCGATGTCTTTATGGACTTAAATCCCAAAGTCTCCCTATTCTCAAAGAAAATTTGAGAATAGATAGAAGAATATAATAGTGAAGTAGGTAAGAGTACTTTCTAGTTTTAATGCATTTACCTATATATCTTTTGTTCTATCTTTATAATAATAATAAAGCTAAAGAGTTTGTTTATTAATATGTAAGAGCTAACTTCAGCCAGATGCTTTAAAGGCCGAAACTTTAAAAGTGTCTAGCTAAGCAAAGTTAAACAAAGTGTAACTATATTCTCAAACCGACAACCTGGTAAATGGATGCGGGCAGAGCAGGATGTGTCATTGTGGCCGAACGACGTCCACTCCATGACATAGGTCTTCTCTGAAGACAGAGAAGACCTATGTCATGGAGTGGACGTCGTTCGGCAGATAAATGATGAAATGATGATTCTTAAACATTCAGCCGTGCTGTAATAACATAAATTCAGCGATTTCGAGATCTTAGACCATTATAATTAACCATTTGAATTGAATAGATTCTTTATCTAAACTCGTTGATTTTAACGTTAAACAAATTACAAAAGCTTGCCACCGCCCACCGGCTCCATAGTTTATTAGGTTTATATCTTCAACCTTGCGTCTTATCAATCTTCCTACGCTGTGGGCCCACTCCAGAACACCATTCTGTAAAGGTAGACGCTTCCAGATCTACTTCTATCTGACCAGCAGTGCTATTCGGTATAAATCTCCTTCCGTGGATTTGAAGTGGAGTCGAGATGAGTTTTCATTCTATCTTCAGTGCTTTTTTGTAAAAATGTTCCTTTGAAAAAAATTAAGAGAAGGGATCTAAAAAAAAACGTGTAAGTAGTAATCTTGAGGTGAACTGTTATTCCTCCTTCTTTTTGTTTAAGGATGGCAATTCATCAAATTACTTCTTTCGTTTTGGGTGAAGCAGAAGGGAATATCAGACTCTTACTGTCTAAAACCCATCGGTGTTCCGCCTAATGCCCTTTGGGTTCCAGAGCCGCGGTAGCTTCGAACAAAATCCGCAACCCTGGCAGGACCATACTATACCATGACCGTGCTATGAACGTAACAGACACGGAGCAAAACATGACACAAACTATCAATGCCCATTAGAATATATCAACAGATTCTCGACGAAAATTGTTGACTTCGTGTATGCCATGTGGCTTTGTTGATCGGTGATGGAACGGTCGCGTGGTCTATGCTCCATACTTTGTAACACAAATAATATTCTTTTGCTTATCGAACGCGTTCCTAGCACGGCCAGAGGCAAACTTCTTAATTAATTAGAATAATAACCAACTTCCAGAACAATGAAAATATCAACACCATTTCAATCGTCACCCATTATAAATTACGTCATTGTAATAATCCCATAGACTATTACGTTTATCTCCAAACTCCATTTAAACTTACGCAGTAAAGCCTAACAACGAACAACGCAATAACAAAGAGGAAAAATTGCAACTTTTAATTGAACTCAAACCGGATTGTTATCCCAATTGCGATAACTCACTTTCAAATTGAACCATGCGTGGTATTGAGGAACTTCGTTTTGAGAACTGGCTATGTATTGTTTATGATTTACTAGCTATAGGTAGCTTTTTTACTAGCCAAAAAGCAAAAAGTGTTATTGGGTTTTTCTATGAAATTCTCAGTAGCAGCTCGGAGTTTGGATTTGTGCCTGGTTAATGGCAATAGGCTCGCACCCTATTACATGGGACCTAAATATACCGGCGAACTGTGGGTGTGCATTGGTACGCCTCTGCCTAGCCCTTCGGGGAATGCAGGCGTGATGGTATATTTATATTTTTTATTATAGTATACCCCTCGGTTGACTGCCCCGTTTGGTCTCGTGGTCGCGTTGCGCGAGGACTCCAGGAGTCCTAGGAACGGTTCCCAGGACTCCTGGAGTCTGCATTAAGATTAACCACCGTGGCCGGTTGCGATCTGGGGAATATATAAACCCCGCGGTGTCACCCGCCTTCAGTAATGTATTTGGTTACTGCTCCGCTTCCATAGGCCGTAGCGTGATGTTCTACGTAGTCTTAACATTCCTCTTGAATAATTCTGCATATCGATGAAAACCGCATCAAAATCCGTTGCGTAGTTTTAAAGACAAAATATTGACAAGTCCTACTATCCTACTAATATTCTAAATTCGAAAGTTTCTGAGGATGGATGGATGGATGGATGAACGGATGTTTGTTACTGTTTCACGCCTAAACGGCTGGCCGGATCTGGATGTTTGGCACTAAGATAGATTGTAGTGTGGCTTATCACATAGGATATATTTTTTATCCCGGAAAAATGTACGGTTCCCTTGGGATAATATATTGGATTTGCCTCGAACGAAGCTGCGAGCAGAAGCTAATATAAGCTGCTAAGTGCTAAAGAAACCTCAAAACTGTGGTTTGAATGTAAAAACGTATTTATAGGTAAGAATATCAATGTGGGACTTGTGGGAGCAGGGAGCACGAAGTCATACCCACGTAAGTATGGACTAAGAAAAACTACCAACGTAGATGTAGGCATCTTAAATCGATAACTAAAGTATCGACTATTTCTCAGATATTTGTATCAATTGAATATGTTTGCGGCACTCATGCGCAATATAAAATGAAATATGAAGTAGAAATCTCGTTCGGTTATATTTTTATTGTGTGGTCTCACTGCGAGTGGGATGCAGCCGACATTTATGGGTTGTTAACGCGTAGGCCCGTAGGACGTGAAACCTGTGGTCTAATTACACACTTCCAATGTCAATAACATTTATTTTGATATTTCAGCGATAGTTATTGCGTTATTTATGTGGTTGAGACGATTTTTTCAAATATTATGAAGCAGTGCATTATGATTTTACTTTCAAATAGAATCCAAGTTAATTTAGATAAATCGCCGTTGTGAATTGATTATGATCACTTTTTACAATTCTTGGTCTGTTAATTTGTTTATCGTGAGTTCGTGACGCTTTTTCACGCTCCGTCTATCCTTTATTCTGCACTGTTCTTGCCTTTCTACCCGTTTCGGTTGCTCTTTTATTTTACAAAATGACCCAATTGTGGACGTCGCGTCCGAATGAAAATTTTGGAAGCTTCTTTTAGCCTTTCCGAAACACCATATGTACGTTCTACCATTTTTTGTGGTTTAGGAGCAAGACGATTTTGCATATTTTATTTTTTGAGAATTCTTGCCTGCCACTAGATTTTGTTGATTTTCTCTTTTTGTGTCGCATACTTAATTATATAAAAAAATATTATTTTAATATTTTTTTTTATTTTACTTGGAGGATGAAGGATTTCTTAATAAAATCGCTAATTCGCTATCAATCACGCCCCAACTTTACTAGGACATGGTACTAACATACTTTGGTTGGCCAAGATAGAATGTAACATAATCAAATTCTGTAGATACTTCAATGTAAAGATACTTCTCCTCGGATGCCACAATATCCACGATCACTTTCAGTAAGAAAAACTTACGATCCTCATAAACTCGCTATCAGTTAGGAGTGACACCCCAACTTTACCAGAACATCGTAACGGCTCTTCGATTCTCAGAAACCGGCGAGTTGTTGCGTGGTCATTGTTTTTGTAATGTCTTGTTTGTTTTATTTTAACAGATTACAGTACACAGGCTTATTTGATGAATGTTGTACGGTTCTACTTGAAGAACCTTGCTGTGAGTGACAGTGAGAGATATATATTTAGTTTTCTTTTGTTTTAGTTCAAGCGTGACTGATGGAGTGTCAACCTTAGGTACAGACCTACCTATTTAATTGAAGAGGAAAATAAATTAGGTACCTACTACCTACTTGTAACAGTTGAACATCGTTAATTATTATTTGACGGTGGGAAGGACATCGTGACCAACTGAATCTATGGTAAAAGTTTACCCTCGAGCTGGTCTGCATAAAATTAGGCCTCAAAATCAAATTATCCGACGGGCAAAGGCGGGAAAATAACATCCTTAGTGCTAAGCTAGATCAATGTCTATACGCGTGCCGAATCAGCTAAATCCGTTCAGCCGTTTAAGCCTGAAAGAGTAACAAAATTCATCATTCGTTCTCACAATTTTTTGCGACTATAGTAGGATGTAAAAAATGATTCTGCAAATCATTATTTAGGAGTTAAAGCTAAAGTTGAGTTTGAAAAATGTGAATTATCAGTAAAGTTCTGCAATAAATCTAATAAAGTCTAATTTGGGGCCTCACAGGCCCCAAATTATACATAGATTTATTTGTCGAAAAATTACTTTTCTGCCATACCTAAGTACTTATCCATGTACTTGGATATAACTTATGAAGTAGGTGTTGACTTTTACAAGATTATTGACGGTCATTGAACTCAATCTAATTTGGTACTAACCTAGGTACGAGTACTATAACCATTTACTTGTCATAGGACCGATATCCTTTATAAACTTTCTATCTTATTGATAGTAAGTCACGATCGAGTCTATTGAATGCAAATTAATTAATAATACAATAAAATAAACTAGTAACCGTGCGGTAATCCCTAAAGAATGTGCTGCATCATTTTGATCATAGTAAATAACTAGAACTCTTTCATGGAAAACAGCAGTGTATCATAGCCGTTGTATAGAATTTTACAGTCGCCTCTGTTCACCTCTCTGGAATTATTTACAAGTTTGAGACTTTCACCAGTTTATTCAATAGATGGCATCGCTGCGCCTTTTTAGGCAGAACGACAGAGGGCAGTATATTGAAAAGCAAATAAAATAAAAATAAATCAGTGTGAGCTGGTTTGCGCATTCTTATCCTTTTTTTTTTACTGGTTGATTTTACTTTTATTGTTGAATCAGATTAAATTAGCATTAAATACCTAAAACGGAACGTAACCCTTTGCTGCGTTCCAGATAACAAATTAGTAAAAATGACATTTTTTAAACCGTGAAAGGTAGCTCTGTCTCATCTGAAATGGTACGATAAAACAAGAGAGAAGATGGCAAATGCTAAAGATTTTAGGAGACGAAAATTTTAAAAACTTTGTCTTTGACACTTTCTAAGTTGTCTACAACGAAGTTGTTTGGACGTAATTATTTACCAAGTTGAAATAATATTCCGTTATTAGAAAAGCAGAAACTTCAAAGTACGCGACATTTCAATTATTTAAAACTTCAGGATTACCGGATTATCCAAAATCCACAAAGTTTTCATTTAGAAAAACCTCATTCAAATAACTGTTAATTTCTAGGTGTGGCTATTGTTCGCGCGAATTTCTTGCTTGATACGCATGAAATTGAAATAAAATCATAACTTTTGAGTGGCAAAAGGCGTCCAAAAGTTACAAAACATGGCTCCTATACTGGAATCTTGCTGGTCACCATGTATTTGGTCTGCAAGCGTGAAGAGTGGAAGCCGAGCAGTTGCCGTGTATACATCTGCCATGAGTGTGATATTAATTACGTTCATTGCTTATCAAATGGCCGGTGGAGACTCCACGCAGCTCTGGAACCCGCTGTTTGAAGCTGATGTGAGGGGATGTAAGTATGCTTTGAATGTTATGAGTTCTTTGTAGTCTACTGTCTTAGATGACCCACTGACCGTCCTTTGAATTTAAATTTTCATGTATCTCTAGTTAGACTTTCATGAGTGTAATTTCAGACTTTAATTAGGTTAGCTGTATGGTTCTATAGAGTTCAACACCAAGTAAACCGCGGGGGGTTACCTATGTCCAGCAGTGGACATCCCTCCTGTGGCTGATATAATGATTAAATGCAAAAGTAACTCTGACTGTCTGTAATCTCATATCACCACAGTAATGATACTGAACAGATCATAATGAGATTTGACAAAATCTCACTAAGGTCATAAACTACAACTTTAGGACCGCCAAGATATGTTGGCTGCACTGCACATTCTATTTGTAAAAACTTCTGTGTTCGTGATAACCAACCTTAGAACAAGCAACTTCAACTTCTATTTTATTACTTTAATGTATATTTTTAGGAACACTAATCGGCACTACTAGATGTGATGGATTTTTAATGCTTGGTCAAGAACTGAGAGTTGAAAATTCAACTGCAATAAAATTAGGCCATTATCTTTATGTGTCACTGGGTGTTAGTGAAAATGAATATTATAATAATATTTAATTTCAATGTTTCAGCTCTGCTAATATTTGGGAGTATATTCATCGTAATATTTATACTGCTGATTATTTTCTCTATATTGATGGTAAGTTGTGTTATAAGCAATGTTTTCTAATTAACACAGTAATTGTAATATTTTAAATTAGTTTCACATCCCCATAAAACAGTCATGTGCATCAAAAAATGTTATTTGATAATTTTATTTAATGTGGCTTCACTAACATAGACTAAGTTTTTTTTAGCCCTAGTAAATAAATGGAAAATTCAGGTCACAAATCATCAGTTTAAATACACAATTATTTTGTCTTGTGTGCATATTTTTTACTAACTGGCCTATATTTTGGCCAAAGAATCGGCGTTGCCATTCAGCCAGCCTTTTAGGCGATTGCGCAATTAACAGTGATATGGACAAATTTTTTGAACCTGTAAAAGCTTGACCTCTTTTTGTGCAACATTATATTATTATTATTTATTTTTAAGTTTTGTAAATATTTGCATAGGGATTTACCTCTTACATTCTTTGCTTAATAAGTACTAACATGTTTTATCAACAATTTCCAGGTGATCGGTATCAACATCTGGATGCGAGGCTACATTATACCATGGCTCATCACTATGGGACTCATCATTGTGTTCCAACTGATATTCGGACTCTGGCTTCTTGGAGGATATTATATTTATGTGAGTACCACTTACTAGAAAATTGCACTCTTTTTTGTGTGCATTGGCTATCCTTATGCATTTCCTCCATTTTGGGGGTGACAAAAGTGCATACTCTAAGTCAAAGTTGATATACTCGTATTATCCTGCAAGAACTGTATGTTTTTTTGGAATTAAAAGTATTCTATGTTGTCATACTATAATCTATCTCAGAGCCAAATTTCATCCAAAACAGTTCAGCCGTTATAGCGTGAAGACAAACACACAAACTTTAGCCTTTATATGTATTGTTAGTGTGAAAATGACAATGCTATGTTTAATTTACAGTTGGATGCTACCTACGCTGCTTTTGTGGACTTCATATGGATGGCATACAATGTAAGTACACGATTATTAACACTAGCTTCTCACTGCGGCTTCATTTGCATAGAATTCAAGTATTCCATAATACATCCTTGTAAATTCGGAAATAGTGTAGGATCCTATCAGTGAACAATTTTTGTAAGATACAAACAAACAAACTTTATCTTGTTCATTGACCTACCATAAATATTGAACCTAAAATTATGACAGAGTACAGAAAATAGTTCCTTGATATAGAAAAACTTAAAATAAGATGGTGCGTGGAGTTACTAGCTTGTTCTTCTCCATAGAGACCTCCATTTTGGAAGAAGTAATTAGCTCTAACTTTCTATCTAACTTATTCACAGTTCAAAAGTGTCGTTAATGAAATAAATTCTTTGACTTGAAATAACATGATAAATCTTTCAATATTGTGCGTAAACATTTGCAGTTAGAATGTAAGTATGCATGAAAATATTTTTCAACTAATGTTATTATTAATTAATGTTAAGTTTCTTCTTAGGAAAAATTATTGGTACTACGCATTTGACTTACTCACCGTACGACATCCCCACACTAATCCAATTGGTCAGATTTTCTTTTAATTAATATTCTTTTGTTTTTTCTCATTTCAGATCTACTGCTGGCTATGCGTGTTCTCACAATACCAAATAATATTGGAGATGCAGTCGCCAAACATAGAAATATTAGTGGAGTACTAAAACCAATGTTTGCCCAAATGTTTGTCAAAGGTAATTTTAAATTCCCTCTATAGAAAAGATAATTTAACATAGAACAATCAGGCACATTAGAAAAGTAGATTAAAAAAAGAATAAGAATGACTGTTGACCATTTGCACAACTTTTTATTATATGACATGTAAACTTTATTACATAGATTTATTATGTATTTGTTGGATATGTAAGTAGTTAGAATACTTCAAAAGTGCCTAAAGTAGTCAAATAGTTGCCGTATATGATAATGCCTTGTTAACCGCTCTCATTTGAAGGATTAGAGTAGACAGAACAGAAATATACTAGGGGAGTTATTAATTGAAAATGAATTTAAAACATCACCGATAAGGTTGAAAATTGTGTAAATATAATTCTGCACAGCATTTATTTATTGTCTTGCACGCAATTACGCAATTCTCTGATTCTGTTAGAGACCCTATTACCAGGCCTCCGTCACTCTATGTACTTGCGCGCTATAATTGCCTACCGCCCGGCCGAGCGGTCTCGGGCCGTTTGCGAACCAAATTCAGTGCGGTTTTCGCAAGCGCACGCACGTTGTTCAATTTTAATAGTTTCATTCGTTACCTACGATGCCGTCTGGTGCCTTATGTGCTGTAGATGGGTGCAAATCAAGTAAAAGAAGGAATAATTATGTTTTATCTAGATGTATTGCACAGTCAGCACCAATTTATAAAAAAAATATTTTATAAACATTTACGATACAATTTTAAACTGCCACATATAAGTCAGAACATATTCACAGTTCTCAATAACATAGACACAAAAAGTTATGTTAATTTAATTTTATCGAAGAGGCAGCCCTACGATTGTTGTAAGAACGCGCGGTGCGAAGCGATCACAACTGTACGCTTGAGAATTTAGGCACATTTTAGTTTGCAGTGGTTGCTGACGCGACGGAGTAGGCTATTATAGCAGTAGGTATTGGAAATTTTCTACTGAGTGAAGTATCTGTACTTATTTAATCTGTGCTATTACTAAGCCTACGCTGTCCGTGCGTCTGTCTTCCAGTAGGCTGTATCTCATGAACCGTAATAAGTAGAGAATTGAAATTTACACAGACTGTGTATTAGGGCCGCTCCAACAAAGTTTTCCCCATACACTGGTTTTTCTTGTATGTAGTGTTAAATATCGTAAGTATGTTTAGTTCATTAAAAATTAACAAATCAAATTTCGCTGTTCTGTCTGCGCTAATCTGATATATTGGGAATTTCTATGTGTTCAAAATCATATCACACTACTGTATAGTCAGTCGTATTTGTAATTTCAGCTTAAAATGTATGTAATTTAATAACCTGCTTTTTGAAGACAGTTAAGAATCAGTATTTATAAATTACGAACACTGTTAGAGTAGATGTCAAAAAGGGAAAAAAATGTTTGATGGTCTACCATAGTGCCTATGTGATATTGGAAATATTGGTGGTGTCTCCCATAAAATCCAATAACAAACAGTGGAGGTTGGAAGTCTTATAAGCTATTTTCTACTGCTTTTAGCAATACACTTCCAGTGCCTATTATTAATTCGAATTTGTTGTTGACATTAGTAGACACAATACGGTAGTAAACACGACTAATCAATTGACGTACTTTTTGTGACCTGTCAAACGGGGTTACCCCGATTTTCCCCATAGATTTTGTATGGCACTATAGGGTACTGTGACGTCACTAGTTTTCCAACTCAATTAAGTATTTATTGATTTAAAAGCAATTGAAAATCAAATTTTACAGTATTTTGAAAATTTATCGAGTTATCTGATATTAAATAGTGTTTTTTTAAGAGAAGTTGTGCCTAGGAATGTTGTTGGTATAATACCCGTATAAAAAAATATCATTACAATTATAAGAATATAACCTGTTACTATTTTGAACTACAATGATACAATTAAATCTGTATCACCTATAATATTTATATTTGTAATAATGTGTACGTATTTGTAGTATATTTAGCTTAAGTTTGAACAAAAACAAAGCAGTCTGATGTGATGCAACGCATTGCAATAGTTAAGCGGGTTGCTTTCGGTTCGGCATTCTTAATACAAATTTTGGTAACATTGTATTGAAAATGCCGAACCGAATTTTGGAGACCCGCTTATGTGTATTGCTACCCTAACGCTCAGCGATCGGATTTTTTTTCATGCAATCCCTGAGTCCCTTTACAATAACGATGCTTTGCTGAACCGCACCAAATTGCTCCGTTTTTGTCTTTAGTTCTAAGAACTGACTTAATTGAATCCGTCCATTGACTTTTTACAAAAATCTATTAATCTATTATTTTATACATTTATAAATCAGTGAATCTCCTTTTTTGAATGTTATTTGCATTTATTTTGAGATATAATATATTATATTATTAATTATTAAGGCATCATATTGAAGATTTTTATGCCCATTAATGTAAGGTTCAAAATGATCAGCACCAGCAGTGTCATTGTGTTAAAAATCTTTTATTAACTCTTTCCAAGCGATGAATGTACTGATGTTTTCATGACTGAAGCAATAAATGAAGTTATAGTAACTGTAAATCCTTTTTTTAATTCAAATACCACACACAATCAATTCGGTGTTTTCAATAAGACTACAAAATTTGTATTATGAATGCCGAACCGAATGTGCCGACTCCTTTAAGTGTATAGTGACCCTAATACTGTATATTGTTAAAATATTGTTGAGCAAGTTTTGTTCCCAATTCCTATTCGTGGCATTAAGTACTTTTATTTTTGGAAATAATTAAAACAAACTGACTGAAAATTCTTAATTATTTATTCGGACAAATAAACTTCTTTTTCATTCATGATTCCAAGAAAAATACATGATGTTGAATTTTCAGAAGAAAATATAAAAAAAAACATAACAGATAATTGCGTGACAAGCCTATCCCAATTTTATTATAATAATTACAACTTTATTACAATTTTTAATAATTATTACCTTATAATTACGATACATTAACAAAGCCTTATAAAAATTGAAATGAACAACTTTTCCACTCGTATTGCACAGTTAAAAATAGCATAAATATTTACCAATTATTATTATTGTAATAACACCTAATCGAATTAATATAAAAATTACAAAATAATAAATTGTATTTGGCTTTGAATATAATAAAAAAACTGGAATGTTTTGAGTATTTTGGCTAAAATAATTTATTTTGTCATGATCACTAAAATGACAATAATGAGATGATAATTGCAATAATCTTTACTGATTTCCAAAAAAAATGTAAAATGACATTATTAAAATGTAAAATGGCGACGAGAATTTCAACTGTCAAAATAAGAGAAGAAACGTATCGATAACTTAATATCGATATTTGAAATTCGATTTAATTCTAGTAGTGTAGATGACAAGTATTTATGTACAATGAAATCTTATATTGATTAATAAAAATAATATACAATACTTAAATTCTACAATTTACAATGTTAAATGATTATAATTATCGCCTAAATACAGTCATGTCGATAAACTATTGTACAATAATTTACAAAAAGCTTAACTATAAATGATATGCAAGAAGCTATTGATATAGCTCATGATTTCACTGGATTATTAAATAAAAATCTATTTAATTTTGTAATAATTAAGTACGCAACATTTTCGATATTTTATCGATAAAAAGTGAACTGCAATTTGTGACTATCGATTGAATGTTTTTTAGTTGAAATCCAAATGAAAGGAAAAATCGCTTATTTGTATATTACATCGATATTATCCAGACTGATATAATAAGTTGAGAAAATGATTTTTGTATTTAAAAATATGTGAGAGTATGTGTTTGATATAAATGCAAGGTCAGTGCCCGAAGCACAATTTTTGGCACATCCCCTAAGAGTATTCAAAAATATCAACTCCAAAAAAATAGAGAACTCCATTTAAACTGTCGTTTTGAGTATTTTAGTTTTGGAAGTCTTGTTAACCGTATACATTTTCCGATGATAATAATGCATCAGGGATATTCCCATTAATTCTAATTGAGCCCCGAAACAACAAAACGTAAAAACTTAACAACAATCGGTGTAACACAAGCTTGCGAACATAAGACGAAGATTACCGAAGAGTCGGCTATGAGCCTGTCGAGTACCAGTTCGTGTTTGGTGGCGCGGACTTATCTACGGGCTGGTGCGAATGTGACGCATGCGCAGAGTGCGCCTGAGGATGATACAGGTGAAAAGATGAAGGTGGATGGAAGAACTGCGACTGGTCTAACGATGATGCGTAATCTAATGCCCCAGGAACCGCAGAATACGCTTGAGGCTTCAAAGGCAGAGGAGGTTCGCCTAAGTACGAGTGCCTTAACGCCTCTGAATATGCACTATTATCGTATGGCAATGCGTATTGCTGCTTGTCTCTTGGGGATACTGAGCCTGGTGGCGTCATAGCCGAATGGTAGTCGGCGTATCCTCCGTAAGCTAAAGATCCTATATCTGTACCCTTATGTCCTAATTGTTCGCCGTAACCGGAGCCCTCACTGCCCGGTGGGGTCGGTAAGGGCCCTGATTGGCCGTCACCGGAGTAGTAACCGCCAGTTCTACCATCACCCAAAAAGTTGCTTCGAATAACACTTTCTCTATTTGCATAAAGTTGTCTCAACAAGGCAGATGCGGGTGTAGAGGTATGGTTCGTTGGTATCTGCCTGTTTAGAGGGTTCAGGTGGTGATTCTGTGTTCCTATCCATTGTATCGTCGATTTCTGCTGCTGTTGTTTCAAAAGTGCATCTGTAGAGAAATCTGTCGGTCTGTGAGAGATTTCTTTTCCATCCAACGCTACTGACGGTAGATGCTTCGACATTGCATTTTCTAAGTCTCTCACTGAAGTTGCATCAGAACCACCTTCAGGTATTGCTAGATTGGTTTTGGAGATGTCTCGTTCTGCCGGTGATATTGTAGCACCAGGATTGGAAGCAGCCTTTCGTCTTTCCTCGTCTCTTTCCGCTTCGTCTTCACAGTCAGTCGTGTGCTTTCGTTTCTTCTGTCTTCTTGCTGGCATAGGTGAAGTTCTTTCTGTGTTTGTGTGGAGAGGTAGAGGTTGTGCGTCGCTGAGTCTTGTAAGGTGTGTGACGTCAGATGTTGGTACTGGAGCGGAGGAAGATGAATCAGTGTTCGTTGGAGGTTCGGTTCGCTCGGCTTGATGGCGTTGCGGAGGAGGTGGGGCTCCAGAGTTGTCGGTGTCTGGTGGACCGTTCTCAGGGTCTCCTGTTGTTTCTTCTCTCTTCACTCCTTGCACGCTTTCTTCTAGTTGGCAGCAATCCATTACCGTGTTTGGATACTCTCGACCACTGGAAAGAAATTAGTTTGATGGTTAATATTGTGGCATTTTGACTACTCTAGTTTTTTTGGTTTTTAAGTCTGATGCTGATTGAACGAAATCGCTATTTGGTACTAAACTTACCTGATAACATAGTTGACGCAAATAATGTTCTGTTCTTCAGCATTCTTGGAGGAGCAGACGACGGTGGCACAGGTCTGCATCCAGGTATAGCCACCGAGTTTATTCATTATCCTATAGTAGTGCGTCAGGACTTGGCCCTTGTTCATTACTGAAACAAAATAGGTACAGATGTAGCATGGAAAATGGTGAGTGATTTTGTGGCTTAGTTTTCTTTCTAGAAATATCTTAAGGTGTTTATAGACTCGGCGGATAGCTTTCGGTAGGACTAATATTCTGATATTGAATGTGTTTAGGTAATCCCTAAACATGTTCAGGGCATACAAATCAAAATGGTATTTCATCCAGGTCTATCCTAAATGGTTTGTAACACTGGCTCCAAAACTACAGGGGAAGGACGTGACATTGAACGCGTACTTTTTCAATGACGTCACCAACAGTAAGACTAGGATCACTTAAACCGTTTGACCTTCAGCGTGTTCATTAAAACAATAGCTTTTAGCATTAGCAAACAAAAATGTAAAGGTATTAGCGTCATTATATTCAATATATTTGTTACACAAAGGACATAGTGAACACGTGTTTGTGGTATGTGAGTCATTAATACTAACACGGTTTTTGGCATTGTTGATGTATTGTATTGGCAACGGATTTTTTAATTATGATGCATTTGATTTTGGAACAGAGCCAATAAGTGAAACCGATGTATCGTTTGTTTATATTGTTGGAGGAAATTCATAGCTTAAATAATGAAAAGAGAAGGTGGAGTTAGGAGGTAGATTGTGCACCAGAGCTTACTTAAGACGCAATAAGTGCAAATATAAAACATGAAAAATCCAATGATCAAACGCATAAAAATTTTGCGGCACAGAAAATTTGACAGCTACATATTACCGCTGTTATGCCAAATGAAGTAGGAGGGAGCAAATTCCAACGATACTTCAGATCTAACTAGTAACAAAGACGAAACTACAACGGCCCACGTGAAAAAAAACAGATCCCAGCTTAAAATACAACTTATTATTAAGTACCTACTTGTCGACAATATCATTAAAGCACACGGACGGCCATTATGTTTAATCGTACACAATGCCAAAATAAATCAACATGTTTTTTAGGCAGAAAAGACCAAGCGAATACCACAGCGTCACTGTTGTCGGAAGTCCCAAACATAATCATTTAATTTTATTGGACGTATGCACAAAATTTGAATATCATACGCTTCGCGATCGTCAATAAAGACATCTCGTAACCAAACCGCGTATACAGTTGTAACCAAATTACCCGCTTTCTAACAAACACCCGGACTTTTATGCTAATATCTACAATTGTTATTCCAGACCAGGAATGTCCACATTTGACCGGCATCTACATAGATGTACATTTTAAATTCAAATTGATGGTCTCGTAAAGCTATCAAATGGTAAGGTGCTAGAACCGCATGACGTTAACGCTACACCGTGATTGGCATTCAAAATGTCAGCCATCTTGTTATGTACGATGATTGGTTGGATGATTACGTCAGGATTATGAGTCCTTCCATTCATGTCATCTTTTTTCTTGAAGTCGTGTATTTTTGTGGTGGAGCAATCGCATTTGATCGAATTGAGTTCAGATGACGAAGATACATTGAGGTCGTCACGAATTTTCCTCATCGGTACATTAACATAGGTGCTTGATACATTAAAGAATTTCAATATAGAAGAGGATACTAAAACAGTCATAGAAGCAGCTTCACAGAAGTTAAATAAAACAGAACACGCACACAATACTAATGAAACTTAAGAAGCAATAAAATTCAATAAGGAAATTGATACTTTAAAAGATGTAAGAAAAGCTCAAAAAACCGAGGAAGTTGAAGACAACAAAAACTATGAATCACACAATAATCCAGGTATGAATAACCATAAAACAGAAAACGCCATCTCGCAGGACATTAAGACATGACATTTCCCACGTCTACGTAAAGGGAGAGGAAACCGAAATGGTGGTATAAAAATTATTATTCAAATCACAACTTGAGTAGAGACGGGCCGGCGTGGCGCTAGGCCTAAATTGTATTCCACTGACGGATGTGCAGGAAAGTAATAATATCATATACGAGAAAGAAGATTACATTACTTGAATAGGAATTTCTTTGTATACTTATGATTCTGTGCGAAATGTCAGGAACGGAATGTGAAGGCAGCACTGACAATGGATGTCTGAAGGAATTCTGAATTCAATCAGATGTTAAACTCGACTTTGTGATCCATACGTGGCAAAGCATTGAAGATGTTCTCTGTATGTTGGAATATTAAATAGAAATATTGAACGGTATATTTAATGGAGAATATTAAACATTTTTCCTCACAAAATATATAGCAAACACAAAGCCCATCAAACTGTATCAACAAAAATCATTGTAAAAGAAATGTTCTCACAAAACATTGGACTCATAAATTTTTCCTCGTAACGCTTTGCGCCTTGAGCTGCCTGTCTTCTTGACATGGATTTCTATAGACCACAAACTGAATACAAATCGGTAGTTACGACATTAACCTACGAAGGATTTCACCACATATATATTGGGTCATGGGTGGACATCGCATCGTCGATAGACAATTGATGATACTCGCAAGGCTAATTAGAAATAGAGTCGACAATTAATGTTGCCTAACTAGTTTGATTTATTGTTGAAAGAAATGTTGAAAGGTATAATTAATAATAGGAAGTCGTAAACAGGATCTATCTAGGAGACTGTTAATGGGCTGGTGAAAACAGTATTCTAGAATGTTCGACTATCACAAAATATAATAAAGCAATTTGTAATCATAAAAAAGTTTAAACGGTGATACTGAAGAAAAACAAAACAATAATGATACTCCTAGTTTTTACCACCATAATCAAATTCTGGCATCTGATTTAGCAATTGAAAATAATGATACAAAGAGGCAATGCAATAAAGATAGAATTAATAATGAAGAAATACTTACAATCTACGTGACATTTTCTAAGTTTGTTGGCATCTTCTCCATGGCAGAGCGCATAGAGATTCTTCCCCGTTAATTCTTCTGCAGTGTAACCCAGGAGTTCTGATACTCGGCTGAAAGCAAAATTCACATTGTATCAACGGAAATAGAAATTTCAAAAGCATTTGTAAGGTCTGATATTCAAAATTTTCTATGTTCTGTTAGTTATGCTTATACATTCATAGTAAATGCAATAATTTTTACCTGGGCTCACAATGTGCTATTCGGAAGTCGAAGTTGATTCTTGTGACGAACATGTCCGACTCCAGTCTGATTTCATGAACTGATGGTGGAGGTAATGCTATGGCTAAAGCTACCATGCCCAGGAGTACTGTTGGAGACTTGCGGCTATGAGAAAAGGAATACTGCGGTCGAAGGCGGCACAGCATCAGAACCACCTGGAAAGAAGGAGACACCGGTTGAAGAGATGCTTATAGATATGTATAATAAGGACTGTACTGGTAAATTTCCAGTTTTAAATGAAGATAACAACATTATTAAAGAAATATTCTTCAGCAATGTTGATTTCTGAAACGATTCAAATAAAACAAAGGAGTCAAAACATAAAAGTCGTCAGTTCTTTTTCTGTCAGCCAAACCCTAATAACATTAGTCCATCTTTGATAAAAATGTTAACAAGAAACGAACACAACAAAAACAAAATAAAAAACATCATTAAAACTTTCACATTTGCTTCGTTTTCGTAAATTAGAAAACGCGGAACGTGTCTCATGTAAGAACATTAAACTTTCAAACATAACGAGAAACTGAAAAGCTATTTATTACACACCGTAATGTTTCTGAGGCACGTATAATACATATTACCAGGTAATCGAATTCGAAGATCAAATGTAAGGAGGATCAACTAATTTGCAATTTTCCCAATAAAACCGTAGCCTTCGGCGTAACCTACACTCGAAAACGTTTCAGTATTAATTGCTCCACTGATTCTAAAACGGAGCTATATTACCCATTAAGATGAAGATAAAACAAATGATGGTTGTTACTTTTACTTTAGTACCTAACAACCCTTTAAAATAGATATAAAAGAGCAATCGACAAGCAATAAAGAAATGAATGACTCCCTAAATATAAAAGGAAGTGATCAAGATTCTGTGTATAAAATAAAATGAGAATTTACACCCCGAAAACAATCTACCGGCAATTTCGCTCAGCTATTGCGGTATTCGCAAGTCGCTTGTGATATAATCACGTTTTATGACCTAGCACCGAGTTAAGGCAAAAATTATGGGGCCGTATAATGCTGCCTTGAGGCACCCCAAGCTAACAATAATTCTAACCAATAATATTTGTGATCTAAGACGGATAAAGAGGTCGTTCAAATCCATTTGTTACTCGCAGTGTAGATATGAAGCTATGAGATTACGGTACCATGAATATACGTGGAGAAAAAGATGATTTACAGTGTCAAAGGGTGTCTTTAAAACGGTTTTGTTTACCATAGATTTTTGGTATAAGTATTGAACTTAAGACTGATATAAAAGTCCGAATCTATTCACGAAGATCACTCTTAATTTTGACAATAATCTCTTTCTACAAGATACCCACCCGCCAGTTACCACTCTCGGACCTCGATGGTTCACCCTCGATGTTTCTTCCAGCCTAGATTGGAAATAAAATTCAGCGTCCATATATTTCTCTCTGTACATTACTAGATAAGAAAATGGTCGGTTACTTAAATATTTTAGAAAAGTATTATTTCATAAATATTTTTTTTTTTTGTGAAAATGATGTACAAAATTTACGCATACAATGAAGATATAGTAGAAATTACTGTAGCTATTGTGTATCTGTAGGTTAACAAGGTCTTTTAAACTTTGATGGCTTCCCGAATGATTCTCTTTTCATAATTTCTAAGATTCTACTGCATCTTCACTTTACACGTCATCATTGCTGATGTCCTTACCCTGTATCCTGAAGACTTGAAGTGGCATCCTCTCTTCGTTAGCGTACTCTTCATTCTAATGCAGAAGGCTCGGTCCATCCCCCGATATAGCGACCCACTCGCCGCTAGCGTCATTTGTGCTGATACTGTTAACAATAGAAAAACCAATTCTGTATTTAAGTTTAGGAGCTTGAATGCAATTATTATCACTACTGAAATAACTATTATTTTATCTCGTTCTTTGAAAGTTGTTTTCGCTTTATCAAAAGTTGGTATGTATGTCAGAATGTTTTTCATTAACCTGATGATTGATGGTAGTTTTCCTATATACATGTCTAATGCAATGTCAACATAAAACGTCTCAATCGTAAGATCTATTCTAATTCTAATGTATGGTAATAAAAACTGTTTAAAGATAGATAAATTCCATCGATATTGGATTAGCATTCAATTAATTCCTTTGGAATTACGTAATAGATACCTATTTTTATAATTTTCGTTACTTGAAAATGTTCTGGATAATTTATTTATATAGCGTCTACATGTCTTATTGAAGCAGAAGACTTCAAACATTCCAAATTTTTTTTACTCTCTGATTCTTGAAATCAAACAGCATCTTCAAATTGATTCCTTTCCTAATAAACACATGTTACCTCCACCAAAAAAGCCAAATAAAGATCCACGAAATAGACTGAATTTTAACACAAATAAAGTCAATTTTTAGTTAAAAGGTGAATCAATCAGTGTGAGAGTTGATTGATTGGGTGGACGTGTAGCTAATTATAAGATTTGTGGGACCGGGACGATCGACACTACGCTGTAATTGATTTCACTGGACCAGTCACTAAGTTATTTAACGATGGTTCTTAAAGTTTGTGAGAGTTTGATGGAAAGAAACTGTATTAAAGACGTGACTTTTGCAGTTGGGGCTGAATTGATGAATACTTTCAAGATTATGACTAAATTCAGGACAACCATCTTGTACAAATCATTTATACACAAGTGACCTTAGGCCTTTATCTTGTTTCAGATGTTTAAATTTATTTATTAGATGACCACTTAAAACACATCTGTGCTAGGTATTTATTAATTTATTTAGGGACAACAAACAGCAGTATAATAATAGGTACACATGGGTTAAAATTTAATAATCTATAGATACTATGTGCCCTGAGTGGCCTCGTGTTTGTCAATTTCTGTCCTGTGTTCATCTAAATTGTCTCTTACAAGCAAGTATTATGAAAAAAAAAACTCTTCTATCCGTCCTTTAAACCTTACAAATTATTTCATTAAAGAAGATCGACCAAAACATACAAATGTCATATAAAAACCTAGAAAAGACAAACTTCAAAGAGCTTTAGTAACCTAAGTTCAGAAGAAAAGCACATTTCTATTGTAGATTTTTCATTTCAGACACTATTGCTTTTTGCAGTGCGGTTTCTTTGAGTTCTTTTTAAATGTTCTTATTTCAGTATCTACCTGGCTAGTTTTTGCTACCATTAGTCATAGATCGATACATCGGTTCCTTTATTTCTTTAGGCAATTCTAGCATAAAAAATCTGTCATCATATTGCTTTTATTTTTGGGGCGAACAAAGCTTTGCTTGATTCATTCTAGTGCTAAGTGTGTTCCGGATCTATGTTTAGTCACAAAGAGATTGTTAATTAACTTAAATTTATAAGAATACATAATTTCGTCCGAAAAGACGGTTTCGCGATACTAATAACAAAGTTGTAAACTATTAGCACCTAACTAATGCTTACACTGAAATGAAGAGCAGACTATAATATTTAAGCTTTTGTCGTTGAGGTTGAAAAAAATTACAAAAGCTTCAGGATACATGAAATTTAGATCGATGATATCTATGTACTTAATAATAAGCAAACAATAGATTGTCCTGCAACAGGCAATGAAGAAACAATAGAATAGGTAGCTAAAGATGATGAAATAGACCCGAACAAGCCTGACAGCAATGATAAACATATCAATTTCCTCCTCGTTCCAAACGATCATTTCAAATATGACCACAATAAAACTGAACAGCTGTCAAGCAACTTTAAATTCAAAGCGCATGTGGTTCTGTTGCAACTTTAATCTTTGGCAATAGGCACAATGACCATTATAGTGGACAAAAGGTATGTCGATTTGTATCACGTTGCTGTAATACTTAACCAGATTGACTCAGCGAACAAATATTTGTGTAACCTTGATATATCGGGCTGTTAAGTAGAACAAAAATGGTGGTCTTATTTTCTTGGAATTAAATGAATTTCATTATTATCATGAGTACCGATATAGAGTCATTGTCGACTTTTCGTACAAATATGTACATAGTTTTCTTGTTTTTAAGTATATTATTTGTTTCTGTAATTTCTATCATGTCGTTCACTTTAATTCTCATTAGTAGTCTCTGTTGATATTGCATCCTAGCAGTTATTCAACTGATCATCACCTTCCTGGCCTTATTCCATGTTACTTGGGGTCAGCGCAATACGTTTGCTACTTTTCTTCCGTCCTGTCAATCGTAATATCATTGACTCCCCTTCTCTTTCCTATCATTCTTCACACCATCCATCCATCTTTCCCTAACACTTATTCAACTGAAGATAGAAATTCAATTGTCTTTTAATAAATCGTATAAATTCTAAAAGCTCGACAGCGGTTGGTACTGAGAATGTGAGGTATATTCCAAAGGATAATATCGGCAGCACTTGTGACGTCACCACCACCTACAATACCGTGACAGCTAAACGGCAGATTATGGCAATATCCCAAGATATCATTGTAGTTGTATGTGGGAGAGTCGTATACTCAGCAAAACGTTTACGGTCTGATGTTATCTAAATGGCTACAACATTTCTATTGCTTCTTTAATATTCATGCTTTATGCAAACGTTTCGAGTTTCTGGTTGTAACCGTTTTCTGCAATATTTTAACTTTTACATGTCTGTTTGCCAGTGTCGTTATTGAAAATTGCTGGTTCTGTTACAATTTTGCTACACTTTTGTAGAGGCACTGAGAGAGACTTTGTGACTTTTATGTCTTGAATATAGAGGGCACAACTCATTCTGGTTCTTAAAGTAGTACACAACAACTTGATCATGCCTTTCATTCATTATAATTTTCACAAATAACCACCATTGATTGCTGTTTTTGTAACAAATATCACCACTATCTTACCAACTTATTATTCGGGTGCAGTTGTCCAAGGGCAGCAGTCGGCTTTTATAATATCTATAAGGAACTTTTCTGTATGCCAATGATTTACATGAAACACAGCTGTTCTGTAACCGACTTTTGCATCCTTAGCTGCACTCGCGTCATGTACCTTCCGCCCCTAACCAAGCTCAACTTTTAGAACCGCTGTTCCGTCACTCAAGAAAACATCACGCCATGGTCATCACGGTGACAATGTGGCCATTTCAACATGGACCACTGTTCTGTGACTCATTTCACCACGCCCGTCACCACACAATGGTCCACTGTCAAACCATCTCGATCCTGATTGATTTTTTTATCGAGTTTTTTTTAGCATGGCAGTGTAAATTGAAATCGATTCTAGCCCTTCGATGTTACGTGTGAAATTGATGGTGGCTTTTGAAAAAAAATGGATGTGTTAACAGATTTTGTGTTTGAAGTAATTGGTGTAATTTCGTGGTGGCGAAAGTTTGGGTCCTTAAACCGTTAAGATTAGGAATGAAAAAGGGATTTTTGGTTAAAAAATCTGATCGTAGGTGAGAAATTTGTAAGTACTATACTCTACAGAGGTTGAGCGCCTAAATATAGAAAACTATGTTTTTGATCCATCCTGCATTTCTACAGTATTAATATACTATTCACTTACGCCCTTCAAAGGTTCTAGCAATAATTTATTTCGTTCCATTTCATTTCATTTGTGGAATTCAAAAAATTACACAAAACAATCAAAAGAAAATATTGAATTGGAATTGTGTGCATTTAAAGTTTTTCAACAGAGCAACCGAAGCCACAATAATAATAAAAACTCTGAATTCATTCGACCGAATAACATTGTCGGTGAAAATTATGATACGAATGAATTTTTTGCCTATCTTCGCATTTAATTGAAGTCGGCACCCACATCTCTTTAGAAAATTAAACAGATGACTGATTTAATGGCACAGCCGTCATCGGCGCCATGATTTGATGCGCAGTTGTCATGATCATCAGCCTACCACATTCCCATAGCATTGGAAATGAAATTATAATTTGTTCTATAAAGGTTTCTGCTGACACCCCATTGACCGTTTCATAAGGTCCCAACACGGCGTGAACGCTCCATAATCTAATTTCAATTTGATCCACAACTTATTAGTGCCAGCATTGGGCGATTCGATATACCAAGTGAAATTTTTACATCAGTATTGTCGCCGATTGTCGATGGAGCAACGGCCTCCGAAATAAGTCGAGTTTAATTGAATTCCGAACCGATTTTTTTGTTAGAAACGAAGATTCGATAATTCTTGTTGCTTCTCGTTTTCTATGTGACACCTGTTCTGAATGAATAACGGTAAAAAGTCATCGCTTTACTGTTTTCAGTGGCTTTTTTGAGGAGTTTTTACCACTTTGGCTAGATTTGAATGAAGTTAAACGGTATTACAAGTAATCTAAAGTGGAACAGTTGACTGGTAGATAATTAAGAGAAAAAGCAAAAACGTTTTGATTGAGACAAAGAAAATTAACTTTACAATGAACTAAGCTTCTTTATTCTTTAGAAGATACCAATTTTACATGGACTTGTAATTCTCATGAACAATAATGGTTTTTATTTCTTTTTTTTTACTTAAATCAGCATCCATGACTACCGAAGTAAGTTAAAAACCTGTATTTCAGCAATTGGCGCCCGCCCCGCAGGAAAATAAAAAGTCAGATCGAAATCATTGAAGCTTAACTCAATGTTTCTAGGTCATAGACGTCATACGTCAGCAATTTCTTTCAAATTATCCATAACTTACCATCAGGGTTGTTAGTTCCATGCTGGCTTCCTTCTTCACTCCCTGAAGCAGGACTGTTCAATCCGGCTTGACCAGGTCTTCCAGTGAGGGACAGCCCTAGCTGCTCAGCTATTTCTGCATGGTCAGCTTGGTGCACGTAGTCAAATATACTGCTACCCGTCATCTCTACCTGATGGTGGACAAAAATAGAATTTAGGTCAGTTTCATAATTATATAATTCTACCGAATAAAACATTCTACAGAAATTCAAGTAGGGGGTAATAAAATAAATCCTACAAACCACGTCTTTATAAAATAATAACAATAATCAGCCTAGTATTGTCCCATGTCAGGGCAAAGGCATCTTCTCATACAGTTAAAGCATAAGTATTGAACACCACACATGCTTAAGGCATACTGGCGATTCCAGGATTAAATTAAACATAAGTCTAGTTTTCTTCGCGATTTTTTCCTTCACTGACGTCAGTGATGTCCAAGATAAACTAAATGAAACATGTTTATGCACATAATATTCAGTCATAAAACAAAACCTTTCCGAAAAGTTTTATGAAGCGGATTTTCATTCAACATCCAAGCCTACGGTTACGATATTATTAGCCAATAAAAAACCAGTCCCCAAACCCAAGGAGGAAGGCCGAATGGTGGCCCGTCACGTACATACTATCGTTATGAATGAAAGAGTTATCTCACATCGCATAGCAGGTGGCTTTCATAGAAATGGCTAACGAGACGGTGTTTATATGACGATTGATGAGAATGATGGTAAACGGGATTTGGATGTTGTTATCTTACAGGAGGATGCTGCTGACGTGTGCGATGACAAAAGGTTGTAAAGTTGGCGATAAGGTCTTGCTTATCGTTTGAGTTTATGGCTTGAGGGTAGATGTCTGGGCTTCTGTTGGTACTATGTGTGAAAGAGATAGTGTAGGAGCTATGTATCTTAGAGTTTGTTTAGACGGTGATTTAGTAAACAAGGAAAATGTGTAAAGATTAAAATAAACAAACAATAATAAAAGGAACCTAAAACTCTATGTGCATATTGCCAAAATGAAAAGCAGTGTCTGACTAAAATATTTCCTTTCTTGTTCAATAAGTTGACTAATGATTGAACACGAAGCAGCAAGGAAAGATAAAAACACTTTCTGAAGCATTGCCAACATCAACAAATCAAATCCCAAAACATAAACCATAAATTAAACCCTCGAAAACAATAAAAACCATCCGAAATCTAACCGGTGCCAACAGAACTTTCACGATGACCCTTTCACGGGTTATTCAAATGCATCTTTAAATAAATTTATCAAATATAATTGTGAGACCGTATTACACATTCAGGTAGCGTGTATCCGCAGTCAGGAGTTGCATGTAAATAGTCTAAGACAATGGTGACGTTATGGTGGTCGGTTCTTGGAATGATGGTAAGGATTTTATGGTATTTACCGATTCGCCGATTGATGGGACTCACATTTTTCGTCGTTGGTTTTTTATGGCGGAAAATTTTCTGAAGATAGATGGGAAGCTTGATGGTGTTAACTGTATGGTAATGAAGTGAGAAAGATGTTTTTCGTGATGAGAATATTTAGGTTATTTGTCTTGGAAGTGACTGGAGGAAGGCTGAAGTAGGTATAACATAGCTGATGATGTTTTGCCAGACCAATGGAATGTGCGGTAGAGCTTGGACAATTATTTAAGTGTGACTTTGTTGCTTGTTGATCAAATTATAAGCCAAAGTGATCAGAACGAAAAATACTTAGAGTGACGTTAATTTAAGACCTAAGTCCTATCCGCTTTTAAAAGCGGATAAAACTTGATCATAAAATCAATTCACCAAAAACGTAAGACGTTTTTCCTAATAAAAACGTAAATGAACAAAAACTGAGTATAAAAAGGAAATATGATTTCCCTTTGCTATCAGCCTTCGGAGGGCAAAAGAGAAAAAGACAGAATTTAATATAGCCGAAACGTCTAACACGAGCTTTACTTATAAGAAAGTTGTATCTACTCTTATTTACCAGGAAGTTTATGTATTTTATGTTGCACACACGCGCGTAGGTGTACGTACACGCGTATGTGAAGTGTTTCGACGTTTTTTTTGGCTATGTGTGCGTGTGTTTGGGGGTGTGTGTGTTCAGGCATTAGAATGAAGAGCACGCGCGCGCCTTGCCCGCGACGTGACCGGCATATCGTATCGTCCCTTTCCCCCCATCTGCCCTCTCGCTCGCACCACCCCCTGCAGCCATTTTGGAAACAAATTTCCCAGTTTTCGGCTCTTTTCGTAGCGCCTTTTAATTTTGTAATGTTATTTAATTTAGCTTATGTTTTTGTTTCGAAGTCAGTTTTTTGTGAATTTGTTATCTTGTGTTTTAGTATGGCACGTTGAGCTTGTATTTTAATCTCATATTGTGATAGTAAATTAAGTTTGTCTCTTAACGCAACTTGGGATGTTACTCAGACTTTTGATCTTCTATTCGTAGAATAATCGCTTCCATGATTATTGCGACTTTTTACAATACAAATCTAAAATTGATATTTATACAAAAAACTTTTTATTACCAACATTTTTAAAACGAAATTTTCAATACAAATATCAATTACAGCACAACATCATCTTTTTTTCTTCCAAAAAAAAAAACGAAACATAAACCAAAAAAAATTGCAGAAAAGTACAGTCGGAAAAAAAACTTCGACCGTCAAAACTCGAGACCATATCCCTTTCATCCAAACTTTTGAAGAAACCCTTTGGAGATGGTCCGAAAATAGATAGTACAAAAACCTGGCCACGTATTAAACATAACGCGACACGTGTATTTATCTACCATCTAGTGCAGTAACGTCTTTCTAGCGGCGCCGAATATCTACTGATTAAATCGTAGTGTGTATGTATGTATGCACGTGTGAATGAGTTTGTTTGTACGTCTGTAGGTGTGTTGTGAGCTTTGCCTAAGAGGTGGGTAGAATATCAAGAAGGTAAACGTATGCTAAAGCGGATTCTATGAAGAGTTTAAGGAATTGTTGTAGAGATTATTTTTGGCTTTTATGTGTTTGAGTATTTTTCATTCTATTTTAGACTCCAACATACCTAGGTGGAAAATGACTAGGCAAAAAATTAGTCATTGAATAAGTTTAATGCCAAATTCTAGGTTATTTCCGTGACTACAAAATTTTCCACTACACCTCGAAAATTCTCGGAAACATCGTCATGACTCGAAGTCATGAAATATGTTTTTTTTTTGTGTTTTCCAGGGCATTCTAGTTACATGAAATTATTGAAGTTTTTTTTTATATTTCATAATTTTCAGTTTTGTTTTTCTTTAGTAAGTTAACTTACCTATACAAACTCAAATTTAATTTACTGGCCATTTTTTAAGGAAAGTGAATTTCTTCATGAATTTGAACAACTTTTCATCAGAAATATAAAAAAATAAACAGCTGTCCTCGACTACATGATCAATAATATGGTTGTATGGAACAGCTGGTATTTTTTTCGTATGTCAGTATTGGTTCCATATTAAAAGTTGTTCGAATTTATGACTATTTTCACCCCCTGAAAATGGCCAGTTAATTGAAAGTCAGCCTGTATTGAGTACCTTAGTTACTTGTTACTGTGCGCAACACTATAATGGTTTTTTAGACAAGCCCGCCACAAAATCAAGGCATTTATTTCAATTTAACATTTATTTAGCATTTATTTTAGTTCAATTTAATTTTTTTGGTTTATGGATTTTCGTACAAAGTGGTAACCAGTAGGTAATATCATCATTGGTTAGCCTTTTTCTGAACTGCTTTGGGGTCGGCTTCTAGTCTAACCGGATGAAGCTGAATAGCAGTATTTTACATAGAGCGACTGCCTATCTGCCCTCCACAACCCCGTTACTGGGGAACACAATACCACTTGGTTAGACTGGTTGTCAGACTCCCTGGCTTTTGACTATTCGTAACCTAACGACTCTCAAAAGCTCTCGTGCTTTCCGAGGCACGGGGGTTTCACACCACAAACTTCCAAACTCCGGGCTATTAATGTAATAACTAGTTATATGACAGTAGAAAAAGAAGTAGTAGGTAATGACTGATGTACTTACTTGTGATAATCCTAAATATATAGAAACCGTTTCAGATATGTACAGGAACCTGCCGTCAGCCGCCACAGATAACGCGAACCCGTCCAAGGACTGTAAAAAAAAAACAAAAACAGAATTAATAAATGCAACCTTCATGAACAATAGACAATTTTAAACCTACTCTATGGTTTTGCGGAAATGGATTCGACTGTCAATGTTGTGTTTCCACAAGGAAATTCAACGCTAAATTGAAAATTGTGCCGATGACGCATAATCTATAGGTACTCGTAGGTACTCATTTTATAAAGCTGAAGAGTTAGTTTGTTTGAACGCTCCGCTCTAATCTTAGAAACTACTGGACCGATTTGAAAAATATTTATGTATTTTATAACCCTTTACTGACGAAGATTAAAAGCTTATATATAGGAGATCTGCCCACGGGAGCGCAGCAGTAGCCAAAGACGTAACTTAACCTTTAGTTAAATCGATTGCTAACGTAATTATAGAAATCGATGTCCTAAATAAATGGACAGTGATATTGACAGAATGACAGATAAGCTGTCAATCTTGTCAATTGACAATAATATCAATAAGGCAATAATATTTCAAGTGACAGTAATATCGATTTATTCGTTAATTTCAACAAATAATGTGTAATGTATTGAAAAACCACGCTTCATTATAGCTAAACAATAGTTTTGTATTAAAAATGGTCATGGTTTGTGCGCAAGCGCAGGCGTGAAACAACTTGACAAGTACGGTCAGCGCGGCAGTACAATACTCACCAACAACGCAATATAATAACTTAATCGATTATGTGATGAAACTTGGTAGGTGACCTACTTACATTTTTTGAAATTTTTAACTAAATAAACTTAATATAATCATAAAAATACCAGCCTATTATTCCTACTACAGGGCAAATGCTTCTTACCATACAAATAAGGTACGAGCATTGATCACCACCCTTGCTCAAGGCGGATTAGCGATTACAAATCTATATTAATCATAAATCCAGGTTTCCTTATGATGTTTTACTTCACCGTTGTCAGTGTCAACACTGACAACGGCGAAGTAAAACATCAAATCATCATCAGTAAAACATATTTTCAAGTTAAACTTGAAAAGAACATACGAAACACACAATTGAACAATATGATAATTTAATAAATTGAAAAGTCATATTGCACGAGCCCGGTTGCGAACCCACAGCCTTGTGCATTAGAGGCGGGTGCCTTAACCACTGAGCTATCACAACAAAAACGTACCTACATAGCTTTTAAATAAAGTAACCGTGAAACAACTACTTACGATTAAACTAGAAAGTCTAATTTAACTAACAGCTTCTAAATTAAATTAAGTGACGATGTATCCGGAGAAGAGAGGCATATTGAACCGAAGACGATTGCCAATCACGAGGATTATTCACGCTAAGCAGATGTCGAAGAAAAAAAAACAAAAATTAACCAGTAACATTACGGAACATGAAAAGTTCTGCCATAGACAATCAGGCACCGCCGGCTGAGCCCATAAGTGTTCCATTAATACACCGACATGCCAGATTAAAGAATAAATTGATCTGTTTTTTTTTGCGCACCATACCTTTAAAAGTAATAGTTCTACATCCATTTTGTGACGGTCAGCAAAAAAAGTAAACAAACAGAAGTCTGTTGATGAAAAACTCCACGAGCCAAAATGAATGAACTTGATTAAAGATATAAAGTTTATGCTAGAAGTGACACAAAGTAAGCTCAGACTAAGGTTAATAATAATCTAGGTTTTCTCACGATGTTTTCCAAGCTACAAATAATAATAAAAATAATCCTATCCTCACGATGTACCTATTTCTTCACCGATGTCAGTGATGGCCAAGATAAGCTTAGAAAGTATCTACACATGAATTGAAATAACCACAACCACGGCGATTGACTACGAACACCGAACAAAAATCAAACATGAAAAAAAAATACACAATTAATTCTAATTCTGATCTTCAAAGCTCTACCCAATGGGTACTTCTAACAGGTACCAATCCAATGTCCTTTCCAGCACCTCTACATCCAAACTCAATCCAAGATTATAATGAGATGCACGGTTGACAAAATAAATCGTAATGGATAACTTTTTATCATAAATCCGCGCCTAAACGGTACAAGCCAGTAAAAAGAGTGGATTAAACTTAATAGACCATTGTGTGTTCGAAGCTTAATTTAAAAAGTTTACAGACGTGGTCCTTGTTATTTTAAAGGTTACTTCTTAAATTATTTTTTTGTTAGAATTTTCTTTTTATTAGTTTTTGATAGGCAGTTTCAATTATGGGCGTCGGGAAAGTAAAAACTTAAGTAATGATGAGATAGTTTTTGTTGATCGTTCGTGTAGAAGAAATGATGCCAATGATTTACTAATCCATGTCTAATCAAATAAGATCAGGGAAAGTTGCATCACTGTCTTTTACATCCAACCAGCTATCAAGCGAGCTTTTGCCCGTTTTCGTCCGCGTTGAAGTCTAACATACGATAAAATGAGAGACCTATGTAGTTTCGGTAATAATGTTGCTCTCTTTTAGTTAAAGCTTTTTGTAATCTACCAGAGTTTTTTTACCTTAGCCTATTTTTTCCCACTAGGTACTGGGCAAAGGCCTTCCCCAAGTCTTACGACAAGCTCTTTTACCTCCAACCAGACATCTCTAACCCTCATCCTCTCTCTCATATCTCGCCTTTTACCTCTTACAAACTTTACATCTTTATAATATTAGTATAAATAGGTAAGAATAAGAAATATATTAACACCAGTAGCTAATAGTGGCAGGTATAGAATTTAAAAAAGTATTCAATACGAAGCTAATGCATGTCCAAGAAAATTATGTGAGGTCATGTAAGAAACTTTGAGAGCCTCTGAATCGAGCATAGCAGTTGTATCTACAAAGCATTGATATAACTAAACTAAGACATCAAATTGTCAATCAAAACGTTAAAAACCAAATACTCCAAATAGTTACTCTATTGACCTCAAGCCCTCCTCACCTGACGCTACATTAGAAACAGCAGTCAATCACAATACAAAACCGATCAATTGATACGAACCATGAACAAATTCGATGTTTCGCAACAAAACATGTTAGAAACCCACGTTCCTTCATGTCCGTCCTTAATTTTTTTCATAAAAACGTACAAATAGTCCCGCAAAACAGTTGATTTTCTACATAATATGGAAAAAAAAAACAGACAAGGCATCACGTACAATGCTATTTTACGGCTAGGGAGTCGAAACCGCAATGCCCACAATATTATAATGACGCAGAATCGATTGCAAAATGATAATTTACGTGATAGAATAGGTAGAATTGAATTTTTAGAGTTCCGTGCGGAAGGTACGAACCCAAACATAAATGATGTTGAAGCAAAATTTGTTGAAATACTGCTTCCCATGGAGAATATTTGAATCGTCTCACTTTTAGAAAATTACTATTATGAGGGCGAAAGTTTGGATGGATTTTTGCTACTCAATCACGCAAGAACGTCTGAAAGGATTTGGATGAAAATTGGCACTGCGCTGCTTGCGCTACTTATTATCCCGAAAAAAAATACGGTTCCCGTGGGATATTATTATATTTAATTTGACGCGGACAGAAGCTAGTATAATATAATAATAATTCCCAACAATATAGCGCACAGTAATAGGTTGCCTTGCTCCTAAACTAGGTTTATTAGGTATCTATTACTTAGGATTCACCATGTGTTACTAATGTAGAAAACGAAGCAACTTCTATATGAACAATAATACATAACCGTTATTAAAATAATTCTGCATTGACCACAATTGTAACGCTCAAATGATCAAATAAACTACGAATACACTTCAATATTGTATACGGAACGTGTCGTATTGTGATCTATTCGATCTTGACCAAGTTTTTTTGCTTAACCCTCTCAGCTTGCGACAAAGTATATGTTCAATTAATTCTGTTATGAAATTTCGTGAAATCTGTGAAATATTAAATTGAGTTTTTTCAAATTCGCTGTCTCGTGTGTCGCAGTGTCTATTGTATGTTTTCCATTGTATGTTTTGTTAATAAAAAAGCGTTAAGTCGGCCAAGATATTGCTCAATGGAAAGTCAAGTTCGAATATGTTGAGGCGTGCGTTGAAGTTTTTTTTGACATTTTGTTGAAAGAGTGTTATAGTTTCGTGAATTCTTATCATCACAGTTAGATGGTTTTATGTAAGTGATTCCTATTGCAAGGTCGTGATGACTAATTTTGATGTATTGTTATTGCTTGTCGAACATTGAGTACTATAATGAGCTTTGTTTGTCATTGTTATCAACACCATTATCGTTGACAATTGACAGTCATTGTAGGTATTGTTTGTTGTTTTGGCTCGAGTAAAAGTTGTACTATTGGATCTTTTTTGGATTTCATACCTTGCATCTAAGCCGTTGGCACCCACTTTATCTTAACACCTTTGTCAATTCTCAGTAGCAGCTCGGAGTTTGGATTGTGCCCGGTTAATGGCAATAGGCTCGCCCCCTATTACATGGGACCAAAATATACCGGCGAACTGTGGGTGTACATTGGTACACCTCTGCCTAACCCTTCAGGGAATAAAGGCGTGAAGGTATATATATATATACCTTTGTCAAATATGACCATTTACAAAACGATTATCATTTTCTCGAAACTTGTTGCTTTTTATAGCTATGTTAGCTTTTAGTTAATAAACTTACTCAATGGTAATCAAAGCTGAATTAAGACTACTAACCATTGAAAATCTATACTAATATTATGGAGCTGCAGTGTTTGTTTGTTTAAATACCTTAATCTCAGGATTTACTACCCTGATTTGAAAAACTCTTTTTCGTTATAAAGGTTTTTGCGTTATAAAGGTTATAGGCTGTAGGGCATAACGTTATGCTCAGATACATGGAAGCGGAGCAGTAATCAGAAACATAACTAAAATAGCGGGGTATTACTAGTAGTTTCATACGGAATCAAGAAAATTTGAAGCATTTTGTTTATGAAAACACGTTCAAATCAATTTGAATATAAAACCACCGACATGTCAAGTTTTAAACAGTCGTTTTTGTTATCACCTTGAGTATATAGCACCTACGTTTACCTCTCATGATAAGCGGTAGATAGGAAGTTCCGCTACCTTACATAACTGTACTTAAACAAACTGGTATTTACCTGCAATATATGTGTTCCTTGGTGCTGTTCGAACAATTCCATGGCCAGCCCTATCGCCGTCCGTCTGTTTTGTGCACCTGCAACAATAATAATATAAAATTTAATTATTTCATGTTTGTGGTCTCTCTTAATATCTGCTTCAGGTATCCTGACATCACTTTGTGGTTCAAATTTCTGACGTTGGTTGTATTTCTGATTGCTGACTTCATGGTATAGGTATCCCCATGAGATAGAAGAAGGAACCTGTTTCACCACCTTCCAATCACTTCTCATTAAA
Source organism: Caradrina clavipalpis (assembly GCA_932526535.1). Classification (NCBI taxonomy): domain Eukaryota; kingdom Metazoa; phylum Arthropoda; class Insecta; order Lepidoptera; family Noctuidae; genus Caradrina; species Caradrina clavipalpis. Next base: position 4,101,495 of record OW052108.1, read on the forward strand.
TTACTTGACTAATCATTTTCTGATTCCATTTCGTTTTTTTATTTATCTGGATCTCAATTGTGTGGTCAATGGTGAAACAGACCAATTCAAATGGTTTTCAATTTGCCTTGATCTTTTGAGATCATTAGTATACATTCTGATAATGACATTCTACTTCTTACTACTATAATAAATGCGAAAATTTGTGAAGACGGATGGATACTTTAATACAATTAAATATTGATCTAAGTTAACACATAGAATATTTTAATCGCATTGTTGTGTTCCTGTGTAATAATTAGGACATAAACTTAATCCTAAGTCTACGCAGACGAAACAGAAGCTAGAACTTGTATATTTAAAACCAATATTGGTAGTTGTTGTAATATCTATTACAGCCACAAAAAAAGCAGTCAATCTTGTCAAGTTCTCTGGTTGAAAAAACAATACCAAACCGTCTATTGTTTACGACATGAGCTGCTACTACAATCTGACATGACAACGCATGTTTTATCTCTTTTTATGAACCAATTAATACTGAATAGAGTAGCTGTTTTTATAATGCTATGACTTAAATCTGGATCAACTAAAAATAAACTTTGATTAACTGATCTTTCTAGTACAAAAACTGCATCAAAAAACTTGGTTGAATGTATGGCATTGACAGAGCATACAGCTTGACGTGTTCCAAAAATGTCAACTGTGATGACTTCGGTAAGTGCTGTTGAAAGTCGAAATGTTGGTAACAATGAAAATGGTGCCAAAAAATCTTTGCCAACTACTCTGTTTAAACTAGTTAAAACCAAAGATAAAGTATCATCTAGGACTAAAGTATTTAGTAGTAATAAAACTAGTACGCACAGTGAGTAAGATAGGCATGAAGATTGTTTATATTGGGACTACCCCGGCACACTATTCCCAAATCCTGAATACCAGAATCAACAGGGGCAACCACCAGAAAAGCGATGAGCCAAAGAAGCTCGACAAGTCCATGACAAACGATTCAACTACCTTGGATCCCGCAACGAAATGCATCAGAAAAGAACACCGGAGGAAAAAGATTGGGAGCTTAAAAAACAAATTTTAGTTCTTGTCGTCCGTCTAATTAGTGCCTCTTTCGTTTATAAGTAGCAGACGAACCACCATGATCGAAGAAACAATCCTTCCATTCATAACCCGAATGAAATCTAGCCCAGTAGTAAATGCAACACCGTCAGACAAGGCTACATCCCACAATAATTCCGTAGCTACTGTTGTATCCCTGCGATCGTATCAACGGTGTCAGGTTGCGCCTGCGACTGTTTTACGATGACGTAGACCTGTGTTTTATTACGTTTATCCGCTTTAAAGTAAAACTGGATGAAATGAAGATGTAAAAATATTGTTAAAGTTGGTTTTGAGTCATTTGTGGTATTGTCTTGAGGTTATTGAGCTGGTGAGTCAGCTGTTGGTTTGTGGGCTATTTTGGTAAAGCTTTTGCTGGAGTTGGAAATATTGTCATGATTATCTTTACTGATATTATAAAGAGGAAAAGTTTCTTTGTTTTTTTTTTTTTGAGAGGTAATATCTAAAAGTACTTGTCCGATTACCGAATTTCTGCCACTGATATAAAGCAACATTATTGCAGTGACATAGGCTAAGTTTTATAGTATATTAATAAACTGTTGTTAATTGTAAGAAATCTACATTACTGCATCATAGGCTTTTTTTTTTATAGACGGGAAATCATCGAATAACTTCCCCCGCCCTGGGCGGGGCGGGAGGGAGTGTCAGACTTTTACTGACTAAAACCCGTCTATGTTCCTTCATGTGCCCTTTGCGTTCCGTGGGCTCGGTATCTCTTTCGAACAACCCGCAGCTGCATCATAGGCTATGTTTTCTTTTCTATCTTACTTTCATGCGGATGAAGTCCCGTGCAAAGGCCAGTCTGAAATATACCTAGTTAGGTCGTAACTACAGGTGTTACGTTTGCAATCATCATGACTTCTTTAACTTGACCGTAGAGATAGAACTCAAGTCTTGCTACCACAAAACTACCAACTTCCAACGGGTCTCATCGAAAATCATCCTTAGTGAATTTATGTGCTTGTGGTGCGATATCAATCCCAAATGCTATAAGGAGTCAAACCTTACTTCACTTCACCTAAATTCATCGAGGGAGATTTTTTACAGAATAACACTATTGTATATAATTATATTGTATTCATTTGCAACACCTTTCAAAAACTAACGTCAATACAATCACTATGATCTCATACTGCAGCCAGGGTCAATAAAAGTTTTAATTACGAAGTACGATTTCTAATTTAAGGCTAATTCTAAATCAAGCTTGCATTGCAATTTATTGCTGAGTTTTGACAATGCAAGCTCTCAGTAAATAAAAGTTGCAGCCAATAGCAATTTGGATCAATGATAAAACCTACATACGAAATTGAGGTAGACGAGATGTGCTGTAAATCCAAATTTCTTTGATGAAAATCGCAATAGCATAATGACTAGTTAAATAGCGCAATAATACTCTGTCCAAATTTTTTCTTTGTCTTAATTTTTCTAGGACACTTTTTGTCTCGATTTATTTTCAGAAGAATTTTTGATGTTTTTTGTTAACTTTGGGTACATAATCAGTCTTGTATGGAAACTTTTAAATTTCAAAGTTAGCACCTATTGTAATTTATATACATCTTAAGCAGTACCTAAACATTCGTCAAATAAATACGACGCTAAGCTAAATGAAACCTATGCTAATAGTCTAATACGTAACAAGTACAGGTACTCGTATCTAGGACAAAAAAGAACAATGTTTGGTCTAGACGCAATGACTCAATCAAAAAGTGTGGCGAATTTCAAAATAATGGTATTGACAATGCGTTGTGTGGTTTTAGTTAAACGAGTACTGCGTGAGCTAAATATTGTAGCAAGAGAATTGTAACACATTAAGTACTACCCGCGACTTCGTCTGGATGTCAAGTATACAACAAAATATAGCCTATGACACTGGGCAATAGTGTAACTTTCTGCCAGTTGCCTGCCAGAAATTTTGTAATCGGTTTAGGAGTAACCGATAACTTTTTACAAACGTTACCTCTTTATTATAATATATGTACAGTCAACAAAAGAGATAAGTAACCAGACCGTCTAATATAGTTGAAGTTTTTTTTCAAACCGGTGGTCGTTTTTAAATGAAATTGAATTTAATTAATAAGCTGTTTATTTCCTATTAATTAAAATAAAATTCATTCAAAAACTTCTATCGGTTTTTGTAAAACTTTGATTTCATTAGGCGACTCTGGTTACTTATCTCTTTTGCTGACTGTACATAAAGATAAGTACCTAAGTCTAAGTTTCTTTACACTCACTCTCACATATAGAAAGCCACACTATTGCAGAGTGTCGTACTCAAAGTCAAATCATTAATGTCAATAAGACCATAAAAAGGCTACCTATGTTTAATTGTATACTAAACTAACTAACTTCCAAGTTGCGCCAGAAGTTAGTGCTAATTAATAAAAGGCTAAAATCGCCAAACTGCCTTGAATAAGGATGATGATCAATGCTCGTGCCTTCGCTGTATGAGAAGAGACCTTTGTCTTTCAGCTGGACAATAATAGACAGCTTTTTTAAAATTTAAAACTCAACCAAAAATCTCCAACTTCTAAATACAAACGAAAGTGGTGATCATCTCCACAACGCGTTCAGGCCGTCTGCGCAAGGACACGCGTACTCAGTCGTGACTACAGTTCGTGACGTCGGCGGACATACAGACAGACGGACAGACACGACCGCCCCGTTCAGAGGCGCTGGGGAAATTGTCGCATGTTTGTGTTGCGTAAGGATCAGAGTTGCCAGTGTGTAAAATTTTTGGTGATCACACGTGATTCGTGAGTCGCAAATTAGGTAATATGTGATTGTTTTTTTTTTTGGGAATTTGTCGTGTGTTGTTAGTGTGTTTGGATTGTGTTTTTGAGTGGTTGGCTTACAGTACAATGTCTGAAGCTGCCAGGCTTACCTCATTTGAGTATAACCGAATTTATGAGAATATATAGCGCCATAAATGCTGTTAAGAAGATATGTATGATTGCTTTAATTAATTTTATGCCCTTTTTCCGGTATCAGATTTAAAAGGTAGGTACATACATTAAAATTGAATGGTTTAGATTTTCAATTGATCGGGCACGGGGAAGTGGCATTGTGAGTTTCTCTAGGTACTTGATATACTTTGTAAGTTTATCTTGGACATCACTGACATCGGTGAAGGAAAACATCGTGAGGAAAACTTGACTTATAATTAATATAAGTCTGAGAGAGGTGTACATTGGTAAACCTCTGCCTAACCCTTCAGGGAAAATACGCGTGATAGAATGATATGGTTATGGCACAATAATATCTACGCTGGTACCTCTCATAATTAAATCATCAGTAGGTACAGTTCTAAAGAAAAATGTAAAAATGACATAATACATAATGTAATTTGTCGCAATGGAAGGCGAGTGATGAGTCCTCATTGTAATATACTTGTAACGGAAACATGCTGGTCGTGACTGTACACGCTATCTGTCGGCGTTTGCGCACTTTATTGCGCACGCACGATGCGTTAGTGCAACAAATTAATGGATTTTCTTTGGATTGTATTAGTTTAGCTTGGTATTGTTGCTATGGATAGAGGCGCTAAGATAGTACCTACATGCATACGATCGCGAGAATGTTTTTATGAAGACGACGCGTTAACGCATGCGCACTGTGAATAAACTAAGTATTTTACTAGCAGTGCAGGTAATCTCAATATTAACTTACCTATTGCTTCTGGATATTTTGTAAGGAAAGTTTTTCGATTATAAATATTTTTAGTTTCGTTGGGTAGGCGGTGTTTTGTTCTTCCCCCCTTTTACTGTTTAAGTAGAATTTAAGTAATATTACTAACATAGTTCTTAATTATTATCTTACATGTTTTTACTAACACCATATGGACCGAAAGTCTGAAATAGATATATTGAATTGAATTGAATTAATGAAAAAGCATGTTAAAAGTCTTTCTTACAGGATGTAAAAAAACATAAAATATTCATAAACAACGACATTTTATTGTTGATGTGAAAAGTCACTGTTAATGAAAGCGCGCAATGTACAAACGCATACGTACCTACAATAGTATAAGGGTCGCGGGGGTATTAAAACTTTGGTTAAAACAATAAAAAAAAATTAAAATGATTAAAAAACGTAAAAAGTTTAACTTTGACCTTAGATATTGCCGTATCTAGGAGGTTCCCAGGAATGATCAAAACAAGACCTTTGACCAAGACTAGAGTCAAGAGCTTATCCAACTCGAATGAAAAAACAAAATCAAAAAAATTGATAAGTAGGTATAGCCTGGAGTAGCCTATATTCTAGACTATAATCTATCTCCATCCCAAATTTCATCCAGACTCAGCCATTCTGCCGTGATTAAGTCACAAACATCCATCCAAACTTTCGCATTTATATTACTAGTAAAGATTAAACTCCTACACAAAATACAATAAAATAATATCGTTGTCATATCCTACGATCGTAACTTTACTTTACTAAAAAGAAAAACAAAAAAAAGCACTATTCTGCTACAACTTTATACAGGTGTAGGGTGACCATAACTCTTCACTTTCAGCGGACTGTCCCGGGTTAAGTTACAAAGCTACCGGGGCTTGGTATGATGTACTATTTATGGTGCAGCTAGTATTATGTTTATGAAGTGAAATGAGCTGTAGTTTTATGGACAAAAGATTATGTGGTATATCGGTTTCGTTTATCTGGTTTGAATTAAAATGTCAGGGTTGTTTATACGTGTCATGCGTCGTGATACAAAAAGATTTTAATAAAAATATCAGAGCATTAAATTCACTGTAAAAAATATGTAGCTAGATGAAATTAACTTTACCTTTATGTTTTATAAGTAAAATTATTTTTCTTAAATAAAATCCATAAAAACAGTTAGGTATGTACTTAAGACATTTTAATTTTGCTATCATATAAATAACTATCTTCTGGCCGCGACATCGTTCGCGTGGAAGTCATGTACACCATAAAACATATCATGACCTAACAGAGATTATCTCCTACAATACAAAAAAAAAAACAACAAACATTCACAATGTTAGTATAGAAAAATCCAACCATCAAATCACGCATCGCAAATTTTACCACCACATTTGCAAAAACATGTCAACTAATTTCCACCACATCTTCTTATCTACAGTCACCCTACATCAGTACAAGTCGGCATATCAAAGCAGGCTCGAGTCAGTTTTGTTGAATTAAATCGTAATAAAGAACACGCGGAGGCTATCTCTACATCGCAGGGTTAAATAATGTCCCACTGGCTAAATCTGACCATGTGAACATACTAGTTTGTGAGAATAGTTGTGCTGTTGGGCAAAAAACTAGGCAAAAATAGCTTTATGTGGTTTTAGCAACATAGTAGGAATAATTGTATTTGAGAAAGACTTTTGTGTTCTAGAGATTAAGATTGGAATTGGTTTCTAGAAACGAACTAACACAAGTCCAAATTTATCTCGTTTTTCGAGATTCGTACACGGAAAACTGTAATAATTTTCAATAAGACTATTTACGAGTACGTACAGGCACTTTTGAATTGTGACGGAATTGGTCAGTTAGGCAGCTAGTTGAAGCTTGTTGCTCGGTCCAAAACGTAGATAGGTACTCTTTGTACACAACAAGCAAGAAACTCTCTCCACGGACACACTATCCAATTAGGTTTTTACAAAATTCTTGTTGCTTCTATAAGTGAAAACAATAAAGGTGAATATGAAACAATAAAAGATAAATGTAATAAAACCTCATTATTCAGAGCTCTATGTTTATCTTGGACATCACTGACATCGGTAACCATGCCAGAGGCCCTTGAGGCGGTTTATAAACTCTGACACTAGGGTGTGTGCGGTAATTAGAAAATCCTGGCAGCAAGGTCTAATAAAAAAAAAAAATGAGAGACTGTAGTTTCGCTCATTTTGGCAAAATTTAATCGCAAGTTGCCTTCAGTTTATTGTTAGAAGCATTCAAAGGATCGCTGCAGCTTACCAACATAACCCAGCAGTCAATAACCTATTTCTGATATAGAAAAATCACCAAAAATAAATCTAATTTGACAACTAAACCCTGTGCAGTCTCGACCATTTATTCAGCTTGATCAACCCCACGCGAACAAATTTTTATTAACGCCTCTAAGACTTCGTATAATTTTCTCATTATACCGCTTTGCCCTTAAGTCAGATATTGTCGCCTTCACGACCGTAATTTGTAAGGGCATTAGCAGTTAATAAAGTTAGGTTATATGCTTTTAATGCTGGTTTTTTTTTCGATAATGAATCTGGAAGATTCTTTGTAATGTCTGGTGTGGTTTTTAATGGATAAGGGGATCTGCACAAGCGGATCGGCGCATTCGGTTCGGTATTTTTTAAACAACGTTATCAAAGGTATTGAGAGTACAGAACCGAATGTATCGAGAGTTACTTATATGTTTAGCAATTCTACAAACTTATCATAATCTGACCTTTTTTATCCTATTTCCAAGGCAATTTACTTAATGTCTGATTGACTTCACCACAAAGTAACTTGTTATTTAAACAATAACTCTGTCTGTCTGTCTCTTCTACACGCCTAAACCACTGAACCGATTTCAATGAAATTTAGTACAGATATAGTCTGGGACTCGAGAAAGGACATAGGATAGTTTTCATCCCGGAAATCCCCCGGGAACGGGAACTATTAATCCACACGGACGAAGTCGCGGGTAAAAGCTAGTGTTTAATAAACATGAAAACAATCAACAAAGTTTTATGTCAAATAATTAACTAACTTTGACAGTCTCCTTTCTTTAGACAGACAGTAATAGAAATCGTCAATAAAATTAAGATTTTTATCAAAACGAAAGAAACTGCATCGCCCTTGCTGACTCAGTAAAACGCTACGTCCAGTCGGGTAAATTTAATAAGCACCCTACGATGGTCAACACTTACAACCGATCGATTTGATACGAAATAAAGATGTGGCTGTTCTCACACCGACGCGTAACATAACATGCTATTGTATTTGGGGAAGAGCGACCATTCTGTTGCAATATTTGTAATTGAAAGTGGGGCTTGTTCTTGCTGATGGGCATGATGAAAGCCCCATAATAAGACATCTCAAAAAAACACCCTGTCTCTAGTAGAAATAAGTACTAAAATCCTACATAAGTTAATTTATATACAGACTAACTACCAGAATTTCATTGTAAGTTTTTCTTGCAATTAAACTGTTATCGTAACTGGATCAATTGTTGTCTAATAAATAAAGAATATTATTATTATGTTAAGCCCGACTTTATCAATGAGTTAACTACATGACTTCGTAAATTATAATTACATAAATAGAACGTAAGATTTTTTTTTTAAATAAACAGTTTAAAATCTATCAAAATAAACACCAATTCAACTAGGACTTTTTTTCGATTTATAAAAAATAATAGTATTTTTTGTCACATAAATAGCCATCTATTCATCTAATAAAAAGCTACCCCGAGAATGCACTCAATAAATTCGTCACGGTGCATAACCTAACCCGCAAATGCTCATGGCTATATTTATCGACGGCGAGAGCAATAATTTGGTCTTATTTGGTCGTATTTGCCCGTTTGGACATGTGCGGTCGACCACTAACATTGACACTGCAGTGTTAGCACAGAGCCAAAATTAAATAAAACTCACGCCTAATGTAGGAGGGGTTGTAAGGACTTCAAAAGTTCGGCTTTTTTCCTAGTTTTTCTTTAGAAGTCTTTATGATAATGTTATTAAAGATGGGAAGTTGGAGTCTAGATTTTTGTTCTTTTGCGTATAAACTTAACGAAATGGTTTGCTAAAATTTTTGCAAGGAATTTAATCTTCTGTAAGTTTGATGTAGCTGAAATTACAAAGTAGGTACAATTTTTTTTTCAGGATAGTTGATATTTCATTTTACGGATTTTTTATATTAAAAGGCAAGTTTTTTTTTCTTTTCATTATTTATTCAAAATAAGCCAACCATTAAGAATCGGATAAGAAACGGTTGACACAGGTTGACATTAAATCCTGTTGAAAACATAGGTTTATCCACATATAGAAGAAGTAACTATAACTTTTATCCAAATGCCTTGCAGCTTGCAGCCTCCCTCAAAAATAACACAAGTTAGAAGCGTTGATTACCAACCCCTGGGGGCGCCACTTGACCGGAACTTGGGACCTCTAATGAAGAATTACCGCCCTTTGTGCTTGAACCTTTTATTTGACAGCGATAGAGCGGTTTTTGAAAAAGTTTAGTTTGTCGTTCACGTATATTCAATTGGTGGGAAGTAAATTGAATTAACTTTACAGTTTCTATTTTTCAGTAAAGAATAAGAATGGGTGTTACCTACTATTATTAGAATGAAACATAGGTATTGAATTAAAAATTTAAAGATTATTGAATTTACATAGTAAATGGAAAATAGTAAAACTGAAAATAATAAGCTCTATGATTCCATCTATTTAACTCTAAATCTATAAAACTATAACAACCCCACATTTTTATTCGAAACAAACAATCGTTTTACGAAAATTGAACCGAGAATCTGTCCACCCGCAATTTCGCAAAAAAATCACAATTCCGAAACAATAATGAATTGTAACTAGCCAATTACACGGGCGGCCAACCCTTCATTCGCGACGCGGGGTCCAAAAGGCCCGACAGTCCGAAAACGGTCGATACCAAATAAAAATAGCTACAAAATCCCGGAACACGATCCGACATTCGGAACACGTACTGTCAATATAGAATAGCACAGGGTGATGATTGTGATGCACCGACTGAGGGACAGACAAAAATGGCGATGGTGACTATTATAGATTGAAAGTAATGGTGTGTTCGTTTAGTGTTGGGTCTGTTGTGTTGGTAGAAGTTATGATTATGATTCTTTCTTATTGATTTTTTTTGTTATAGTGCTGTCAAGTATGGAAAGCTTCTTTTTTCAACACCTTTTATATTTCGCATTGAATACGCATTCAGTATGTACTTAACATCATCGAGTATGTCTAAAATAATTACAAGTATTTAAAAAAATAGCTTGAAACTTAATTCTTATTTTTTATTAGTAAGTGTATCTAATAATATATACTAGAACTGGATTTTTTTGGAAAATAAAGTAATTTTTTTAAAAACCGTACCTATCCAAGATAAAAGAAATACCATTCCACAAAGCTTTATACTTCTAGCCTAGTCTATTTTAATCGTATTTTTGTTCAAAGATTAATCTATCGGAAAACTTCTTAGTCGAACGAAACAACAAACCAACAACCTCAGAATATAATAAATACAGCTCCCACGACAAGATAGTAATGACCTTCTAATAACTCAATTCCCTTCCAATGACAATACTTCTTCATTCACAATCCAATCGTATCATCAAACACATCACGATTTCAATACAAAAGTCTTTAACATATTAATAAGTCGGCACTATTTAATTATACCCGGTCGTCGAGCATTGTCGGCGTCGGGCAAGCACGCAGTTCATTATTGCCCGGATTAGCGGAAGGGTTAGCTTATTGAGCGGGCAAGATCCGGGCAGGGTTATTAAGGGGTATGTCTTAAGATGGAAGTTTTGTTATTTACTTTTGTTGATACGCGGATTAACGTTGACTTTAGTAAAATTGGGTTTGTTGTGATTTGTTTTACTCTTTGTGGAGTATTTTGTAGGTAGGTACATCATTATCTATGTGTATAAAATATAAAAGAAATCCATTCGGTAATTAATCACAAGTCCTTGAAAGCTAGTTGAATGATGAACTTATTTTGTTCAGTTAAGAACAGATATGACTTTAACCTTAACGCGGACTCTGTCGCAGACAAAGCTAATTTAGAAATACACTTATGAATTACACATGTCTCTGAGCAAAAATAAATTCGTCTTTTAACTAATAAATATCGTTATGCTTGGCACAGAAATAAAATTCCCTCTAGACTTAAAATTTCTCGAAACACCACATTTTTGTGCATACAATTTTAATATTTTTCTACCCAAAATACTACAGTAAATTTTCCAAAACAAACAATAATGGCCGCTACAAAATATCAGTAGGAAGTAACCCGTATGTCGCGCGGTACTATTTCCTTTATTTATTGTTATTTTTCTATTTCGCCGGCAGATGTGCCGCGGCATGATTTACGGCCATCTTGTATTAAGGAACGGACGTGAATTATAACGCCAACTCGCTGGTCAGGGAAAACTTGCTTTCTATATTTTACAGTGTGAAAAGTGTATTTTTCTCAGGATTTATTTATTGGTCGGGTTGAGAATTGAGAATTACTTTAGATGTTTTTGAGAAAGGTTCAACTTTAAAATGAAAGTCATGTAAAAAAAAGGTGTTAAGATTTAGTCTATTAAAAAACCTTAATTCTTATAGAAACAATGATTTAATTATTTTATCAGCAGGCATTCGTTAAGATTGGTGCCAATTCCAAAATGTGGAAGATAAGATCTTAAAAAAGTAACAAGATTTTTCTACTAAACAGTGTCGGCGATTAAGAGGTCAATTAAAAAAATGTTCTGCCATTATTTCAACTAATAAATCTGTTTACAACAGTTAGTTTTATGGTACCGAACCATATTCATGCTTTATTTATTTCCAGCGCAATACCAAATAGATGGTATTTGGTGTTGTGCTCATAAAACATTAACATCGAACGAAAACCAGTTAAAATCACACGTCTATTCACCGCGAGATCCAACGCCCTTATGGCCATAAATCAACCGTGCTGCCACCAAACGGCAATATGGGGAACGAAACATGTGTTTACACCGAAGTTAATTTGTCGAATTTATCTGCCTTGTCTTGTGTTGTGTATTGAGAAATATTGCTTCGTGTTGTGTTTTGTTTCCTATGCTTTCGATTAGATGGTATGATGTATGTGAATTTGTTCGAAAATATATACTTTTTAAATATTATAATAGTGAAAATTGCACGTCTGCAGGTGAAGGGTTAAGTACCTATATTTATTACTAATTGACCTCATTTACTCATTTATTCATCTACTTCTAAAGGTTAAGTTTTAGCAATATGGAAATATGAAGATTTTGACTTTCATCAAGGATTCCAAAAAGCTCCGTAACAGTTACTGCAATGTACACGAACTACATAATCAAACAACTACAAACTAAAAACACACTAAAAACTACATAATCATCAAGAGGACAAGACTCAATTAAAAAGACGATTAATTCATGTTTCAAATACCCAAAATAATGAATAATCTACATGATTTTTTTAATTAAAACTTAATATTAAACTACTGAAATAACTAATAAATCTCTGCTTAAATTGTCGAGCCTATCCGGTCGTCAATAAATGCCTATCACTCAATTATATCGTCATCAACTAAATGCGGATAATTGCCACAAAATTGACATCGTTGACATTTTGTGTCAACTGAATAAATTAGAATGTCAGATGTAGTTGATAAATTGTATAGCAGAGATTGGTGAGTTAGATACTTAAATTTGTGTATCGTAAATTCGTAATGTAAGCTAAAATATAATTAATAGATATTAGTGGACACAGGTACATTTAATTTCAAATGTAAGAAAAAAAATGGAAAATATATCTACCAACAGACTTTTATGAGAGATACATTGGCATTAATAGAAAATGTTTAATGGTTATAAAAAATCGTCAGTTAACTGTTCTGTCCAAGTCCATTTAGGTGACGTCAAAATTAATTGTGAACTCGCGTCTTTTATGCATTGCAATTTAATTAGCAGAACGGTATATGTTATATTACATTACATACATAAATGCACGCATTTTTTCCATTGGGGATGGGTGAATCCACAGAACGCCACCTGCTACGATCTTTACATACTCCTTTCGCCTCGTGCACGTTCATACACTGGTCATACAAGCACGCCGGTTACCAGTACTGCGCACCCGACCTTTCTGAAGAACCTCACCAATAAGGTCAGATTGTATTGTATTACATAATACAATACAAATCAAAAGGTTGCAGTACCATACGCATCACACATAAAACCTTTAGTTAAACATCATAAAAAAACACAATGGATACTAAAATAACTAAAGTTACGTCATCGTCTTTGAATCAAAGACACAAACCTACCGAATTTCCTAATTCAAACCGCAAGACGCACAGTGGTAACACCAATTAAACGGGCCAGACAAAATCGTCAAACGAACCCCACAAAATTTGAATATACAAGTCACGTTCGGCAAATAAGCAGCAGTAACAAGCGGTATATCGCTTGCACTGATTGTTAATTGATTAGATTAAAAATTTTGTCCCAATTCGGCGCGTATTGTTACATTGGGGGACTGCCCCAACGAATTAATTAGTTATTTTTAATGGCGAAGGTGTATTTTACAATTTGGATGTTGACAGATGGATTATTAGATAAGCTTGTTGGTTTCTTTGTGGAGTAAGTCTTGATCCTGTTACGTGATTGTGGGGTAAACTGTTAGATGGTACGGATACCGTGAGGTGTGAAATCTGATTAAACGGTAAGAGTAAATAAAACCCTTTGTTTGGAAGGAAATAGTGTGTTAGTGTAGTATTCTCTGATAGATGAAGCTGACGCTACCTTAAAATTTTCGGAGGCTGCGAGTTCGTTTGAAAGAGATACCGCGCCCCCGGAATGCAAAGGGCACAAGAACGAACATGGATGAGTTTTAGTCAGTAAAATTCTGACACTCCCTCCCGCCCCGCCTAGGACGGGGGAAGTCATTTGATGATTTCCCATAGGTAAAAAAGAAAACCTAGCTAATATTATAAAATATGATGAAGTGATTTTGTTAATTTGTTGAAATGGATTTTGATTAAATTCAGAATGGGGTAAGCTTGAACTCTAAGAAAGGACATACCACATATCCACGACGGCCGTCATTCACGTAGAAAAAAATCCTGGGGAAAAGCTAAACACATTTTGAACTTAAATCCCATAAATTATACCACAATTGCATAGCTATACTCCTGACTGATATTAATACACCTCATTTTATTACACTCCAAACTTACCCCAAGACAAAACACACAAGTGATGTATGTTACCAATAAATTCCTACAATTCCGATGCACCACATGACACACGACAAAACGCACAAAATTTTACGACAAGAAGTACATTTACCTAAATTCCCTCCCAAATCTTTATTGCATACAAGTGTATTCAAACTACAAAATTTCACCCTGCAATAACATTTTGTAAGACAATTTTGACACCCCTAAACACTCATGTTTTATTGTCTTGAATATTTTTATTTGAATACGCAGTACCTACCTTCAAAATTGAGTTAAAATGACAGCGGCATACGTAGTGATTCGCCCCGTGGTCGCATTAAGCGCATTAGGGGCCAAAATTGGATTTGTCGAGGGCGTTTTATTGGTACACTTGTTACGAATTTAGGAACACTGTGCGTTAAAAAAGCTCTTTGTCAATGTGACGGTATGTGTATTGTGTTTATATTGGAAAATTTTTGGTTTCCAATAAGTTAAATTTTGTCGCTCTTCAAAATGTTTTATGTTATTTTTGAATTGGTAATCTTAATAATATTTAAAAAAAAAACAAGTTTGTATATTTAAATATTGTTTTACTAAAAACGTTGAAAAATGCGAATGCGTTATTGAATATAATCAGCTGTGGGACATATTTTGATTTTCTTTAACACATATAATTTTTATCCCCTTTTTTATGTTCCAGTGGGGTATACATAGTTCACGAAGTACAATACCATATAAAATCGCGGGTTGAATTATCAAAAGTGGTTAACAGCTATTTGCCCTCAGTTGTACACGCAAAAAATACTTATTCAATGCACGCACTGATTACTAGCTCACTTCTATTTCTAAGAAGATATTCTAATGTGACCCTTGCATATATTAATATCGACATAGGTACTATTAACTTTTTAATTAGTTACTGACTTATCAATAAACTATGTGAAGTTTTGCGCAATACTTGTGCAAAAATTTGCATAGGTGTTATTTATAGATGTTGACAAACAAAATGTAAATTAAGAAACATTCTTGAGGTCTTTTTAATTCTTGTTTGCTCTAAGAAAAAACGTAAAAAATTTCAAGAATTGAATTTATTTTGCAATCGTTTTTTTTTTAATAGTAACAAATAATGTCAGCCTATTATTGACCTACTGCAGGGCAAAGGCTTTTCTTCTTATACCGAGAAGGTACGAGCACTTTATCACTAAGCTTGCTAAAGGCGGATTGGTGATTTTATACTTATAACATTTTCTCATGATGTTTTCTTTCACCGATGTCATTGATGTCTAAGATAAACTTAGAAAGTAAATAAACTGAATTGAAAAGTCACAGTGGTACTTGCCCGGAAGCGAACCTGCAACCTCATGCATGAGAAATCGTGCATTAACCACTGGGCCACCACGGCATTTTTCTTCAATGCTTAAAAAAAAAAAGATCTTACTACTAAATCAACAAGACCAATACAGGATTTTAGAAACTCCTTTACCTACTTTCGAAACTAAACAAAAAGCGTCACATTTTCAATCAGCCCCATGTGCAAGTTAGATCACTAAAACAAATGTTTGTGTATTTTGCCCGAATGCGTATGGGAAGCATTTATTTGACAGATCGCGGTGAATCTGTGTCCCTAGGCGCATTTATTTGTGAATACGCCTCGCTTGACATTGTTTTGATTTACGCGCAGTGGCGTTTTTTGTCCAAATAGATTTGATTTTGACACACTGTGCGAGTTTTCGGGATGTTGTTTTTAGTTGAATGTTTTTTGAGTTAATGTCTGTGTCATTTTTAGTGCTGTATTGGGAATCATACATTCTATTATTAAATAATTCTAGGAATTAAAAAGTGTAAGAAGATGGATGGATATTTGTTACTATTTCACGCTTAAATGGCTAAACGGAATTTTCGATTCTAAACAATATATTGCCTCACACTAGAAAATTCTCCTTATCGTGGGTGCGTTTACGAACATTATTTATAAACTGACATACACAAACAGCCAGACCTGAAACAACTACCCGTAGGCTATACAAATATTCGCTCCGTGCGGGAATAGAACCAGCGACAGCAGCGCAGCAGCCAATCCTTTAGCCACACTCTATAAATTTTA
Organism: Caradrina clavipalpis; assembly: GCA_932526535.1. NCBI lineage: Eukaryota > Metazoa > Arthropoda > Insecta > Lepidoptera > Noctuidae > Caradrina > Caradrina clavipalpis. The sequence continues at coordinate 4,117,627 of OW052108.1, forward strand.
TCGTAATATTTTTGATTATTTATTCATTTGTATCTTAGATTACTACAAAACTCAAACCTCCACAAACAAAAATACCTTCCCAAAATGAAATTACCTCACTAACACCACCAATTACCGAACCTATTCTGCTGACAGTACATCCCAGCGTACCTACCACTTGTTTTGCTGTCACTACAAGGGGCGCGGTAACGTGGTTAGCCAGACAATGACTTGACGAAGGCAAATCTGATTTGCGAACCCTCCAACGTTATTTTAAAGCTAGTCTGTCATTTTGCATAGTACTGCAGGGGTGAACAATTGGATATTTACTGAACAAGTTTAGAGGTATAAACTTAATGTGAATTGTAAAGGATTATGGTTTAGTTATGGTTGGTAGAGTGTGGTTTTGGTTCTAGTAGGCGAGACACTTTTTGTACGAGCGGGCTTAATTATGAGTTCTGGGAGTCTTATGAATATTCATATTCTAATTGAATATTGTCTATGATTTTACCTAAATTTTTGACAAGGTTTTGACATTGATTGTCGCTGAGATGAGATTGCAACTCGATATTACTACTCGTAGTATTGGTATTTGAAGAGGTTTCTGTAACAATCTATGGCGATGTCTGTATTATTAGTGTTATTGTTTATTATTTTATACTTAAATATTTATTATTATCGGGAATCAACAATGTCGCGAAATGACTCTTATTACACGCACGGAGTGTTAAGCGATAATTATTTGGTCCTCACTGACATGATGGCACAAAAACTAAGTCGCTTCTGTGTTTTTAATGTGTCTTTTGAAGACTTTATAATTGATTTTTAATTAATGAATCTGCTGACACAGAAAATTGTTGGCGATCCAATGGGACAGCAATGCGACACGACCGTAGAGAGTTAAAGCGCAGGGCCAGCGGCTTTACGGGCTTTCCGAGGCATGGGGGTGTCACACCAGCTTCTAAACTCTTCTAAACCCAGGCTGCTACTGAGAAATTCCTAATTGAAAATTCCAATAACACTTTTTGCCCCACCTGGGAATTGGGTAGGTAGTTGACACCACTAACCAATAATTTTAAGTCACAACTTTTCTAAAAAAGCACTTTATTTTATCCATGAAAACCGATTATTTTTCAATTTATTATAAAATTAGATTTTTACTTACTTTAGAATCAATAAATAGTTAGTCAATTGAGTAGGCCACGTAGTGACGTCACAGCGTGCTATTGCCATGCAAGATCTATGGGAGAATCGCGTTTTGACAGTTCATAAAAAGTATGTCAACTGAGATGGTGGTGGACACTACCCAATTGAAACCAGGCCCCTGGCTTATGACGACGAGACCAAACGGGGCAGTATGAAAAAATAAATAAATCCGTACCTTTAAGCGCCTTACTGGACGGCGGCGGGTCCCGGCTCCACGGCGGGTCCCCATGACCGGAGAAGTCCCTTAACTTGAGGTAACTAATAGTCAGCCTTATAATGGAAGCCTTGTCCAACTGGCTGGTGATGGCAGCGGGGAGAGGCAGCATCTTCGCCAGTTCGTAGAACTCATAGTTCTCCTTGCCTCGTCTTGAACGAGCCGCGTCTCTGCTTTTCTCTTTTCGGAGCTCGAGGATGCTGTAAAGAAATTGGGGTGTTAGATTGGTGGTAGTTATGAGTTTTTGATGGTTTTATTTTGAGTAGGTAGAGAAAGAGGGTATCTTCTCTGTCTGAGAAGTCTTTTACACGGTCTTTTCACTCCAGAGGGAGTGAGACTATTATAGGAAGGGATTATTTTAGGTATGTGGGTATCTTGTTTATGTATTTCAAACGTATTTTGATTACAATAGGTGTCTAAGTTTATAGGCGGTATTCCCGTATTCCATCTGATTCTTTAAGGTATTTTGTTGGTAAAGGCTTTGAGCCTTCCGGAGGATTATTGTACTGACTATTGGGTTATTGTACTGGAACTGTTTGTAAAATTGTAGTACCTACCCTAAAACTGCCAAGTACTAACAAGTTCTTACAAAAATGCTATTCTAAAGGAAATCGCTATTTTTGATTTCTTTTACGAATTCATTCGGACATTTCCATAAACATAAGAGTCATCTAGCAAAGACTTCTTCCAGCTAAACCCAAACATTTATAACGAAAAACTTGTCTTCTCTTCTTAAAAAAATATACAAAAAATGTATCCAATATTATAAAGAAAAATCCGCCCAAATCTCTTGCCCAGGCGTGGGTGTGGTCCCGTACACTCCCACTGCCCGCCCAAAGGCGGAGTTACTAATGAACATTTTATACCAACTTATACATTTAAAACCCTGACATTTGCATTTAAGTTAGAACCGAAAGATGTTTTTGTATAATTAAATTTTAATTTACATGTTTTTGTATAAAATTTTAATATAAAAGTTCGTTACGAAGTTGGGTTTTTGCTAACAGGATTTGTAATTAAATTAATGTAATTTAAGATCTGAAGCGTATTTAAATTAATGTTGTAAAAATTTTATGTTCTTCAATTAAGGAGTCTACCCACTACACTGTATCATACTATGACCGTGCTAGGAACGTGACAGGCAAAAGAAAAATCTTTGTATTGAAAAGTCTATGAGATTGCCCATTAGACCGTTCCGTCACCGATTAACACCATCGCGTGGCATGCACGGAGCATCAACAATTTTCGGTTGATACGTTTTCTAGTGGATTTAGTAGTCCGTGTCTTGTTTCTTTCCATGACTGATGCGTGCATGTCACGGTGGTGGTATGGTACGGTGTAGTGGGCAGGAACAGAGGTAAGCAGTATTCGCGAATTTTTTAAAGGTGCTAACAATGAAAAAAATCGGTCATAAACAGAAATTATTACGGTCACTGAGTATTTTAAAATATACCTTAATAGTATTTTTAATTACCTAGTTAAATCTGTGTATTTATTTCGATAACGGATAATGTAGGTACTAATTAGAGTCAAATAATAGGGTCAAGTCGGGTGAATAATCAAATAATATCATTTCAGTCTTTAATTTCTGTCAAAATTGCCTCTAATTTACATTATTATCATTTTTTACATTCTGTGTTTTGATTGTCTGATATGAGATTCGCATTGGAATTTAAATATTTTTCTTTCTAACTTGTATCAAAATTATCATGAAACATCAACTTTCTGTCATTGAAAAATAACTTCTAAAATCAATAGCATAAACTCTCAGCAAATATTTTAAAACAAAATAACCCCTCCTTTAAAAACTAAGTAACCTAACCTTTACCTAAAACGCAAACCCATAATGAAACATTAAGCTCTGTCTACATCAGCGGAAACTTTACAACCGGGTCTAAACCGAAGGTGCGAACTAAGCGAAGTGTCCTTTTTACGATCGAGCTCGATTACCAGCCATCCCGTGAGACCTCAGCTTTATCGTCACCTGAGTAAGGCCATTTGAAAATTGGCGCTTTTTTACGATTTTTTTAAAGGTTTTCCTATTCTTTGTTTGGGTAGAGATAGTCTGGGTAAACGGTAGATGGTAGATCTACAATAGTCTGGTCTAAAGAGGTTGATAACCTAATTTAAAAAAGGAATACTGCACCGCGACCATTTTGTTTTCTTGAATGCAGCTTTTAATTTTAAATTCGCTGTTTTTTTTATTTTGTGTTTTGCATGAGTTTGAGGCAATTTTAACTTTAAAATTATAAAAATAAAAGTGATTATTCAGTAAGACTATCGTAATTACTTGGTGCCAGAAATATGTAATCACATCTAGGAGTTTAAAACAAAGTAATTTGCTTGGGATCTCAAATTCAATCATTATTTTCGTATAATATGGGTCGATATAGGTGGTAAGTACAAGCAGAGAGTCCCCGGTCGTATAGGATTGCCCTCCCATAGTGACGGAAGATCCCTCTTCCGTGCACTTGTACCTATTTGCGCACACACTTGTGCACTATAATATCTACTGCATACTAGGCTAATCTCCATTGAAATCGGCCAATTCGTTTGGGGGAATATATTAACTTAATGGAAAAACACAACAACATAAACATTCTAAATAGTTTTCCATTTAAAAGGAACTTTTTACAATCAAGATTACAGTAACTAGAGGTATTTTAAAACGTAACTCTTAACCCTTATCTTAAATAACTACGCCTAAGGGACTAATAGCGTTTAAAAATATAAAGAAATGCGAAACAACCCCTTCGTAAATCTGATTTTCCGATAAACGATAGTAAACTGTTAGGATTAAGGGCGACTTACATGGGGGTGGTCAGTTTGGTTGGAAATATTTTTAAAGAATAATAATGTATAGGTACTTTTATTTTATGAAATAAATATTTAATGCATTATTATTCTTTCAAGTTAATTATTTGTAGAGTACCTACGTAAGTATTGTTTCCAAGGTAATCTATTTATTTAAAAAATCAACAGAAGTGCTTTAGAGTCATTAAAAAAATTAAAATGAGAACCTGAGACGTAATTTAACCCGACTAAAAAAAAACTAAGCGGGCGAACTCGTGGGCAGAAGTTAGTTACAAATAAAAATGCATTGGGGAAAAGAATTCCTGACACATATAAGTTTGATTGCGTGTCAATACCTATTGTTTTTAACATTTAACGTTCACAAAAGTTTGTCTAGACACCTAGCCATTGTAGTACCTACAACTAATGTAAACAATAAGTTTTTATGCTAAGCATTACGCAAATAATGTGGTTGATTGACTTGAACAATCGACACATAGCGAAGAGGATTATAGAAGGAGTAAAACCGTTTGTACACTCACTCGAGTACCTTATCGCGAATTCAAGCGTTTGCGACACACGGCGTTCCTCACTACAAAGTCAAAGGCAACTAATTTATTTCAATTTGACGTCATTCGCAAGATAAAAATATGATTGAATCTAGTTGCCTCTTTCAATAAGTCCATACTTAGATACTCTTTCTTCGAGTGGGGAACTCGTTACCATCAACACTCGCGGTTCCCTTTGGTCGCGGGGTTTTTTGCTGTGACAGCCCGTATAAAGCCGGCTTTATAATAACTTTTGAGTCATTCTGAGGTCACTAGGTGCATGAAGCTATGGTAAAATTGTTGGTTGTTTGTCTAATGGTGTTTCTAAACTGGCTATATTTTCATAGCAATGTGTGGATGCAATACATTGCCAGGAAGGTTTTAAATTTTCCCAGGAGTGGTATAATATCAGGAGTCAAATAATCGAATGCATATTTACATAAACTACAGGTATTGACTAAGTATGGAATGAAACAGTGTGTAAAAAAAAAAAATCGCGCTTCCGAGATCGTCATGGACATTTTTTCTTCAAATTCATTATTTATAATAATAATAATAATAATTTATTTATTTCTAAGTATACGGTACATTGAGGTCTTAAATTAAACATAGAGTCACATATACTACCATTGCTGGTGTAGAAAAAATAAAATAAGCAAGTGCATGCAAATCATAGACATTACAATAAAAGTTTTAATTAATTAATGAAGTTGCTCATGAATTTATATTTTTAGTTTGATACATAGTATTGATTTAAATTTATAAATAGTATTATTTGTAATGTCAAAATGTAAATAATAATCATGTCAATAAAAAGAAAACTATTATTATGTCAAAAATATAGGTTTTAGTGTCAAAATATAAATTATAATGTTGAAATACGAATACAAGCTTAGAATGTTAATTACGAATATTTTTGTCAAAGGTATGATTTAAAAATTCATTAACGGAATAAAAACACATGTCTAAGAGCCAAGTAAACATTTTACATTTGAATTTATTAATTGGTAACATTCTCAAGCCAGATGGTAATTTATTATAAATTTTTACTGTCATACAACTGGCATTTCTACTATACAGTTGCAATCTCTGAGGAGGTACTCGCAATTTCCCGGCATTTATTGTATTTAGTCTTTGGGAGACTTGTTCATTCAATGGGAATAAATGAGGGTATTTTTTCACAAATAAAGAAACCTCAAAAATATACAGGCACGGGAGTGGGAGAATTTTTAATTCTTTAAATAGTGGCCTACAATGGTCTAAATATTCTGCACCGCTCATGGCTCTGATACATTTTTTTTGTACTTTAAATGCTCTTTCCACATCCACTGAATTACCCCATAACACTAGGCCATAACGCAATACTGATGAAACATACCCATGGTAAGCACTTAGGACAGTTTGTTTACTGGACACCAGTCTTAGCTTACGAAGAGCATACACAAACTTATCAAGCTTATTGCATACCCTTTCTACGTGTTCCTTCCAGTTCAGTTTATTGTCAATTATTATACCTAAAAATAAAGCCGATGGTTCTGGTTCTAAAATTGTATTATCATGTCGAATTGTTGCTGGTATTACTGTTATTACTGCTATTTATGGTTGTATCTGTACTATTCTATTGGAAAATGAACTTTAAATGAAATTGATGTTTAATATATCAATTATTTAATATCCAATCCCTACATTACAGGCTACTAAAAATATATAAAAAAATTACATATTTTATTTTGTCAGATGTCATGTAAACCAACCTTAACTAACGTCCGATTTAAACCAAGGGTTGCAATGGTCAGTTAGGGGTATAACATTGTTTAAAATAACTTTACAGTGAGGGTTGAACACCCCCTTGTCTTGACCAACCCGAGATTAGGGTGAATTATGGATTTGATAGAATTCTCCTTTTTTATATAATTGATTGGATAATTTTATGTTAAATGGTTTAGTGTGCCATTATTTATGAATTAAGTATGGTAATACTTTTATAGGAGACTTCTTCTTTATCGTGTGGGCAGTAAGGTCTAAAGACCCCACACACCCTAGTGTCAGAGTTTCAAAACCGCCTCAAGGGCCTCTGACATGGTTATCGATGTCAGTGATGTCCAAGATAAACTTAGAAAGTACATATGAATTAGAAAAAGTCACATTGGTACTTGCCCGTGCCCGGTTGCGAACCCACAACCTCGTGCAAGAGGAGACTTATCTAACCGTGACATCATCTGCGAAGACTTTAGAATGAAGCCAAAGACCTAAATGATTCCAAGGAAATACAAAAACGGGATAAAAACTGTATGTGTTAAACAAGTTCAATCTTTACATGTGTGCAAAATTTCAGCTAAATCCGTTCAGCCGTTTAAGCGTTCAAAAGTAACAAACATCAATCCATTTATACATCCATCCATCCATCCACCCATACATCTATCCATCCTCGTGTGTAGGAAAGCAAGAAGTGCCAACGTTTATTATTCACTAAACATAGGTATTATATTTTGGAAAACAGTTAGACAATAAATATAAACGGTACTCCCTTACTTATCATTTTCAAAATGGTTTCGCAACCATATTAAGAAATGAGACAAGTCTTATCATGATCATAAAGTACGTAATATAAAGAAAAACACTGGTAGTTATGCCATAATACCTGCATATTTCAAAAGTTATAACACAACATACAACATTTTAGAATACTTTTTGTTTACCAAAATGAATAATGAACATAACATAACACATAACATACCATCACGCCTGTATTCCCAGAAGGGTTATGCAGAGGTGTACCACTATATATCATATTAGTATAGATAGGTAGCTAGGAGCAGCTTACTACTTATCCATTTAACTGTAAGAGTCGTTAATGTGTCATAAAACCTCAAACTACTCAGAGAGGCAGAGTCATTCGGTAGGTCTTGTTACTTTTTTTATAGTATTTAATTTAGTATTACGATTTAACAGTTTTAAAGCTTTGGCAAATTCTGTAAGTAACGCTTATACTGAACTCGTTTTCATGATCCATTAAAAAAAGAAAAATATGTATTTACAGTATTTCTCCACCACATAAAAGTAAAAACCAAAATAAATATAAAAGCAAGACACTCCAATGCTTTTTGTTCTGTCCAATTTTTATGACGAAACTCCCTTCATCTTAGAAGTGGCCGTCTTTAAGTGTCCGTGTACGTGCCTCAACACCCTGCACACCTGGGAATCGAACCCACAATACGCAGCTAACGCCTTGACCCTCTACAAATACACCCTTGATAACCACAACTGAAAACCAACCTTGGTTTCTTAGGAGTAGAGTTCAAAATCCAAAACACGTTCGAATCGTTCCATTGGTCAGTGATGATTAGTAGGATATTCGGAAAAGGGCGTATCTGCTCAATTCTTCAAACGAATCTAAGCTCTATCTCCTTGACATAAAATCTAAAATCATAATTCAGACCAAAAACAAAAAGAATCTTGCTGTAAATTGAAATAGGAGAAACTAGAAGGAAAAAAAAGTCCGGGATTCGAAGCCGGGAATGGTCGTAAAAAGCCGTAGTACGCAACCGTGTCGCAGTAGTTACGGTTAATGTGTCCCGGACAAATTGAGTTGTGCCCGAGTAGGAAAATTAGTTGTCCCCCGGGAATCCGGGATACTTCCCGGACTCCGGGATAAGTGACGGATATGACATGACTATTTATGAGCTGCATTTTATTGTCATCGATTGGGGGTATCACCTTGCTGTTTATTTTGTTTTGGTAAGCAGATATCTATGTGCTGTTTAATCTTATACGTATGTGATGCAAAGATGTGATGGATCTGACGGTGAGATGCCTATGTTCTATAAAATTCCTTTGTTTTTTTTTTTTAAATTTGTCTCACGCTAGTAATTTCTCCTGAATTGTGGGTGCGCTTACTAACATATAAACTCACATGCCCAAATAACATAGGTACTAATTTATTCATTTCAGATTGTATTATGGCAACTAGATTATTTTTTTTCCATTTCAAATAACGTTCAGAAATGTCATTGAAATAAATTATTAAAGTGTAGATAACTTTGGGCCTTAATCAACAATCAGTATATAACATGACTGACAACGACAAGACAGATCTTAGTAACCTATTATAATATTCAATAGTCAACACGTGATTTTCCCATATCACCATTAAAAATCACTTACAAAAGACATTATTCACACTCTATCACTTAATTGGGACCGAATCAAAGACCTCGTCAATACAATCAAACCCTAAACTGCCGCTGCCGAAATCTTTTGTCAAAAAGATTATCCAAAATGTACCAACATGTCAATAGATACGCGCTTGTTAAATTGTCACCCGTCACCTCTTTAAGGTTATCGTTGAAAGGTTAACACTTCCCGATTAACCCTAAACGGGGTATTTAATGCTCTTGCTTTTGTGTTAACCATGGGAATTTCTGTGCATTTTCCCCTTGAATGGTTCCAAGTCTAAACATTGGTTCTTTGTTGCGGTTTAAAATGAGTTTATTGGTGATAAAGTTAACGGTTCATGAACGAGTAATGGTGGATAGTTTTATTATTAAGTTAGATAAATAAAATGAGGTAGCAATGTTTTCCTTTGTGATAAAGTGCCATCATAGATTTAAATGACTCTATTTTATTTAATAAAGATGGATCTTGTATAATTTCTGCATTTAAGTCATAACTTAATAATTATATTTAATTTAATAAAATGACAACATATAACATAGCTTTAATTATAAAAATATTTCTCATTGTTTTTTTATTTGTAACAGACTGTTTTTAAACCGTACTTAAATGTATTTCTGTCACTACAATACACCTTAAAGTGACAAAGATAGCATAAGACTTAAAAGTGACTTAAAATTTCGTTGCGTTTGAGAATCAGGCCGTACATAATGTAAAGTACAATAAATACATAAGACATTTAAAAACTTAAATAAAATCCTCAAATCTTAAGTACCACCATATTGCAGAACATAATAACCCTTTCAAACCAAACACGACACATAATATTCAATATCAAGTGGTTCTGTCACCTTATGAGCACTTCATATTTCTGTACTCGACAATATGATTTTTAATTTTACATTGTACTTTTTAGGGTTATAAGTGGGTATAGAACGATAATTCTTGCTACCTTGGGAAGATGGGTGCAAGGAACGACCCCCGATTTTAAAAGCTTAATCTTTTTCTTTTGGCCGATAAAAGATTGGCTTTGTGGTGCAACCGTTTAAGGTGGCAAAATTGTCAGTGCGAGGCAGCGTAGGGTTATAAAATTGCGACACATTTTAAACAGCTTTTTGCCATCGAAAATATCAGTCATAGATGGTAAAGGAATTAATACTGGTCGGAGCCAAGAAATTCATTACGATTATAAACTTTATATATTTATAAGCTATTCCTCACCTACATTTTATAAAAATCAAAAATTCCGCAATTTTTCGAAATAATTGTAATGATTTCTGATCTTCAACACTGATTGACAAAACTCTATTTGAGCATAACTTTTAGATACACATTGATCATACTATCACACTTTTAGATAACATTGCTGAATAGTAATGGAATTAATGTAATTGAGAGATTTTGTTCAGGCTCCTTTTAGCAGAACTAAGTTCAATTAAAAAAACTGCACTTGTATCGATTTCATGAAATTGTATTGTAAGAACGCAAGTCACTGAAGTTTATGAGCATCTAATCTTGCAGAATCGTCTGAATACCTTCGGACTTTCTTTAGGAAACTTTTCAAAGAGATATTCACACCCTCCGTTGAGGGTCGGCTAGTTTTCTTTAAAAGCATGGACATTTGAACCCTTGGAATTTAGTCAAGCGTTTCGTCCCTAGAGCCTTGAGGAACCCCAGGGTCAGTCGGAAGAAATTCAAATAAATTGACTGTAGTCACATACTTTGAATGACTGTCTAATATGACAGTTAAACTCTCGAATCCTCAAACAACAAGTTCAATTTAAAGAACTTTTTCTCATTAGGACAATCGTCACTTACAAGAGAACAATAAATATAAACACTAATTAAACATGTACGGGTAAAAAAAAAGCGGTCTAGAAATTGGAAGCAAGGTCACGGCAAACTTACGATAAGGTGTTTTTAGCTTTTATAGGTTATGTGTTTGTCGCAGCTTTACCCTTTAAAGCAAGAGAGACAGCATGAAAACTTAAAATTGAGTAGTGCTCAGGTATTTGGCAATTAGGCTCTAAAAAGTGGGCGCAATTTCGGTTATAAAGCCTACTGTTGATTTTTCTACGCTCGACCCACTACTGAGGGTAGTAATAATCGGGCGGCGCAGTAAAATTAGGCATTACATTTAGGCATCGCCTAATGTTAGTGAAACTAAGTTGACAAAAGCAGAGCCGAAATAAGTGCCAACTAAAGCTAATGAATACCACATTTGGCATAATGATAGTACGTTTCAAAGTAATACAATCACACTAAGTATTGACACGTTGCCAGCTTGAGCTACTAATTGAATACTGAATACAAATACTCAGCTAATTTCTCCACTCCAATGAGAATTTGATGAAAATTCACTAAAACAAAAACGTAACTGAAAAGAGTGTCTGTGGAGATTTTTGTTTGCTCTTCTCCATGAAGGCCTACCTACGTTTTGAAACGAGCAACTAGCTTCAACTGACCGACTCCTAGATAATTCAAAAGTGCCTGTAAATGGCCTAATTGTAATAAATACTTTAACAGTTGATGAAACTCAAAGACATTCGTCCATTGAAGATCGTGAGAGAAAAGACATTGCAATGCAACTAAAGATTCTCAATGACGATAGCGTAAGACAGAGGAACCTATACTTAGCAAAGACCAAAGACTACGCGAGCTGAATAAAAAGAAAAATCGTAGTGCATAAAAAGACAGACACTAATCAGACGTTAAGTGTTAGTCACCGGGGTTATTCCTGGCATCCGAAGCATCCAGCCCGCTTGTTTTCTACTTCATTAATATTCTAATTAGTTTGTAGTAATCGCAGTTTAAAACGGCGATGCAAATGAAAGACTTCACCGTAACTGGCTTTCGTGAAAGGATAACATCATCGGTGTGTCTTCTCGCTCCTTCTCGCTCCTTTGGGCTTCTACTTGCATGTTTGTGTGTGTGTGTGTGTCTTTGCTATTGTTAACGGTGTCTCTTCAGATTAATTTACAATATCCGGCAGTTCAGTATTAGTATTAACTTTTCTTTTGTTAATGGAAGGTAGATATAATATGATTTGAACTGACGATGCGGTTGGCACTGTTGCTGACCGATTGGCTGTAGCGCTTCGTGTCGTAGGTTTGTTTACCGCACAGAATAAATATTTGTATGGCCTACAGATAGTTGTTCCAGAGCTAACTGTCTGTAAACGTACCTACGATGCAGGAAAAAATCCTCTTGTGGGGCAACTATATTTTATTTATAAGACTACCTTTACAATCTAATGTCCACTTTATAACTTCCAATATTAAGACAAATATCAAAGGTAAAACTAATCACAAGAAAGAAATAGAGTCCCATTATTACACTAAAAGTCACACTTCCATACATATTCAAACCGAACCCCTAGTAGGGTAATCAGACAATACAGTCGGAATTAATAGAAGTCCACCCGTAATGATACATCTTATTTATACGAGCAAATACGAGGAGGGGGCGAACGGTGACACGATATTTGATATAGGAAATGAAAATGTCATCGGCTTATTACGCTAAGGATTATTGATATTGCACGATTAACGATAGCTGATGTTAATAAAGATTGTAATCTAGCTTTAGAACGAAATATACAGTGAAACCTGGTTAGGTGGGACCTGGATATATGAGAAACCACTGCTACTGATTATTACAATGAGGTCCCGACGCTTTTGGTGATATACCATTGTACTGGGAATTTTCAAACATTTTTTATTGAGATATCATTTCGTAGATTTTTTCAATTACCTCTATAATTAGGACTTTAAATTCCAACAGCCCGCGTCAGTAACTGATTTTATAATCCATAAGATTTGTATTGTTTTGAAAAATCAAAATACAATAACAACGTAAGCTACGCATTTTTCATTAACATTTTCTCTATAAATAAAAAACGGTATATTTGGACCTCTCTAAGCGGGACCCCCTATAAAATACGAATGTCATTTTAAACCAGCCTACTTGGGAAACTGAATAAATAAGAAGCTAAATGAAAAAGTAAGTGATTGAAGTATCAGTTACACAGGTTTCAAAAGAAAGATAGTAGAATCTTTTGGTGACCAAGCAACCATTTAGACCATGGTTCATTTATAAGATACAGCACACACGATTGCTCATCTACCCGTTGAGCAATTACGTGTCGTGTCTATTGCGTGTCGGCGTAGCTTTTAATTGTTAATTTATTGTGATGTTTTGCCAACATTTTAAACCCTCAATGTTCGCTACTGAATAATAGTTTCCGCCAGAGATGGGTAAAGGAACAACGGCCTGAGAATGTTCAAGGTTAGTAGGTGGGTTCGCTATTTGCTTGTTGTAATCTTTTGCGTTTGGAGGACATATTTGTTAAAGTTGATTGTCATCGCATAATCTATCATCTTCTCCATACCTCCCACTATCTACAAATTGTTAGTGATTTATAAAGGGTGTTAAAAGACTCTAACGAAGTCGAGATTTATATAAAGTTTCCGATGCGGTATTATTTTTGTTCTGGACCATAACTGGAAACCTTCTGGTTATCGAACCCTTGTACTATTGGATGCACCTGTAAGCACAATGTTTATCGTGCATTAGCACATATTGCGCACTACCATAAACAGTGATTTCTGACACCAAAAATAAAATTCGATTCCCAGCAATAACTTTAGCGCAATGTTGCTTAGCTTGATGGGCAGTACGAGTAGTTAACGGGTATGTGATTTGTCTTTTTACAGGCCTTATTGCTAAATAGATTATGAACAGCCTTTGATACATTCACAATAGCTTTAAATATACGACCGATTCAATTCTTCGAAGTAATTTTCTCAAATACCTTTATTCTCATGTAGTATGTCGTACAATTTTTTTCTTGTTTCGACATTTTTTCGTCGCAAAAACATAGTGTCAAGAAGCCGTGGTCCACGATTGTTGAGACAGGCGTGTCAAAGGTAAGATCACGAAGAACCGTAAACTCGCATACCGGTGAAAGGTGACTGGCAGTATAAGTACCTTTGTAATAAGATTTGATCGTTGAAAAAATGAGTAATAGTAGTAGGTTTTTTTTTTGTTTGTGGCTATTTTTAGTAGGAGTAAAATTGGATTATTGAGAATAATGTATAGCTTTTCTTTTGCTAAAAGTCTATATGAAGAAAAAAAATCTTAGGTAGATGAAGCTTCTGACTTTGAGGATACAAAAAATAACTAGGTAACTAAGTTTCTAAGGAAATAGTATTCATAAACAATGACATGTATCTTAAACCGTCAGCCCTAAGTATAATGAAAGTTTGATTTCAATTTTCTTATGCCCCGACACAAGAATAATTCAAATTCAAATATATAATTTTACTTATACGAAAAACCAAATGTATAAATAATTTTCTTAAAGCTCATATTTTTAATTTTTGTATTCTATCCAAAAAATCAAGTATCAAGACTGTTCATACCATCATTCGAGAATAATGACAAGGAGCAGTCTAACGTCTCGGGAACGTTTACTATAGCACCCCTGGTGATGAGGTTAATATGACTCGGCGAATTTCCGACAGTGTCCGACAATCCGACACTACGCCCTACAGATCGGATGGGACGGGATAAGGGTTATTATAGATTGGGCAATGTCCTTTACTTTTTTAAATATCTTTTTAAATGTAGAATGTTCTGAATTCGGAGTTTGAATTTTTTTGAAAGTAGAACTTATTCGTTAGGTTTATGGACAATGTCCTATACTTTTTTAAATAGATTTAAATATAGAATGTTCTGAATTCTGAGTTTGAAATTTTTTTAAAGAAGAACTTATTGGTTCTGTATATAGAGATAAGATTGAAGTCTTCTATGTATTTTTTATTGGAGTGAATGACGTAATTAATATTTATAGGATCTTCTCATTGCATATCTAATTTGTTTACGTACTTCATTGAGGATGAATATATTAGCCTCGAGTTTGTTATACGCCATGACCTGCAATTGCAGTAACATCCGATTATTTTTTCGTACTGTCAATAAGCAGGTAAAGTACTGCTTATTGACGTTTATTTTTTATTAAAAGACAATAATTTCTATACGAGAAAACTTGTAATTGGTCATAATCTTTTTCACATTTAACTCTTTATCATATCTTATTTTTATCCGTAAGTTTTCCGAATAAAATCAATCGGTAACGTTTTTACTTTCATTCACAAAATCGTCAAAACCATCCCTACAAATATAAATTCACTGCACAGTGTTGCATTGCCCAATAATTTCGGACAAAAATAAATAAAGGCATTCGTCCCGTCCCGGCCGGGCCCGGTGGGACGGACGATTTGTACGCTGGCCAAATTGCCGCTCTTTAGGAAGACTTTAATAATCACGTCATATCCAATTTTCGTTTGACACGCTGTGCGAATACAAATGGGGCAATGCGTTGATTGAATATGTCACTTGTTTATTAGTGAATTGACACTTGTAATTAATGATTCGTTTAGTATTGGCTGTAAGTATAGGGAATTCGTACTCGTGTTTGCCTAGATTTCTAGATAAAAAAGTATTTAAATGAATGAAAGGCTTGTATTGTGACACAAAAACTGTACTTATAATTATCCGTAAATGCGAAAGATTGGATGTATGGATGTTTGTTACTCAATCCCAATCGCCAGAACGGCGAAACTGACCTAGGTGAAATTTGGCATAGAGATAGATTACAACTAGCTATTTTTTATCTTGGAAAAATATAGATACGGTTTGCGTAATACCATATACATCTAATCCAGTTACATCCAATACATATATTATATAATAACAACTTTGACGCAGCCGAAGTCGCAGGCAGATGCTAGTAAAAAATGGCACAAAATTACTTTCAAACTCTCAATGACGTATTTTAAACAATTTAAATAAACTGCGGTTACATTCACTTGTATTAAAATACAATGTGTTGGCATAAATCCATTATTCTATGTATTTCGTAATATTCTTTGGACGGCTACGCTTTTAAACTTAAATGTTTAAAAGAAGCATCAAAGCATCATACATCGCAATGACAAATCTAAAAAAAATCTAACTTGAAAATATAAAGCTTAGATAAAAATGCAACCCACGAGGAGAATGACAACGCAATGTTGACGCAGTGAAAATAATCATACACAGATGATATCGCATGCCCACACACCCCAGTGGGCGAAATGCCGCTTTTTACGGACAAAAAATGACCAATCTGCTAGACGCGTCGATACGGGTATGACTAATGGTGGTCGCCCGTTTAGCAAATTGCCTGCCAAAATCGTAACGAAACTGGAAAATTGTTTCATTCATAAATGCAATAGTTGGGATTTGCGTGGATAGCTTTCTGATGAATAAAAGAGTGAGGATTACGCGCCCCATGTGATAGTGGTTTGAAAACGTCAGATGGACAAATGTTCGCGATAATCGTTTATATGATTGGATTTTGTTTGGTCTTTTTCTTGCCAATTGCTACGTTGGCCGAGTGGTTCTGAGCGCGCCTGCTACGCTAGAGATTTTGGATTCGATTTCCAGGTCAAAAGTGTTATTGGGTTTTTCTATGAAATTGTAAGTATCAGTTTGGATTTGTGCCCGGTTAATGGCAATAGGCTCACCCCCTATTAAATGGGACCTAAACATACCGGCGGACTGTGGGTGTAATTACTACACCTCTGTCTAACCTTTCGGGAAATACAGACGTTATGGTATATTGTAAGTTTTCTTCATTTAAGTGAGAAAAGTTTATTATATCGACCGTTTTGTAAGTAAATAAAACTAGCTAGCTGAATTAGCAATACAAAGAGAGGTCGGGGCCGCATTCGCAGCCAATTGAAAGGAGAAGGAAATAATAGTTATTTGCAATAATCGACTGAAGGGACGGCTGATTGCGCCCGGGGCACGGGAAAGGAAATTTTTCCCGTATTTTTTTCTCTGCCAACTTACTGTCGAGTGTTCGTTAGTGCTCACTATAAATTCTTCAGTTTATTCGCTTTTGCTACCTACTTGGAATAATCATTGAGCTTAGTAAAGATTCGTTAGATTCGACATTACTATGTGCTACAATGAGTAAGTTATTTGCTTCAATAGTGCATGTTTCGTGTGTCGCATATTTATATTGCTTTTTTTTTTGTGTACTCTTTAGTAATATAATAAGGCTGAAGATATTGTTATATTGCTTGTTTGTTTAAACGCGCTAATCTGTAAATCTATCAGTCATTTTTTTTATGTATAGTAACCAAATTCATGAGGAATACCATCATATACCATCACGCCTGTATTCCCTGAAGGGTTAGGCAGAGGTGTATCAATGTACACCCACAGTTCGCCGGTATATTTAGGTCCCATGTAATAGGGAGCGAGCCTATTGCCATTATTCATGAGGAATATTATAAGCTAAATAACATCACGCTTCGATATACGGGAGCGAAGCAGTAATCAAAGCCGTAAGTAATTTAACGAGGGTGAAAAAAACCATGAGGACGAAATCGCGGGCAGAAACTTGTATGACTATAAGCGAGATGAAAATCTATTTAAAATAGTATTGGAAGCTTTTGTTCAATTATCGATATTCTCTTACTGAGCAAAATATTCATCTAACATTCAGAATTCTAAGGAACCCTTCCCAACTGGTACCAAATCAACCCTAAAAGAAGGATTAAAACAACAGGGGTCAGCACAAAAGTACGTTGATGAGGTAAAGGGGGATATAATAGATCATTTTCGGGACACTTGTCCCGCAGTTAATCCGGACTGGTCCAGCTAGTGATCGATTGTAGTCACCCTACTGCAGGAATGTCCATTAAACTTGGCATTTTATGTGGATATTTTTATAATAGACAGTATTCATTGATGCAGTTTGTAGCCTAACAAAAAATCAGTTATAGATAGTTGAAAATAAAAGAAGATTTTGTTATCAAAATGGCTTTCGTAATGAAATATTGCCCAAAAAATAATATCGAATGGAAAAAATGATTTAGGGTCAAACAATTACAATTTCGTACAATATTTACATTCACTGACAAAGATATTGAAATTGATTCAATATTATATTGAGAAAAATGTCTTTTATATCGACAGATCCATTATTCAGGCAAATTAATAAAAAAAGTGTCAATACGCCATTCGATACGTATTAAAGATCGCAATTTTGTAGAATATTATATCGATTTTTTACTTTTTCGGTCGTAACATCACAGAATTACAAAAACACCTGCAGCAAGAGGAGATTCGAGTTGAAACCGCAGACATAAATCGATCGTTGTTTTTGAAGAATCGATTTTTTTAACTTTTATTCGATTCTCTAATGACGGATAATAGTTCGGTTGTTATATCGATACTGGACGTTTTTGGGGACGAACTCATCGTGATTATTGTTAAATTTAATAGCCTAAAAGTAGCCTTTCTCTCCTTATTGACATCCTTTTTTATTTCTTGTCTTTATTGCATCTTGAAATTGATTTTTGGAGGTACTTTGTTATAATCGACTCATTTTCTCGAGAAAATAAAATCGATACTTACTTTTAAATTATTTTTTCTGCAAATAAAACTTGTTTCTTGTCATTGAGTACTTCCGCAGCAAAACGCAACATTATTTTAAGCAATACCGAATTCAATTCTATTAAACCTAAACCGTTCAACTCTTTTTTTTTTCACCGTTTTTTGTCCAGCAATTTTACACATTGTACCTCTGTGCATTGTTTGACACACTTATAAAAATGTGTTGGTAGATATATATTTTACAATCTTGTATCGAAGTTTGTCTGTCGGTAGTAAAAAGTCGAATGGATAGAGGGCGCGACGAATTGCAGTGAATCAGCAGTTGGCAGTCGATTGAAGCTGACTGCTGTGCTGTACAGGCTGTTGAATCATTACTATTTTAAATAAATATTTTTTTGGCGACACTTTAAATTTTTTTACCACTGTGTATTTTTTTACGGGTGAAATACGCTTTTCGGTGTTTTCGTAATTGAATTTTGATTTAATTTTTTAATAGTAGAGTTATATCTTAAATATACCGGCAAACTGTGGGTGTACATTGGTACACCTATGCGTAACCCTTCGGGGAATATAGGCATGATGGTATATCTTAAAACGAGAATTTCATAATAAGTATAATTACTTTTTTAATCACTGATGATATTTATTTATTTTTGTTACATTTGAAACACATGCAAGTTGTACCTTTGCCTTACTTTTTGAATAACAACAAAATATGCTCTACCGAAAACATCAACCTATGTAAAATTAAAAAAAGAGACAAACTGTAATAGATCCATACATTCAAAAAGGGCCGGCAGAATTACCAATCTTATATGCGGGTTAACAACATCACAATATACCTTATCTTGAGTAACTAAAGATCAAAATCGCTTGACAAAACGTTTTTCAGTAGCAAAACTTGAGTTTTAGCTCATCTAAAATGAGGTAGTAGGAGATAATACTTTGAAATATTAACCCGGATATTTGATATTAGGTTTTTTGTTAGCCATCTTTAGGTATATTTTTTTTATTTAAAAGACATTGTTAATTTTGTGATGAAATGTGGCGACGAGTTGTTTGACATTGTGGTGGTTAAAGAATCTTTATTTAGTCAAAAGAAATTTACAAAAAAATCGCTTAATGAGGAATATTTATGCTCGGTTAATGGCAATAGACTCGCCCCCTACTACACCCATGTAATTTAGGTCCTAACGTAAACATTATAAGTTTATTTGAACGTATTAATTTCAGAAACTACTAGTCCGATTTGAAAAATGTTATGGCGTCTAATAGCCCTTTCATCAAACCAGGTTATAGGATATAAACAACACGCTTCGATACCCAGGAGTGGAGCAATAATCAAAGATAGAACTTAACACGGGAGAACCTGCGGCTTCCAGCAAGTATTAGATATAAGTTTTTCAAAAACATCAGTTTCAATTTGTGAAAAATAAAAAATATTTTGGTATTTTGTTTCCGTTCGTGCCCGTTTAACCCATTGGGCTTAAATGCTGAAAATTCAGTAGCAATTTGAATTAATGTATTTTTTTACAATTTAAAGAATAACATGTTTCCACCGATGTATAATCGACAATAATATAATTGCGGTCTCATCACTCGAAACTATTAAATTTTTTCTCCTTTCCCAATTGAACTGGCTGCGGTCTGAGCACCGTTTTATAAAACCAGCTGCTTGAAAATGGATTTTTATGATAAACATTGGGTATTTTGTTATTGTAAATGGCCAGTGCATGTGATCGTTTTAGTTGATTTTCGAATATGACCCTTATTTTTATTTAGAAACTAGCGTACCGCCCTGCTTTGCACGGGTGCAAATTAACGAAATAAAAGGGCGATTTTCCAAAAAAAATTGTTTATAAGCCATGCCCAGAAAATTACAAACTCAACAAAAAAAGAATCAGCCGAATCAGTCCACCCGTTCTCGAGTTTTGCGCTTAGCAACACATTTAGCCAATCATTTTTATTTGTATAGATTATTACTTAGAACAATATTTATAAATTCTGTTCCTTTCTTTAATTTAGATACATACAGTTTACGGGGCTGTAAAGGTCATATAGCTAATGCCATAAGCGACTGTGCGAAATAATCACTTGGCGTATAATACAGTTGGTGATCTCAGTAAGTCAGTTATTTTACAGTATTTTTAGGATATTTCTTCAAGAAAATAAGGTACCTAGACTCAAACAATAGTCTCAAATGCAGTCATTAATTTTACATCCAAACAAATATTTTATAATGAAAACATTCTATATTCCAAAAATAGCGCTCAACTAATCTTGATCCTTTTATGATATTTAAGAAACGTTACAAACTTCTCTAGCATTTTACATACTCGTTTAACAAAAACGCGTGTTACATTATTTAGTTACGCTCTTTATTTTCCAATCAAAATATTTTTGTCTACGGATGTGATTTTTTTACATTTTTCCTTTCAACACTTTTTTGGTATTCTTTAGAAATTTTGATGAGGTGTGAAAGGGTTCCTGTCTTGTGATTGAGTCAAAGAAGTTTTTGTTTCGTGAGATAAAATGTATAAAAAGAGTAAAATTCTTAAGATAAAGGAGCCTTTTGTGTGATGTTTCGTTATGTTAAATCTGGTTATTTTCAGATTTTAAAGTTTTTGATAGATAAAACCGATTAGCCGATTTTGAATTGTATTTAATTTCTGCCAATCATTTGGAAAATGTTCGCTCGTTCAGCTCGAGTTTAGGATTTGTACCCGGTTATTGGCAATAAGCTCGCCCCCTATTATATGGAACCTAAACATACCGGCGGACTGTGGGTTTACATTGGTACACCTCTGCCTAACCCTTCGGGGAATACAGGCGTAATGGTATGTAATGCATTTGGGAAATGTTTTTAATTTTCATTTTAATTTTTACGGTTAAAAAGTCAACCACAAACATTTTAGTGCCTCTCTACCAGACAATGAAAGCTGCCTTATAAAAAAAATGATCTGCAATACTACATAATAGTTACTACAACTTGTCAACTTTTAAGATAGCATTGTTTACCTCGTTTTTTTGCAATTACATCAACGAAAGTGTGATTATTTCGGACAGTCACTGTTCAAGGTTCAAGTCAGGTTGTTGCGTATTCAAGTTTATGGTTATTTGGTTGATGTAGAGCAACCACACAGCGCGGGTTAATAGAACTGGGTACTCAATTATTTTGCTGTGATGTGTCGCGGTCACTAGTATTAGAAATCTTGATACTTGATTTCATAAAGTTTTCGGTTTATTTTAGAACTAATCCATATTATTGCATTATTTTGTGATACATAAATTATAAAAATAATAACTATTCGGTTAACCACGTCAATTTTAACGTACCTAACAAAAAACTTAATAGGTACTGAATAACTGCAAAACATATTTTTATTGCTCAAAAGTTTTTACTTTCAAAATCGATTTACATTAACCGCAAGTCCTCATAAATCTTTTCCTTTTCTTGTTAATAAAACTCTAATAAGAACGTCAAATCATTGTAAACCTACATTCTACCGTGAGAAACTCGTAAATTATTCAAAAGACTGTTTAAAACAATACCAATTAACTTTTGACTCGAAAGACCAAAAGCTTAGCATCTATTTGTATTATTATTGTTAAATTCAAGTGCCTCATTACGACCATATTTCTCGTTTCTGGGAAAATGACAAATTACGAAGGTGAACCTGATGTAGAGATATGGATGCTGTAATATTGTTCAAATTGTAGAGTTAAGATATATCTAGATCTCTCTCGGTCGTAAATTTAATAAGATACTAAGACTTTTAATGGATTTTGATTGAGTGGTTTTAAGTTTAGCTTTATATATTTTTTATTTTGATTTAGTCTTAATAGAGCTGCAATTTAATTATTATAACTTTCTGAATTAAGTTAAGACGTAAATAAAATTGTATGCGTCATCTACTTTTAATGTGTTAATGTAATTTTTAATTAAGTACAAAGAATTTAGAGATAATCGTGCGTATTTAATTTTCAAAAATATAAATATTTATAGTTTCACTGCAAATAATTACACAAAATGTTTTCAAACATCATTTATTATTTTTAATGTGAGTAAATTACAACAATAAATAAATTACCTACCTATCTACCTAATTCTTTATGTTCTTAGGCACAAGCGAGTATGGCGTACGTCATGACATGATAAAATCTTAATTTGTGTGGCCTGTTCTGCCCGCGCCGGTTAATATACTGTTGTTTTACTTGGCAAAACGTTTTGGAGGCTGTACACGATTTTATTAAAAAAAAAAAACATTGAATCAAGACGAAAAAATGCTAAGTATCAACAATTCAGACGTCGAAAAACATGAGTTTAGAATAAAAATTAAGCCTTTTCTTGAGTAACATTTTTAATTTAATTTGTATTTTTTTTTTTAGTTTTTTATTCTTTCACCGATTATATATTTATAATATGAAGGAAACTAAAGTGGCTGATAAAATGATCTCACCCACAGTAATGTTAATAATGAAGTTATCAAAAATGAAAGCGAACTGATAAGTACAACAAGTAACTTCATCTCAAACTGTTACGCTATAACAAACCCATGAAATTGTTCATAATTAGCAGATTGCCATAATTTTATAGTTTCTTAACGCTTTTAGTTATGCGTCGTTATTTTGGAAATCGTTTTCTGCAACATCTTAATTAATTATGGCGTTGTATTAGCAATAAACTTGAGTCTTGGGTGCCTTAATTGGCCTCTTTAAAGCTCATCAATCTAGTGAAAATTTGAATTGGCTTTGGTTGTCAATTTCTCAATTTTCGCCATCATTATCTTTTCCACTTGATTTACCACAAAAGCGAAACCTCTTTAATAAAATATTACTTTAGGTGTCTAAGAAATATTAACGAAAAGATTACCACTTAATGATCATACATAGTGGGTTAGAATTTTGGCCTTTTAACCTTTTAAACTGGAGATCAAAGGGAGTACCACAGTTTAAAACATGGCCCTACCTATAACCTTGTAGGAAATTACTTGTGAAGATACAAAGAGCTGATAAGATCAAATAATCCGGTTTTCATAACCCATCAAGGAAAATATTTTCCGTGAAGTAGGTACTTTAGGACCAGATGCCTAGATGGTCAAAATAATGGTAAAATTACTTCCTGTCCAAAATGACGTAAGAGGGCACAAAATATAATCGTGCTAGTAGAAACCAGTACAACAATGCCGTGTAGATGTAATCAGGAAATATTCGACAGACATTTCGCTGTCGCGTGGACATTTAAAACATTTTATTATCTTGTTTTATTTCATTACTTAAGTTATTCCACGCTATAAAACCAACGAGATTATTTTAAAACGTAAAAATCTGTTGTTTACATTTTATTCTTAATGTGTAGTATATAATGTACATTTAAACACACATACAACATCATTTATACATTTAGATTATATCTATAAGCACAAATTAAGAAGCACATTAAATAAAGAAATAGCAAAAAAATAATTAAGGCAATAAAATAGTAATATTATTTCAATAACGCATTGACTTTTCAATTAAAACATATATTTTTTATTTATTTTGCTTTACAAAATCACCTCAGTAGGTAATAAAATTAATTGAATATAATTAGAAAATCAATGAGTTATTAAATTAAATATTTAAGTACGTAACAACTAACTAAAAATAAAAAATATAAAGAAAAAGAAACGTGCCCAGGTTCGAGATGCGATTGGTTGGATGCTTGTTGCTGCCGACAGATATCCGGGCTTGTCTGTACGAACCAGGAATGGGTGAAAGCCGGGTTTAGGCCAGGATTCAGGCCAGGCCCGGGCCCAGGCAGGCCCATCACGCCGGGCAACCCGCCAGGCCTCTGGTGATGGAAACCAGCTGAAGCCACCGCGTAGTCCATAGCTACCGCTTGATATGGCAACATTGTCACTTAACACTGTTATTAATCTAAAACAAGTCCGATACAGTTCCACAAGAAAGTTCCCGCGCTTTCTCACACTTCATTTTGAATTAATTAACAAATGATCAAAATCGTTCGGTCGCTGTCTATTATGTTCTCAAATAACTATCATTATAACACACACACGCGTCCACTTTTCAAATTAATGTTCTTTTTATTTTTGGGAACTTTCATTTCAAAGTCTGCGCCACATTGTTTACAGAGTCTCTGAAACTGAAATATTCACAAGTGCTGTACCCGGTATTTCAGCGAAGACGTCTCAGTTATCAAACAAACGCTCTATTTTCGGGCGATCATTTACGGGGCGAGCTATTCACAGGGGAAAAGTCACGCACAGCCACCCACTTAATAAATATTCTGGGCATATATCCGTTTTTACGTGGACGTGACTGACGGAGTACTGTCCGATTTTCACGTACGGAACGCGCGGCCGATTATCGAAAACAGTTGCACGCGACCCCCTCCTACGACCTCGGACGTGCAACTGAGACGAGACACGCGCGGTAAACGCGACTCTATCGCACTCGGGACACCAGCCGACCCGGCGCCGATCGGTCCTTAGAGCAGGACGGCGCGCCACGAAGGACCGGTATAACCATCGATCGGATGTCATCGCCGAGTTAAAAGCCTGCGTCGTTACACGGCTCGTAATAGGCGGTTACGTGATTGGGCGTGGCCTAAGCTATTAAGTTGAATTGTCGCGCGCTGATTGGTTGGAATTGCTAGTAGTAGTGTACGTGATATGTTCAGAAATACGTTTATAGCTGGTGTTCATAGAATATAATAAGTGTGTTGTCGGTTGGATGTCGGCCAGTTGACGCTGTTGGGCCCTGTTGCGGTTTCGTTCCCGATTCGCGTAATGTTTTTTAATTATAACGTCTGGGACCGTTAATAGGTGAACATTGCGTGTTTAGTTGTAGAATGAGACATGTGTTGAATATTGTGGGCGTGGCTACACGTGCGATTGATTAGCTCCACAATTAACGCTAAACACAGTTCTGTTGATGATAAGTTGTAATCAGGATTAGATAAGTCTGGAGCACACGGTTGTAAATTCTTGTTGACCATAATTGAAAATTATAGGTTTATGTTTATCAGCCGCTAGAAGACACACATAATATACCCTTATAAGATAATAATAGTTCAGAAAGACTCTTATAAGAAAACGGCAAAAATATCAAAGGACCAAATTGTCGTCCATTTGGTCCTATTCCCCTAAAATCCTCGATTCAATCTAGTTATTTATCGTTTCTTATATCGGCAAACAATAAAAGCAGTGTATAAACGAAATAGCAGATTTCATTTAGTAAAAAAACCTTCCTTAGTGATTTTATCGTCATCGTCATCTTTACAGAAATAGTGTGAAAAAGGACCAAAGTACTGTTATTCTAAAAACCTAAGCTTTCATATCCAAAGCCTTGGAATCCAATAAGGCCTCCTATAAATAAATAGAGTAGGTACGAACAGAATTAATCAATAACTGTTAAGGTTCAAGATCGTTCGCGCGCAGTTTGTATGCCGCTCGCGAAGTCCACAGCTGACTTTTGTTCCGGACCACGTCTTAGAATGATCATATACATCACTAGGTTGGAGCTGTGACTTTACTCTAGTTGCTGGGATTAAAAAGAAGTTCAGATTGAACTACAGGCACCAATATATTACTGTTGGCCACTATGATCGGCTGGGGCGTTGAAACGCTAAACGAACTAACACACTTTCACGAATGATTATATTAAAACTCCAAGATTATATATTTTTAATATCCTATTGTGACCGTTCAGAAGATGTAAAGTAACTCGATGATTTGAAAAGCTATGAGTTTGTATCACACTAATTGTACTGAAAACAACTCAAAACCGTGACTTCTTCTGCATGAATGTGGATTGCCTTGGATGCAAATGAAGTTACCTACCCTATTCCTAGCCTATGTCCTTATCCAGATCCTAAGTTACCTCTTTCGTCTTCCATTGAGTGATTTTGCTGTAAAGAGCTAGCAGACGAAGAGTTACTTTATTTTTAACAAACTTCTATTTTTATTGTTGTGGATGATGCGAAAGCCAGTCTGCCAGATGTCATCACACCAATGCTAGGGATTGATATCTCACCACAAGCTCACTTCACCTAAATCCACCGATAGAGATTGCCACAAAATTGCACTGCCGATTTCAAAATTATTTACCCTCAATCCAAAATCACGACAATCTACCATCATGAGATACTTTCCTAACATAAAAAGGGCTTCTCCACTTCTTGCCACAAACTTTCATCACCAACTTTTATATTTTCTTTCTCGCCATGGTCCCTACAAAACAAATACGCACACTATCAAATCTGGACCACTAGCAACCACGAGCAACCACGAGCCAAGCTTGATAGTACTCGTGATGGGTTAAAAGATCAATCTAGTGAAAAAATTGTAACTGATCGGCCATTGTTTACAGCAAGCAGGGTAGCCAATTGGCCATTGTTCGGTGTAGAATGACTGGCAAATTTTGGTCAATTTTCTAAAAATATTTTATACTATTTTAAGACACAAAGGATCAAGCGTGGTCAGTGTCAGGCTGCGTAGACAATAAAGAGAAGCAAAATGATACAAAGCTTGTGGTTAGGCATTTAAACTTTTTTTTTTTTTTGACATTGATTGCCGCTGATATGTGATTGTGACTAGATTTTTAACGCCTTTTGATACCTGGAAATGGGCCCAGCATTGAAACTAGCAAGTACGCATACCTTCTTGACAACATATTTTTCTATTAATTCTCAAAATTGCAGACATGCTGATGTGGGAACTAGCGTCTCTGGAAAAGTAAACGATATCATATTATAACAACATCATCTTCATCTACATTGTTTCCATATAATTCCATAGAAGCAATAAAAATGTTGTAACCAGGGCTTTGTGAAAACTCAAATGAAACGAATGTCTGCGAAGTTCTTTCTCGTTCTTCTCCATAAAGATCTGTCTACGTTTTGGAACAATCAACTAGCTTCAACTTTCTTTCTAACTGGCCAACTCCTTGACAATTCAAAAGTGCCTATAAATAGTTTAATTGAATTAAATGCCTTGACTTTTGACTTAAACAGCTAAACAAAACCGCTTTATCTAACCATACCGTAACAAAACAGACAAAACGATCAGTTCAGATAATTCACGTTCAAACTGAACGTAGGTGTCCAGTTAGATGGCCGGCGACCGGAAGTGGATTGTTGCGGCTTCCGGTTACCGTCCGCCTATTTATGTGCTAATATCCTCTATGGTGGTGGTTATGGGACTTAGGTGGTATTTGCCACATAATGCCTGGTGTTTGGGATCGGTTTTGGGATTGTGTACTGTTTGATATGCGGACGGAAGCTTATATGTGTTAAGTAGGTATAGATAGATTAGAAACTACGTGTTGCGGGGTTGATTCCCGTACGGTACAAATATTTGTACAGGATAAAGGTAGTTGTTCCGGGTCTAGGTGTTTGTGTATGCGAGTTTATATGTTTGTAAACGCAACTACGATATAGAAGAAATTCAGAGTGTGGGACAAAGAGTTTTATAAAAGAAACTAGCTTCTGCCCGCGACTTCGGCCGCTTCATATTTGATATATTATCTCAGGGGGAAACGTACATTTTTCCGGCACAAAAAGTATCCTATGTGCTATTTCAGGCTATAATCTATCTCAGTGCCAAATTTCATCCAAATCCAGCCGTTTGAACGTGAAGAAGAGACAAACATACACACTCACGAACTTTCGCCTTTATAATATGAGTGTGATAGTCAAATAATACATATATAAAGGTGTAACAGCAGGGCTAAGGCCTCTTCCCTCTTGTGTTTCTTTCCTTTTTTCCCCCTCGGCAAAACTCAAAGTACCAAGAACTGGTGTCCAAAATGCAAAAAATCAAGTCTTTTTAAATAAGAAAATGTTAAAGTTAGTCTCTATCTATTAACACTAAGAAACCTAACCCTATCCAACCTAACAAAGAAAAACCCCACGACAAAACTGTTCCGAAAAATTCACGGTTACTTTTCAGCTGCAATTCCATTCACGAAAGACTTTGAACTGTTTTAAAAGAATCTAGACTTTGTGTTCAAAGATCTTGTGATTGTTTGAGAGTATTACGGTATAGCCCGGAGTTCGGACATAATCAATAAAGTGATCGTTCTGACACGGTCACGACGTTGAAGCGCGGACGCGGAGTTACGCAGGGTGGGGGCAAAGTGATAGGAGGTAGCGGGTAGCGGAGTTGATGATGAGGTGTGTTGTTTGGATTTGCAATGATTAAGCACCTTGTTGTTAATAAGCATAGGTAATTTTAGACTAAATATCGAAAGTGGAAAATAGCGAAAAGTTAAAGTGCGATTCTGGCTTTATATAAAAGGTTACTTTCCATTCACCTGCCATATTTCCGGAGGTGAAAGCACTCGTAAACATGAACAACTTTTGCTAAAGGACCAACCAGAAATATCAAAAACCCTGTATTAATACATAAAAATACGTTGAAAATAGGTAGGTAAATAAGCTAAATTGTGCAGGACCAGAAAATGTTCAGGAAAAAAACTGGTCTTTGTTATACAAGACACTTATTTTTAAATTTGATTGTCTAATACTCGTAAGTACATAAAAATTATTGATAAATAATACTAAATTAATACAAGCTTTCATTAAAATACCAAACACAAAAGTAAAAACAAAAAGTGACATTTGGAGATGCTGGGATTTGAACCCAGGACTTTCAGCATGCGAAGCAGACACTCTACCACTGAGTTACATCCCCGATGGCTTACGAGGTTCAAATTATTGCTTGCTTTAAAATGAAGGCAGTACGTATTATTTATCGGGGCAATACGTGTTATTTTTTAATACAAGAAAAATAATGGTACTTTTGTATTGAAACCCGCTATCGCTTATGCCTTTACTCGCATCGAAATTCCACACAATGGTAGCCAGAAAACTCGCCACTTCTTATTGGATAATTCGTGATTTTCATTTTTTTCTTCCAGTCTCCGCGACAGGTGTTTGAACCTGTTCACGGTCTTACCATTGGGAGACCAGGAGTCCACCAATCAGAAGCCAGTTCGACGAACTCGATTATACACTGGATAGTACAGTTACATGGGTAATCGATTATCGTTCCGAATAATCGACTGTTGTATCTCTATTTCGTGAATTTGCCATAAAATGACGCTGATCGATTTTAGGTTGAATTTTTTTTTCACTTTTTAACCGACTGCTCTAAATAAGGGTAATGTTTTTTTTTTTGTTGAAAACGGTGTATATTATTACAGTTGCTAATTGTAGCGAAGGCTGGTATAGAAAAAAAATGGTAGAATGTCGTTTAATATTTTTTCCCTCTCATAAGTAGTAATTAGACTGGCCACATAAAAACCACAGAAAATTAAGTTGATACTTATTCTATTTTTAAAAGTCGTTCGTAAATTCAATTAATCTTTGAAAGCTTAGTATTAGGAACTTTTTGCTGGTTTAACTGGTTGACTTATTGACTCTCAGTTTAGCCACTAAATTGATTCCAATAAGAAATTGGGCAAAAAGCAGGCATTAGGAAGACTTATCATACAAATACAGTGCAAAAACTATTAAAAGATTTCATGAAATTGGATTTCAAAAATCGCTACGCTTTTTACAAATCTCAAAAATATATTTTTTTCTCTTTTGGCAAATAAGCCGACGGCCCACCTGATGTTAAGTGGTCACCGCTGCTTATAGACATCTGCAATACTCGTACCAGAGACCTTGCAGATGCGTTGCCATCTCAGAGACAAAGTTGAAATGTCTCATGTGTCTGTAATTACACCGGCACCCACACACAGCGAAACACATAAACGCTGCTTTTCGGCAAAAATAAGTATGGTGGTAGTACTTCCCCGAAAGAGACTCTTCACAAATAACTTTATTTCTCCTTCAAATTTCCAATTTTCTTCGAAGATGTTTTCCACCACCTTGAGTCAGATATAGAGAAAAGTGGCGATGGAGTGAACTTATCCAGAACAAGCCTGTTTCTTGTGTGTTATTTTACACAGTATTTCAGTAATAAATCTATCATATAGCTTCTTTTTGTCCAATATCTTGTTGGTGCGAGTATATTGTTCGCCAATATTGACCAACCAGTTTTAGATTCACTAAGAAAGTGTCTAAGAAAGTTTCTTCAGAGCGTACAAATACGAGGTGTCGGGTCTTCAAACGTCAAGCACGACATACGTCGTCAAGTACGCCTAGACATCAAGATTGAAATGCTGATGATGATGAATCCTAATTAATTCACCAAGATCTTCCCACTTCGCACGGCCTCAAATGCCCCCGTACCGAGCGAGCGTTCTATGCTGAATTTTAAACATTATCGATTGGCTCGCCCTACATTCCTGGAGATGCGTACGTGCAATGACCCTCGGCTTGAGTTTATTGGTAGCGTAGCGGGAATAAATCTTCGGCCATATGATTGTGGACGGATCGAAACTGGGCTGGACGTCATTTGATGACGTGTGTCGGATTTCTGGGGTGCTTTGATTGTTAGATTCTGATGACGTTTTTGCATTTTGCGAAAATATGTGGCTAGCTTTTGTTTGTCGGTGCGGTCGCTGGTAATCTTGGTTATAGCAAACGCAGACGAAGTCGTGGATTGAATCGTATCCTGTGTCCTTTCTTGGGGCTTTAAGGTTAGTCTGTACGAAATTTCATGAAAGTCTGTTCAGTACTTTAGCCGTGAAAGCGTGTCAAACAAATGAATTAACAAACTCGCTATAAACATAAGTACAAGTTTTTTTTTCCATAAATATATTTTATTTTTTAGTCGAAAATACATATATACATACACACCACATCACTCCTGTATACCTCGAAGTTTTAGGCAGAGGTGTACCAATATACACCCACAGTCCGATGGAATGCTTCAGTCGGAGTGTCTAGTCGGAAACAAGTCTTAAGTATTTTACAAACAGAAAAACGGATAAATTAAATAGTAATAATATATAGCGGTAAAAATAGTATACCTAGGTACAAAAGGTAGGTAAGTCAAACAAATAAGTTGCACTAAGTAGAATGCAAATTAACCACTTACATATTTATTAACAAGATAGCATCCAACATACACATACATACATACACCTACCAACATGTTGGTACACATTCACTTAAGGCGAATAAACATGTCCAAGTTGGTAGGTTTATCTCTACTTACCCCAGAATTAGGGTACCAACACACATTAAGATGGCAACCCTGATACTTTGATATGAATTAAGATATTCTAATTTTAATTGGTCGCAGTGTTAGATGCTTGGTGTTGCCAGATTCCTTTGTTTTAGGGATTTTGTTTGTTGTTATGAGGAGGTATTTACAGTGATTTAAGTGTAGGCACTTGAAAACAATGTAATATTTTAATTGTGTTTTTGTGCATACTCTTTAAAGACTGGTCAATTTATAGGTAATAAACTAAATTATTAATCTACTAGCCTGCATAAATGTTGGTTATCGCGGACGCAAATAAAAACGCTGAATAAACAGTAGTCTATGTTCTTTTGGGGTGCTGCGGGTTGTTCGAAAGAGATACCGCGCCCCCGGAACGCAAAGGGCACATGAAGGAACATAGACGGGTTTTAGTCAGTAAAAGTCTGACACTCCCGCCCGCCCCGCCCACGGCGGGGGAAGTTATTTGATGATTTCCCGTCTATAAAAAAAAAAAAAAAATGTTCTTTTGGGGTTCAAACTTACCCCGTACTATATATCATCAAAATCGGTGCAAAATGATTTAGTTGTGAAAGCGTAATAGGCATCCAGACAAGCAGAGCTACTTTGGCATTTATAATATTAGTACCTACTTAGGTAGCATGGATTTCATAAAATTGTCTCACATCTTGAATAAAACCAAACCTATTCCGTTATTCAAAACTAAAGAAGCATTTCGTAGCTCCACATAATAATTAAGATATTAACGCAAAACACAATTTAAATAACAAAGTAAAAATGTTATTAATTTCCGTAATAATAAAAAAAAAACACGTGGAAAAATAAAACCAAAATATAATTCCACAAAAGAACAAAATAATAACATGACATCTCAAACCACTAAACATTACAAGGGTTAAAAGATCATATCAGTACAGTTTAAATCTTAACCCTTTACAGGGGTGGGTTTTATTAATTTATTTACACGTGTATCAGGCATTATTATACAAATACTGCCATAATTGGCCCCATATGCAAAGTTTAATGTCGCCATTTTGATTTTATCTTTGTTTAATACATTTTGAGGGTAGTCTTAGGGAATTTGGGTTCGAGTTTTGATATGTTTGCTGCTGTTAAATCTTGGTATGAGATTATGTTGTTATTTTGACTTGGTCCTATAGTAAATACTTAAGTATGTTTTAATAAAGGTTTTTACTATTATTAGGACTGTTATTATCGTAGATGTGGACGTAGAGTCGGAGGAAGCAACAATATAATTCTGAAGGTTTCTCAGAAATGTTAGAAGGGCTTACAATGGATCGGTTTAACAAGCTACAAGTCAGACAGGCGGCTTGATAAATCATTATGTTCCTACTAACATAGTCTTTAAGTTTTTGTAATACTTAACATTGCTACGACTTATATTGCATTGTTATTACTTTGGGCCTTCGATACCAGCGAATAAAAAAAATTGAATTTTAATAAATATTATAACCATTATTATTTTATGCGATTATTAAATTTTGGAGACTTCAATGGTTCATTTTATTAAATTCAATGTGTTATTATAAATTAAATTTTAATGGAAACACTACCTAAGTATCTACTTTTCCTGTCATTTTAAAATGACAGGAAAAGTGTTTTTTTTTTTTAAATAATTATTCATTACTAACTTATTAATAAGTTAGTACTGAATAATTATTTTGATGAAATCTGTTTTGGGAGAATAAGAATTTCTATATTTATAGTCTTAAGGTATTTTTGCGTGTATAACATACATAAGCAACACAATTATGTGAAACCGTCAATTTCCGACCGATTTGATAAAAATAAAGATACGTATTGTATTGTAATACACACATACAAACACACATACAAAACGATACACGTGTACAATAATTTCCTTATTCTTGGAAAAACAAAATTACCTCCATTATTAAGTGGGTGTCAAGTAAAAATAATACCGAATAAGGCAGGATATGAGTTAGGAGTTGGAGTTGATCAGCATTCTGCCCGCGTGTGACGGCCCCCTAAGTCTCATGGCTTTTGTGTGTGAGTGTACATTTTGTGTATAGGGATGTGTGAGATGCTGGTTGGGTTGCTGTTTTTAAGGAATTCTTTGGTCTAAGGAGTGGAAAGTCAAAAGTCAAAGTCAAATCATTTATTTCAAGTAGGCTATTAAAGTGCAATGTTGAACAAGAAAGAAGTAAAATAACAATCTTAATTTTAATTGCCCATTCCAAAAGGGGACTTTCGCATGGAGGAGAATGGTCAGGAAACTTCATACTTTAAAAATGAATTATAATAAAATGTACAGGTACAACAAGAAACAAGAAGAGCTCTTTTTGATTTTTTGACTTTTTGATTTTTCAGTAGCAGCCTGGAGTTTGGAAGTTGGTAGTGTAACGCCCAAGTTTGATCTCTCTCCGGTCGCGTCGAATTGACGTCCCATCGGACTATAGGTAAAAGTGGGAAAATGGAGTGCACCTGTGTTTGCGCTTACATTTGTACACTATTATATCTCTTGCGCATATGGCTTTGAGTCTCGATTGACATCGGTTTCATGCATTAATTATACTTATACCTATTACCACTATAGCTAATGCCAAACTGTGTTGCTATGTCCCAATTTGACAAGCCTTACAAGACAGTAATTGAGATACTTTACTGAGATAATAACATCGCAGCAGCGGTGATTCTGATAATTATTTTCGTAACAATTTTACAGATACAGTAAAAACAAATACCGATTAAGAATACCGTAGGTACTTATAGTACCCATTAAGAATCTTCTTTTTTCAAGTCATTTAAAAAAAGAACAGTCCCCTTCACACGTTTAACGAATTACTTAAAGCAATTTTAAAATAAGAACTATTAGCACTTCCCCTTTAGTTTTTTTTCTTTGCGTGGGCACATTTTTTCCAGCCTGTAATAAGGGCAGGGAGAATTCGCGCCAAAACCTAATAACGCGAAGTAATTTTTCAATTGGTCGTGTTAACGTTTTTGAACGTATACACCTTGTTTTTGGATGGTGTTATGCTAAAATGTAAGACAATGATGTTTTCTGCGTCTTCTTTTGTGAAGTATTTTTGTAAATATGTGAATGTTTCAGTAGACAGACTAGATACCTATTTTGTTATTTTGAATAAAATGTTTTGCAAAATAGTCAATAGTAAACGCGTTAAAAAACGACGCGAACGCGAGCGTAAGCTTCTCAAGTTATAACAGTAAAAAATAAAAATGCTATAAAACTAGGAAGAATTATTATTATCAGATAATTCAGCATTTTTTTAGTTCTATGTGTTATTTATTTATCACCTTACTTAATTAACAGGAATTAAAAAAAAATAGTAAAATATCTTCCCAAAACGAATCCTTGAAGTTTTGCATACCATCGTCCACTTATTCTGCAATTTGCATACAATTTTTTCTCCCGTGCAATACTGTTCCTTTTGTCTGACGTCTGTTAAAGTTTAACAAAACGTTTCTTTTATTTCTTTTCGTTTTGTTTCTGAATCTTAATGCTTTAGAATCTTTCAAAAAAGTACTCGATTTTTTACCTAAGGTTGATGATAAATTAAATACTGTAGGTCTTTCAAGTTTTGAACGTACAGAAAGGTTATATAATTAAATATTCCTTGAAAAGCAGTAGGTATATATACTATAGATCTTATGTAACACTATGCCATGTATAAGATATTAAATATGCCTTATTTTTTTCGTTTTATGTTGCGCCGACCCCAAGTAACATGGGATAAGGGCAGGAAGATGATGATGATTTTTTTCGTTTTATGTTTCTCTTCTTTTAGTACTATGAGCACAACTAAAAAAACAATTTTAAGTTCCAGTAAAAAAACTGCATGTCTTTGACGTGTTGACAGGCACAGAAATGTAACAGACCCACAATTGCACGCATCAATGATTTGTAACATAGACTTACACACTCGTAGAAATGGCAGGAAGATTGTGGAGGGCCGCAGTTTTATTATTTGTGTGTATGAGTTTAACATTTGTAAACTCACCCTCGATACATTCCTAGAGATAAATAAGGGTTTTTTTTTAACTGCACTCATTATGGTTATGAAAACTAAGCTATGTAAATAAACTATTATAAAGTTAAAATATCACAGATAACGGACACCGATGCAAATCGTGTTCATTTTGACCACACATGGTTAAAAAATATCAACCACACTTTTATTATTATACTGAGGTAGCATTCCATCTATCTTGATTTTGAGCTAATTTTACCAAACTCAACAACAAAAAAGAAATGTAGTTGTCCTATCTAATCGATTCATAAGTCCCGCGCCCACCCCTCAGCGAGTAACAAGGGCAATCTTGTGGGTGACTTGTAAATGAAAAGAAAAAAATAAGTTTAAAAAAAAATGTCCGCTTTTAAAACACGACTTTTGCATTATGCCGTCCAACACGGAGACTATTAAACACAATAATGGAATTATTGAATTGAAAATTTTATTGTTTTTTTTTGGGAAAATTTTCGACTATTAACAACGTGATCATAGGATAAGCGAGTTCAAATGGCCTGTTCATACCGAAAGTGTAGGTATCAACAGGCCATTAGGTAGGTAACAAGGGGCTTAAAAAGTATTAAGACAATATATTCAAAATTTCTGTAATGGCCGTAATAACTTAACTATTCTAAAGTGGTACTGAACCCTACGTGTTCAACTCTCATTAGACCTGATTTCTTAAACGATTTAAAAAAAAATTTTTCAATGCTAATTTTTTTATCCATTGGAACATCAAACTCCTTTTATTTCACTACCTAAGTCTAGTACTCGATACTAGTTTTCCTCCATCTTCCGCAAGTTTTTCATGATAAAATCTGGCTTTTTCCATTATCACTAAACAAAGAGAGCTAATCACTTTGAAAAATAAACAAATCCGTTACCTACGTGACAAACCACATGTGAGTTAATTAAATAATAATTGAATTAACAATTAAAGTGAAGTGTGCCATCGACCTATTAATTGTAGTTAATGCAGGATATCATTAACTTAATTGATTGTGTAAACATGCGATTTCTCACGATTACATGGCGCTAATGTGATCGTGAGAAACTGCGACTTCTATTTCTTGGAACTGTTTATTTAGGAGCTATTTGGATGCATGATTGCCCATTTCCCTATTTTTAGTAGTAGAACATCGGTATGACACTCAGTAAGCATTATGTATTACTTGGATACTAAAATTTTCAAAAAAATATCAATTCATCATCATATCAGCCACAGGACATCCAATGCTGAACATTGCCTATGTTCAGCAGTGGATGTCCAGAGAGAGAGTCCCCCAAAGATCTCCAAAAGGACCCGCTGAAAGCGGCCTCTAGCGTCGTCCTGCGGTCTTAATCAGGTCGCCCGTCTACTTTATGGGTGGACGCACTACCTAATATCAATTGTTTTTTTTTAAACCAAGAAGAAATTGGTTTCAAACGTAGCAAAAAACGTACGCTATGTCAAATCTTGTCCATTTTGACCACATACTTTACATTTTACTTACATTTTAAAAGTTACAAAGCATTTATTTCCATTTGATCATTTACAGGTACCTACTTATGTACTTTTAAATTGCCAAGAAGGCGATCAGGTATTCAGAAAATTGCTTGTTCCAAAACGTAATAACTGGTCTATAGAGAAGAACGAACAAGAAATTCTACGGACACTCTTTCCCCATTTTCCCTTTTCAGCTGCAGATAATTGTAACGATGATAATGTACATAATGAGCCTCAGTAAAATGAAAATTGGTAAAAACAAGCACCATTAAATCGCTTTGCTCATATAAATATGTTTATGGCAAATTAATATGCTGTTGTTAAAATAAATGACTACAGATTTTTTCCAAAGATACAGGGTGTACATGTACACAGATGTCACAGAAATACCTAAAAATAAATAGGTACCTATCCTTCTAAGACATTAAGCTCAAAATAGCGTGCTTCAGTCAATACCGCTAGAATAAAACAATAAAGCCAATACCGGGAGTATACAGTAGTAATATCTTCCACTGATACGACTGGCACCTGTTTGCCGAACAGTCTTGATACTTGCATGGAAATAAAAAAAAAAATATTTACGGAAAGTGGGGGTAACATAAGAGAATTAAACAAGCTTTTGCCCGCTATTCCGTCCGCGTTAATTTTATTACGGATCTCTAACTTTTTGGTAAATAAAATAACACTACCCTGATAACACCCGCCCTTCATATTAGCGAAATAATTATCTGAGTCGAATGAGTAGTTCCGGAAAAAAAAAATCTAAACAAATACAAAAGGCAAACAGTAGATACTGATTTCAATTCATTTCTCACTAGCAGACGCCTATTTTCCTACTATAATCTTGATATTTGCATATTAATACCGCTCGTAAAACAATGAATCAATATCGAGGCGTCTCCGGAAGCAAACCGTAGTAGGCAAAATACCTCTTTTATTGACGCCTATACTAGAATCAAACAATTTTGATACTTGATTGATAGTTACACTACCAGTAAAACAATGAATGAATGCTGAAGGAATGACGAGAGGAGGCAGTAGTAGCTGTGCTTGATATTTACGAATTATTCACAACTTGGAATGAATGATCTTGGTACTTGCCAAGTTAATTAATTATCTTTTAATGATCTATAGAGGATAGTAAAGAATATAAAGTTCCACTTAAATATTAATACAGATTTTTCCTTGAAATCTTTCTTGATTCTAATCGCATACCTAAAATCACAACTTGTCACTTTCTTTTCTAATGATGGGTCAAATGACTTTTCCGCTCTGGGCAGAGCGGAAGGGAGTATCAGACTCTTACTGACTAAAACCCATCCATGTTCCTCTTAACCCATTTAGACCCAAATACAAAATAATGGTAATTTTCTTGAAACGTCATTATTGGTGTAACTAATAAAGGCTAGTAAGACATTCTATGAGAAAAAAATAAACAAAAAAAACTTCCTTATGTATAAAAAAACACCGTCCCCAAATGGGGCCAATGGGCTTATGAGTGATATTTTTCAAAAGACCCTTTTTCAATGCAAAATGTGTTAATGCATTTTTTACATTGCAAGCAACGTGATTTCATGTGGTATACTGTGCATCGTAGTTGGCTCCTCATTTTCTGAGGGAAGAGTCAGACGCCATCTTGAGTCATATTTGCCACCATCGATTTAGATTTACGGCGTCATCCATCTGGTCCCTGTGGCTACATTGCTCAAATAAAATCAAGCAAGACTTCGGCGGACCTATTTTATCTTTCACGACCAGGACGTAGAGATGCCAAGCATTAGCCATAGCGAAATCGAGCACGTAGGTAAATAGAACCCTGCTGTTAGCTGTTCTGTATGCAGCGATTGATTGACCGCTTGAGGTTGATGAAATCTTGGTGGATTTCCTTGCCTTTATTATAATTTTGAAATACAAAAGGGATGTCCACGTCTACTTTTCGCAGAGCTGCCTGTACACATCTGCAATACCAGAGGCCTTGCAAATGTCAGTATGTGTGTATGGTTCACATTTAGGCCACCGTGGCTCCTGGCTTTCAATTTCAACTTTTCTGTGTCTTTGTAAAGGTGCACCGTGCATCTCTTGCTATCCCATTCATTGTTGTTCCGGACCTCAAACTCTTCAACTCAATTGGGGATTTTACGTGGAAGAATAGTTTGCTGGACATCATCTTCGCTCTCTTCTCATCCGTCAGAATACTCTGGTTGAGAGGGTTGGCCGCTATATTGTAACTGAGGTCTAGATCGTTTTCATTCAAAATATTTTCTATAGCATCCTCCAACACTCGATACTAATTTGCGACATCAAACGACCGTTTAGTCGTTGTTTATGCTAAAACTAAACCTATAAAATATAATAAATAAAAGATACCCATTCGCCCATTGGACCCATTTAGGGACACCATACTAAATTACCTACGCTCGTTATCAAATATTAGAAAATATTCAACAAAATGTGATTTATTACTAGTAAAAACTATGGTCAAATGAAAAATTTATGAAATGAATAATAAAACTTACTGTAAATATAAAATATTTTGTCTTACTTATGGTCAAACACCAATTTACGAAATGAAGTGAATAACATCGCAATTTTTGCATACTTTATCCAGAGACTCACAAAACTGCTAATTTTATTAGAAAGCTACACTCATTGACACTACAAAATTGCCTTCAAACAAATCATAGCTCCGAAATATAGAAAAATGTGGGTACTTAAACTACTGTCCCCAAATGAGGACAGCGGGCATAAATGGGTTAATGCTCTAGGGCAGCGGTTAGTCTTTCGAACAAATTTCGCGACCCTGGCAGAATTCCACAACTGCTACTTTTTTATTATAACAGGTAAGATTTAAAAAAACTTGCCAAATATCATCGAAAATGCACTAATTCATTTTTATTAATATTATGTCAATTAATAACGTTAAAATAAATGACAACACTTCCTAAAACGCATCAGAGTTTAACAACAAAACTTGTGATGCCACAAAAACGAGACACATCAAGTATCAAAACACCTCACACCACGTACCTATCTTAGACAGACTCAGAAGTCACGTATCACAGCGGTCGAGGCATCACGTCCACCAATCATCTGAACCAAGCCCGTGACCGTATACCCATCTCCCTCACCCTCGTCACATTTTCTATTACCGTCTTACTCCCACGCGACGAATCCGTCGGGAAATCTGAATAGTATGAAGTAGAATTAGGTGCTTTGACATTACTTTGTAAGGCGTTGATAGATTTTCTTTGAACCTTCTTCGGTGTTGAGGGAGCGGGAAGAAAGTTTTGCATGGGAGTCGTGATAGTTTTGCGAACAGCTGACGTAGACGGTCGTAGAGAAACTATTTATATGGTAGAGGTAGATCAGGGAGATAATAATGTTGCGGCTAGGATGCAATTTTATTACGCTATTATTAGTACTGACATTAAATGCCCGATATTTAATGTGTGACTGCCTAAAGTAACAATACATACGCCTGTATTCCTTGAAAGATTAGGAAGAGGTGTTCTAATGTACACCTACAGTTTGCCGGTATGTTTAGATCCCATGTAATAGAGGGCGAGCTTGTTGCCATTAACGGGGCACAAATCCTAACTCCGAGCTGCTACTGAGAATTTCAAAGAAAAATCCAAGAACACTGCTCAACCTGGGCATCGAACCCAAGCCCTCTAGCGTAGCAGTCGCGCTTAAAACCCCTTAGGCTAACGAAACAGTAACTATAGCTAATGATGGTGTCTTTGATTAGAGTACTGCTTATTTGATAGGTACTAGCTGTTACGAGATAAAAGTTATCGTACATTTTAGCTAGATTAACATCTTCATTTATGCCAAATATTAGATAATTCCGTTCAGCCATTAAGCGCAAAGTAATAATAACAATCCATCCATCCATACTAAATAAAAGAAAATGGTAACCCATTTCTGAAATATATTTTTCTGATACATTTCAAGAATATTCTAAAACATTGCCATACCAATTTCAACAGCTCCCTCAATCGATACTGCTTCTAATTCTGCTCACCCCCTTACAGGAAAATCAGTAACATTATAAACATCCAAAGCATCTTAAGGGCCTACGTTGCAAGCCGTCACTTTCAACAATACAGTCGATGCTATTCCGTTAGGACTACGCACGAGTGCTTCTAAGCTATCGTCTATATCTCCCCTCTTTCTTTCTTTGACAACCATGGTAAGAGTAAAAGAGAAAGCAAGAGTTCGATTTTTGAAATATTTTGAATGTCTCGTTGTCGTTTCAGTGTTTATTGGATTATTTTTTGTTTCTTAAATCTTGGCTGGTAAACAGTGATGATGTAATTTAAGTAACAAACAAGGTTGATGACTTATATTGATAATGACATTGACGTTTCGTTATGTCATCGTATTTGAAGTTTGAATCGATTTCATGGGTCCTAAACACATTGGCTTATTTGGAAATTCTTTAACGTTTTTCAATTCAACGGCATTTAAGCTGGAAATTGGTTTTAAAAGTCTTTGAAAGCTCTCTGTACCTTTTGGCAAATCAATTTATACTGCAAAATAAATAATAACTTCCTTATGACGCCATCTTTATCAGTTAACTAGTAATACCCCGTGGTGTCACTCCCGTGAGTAATAGTTCCTTCCTCGATACGAGTATATGCGCTAGGTATATTATACAAAACATTTTTTTTTGTTAGAAAAGTAGTTTCTTATATTAACTCGTTCAAACAAACTGAACTTTTTTTAACTGTACATAGTTTTTAATTTAATTATTATTATTCAACTAAGTTTTGTGTATGCAAATAAATGAAGTTATATATTTTATACAAGTTCAAACAAATAAATAAACTCTTCAGCTTTATAATATTAGCATCGTCATTTAATCACCCCTATTTACCACTCACTCCAAAAAATGTTTGGAAAATCTCACATTAATTAAAGATTGTTTTTACTTGTATTCTCTGTTTTAACATTACTCTGCGCAATATATTGTCTTCTCGTCTTCTCTAAATATTTATGTTATTACAGTGCAATGAATATGCAAAAACATTCAATAAGCAAAAGGGCATAAGTAACAGTTACCATATTTCTAATCTTCAGACTTGTAATCAAATAAACAGACTACAGGATAAATATTGAGAGTCACATCTCATTGTGAAACATTTGTTTGTACGACATTAACATGTTTGTTTATAGGAGGTAATCTAGAAAACTGCTCGATTGAGCCTGAATTATTCACGTTTGGATGAATGGGAGTAATGGATTTGGTTGAGTAAAAAGGAGCTCAATTGCATCGTAAATGATCAAGAATCATAGTTTACTTAACATAATTTGGCGCTGCCGAGCGATTGACTTTTGCGCTACGTTTTTTTTATTTTCAGAACAAATATTTGTATGACCTACAGGTAGCTGTTCCGGGTCTGGTTGTTTGTGTATGTGAGTTTGTATGTTTGTAAACGTACCCACGATACAGTAGAAATAGTGCTAATACTTAGTGCGCGGCAACATATAATTTTCATAAACAATGAATCAAGCATTTCTTTGCATTTATCGTGAAAAGCTGAATACGCGTCTCGCGCTTCTAATGATATTATTATTTTGAATGGAGTATTATAGACCTAACAACATTCAGTCCCAGACTTCTGAGTTGCATCACATGCTGAGTATTAATCTAATTTATTGACTATCTTTCAAGTAAAGCGACCAACACTGAAAAATATAATATTTATAAGCAGTGCTATTTATTTTCTTTTTAACGTTTCGATGAAAAACTACGCATATATTATAATATAGTTTGTCAAATAATACAATACTATTATAAATAATATTGTTGGGAACCAGAATTCGGCCAATTTGAATGCGTTGTCGGTGGCAGCCATTAAATCTTCTATCAGCCATTTATTTTGATAGTAGGTAGCATTTTGGTATGGAACACCTGTCTTTTCTAGTGTACAAGGTTAGGTAGACGAAAGTTTCTGTCTGCCCAAGATTTCTAAAATATTCTAAAAGAGACATGATACAATTTCTTAGCCCCATACTACTAGGCAACATGTTTACCTTTGAAACCTGAATGGTATACGCAGGTACCTACATAAGGTTTTGGTATGCACTACTGCCATCTAGCCACAATCGCTATGCATGACAGGTCGCACAACGCACCTGTTGAAGACGTTACTAAAAGCCTTATATTTATGTCCCACGGAAGAATAACACGATAAACAAGGAGATTTATGACGTGTAGCATCATAGGTGGGTTTTGTGTCCAATGGGTGCCAAACGGGAGCCTATGTATTACCAAGGCTCTGATGTTTGTCCGTCCATCTGTCAAATAGCTGTATTTTCTGAACTGTAATAGATAGACACTTGAAATTTTCACAGAGTAGTTATTACTATGGCCGCTTTACCAACATAATCCTATCCTATTTCCTACTATAATAATAATTATTATAAATGCGAAAGTTTGTGAGGATCGATAGATGTATGGATATTTGCTACTCTTTCACGCTTAAACGGCTGAACGGATCTGGATGAAATTTTGCACGGAGATAGATTGTAGGTAGTGTGGAACACATAGAATACTTTTTATCCCGGAAAACACGTACGGTTTCCGTGGGATAAAAAAAATGGATGCGGACGAAGTCGCGGGCAGAAGCTTGTATTTAAATAATAAAATGAAATAAAAATCGTAAATGTAGTATTAAATAATACACGGTAGGTCGGAGCCCTCTGTGAGCATTCGCTAAACAAGTGCGAGTAGGGAATCCTACTCGCACTTGTTTAGCGATGTATCTAAGCCAAGAAAAATACTTGGGAAAAGTCACACGTTTTGTAATTCTTGCAAGGTGATGAAGGAATAATGGTATGTTAGCAACACTAATTCCAACATAATAGATTCATTAATAAATTGGTATGTTAATATAACTTGATATTAATATTACTTTGAATTACTGTGCTTTATTCTTCCAAGAACTCGAAAATGGCTCGACCGATTTGAACATTCATTTTTTTGTTATTTTCGCCTCAACATTAGAGTGGTTTAAGTCTTTGGTTACTGCTCCGTTCTCGTGGGTCGTAGCAAGATTGTATGTAGCCTTATAACCTTCCCCGATAAACAGACTATATAACACAAACATATTTTTTTCTAATTGGGCCAATAGTTCTTGAGATTGGCGAGTTCAACAAACAAACTGTTCAGCTGTATATACTACTATTAAATAAGTATAGATTGGTATCATATCGAATATAAATCTTCCACCTACACCTCCACATCCAACTTATTCTTTAAAGTCTATACGAATAAATGGCTCAAGCAAAAGCGCAATGCCAAGAAAAATAGCGTCCACTATAACCCTCCAGATACCGTCGGTCTAAGAGACCACGTACTCCGATTTTTCTGGTCAAATGCACTCCGAACGAAACGCAACGGGCCGCCACGACCATCACCGATCTATCAGCGAAGTTCGCGTATAGAATGCGAAATGCGAATTTCGAAATCAC
Source organism: Caradrina clavipalpis (assembly GCA_932526535.1). Classification (NCBI taxonomy): domain Eukaryota; kingdom Metazoa; phylum Arthropoda; class Insecta; order Lepidoptera; family Noctuidae; genus Caradrina; species Caradrina clavipalpis. Next base: position 4,162,089 of record OW052108.1, read on the forward strand.
CAATCGCGTAAGCTGATTTCAAACGGACTTAAAGCCGAACACGTGAATTTTTAAATTTGGAACGAATGACTTTTGTTTTACAGATCCGATTTGTGTCTTCTAATTTTGTGGTACTAGTGATTCTGGTTGTTTGAATGTAGACTTCAGAGTGATGTAATAGAGTCCAAATTTGGTTGTTTATGTGTGTTTATATGTAAGCATTTTACTGCAATTGTTTTAAGAATATAAACTATTTCCTGTTAAAGGTCTCTTTCGCCTATTGTTTCGGTTTCTCTCTGAACTGGCGATGATGTCATGTGAAGTTTTCAAGGGAATCGTAAATGTTTTTAATGTTTTAAAATAAAAATGTTGTGTACGGATATTGAAATGAGTCATACGGAAGTCATTGGCAATAAAATATATTTTAGGTACTTAAGTACGAGCTTCGTAAATGACAAACTTGTGTCATCATTGCCTATGACACATAAAAAGCTGGAAAGTTTCTAGCAGGATTTTTTATTGTAAGATTTTCATGAAAATATAATAAAATAAAATAAGTACTTTATTAACCACCGATCTCAAAAACCATCTACCATTCTACAGTCGAGATGTAAAACCATAAATTCTCTTAACAACCCTTCACTGCAGGTGGGTGAAAAATAATTTATTCAAATAAATCTCGCGAATTTTCGCAACATCGGGGTCTAGCAGGCCCCCGGGCGTCGTTTCGCAATTCTTTTAACTGCACCAAGGAGGTGACTTTTTTGTCGCCGTTTTAATGAAAATGCTAATAAAAAAGACGGTGATGATTTTTTTAAGGAGTCAGAATATTTTTTGCGTAGCGTTGTAATACGATACTGTGCCAATCACATTTTTTGTAGTAAAATAAAAGATTGAAATTAGATTTTTTTTTGTACATTTAATACTAAATTACAGATTTTTACGGATGGACGCTTATTTCATTTTATGAATAGAAAATAATTAACTTAGATATTTAACTTATAAATTATTTCATGCCTTTAAAATAAAAATGTATAAATACCTACCTACAAAATAGGAGCAAAAAATATAATCATTAACAAACGAAACTCAACAGTAAGTAAATCGCAGGAAGTCTCGCTTCTCGACGCGAAAGTCGTAAATAAAAACGTGAGATAAAAATTTACATTATCGCACTTATTTTAATTTCATTCGGCATTAATCATAGCACTGCGAAGTGTCGCGCTCCCATTTATTTTGTGCTCGGGTACTTTTTAATTTGCTGCTGCATCCTAAGGGTTGAATGTAGATTTGGTGATACTGGATGACAGGCCTATTAGTGTTTTGGAGTTGTTTTATTTGTAAAGTATTATAATATAGCAGTAACATTTAATATTCACCTGGTTTGTTTTCTTTGAAAAGATATTTCATTTTTCTAGATTATTTATAGTACGTATTATAAATGATTTTATATTTTTAGCTGTGCAACAGTGTATTGCTTTAAAAAAAATAACTGCTGCCATGTTGGAAATTCTTTTTTTTATATTTGAAATAAAAGAGTAATTTTTGGAGTTTCTTGTCCATTAGGTTTCAATACGAAAGTATTTTTGGCCCCACCCAAAACTAGATTCCATTTAGTATAATCATATACTCAATGGAATCTAGTTTTGGGTATAATACTAAGATACTTACCCCATACTAAGATACTTTTGAACATCAGTTCAAAAGTATCTTAGTATAGGGGAAATAGAAATAAATTATTTTACTTAGAAAACCTAATGTTTTGTTTTTATGATTTAGGTAGTTTTCCTCTTATTTGTATCTTTTTCACCCAGTAAAAGGTCAAAAGTCAAACACAAAATTAGCCTTCACTAAAAACAGCAATATATTTTTTTCAATAAACACGATGATGTGGGCTCCTTGGCGAAGGTTGAAGGGACTCTGTTTAAGGGATATTTGGTCCCTAAACAAATTGTATGTCGTGATATTCTAGGCACGGACAAGACGCGACCTTTCTACGGGCGTGTAGCAAAGTGGTGTAAGTACAAAATAGCATTTTGGTGGATGTATTTTTCGGTTAAGGAAAAATAAAATTTAGTTTTTATGTCAAACTGAAGAGGCAATGTAATAAGAGTTTTAAAAGAATTACTGATAGATTATTAAAACACAAATATTTTGGGTTTTATTTTTATCATAATTATAGATACTAAATTAAAATTGTATGACAAAAAATTAATTTATCGCCTTAAGATAAAAATATCAACAACTAACCTACTGGCGACTTTGCCCGCGTTTACAAAATTGTAAACATGCTTCTAATACATAGCATATGACACCCGGCAATAGTGTAGCTTTCTATCAGTAAAATATTTTTTGAAATCGGACCAGTAGATACTTCTCTTTACAGATATTACCACTTACCAACAAAAAAACAAAAGTACAATTGAAGAAGGAACAAACATACAAAACACACCCAATATCCTGTTTTTTCCAAATACTGTCTTACCCCTTCTTCCTTTTATACCCGGGGCTAGGGTTGGATGAAAAACGACACAGTAGAAATTAAGTCTCGCTAGTGAAAAATGGTTTAGAACGTGGACAATGTTTAAGGGACTTTATAGAGTAAACATGGGGCCCTCTGGCTATTATAGCGAGTCAACATGGTTTGCAAAACGATTAGATGTTAAAAGATTGTCGGAAAATGTCGAAAAAAGGGAGAAGAGTCGATTTTTCAGTAGGCATTCTGAAACAGATATTTTTTTTAGTATTCTGAGACATAGAAATGCAGTGGTGTTCTTATTGTTTTATTGTCTGGAAAAAAATAACATCATTATTAGTCAAACTCAAGTCAAAGCATTTATTTCAATTAAGACCGTATACAGGCACTTTGGAATTGTCAAGAAGTTATACAGAATGTTGAAGCTAGTTGCTCGTTCTAAAACGTTGGTCTTATCAAGTGCCAGGGTTGCGTAATTGGTTCGAAAGAATCACGGCCGTAGAACGCATGGGGCAATGGGAGGAGCACGGATGGGTTTTGGTCAGTAAGAGCCTGACACTACCCTAATTCTTAAAAAAATAAAATAAAAGTCTCTCGTCAATCTGCAAGAGTCCGCTGATGGAAAACTAAATATAGGTAATTTTGGCCAAATACCTTAACGAAAAATTAAAAACATAAATTATTCAATGAAATATAATATTCCACTTACATATTTTCGCAAAAACCAAACAAAAATCCCATAAAAACCAACAAAAAATCTTGCGACCAAAAAAAAGATTTTATAGTTGACAATATGAAAACCTCGATGTTATCTCAAAGCAATTTGCAGTAATATATGACTTAATCTGAACAAAACTAACGGAAAAACAATCATTTTTATTGCAATAGAAAAAACATTATAAATCATAGTACGGTCGCTATTAATATTATCAGCAATTTGTTTCACCTTTGTCTAGTTTGATTAATTTTATCGCCCTGTTTTATAGTGTGAAAGTGAGAAAAAATGGTTAAAATCTATGTATAATTGATTTTAGGTGCTGTTTCGGTTTCATTTTAACAGTAATTGACTGTAAATTTACTGTCTTTTGAAGTGTTCATACAATATGATTTGTTTTTTGTAAATAAACTTCATCAAAATCGTGTTGTAAACATAACTACTCAAATAAATTCTAAAAGGCTAATTTCGCTCTTTCTAGATACTTCTAAAAACATTTTATAAAAAAAATATTTTTGTTAAAATTTTAAAGAATCTCAACACTGAAATAAAATAAATTATATAAAACAAACACACGCGATTAAGCAATAAAAATGGCTACTGTTTTTTGACACCAGCCCTTTTCCCGGAACATATAAAATCTACAACGATTTGTTTATATCACATTAACAAGAAGGAGCTTTAATAAAGTAATAAAAATCCGAGAAAGGACGGCTAAGGGTATAATTTTGCTATTAATATTCAATTTTACCCCCAAAACTTTGCTGCCACTTCAAAGAAAAATCTAAGATGAGGATCTAAAGCGGAGTATCTACTTACGTAATTTCCGAGTACGCATTTGAAGGGTTAGGTCGAAATTTGTGTATGTGTGTGTGAGTTTGTTTAGTGTGCGTGACGTAATTACATGAATGTTAACACTTAAGCGCACGTGTTACTCTAGTTTATAGGTGTACATTTTGTTACCGAATAAAAAGGTTTAAAGGTACTACATATTTGGCTAATTTACTTAGTTTTTTTTTAACTATGCTGTATAGAATGAAGGCATTTTAAAGATAATTTTATTTAAAAAGCTTTTTAATTACACTACATGATGTAATCTATTTTATTATGGCTTTGACAATAATCATGGCCTTACTTAATACTTTTATCAAAATTCTAGATTAAAAAAATACTCATCTGTAGGTGTTGTGTGTAGGTTTCAGAATGTTGTCTGATCTAGGGCTGATAATAATTTATCTCGTTAAAACAAGAGCAGTGTAGGTGTCGTCTTACGACTGTCAAGTACCGCGTAGGTTTAATAATAGAGTAATAAAACATTATTTTTCATTATTTTTGAGCAAAAACATCAGTTTTAGAGAAACCGGTTGTCATTTTTGGAAATAATTACGAAAAGTTAACGTAATGGTTAGTTAAAAAGATAATAAAACTCATGCAAAACAGAATACTAATCCTATGTTTGGCCTAGCATTTTTTTTTTAAAGTTGGTACTGTGGTCACTTTCTGGATGCGACTGAGATAGGTACCGGGTTATGCTTCACTGTATGTATGAGGCGCCAATTACGTTAACTGATCGCTGACGTACTTATTAACTCATATTGCATAAAAATCGAAGTTATTTGTGCATGACTCGAGTGTGGCTAAACAAGTGCCCAATAAAAAAAACCTAATCGTTTCTTATTCTAAATTCGAATCCCAAAAAAAAATTCGACTGAGTGTTTGGAATAAAACTATTTCAGCCAGGTTGCCGCGATGTACAACTTTCACAGTACCTCTAAAACTCTCTTCACCTACCCTCTTTTCTCTAAACTGCACTGCATAAGTATTCTACCCCTCAAAATCTAAAAATCATCTCAACACAACTCAAACCGAAATTCATAGAAGAATCTTATAACATAATATTTTCTCCTAAACCACAAAAAAAGCCCGTACACCTGAGAGTTTTGACAGTTGACTATCGAGCGATCATAATGCGCAGGCGCAGATTTACGACGTCATAAAGTAGGCGCCCGCGCACCACAATGGGTTGTTGACAAAACAGACTAGCGCCCTTGGTAGACCCTTAAGTTTATGGTCTTAGGTAGAATAGTAAGGATATGATTGGGTTGGGAAAATTGTTGATTAATATTTTATTTATAATGCATTTTTTTTTATTTTTTTTTTGGTTATTATATTCTCAGGTGGAGTTTTAGTTTTCAAATAACGGGTGGAAGGGACATAGTAATATAACTTTTATCATATTTTACGTAATTCTAGACCTCAACGATGAATGTGTTCATAGGTTATTAAAAAAATCAGCTATTTCATATAAAAGTGCAACACATACACTGTCAAAATGTATGGGCTAATAGCTGATATTTTGAAAAAAAATGGGAAAATGTTATTTTTCTAAAATAATTATGTACTGAATCCGTGGTAAAAAAGTTAAGTATAGACTTCCGTATTTCTTTTTTCATGTTCAATCTAATTCCACATTTTCTCATATAACTATGACGAGCTGCATGTTTATTTTTTATTATAATTTTTTTATTTAATATTTTTTGCCGTCGCATCGCATCCACACTATACTCAACCAAATTTTACATCTACCATAAACTTATGACATTAGTTCAACAAGTTTTGTCTATCAGTTCAAAACCGAACATTAAATATAAAAAAAACAACACACTGTATTGATACCCACTCAGCTTCCCATAATTTTGACACTTTATGGGATTTAGTACAATGAGAACGGTAGCGAGATACCCCTATAATGACTTCTTATGGATATTTTGTGGAATTTTAAACTATTTGTTTTAGATTTTTGAATAGAGCTTGATAGGATGAAGTAATAAAAATGATTTGTGATTTTGGTTTTGGTGTTGATAAATAAAAATTGTATACTTAGCCAAGGTTTTTTCAATAATCATCTAGGCAGGAACATTATGAAATCTGTCTTTAGACTGTCTTTTTTTAAGTATTATTTAGAAAATAATAAATAAATTATAAAAGCAGAAATTATTAGGTAAATTCTGATTGCGATTTGGTCAGTTTAATGCTGCCCGAACACGACAGTTTTTTTTTACCGATATTAAACATATATCTTGAGTTCTTGACAATAGAAAATAATATGAATACCGATATACCAACACCAACGGCTGATAAAAAATCGATTAATAGCGGTCGTATCGGGCCTAAATTAATAAACGGTTTTTTGTAAAAAAAAAAACAAGAAAAAGTCTATTAATAAATTGTACATAATTACTTTGTAATTTAATTATAATTTATAAGTTTGGGATTGTAAATTGAAACAAAAAAAAAAGCAATACAAAAAATTACACGCACCCTGTGACTATCATAATAAAAATGTCGGCATGCAGTATTGCAGTTCGCGTCAAATAGTCGATTAGTGATCATTACATGCGATTCAGTTCACAATCGCTCTCATTTCCATAGAAAATACCCTGTCCTGGCTTTTTGCCATGGGGAAAAAAATATTAAAGTCGTGGAGTGGATTATACCATTAATACATTTTAATTAGGTTGAATATTTTTTTATTGAGTTGTCTTATAAGTTATCAACTTAGTACCTATATTATCTGTGTTAGTACTAAAGTTTCCCAGAGGTCATCACTATGATTGATCAATATTTTTTTTACCCATAACTTAATTTAAAGGGAGGTAATTTAATCGCGATTAGGTATTTACGTAGCTATTTGAGGTTGACTATCAAAATGTTATTTTTTCCATCATTATAATCATTTTTCCAAATAAAAAGGTTTGAAATAAAAAAAAAAAAATCTTAATCATAAAATTTGCGCGCTACGTAAAGGAAAAAGATGAACAAAACAAGTTTAGTTCCATATATTTCCGCTACGCAACACATAGAGGGCGCCACTTTTGTATGTTTACGCAAGTTTATCCGTTCAAATACAATTAATTAAACATAATAACCGTTAGATTCCTTACCAGGAACACAAAGAACCGGACATATAGATATGATCAATGAATTAACTAAAAATAAATAGTCATAACAGTACTCCGCGCCATTCCTGTTAACCCGTTCAACGCCACGCAATTATTGCAATGAGCAATAACATTATTTTCGAGTGGACTGAATATAGATATTACTTTTAACATAGGTAATTTGTAAAAATACTGTTATATAAGAAATTAAATTTATTTTGGTAGAGATTTAGGTAAATGGGTTTTTATCCTGAAAATAATTATCAGCAGTAGGAAGAAATTTAATGCCAATGCGAATTTATTACAAATCCTATATTTCTTTGCCAGCTCTCGGCAATCGGCATGGGACCGATAATAAGTACTCTCAGGCCAATTACGGCCATTCAAAAATTGCCAACGCGGACGGTATTTCACGTCCACACGGCGGGGTATTGGTAAAGTTTTCAACTAGCAATAATCGCACCTCGGATTAACCTCATTGGTTACGATATTGCCTCTGCGCAAAGTTAACTTCTCAAAAATTTCCGATCCGACCCAACCAAATCGATGTAACGAAACCATAGCGCGATCTATTTCGACGCCAACGCCATCTAGTTATGAATTTGGCAACTTTGCGCAAAGAAGATGTATAGTATTTCGACACGCAAAATTGCAACAAAAGCTCTTACATTTAAATATTTAAAAAGAGAAACGATGCAAATTTAAAATTCTGCGATTCCTATTGGTCGAGTTAGGTCGGCCGAATTTCTCCGAACGTCAAAATTCGAATCGTAACGCGATCACGCACACGAGAACCGTTACTGCACATTTCAAAAATAGAACACGCCGGCCATACTTGAGTAGGTGGACAGTTGACAGTAGCGAATCATGATACGCTTATTAATCAGTCTATTTATTTTATATTGCATATAAAATATTCAGAAGGCGCAGTCAGGGCGCATACATTCCTCAATAAAATGACCATAAAAAACTAATACAGCACTTGGTGGTTTTATTGCGGTTCTTGGTAATCGTAAATATAATTGTTAAATTTATATTTTAGGTACTGGAGGATTTATGCAATGGAATTATTTGTTTCGAGAAAATAAAGGTAGTAAAGTCAACAGCATGAGAAATGATGTATAAATCTATTCGTAATTTACATAATACAAGTTGAAGTTTGAGTTGACTCATCAACTGTAATGATCAGTATTTTATTACATTTTCTATATTTTTAACCTGTCACTGCTATCGTAATATTAATAAAATTGATTGTTAATGTACAGTAGCGCCCAAACTACGAAGCGGATTCTTTTAATCCTTTTAGTGAAAGGTACCTCAATTTTGTTACGACAACACTGAAAAAAGTATTTTACAAAACTAGTTGAGTTAATTCACAAATAGCCAAACCTTGATAACTAACAAACGAATTTTATTTACGTATTGATCAACTGCTTTTGTTGCATTTTACAAAAATATTTTAGTTATTTAAGTTGGTTATAAGCTACTAAAGTTTATGTTATCTAGTACAAAATTCGGTTTCATCACTTTGCAACATAATGTGTTTTGCTATACTCGAACACACTTGTGACTTTACAGTTGACCCAACTAAAACTATTTTTTTAACGAATAGTTGCTGTTTTTCAACTCTGCTATTAGTTTGTTACCAGCTGTAAAGTATTGTTGAGATTTGTGTTGCAAAGTTACTACAAATAAACAAAAAATTTGGCTGAGATCAACTAATATTGATTATGTTGGTTTTAGAATATTTTTGGTTATCAATAACACAGCAAATAATAGGTGGTGATTAAAGTTATGCTGCGCATAACGAAACGTTTTGTTCCCGCTCGCTGACAGTTGTGTTAAATCAAACAGTAACGGAAACCTGTAGAAACTTGTTCTTTTCGTGTTGGGAGGCGAGTGAGAACGACGGCGCGTCGCGTGATTTGCGAAGTTTTGATTTTTAATTTTATGCATGATTCATATATCAAGCAACGTCAAGAAAATTTCAAAAATGGAGCTGCCGCCAGCAGGCGAGGCGGCGGAGAAAACAATCTCAGACTATCTGCGGTCTTGGGGATTAGAAGCTTACATTCCAAAATTTTTGGGTGAGTATTTCTATCTTCTATTCCTTACATAATTAGGACAATAGTGTTTTATTCATTAAATCACTATTTTAAACAGGGCATTTCCCTTTAGATGCACTTCTGCTATTCTTCTTAGATGCGTAGTGTTCGGCAAAGTAGAAAAGCAAGCACCATACTACTACACATCAGGGTGTCGCACAAAGCGACTGATGTCAAGGTTTACCGCCTAATAGGTACCTTCGTAGGTCAGGAAACGGGCAGCAACGTTTTCTACCAAACATGGAGGTTATGACAGTACCTCTGCGGGTTGTTCGAAAGAGATACCGCGCCCCCGGAACGCAAAGGGCACATGAAAGGAACATAGACGGGTTTTAGTCAGTAAAAGTCTGACACTCCCTCCCGCCCCGCCCAGGGCGGGGGAAGTTATTTGCTGATGTCCCGTCTATAAAAAAAAAAAAAAAAAAAATGACAGTAGGTACCTACCCTCCAGTATTGGAGAACGCTTATGTTCAGCAATGGACTGTTATGAGCTATTGTTTGACTTTTGACTCTTCAACCAACTGAGTGAACCTTAAAGCCCTTTATGCAGGTCTTTTGCTTTCCTAGTGCATAACTGCATACCTACCGCATCCGCACCTACATAACCTAGGGCCTGTCCTCTCCCAACTAAATCTGATTTTTATTTAGAGAAGTCCCTTGGTACTAGTAAACAAGCTGAATAACTGACTTAGTGCGGAGATAAAAACACAATAATAAACTTTTTATTCATGTAACTAACATCAAGTTTATTTTACCAATAAGTATCTGCCTTTGTATGAACTAATTTTCATAAATATTTCAGAAGAGACCATTGATGTGGAGACCCTCCAAATGTTGTCAGAGGCTGACCTGAAAGACTTAGTGCCAATTATTGGACACCGGGCTAAGCTGACCACACAAATCAAACTTTTGACCAATATAATGTCAAATGCTTATGAGAACACTGTAAGTAATAATATCAATATTTAATAATTAATACTCACTTAGTCATTTAAATCTACTCTAATATTATAAAACGAAAAGATTTGTATTTCTGTGTGTGTGTGTGTGTGTGTGTGTATGTTTGTAATGAATAAACTCAAAAACTACTGTGCCAATTTCAAAAATCCTTTCATTATTAGAAAGCTACATTCACCTTGAGTAACATAGGCTATATTTCATCCCCACGTCCGCTAGTTAACAATAAAATATTTAATAAAAACAAGTATATATGTTATAATTCATGTATGTATGTTAGTATTGATTACTTTTTAATTTCATTACTGTCTCTGTGGTCTAGTAGTTTGGGGCTTCGGCACCTGATCCAGAGGTTGTGGAATTGAATCCCATGGAAAATACTTAGTGCATGAAAGTCATTTTGTGAAGTTGTTCCCAGTTTGATTAGGATAATGCAGGCCGAACCAAATCCAGTGTTGTTGTCTGTTAAGTAAGATATCCTGTGCTTTGGAAGGCATGTTCAGCCATCAGTCCCTGTCATTGTCTCTGACAGTGGTTGTTATACAAAACCATGTTAGAGTTTGATCGAGTTATTATTTTATATTTCAGTGTCATACTACTCCGGACTCAAACAACAAAATAATGCTGTATACAGTGGAAGACTTGCCAGTTGTAACATACCCTGATGATGAGGACCCCCCTGAAATGTCTGAAACAAATGTAATAGAAGAGGACAAGTTGGAATATGATTACGTTAGTTATTTTCACATTCTTTTTAGGTTTTTGCTAAGATTTTTTAATTCTAGCTGTGGAGAGGAAATGGGGATAGTTGACTATTTTAAGACTGTATTTTATTCTTTCCAAATCCTTACATTTTTATGTTTTTTTTTTCATTCTATTATTAATTATATAAAATATGTTTCCAGGAATTATATGGAATCCTAAGTTCATCGAATGAAGGCAAAGGTCTTTTGCTGCAATACCAAGAAAAGGGTCTCTTGAATAATGCAGCCAGGCGAAGACTTTGCAATCTAATTATTACACACGAGCTGAAAAACGATGCAGAGAAAAAAAATCCTAGTTCAAGATTTTATCAACTGGCTTATGAAATAAGCAAAATCTTCAAACAGGAAAGTTCATCGGTATATTTTATACCATATGCAAGCTTCAGCCCGCTGCAAAAGACTTCAGCAAAAGGAAAATTACTAGACCAATATCGACAACGTCGCCGAGATTTTATAAAAACAGGAATCATTAAAAATTTTGAAAGACGAGGAGGAGCAACTCCTCAAACAGTTCAAACTCAAATCAACAAAATTCCCCCCAGCCTGAATTTATGATAGTCTCTACTAAAATTAATTGATTTGATAATTAATAAATAAATATAATTGTAACAAATAAAGTTGTTTTTCTTATTCTATCTCAAGTTTGTAACCGAAATTAGTACCGTATATATAGGAGTTTTAGTAGGTAAGATTTGGGGAAGGATATATCTTGCTAAAACTTCTTATAAGTAGGTACATGAAAACCTATAAGAAAAAAAACACTTCAGGCTGATGCTACAGGGTAGCCCGCGAAAATCAAATTTTCTTACGTTTTTTGCAATTTGCAGGCCAGTGCTAGGTTGTACCACTGCTCACAACCTAGCACTGGCCTGCAAATTGCAAAAAACGTAAGAAAATTTGATTTTCGCGGGCTGGTCGGAGCTTTCACCTTAAGTAACTAAAAAGTTATGTTACTTTTAACCGAAAAGTTCAGTTACAAATAACAATTCCGTACTGTTGCAAGTAATATGAGCGGCAGCCATAAATTATTCAACAAGTTCATTTACAGATAACAAAATAGTTTGGTTACAATAATATTATAGTGATGTAACTAATAACTGAACAATACTAAACCCATGACCAAGTTTTAACCAAACGGTTTTGTACGCGCTAACAATAAAACGTGGCTATTTTTACATAACACTTTTGTTCATAATACACATATTAAGTTATTTATTCTAGAACACTTTGGTAAAACGTGAATAATACATTTGTTAAGAAGTTATCATTTTTGTCGAGCTACTATTAACAGAACTCTAATAACAAAACTGAATTTGACTAATAAGAACTATAGTTATGTAGTCACTATTTTTATGTAATAGGTTACTCAATTGTTTGTTATTTGTAACTCAAAACTTTTTTCAGTGAACCTATTTTGGGGGGTCCTTTATTCCAATAATGCGCTATTAATGGAAAAAGAAACAATATTGACTATTTTAACAGAATAAAATTATTAAAATAAAAAATAAATTATTTCGCTTCGTCTAGTAGTGGTTAATTTATGTTTTTGACACTAAAAATACCCAGCATATTCTGAGATATTTTTTTTAAATATTTAACAAAAAAAAAATCTTTTCCGTGATAAAACATTTGTAAGCGTATAAAAACAACCGATGAATGAGTTTGCATGTCATGTAATACACAGTCAACACTAGGGCATGCAAACCGGATACCCGGATAACCGAAAAAACCGGTTAACCGACTGATTTGAAAACCGGGCTTTTTATGATACCAAAACCGGTTTTTTCGGTTTTTTCGGTTTTGCTTTTCAAACAAAATCTTAAATTTATCACTGACAAACGTCGACAGGACGGCAAGACGGCGTTATTCCCAACGGCACTAACGGCCGGCAACGTTAATTTATACCGAAAAATCGAATTTGAGATCTAAAATCAAAATATATATAACTCAAAGGTGACTGACTGACTGACTGACAGTGATCTATCAACGCACAGCCCAAACCACTGGACGGATCGGGCTGAAATTTGGCATGCAGGTAGATGTTATGACGTACCCGCAACCGCTAAGAAAGGATTTTGATTAATTCCATCCCTAAGGGGATAAAATAGGGGATGAAAGTTTGTATAAATCTTCTTAGATTTTCGACTGATTGAACTGAAATTAAAGATTGGAGCTACTATGATGAAGATGTCCGTTTAAATAGGATTTTGATAAACTCAACCCCCATGGGAATAAAATAAGGGATACCCGAGCGAAGCCGCGGGCAAAAGCTAGTGTAAAACAAAGAAATGTCATTGTCAAAGTGACAGTTTAGGGTTAGTCAACATTTCCCTAGTAATTCAAATTATTGAATTAGTTTTTAAATTTAATGGTTTTGGAAGAGCTATGATATGAAATATAGCCTAAGGTTAGTCCTAACATTATAGGAAACGTAAGCGAAAGGAACACTAAAGTTTTTTTTTGTTTTAACAATTTACGTTTCGCTATTAGAAAACACTAAATGAAGTGTAAATGTTTATGACCACTGCCATATTGCATGTAGAAAAAATAAGAAAAAAACATTTGCACGATTTTTGCAAACAGCTATATTTTATTCTTGGATCGTCGTTTACGTCACTTAGTTTAAAACTGTGTGTAATATTATATTTTAATTGTTAAAGGTATGCCTACAATTTTAGAACTATGTAATAGTACTTTTGGGCAAACTGCACAATTGAAGTTATGATTTAAAATTGACAGTTATTATTTAGATTTTTGATCTCGAATTCGATTTTTTTTTTGTCTCGTATAGATCATTGTCGCGCTACTCTATGCCACGCTCACGCCATTTTGATTAAACTTTAGCATTTTTATTTCTTTACACACGTATTTCTGATTTCTTTAATAAAAATGGAAAAAACCGAAATAACCGAAAAAACCGGTTTCACCGGTTTTGTAAAATAAAAACCCGAAAAAACCGTGTCCTTTAAATAACCCGGTTTTTGCATGCCCTAGTCAACACTATGCTGTCATAAAAATTCAAGAAGCGTGAACGACTCCTCGCATTCTCGACAATACTGAATGACAAATGCATTAGAAACCTGATCATATACACATTATTTTAAATACTATTCAATGTACATTTAGGTCGATCCTAAAGGTATTAAATATATTTAGTACATAATATGTTTTTCTCACACGGACAGTTGAAGCGAACCTGCATTATTAAAATACAGGTTCCACTTTTTCTAGCTACTTTACAAGTGGTAAGCGTAGGGTTAAAAAATAACCATTTTAACCAGAAAAGCTTTCTGGATTTTTTTGCTTAAAACGTTTTTTTTTTTGTTGCTAAAAGGGGTTCTTAAATTTTACGATAAGTAGAAAAAATTCAAATGCACTTAATTAAGAAAAATAAACAAGAAAAATTACATCAAGTAATAAAAACCATTTCATATTTGGATCGAGTGCTAAAGTCGCAAGCGTTTATCAACGTCTCCTCTTTTAAGACGGATATCACTTGACCATTATAGCAAGACCCCTGACAATATTCTTCCTAACTCTTCACTCGTCCATTTATAAGAGAGAAAGAAGGGGAAGGGAAGGTCTTTGATGGCTGGTGATGGGATAAAACAATCATTTGTCATGTCAGATGTTGGCGATAGAACGTCAGTTCTCTGATGGACACAGATTTGTGTAATACCGACAATGAATATTTTTTATTATGTGGTAAATATTTCTATAGTTAGTTTTCCTGTTAGTTACCCTAAACCAATAACATTAGAACTCAAAATACAATGCTATTATTTTTATAATACCTACAGCTCTACTGATGACCACTTAGATACATTCTCTGTTCTAAACTATAGAGTACTACATTTTGCCCGCGACTTTGTCCGTGTAAATGTTGGTTATCGCGAATGCAGGCCGCGGCATAAAAAGTAGCCTATGTCCTTTCTTGGGGTTTAAATTTACTCCGTATCAAATTTCATCAAAATCGGTTTAGTCGTAAAAGCGTCCCAGGCAGACTGACTTACTTTCGCATTATAAATGCGATATTAGTATGAATAGATAATATTCCAGAATGTCGAAAAGTGCCTAAAATAAAGTCCATGATAATACATTAATTACAGCATTGCACCTTGTAAATTAAGTATTTTAAACAAAAACAAATTGTAAATTAGAAAAAAAATACAACAAAAAATATTAAAAATAAAAACCACAACTCCCAAAAGAATCATACAGCCCAATTTCCATACTCATAATCTTCAAGACAGAAAAATAAAATCACGAATAAAAAATGTAAATTTTATTCAAGAAAGTAAAAAAGAAAAAGCTACGGAACCTTGACTAGAGGTGCGAAGTGGTTTGAAAAAATCCCAAACGAAATGAATATTTTAGAACATCTCTTTGCGGTTGTATTTTTTAATGTTTATTTATGTTGCAATGGGGTTGATACGGGTTAATATTAATGATTTTGTTACTGAGGGGTAGTAGCGTAACATTTCTTCGATAGGGAGACTATCGGAAGAACATTTGTTTGTGTTAATTTTGACAGGGATTTAGAAGACCTGATTCGTTTTTTTTCTTGGCTTTTAAAGTGGTGGTTTAGGGTTAACATAATAATGATGTACTTTCGGTAGATTTAAAAAAAAAACTTAGATACCTAGGTTGGTACTATTGCAGTGATTTCTGTGTTATGCAATTACATTATGTATGCATTTAATTTATTATCTTATGAAATTCACTGACTCCTCTGAAGATGACGCGCCTAGCTTTATCTTATCGTTTTTTTTTTTCTTATTATTTATGTCATGATAAATACATATTTAAATATTACTTATCTATCTGTTAATAAGTCTAATTTTCTTTGTCTAGTAAAATTATTTATTTCGCATTATTTTTGAACTTCACATTACCTTTCGGATCAATTTTGCCGTACGTCCTTTTTCAACCCTACCTATTCCACGTCTATTATTAAAATCCTGTTTACTCACAAACAAATACTTTATTCATTACTCACTAAATCGACCTCAATAAAGAAATATTTATTCGTAAGTACATAGCAACAGCCAAGGTACCTATTGCCCAACCGTCGGGTTGACAGGAAGCGGTAGTGACTTCAATCCTGAGCTGAATATATTATTTGATTAATGTCACGGCTGTCGTCATACATTACTATAAAATATGGCTTGGAATAGTAAATCCCGTATTAGTTAGGAGGCTAAATATATCTTCGGGAGTTTTAGCTGGAAAAACAATTGAGATTCGCCGGTCGTAAAATTTGTATGGTAATTTCTCTGAGGGTATTTCCAGGCTGTGGACTTGGAAATGGGTACTTATGTCTAGGGTTTATTAGGTGGCTGTTAGGTAATAAATAATGTAGTATTTCTGGAGGATACACACCATCACGACTGTATTCCTCGAAGGGTTAGGCAGAGTTGTACTAATGTACACCCTCAGTTCTCCGGTGTGTTATTTCTGGAGGATTTTGCACATTAACCTTTTTTTTTCGTGGAGAAATTCTCATGGAAACTTTTCATCTGGGGAAAACTGACTCTTACTGACTAAAACCACAAGGTCCCTTCTACCCCTATGAGTCGGTTACTTGGCAGCCACTTGACGTATGATCCGGACCCCCGATTGGTGTTAGTCCACCGTCAGCAGGACCTTACCCCAGGTTCAGCCTGTCCTGCTGAGCACACATTTCCATAAAGGGGCTTATAAGGAACAACTGCGTGATCTCATTATAGCACATCAACCTAACATTACTTTGAATTACCCTCAAAAAACTACCCTCATTTTAAACTCAAAACAAAAGTACATTTCCAAAAATATCATCAATACAAGAAAACATCTGCAGAACATGAAATCAAACATTCCTAGCGCATCACAACCCCTTGATAGAGGAAAAAGTTACAACACTTAAGGGCCCCCAGTTTAAAACGCCCCCACAGATAATAAAAACGCTTGTCTATGTCTTAGACAATAAGGGACAATCGTAAACCAACCGACCAATATAAGAAGACCCATGTATTTATGGCAAACTCTAACAAAATATCTTGCATTTTCCGAATAAAACGCTTGATAATGACGATAAATCACAATAGGATCTAAAAATAATCACTGAGGCCAGAAAACCGCAAAATTTTTCGGTTTTAATTTTTCTTCGGGTCATAATCACCAGAGATGTTCAATGTCAAAGGTCAAAATATAATGGTGATCATTTGAAGACTATACAGAAAGGGAAATGGTTCAGAACGGGTCTCTGGGAGTTTAAAATTGTCATTACACGGGTTAGGGCGTTTTTATATTGTCGGTAGTAAGGTGCTTAGACGAACATATTTTTCAGTTTTACGCTGGGGTTCGTACAGGGTGTTTTGAGATTGTCATTTCTGTATCTGGTGCACTTTCTTTTCTTACAAAGTATGCACAGTGATTGAGGATAACCTATGTAATTTGGCAGCTTAGTTATTTATGTAATAAACGACTGCTTTCAGGCATTTATTTGATTGATTAATTTTTACCTCTAATTTTAATTTTATTAATGAAAACGATCCCTATGTTGTACTTTGATGCTGTGATCTTGAACACATGAACCTAATTTTGCATACTAATTTTGTAAATACGAAAACAACTGTCTTTCACAGCTAAAGCATTGAATCGATTATGATGAAATTTGGTACAAAGTAAATTTCAACCCTAAGATAGGACAAAGGCTACTTTTAAAGTCTAAACTTCGTCTACAACTGTTATAACTGATATTTATGAAGCAAAAGCTAGTTAACATTAATAATCAAAAATAACCACCTTGTATTTTAACATCAGCCAAACAGATTCCCGTGCTAATAAAAATAATAAAGCAAGCAATCCTTTTTTCTTTATGTCGCTAAGGGCGGGGACACACCGTCCCCGGAGTGTCGCTTCCCACCTGCCTGCACTCGGCTTTATTTATTACGATCATTCACAACGCCTCAATGGTCGCGAAATTGACAATTTTAAATTGTTTTTATTTTGTTTAAAATGGGGAATGATGCAGAAAATAGGATAATAATTCAAGGAGTAGTAAAATCACGTGATAAAACTGTGTTTTTTTTTTCATCATGTGAGTTAATAGCCGTCCGCTGCTGAATGAAGGCCTTCCCCAAAAGACCGCCAACCAGGCAGCCCACAACCATTTGCTGCCCGCCACATTCTTTAAATAGTCAGTCCACTGTGCAACAGGGCGTCCCACATTTCGTTTGCCTAAACGTAACGTGTTTTTTTACATAAAATACAAAACAAAAATCCATGAAAAACACTGGTAAAAACTGATTTACCTAACTACAAAATGTTTAACCAACTTTAGAAGCGATTAACCAAATCTAGAGAAGCAATAGAAACATATCTCCTAACTTTAACATTTAACTACGAACAAAATCTTACTCAATAAATACACCCATTCAAAAAGATCTCTTTTTTATCCTCCTAATAATCGTTAAAAAACATATTTCCAAAGCCCTGTCATAGGAAAATTTAAACTAATAGTGTTTCACCCTCTTGTACAAATGGTGAATAAATAGCTGATAAAAATGGAGTTATTAAGACTACATCGGTTCCAGTTCGGTCCTTTATGTCCCCTTAAGAAGTTATAAAGTCTATTTTATTTGTTTATTTTTTGCTTTATTTGAGTGTGAGCAATGGAAGGGTTAGTTTTTTTCCGTAAGTATTTTTTTCTGCGCTTGCTCGTAATTTTGACACAAGTTATTTTTTTTAAAGCTGTTATTTAACTTCCCTTGTATGTGTATCCTGAAATTGTGCTATCAATATTTCACATTGAAGCTACTGAGCTGAAATTTGGCACATATGTTTGGTTCTGGTAACAATGATGTCATATTTGCAAGACACCATCTACGTTCTTTTCAGAATTAAGCCAGACCCCTAAATCCCACCTACCATCTATTATGAGCACGGAGACACAAAAACGGAATAAAAAATCATCATCATCTGCCTAGCCTTTTCCCAACTATGTTGGGGCCGAACCGGATGCAGCTGAATATCAGTATTTTACATGGAGCGACTGCCTATCAGACCTCCAAAACCCAGTAATGGGTGATACGATACTCTTGGTAAGACTGGTTGTCAGACTTTCTGGCTTCTGACTTACAGTAACGACTGTCAAAGATCTACAAATGACAACCGGGACCAACGGCTTTACGTGCTTTCCGAGGCACGGAGGAAACTCGCTATGGTAAATGGTCACCCATCCACAGACCAACCTCGGCAAGCGTGGCTTAACCCGGAAGATCGGTCTATGCGGCTGTAATTATTTAGCCACGAGCTCCACGGAATAAAAAATAAAATACCATAATAATGAGGAAGGGACATTGTAATGAAAACTTTACCATGGATCCAGTCCATGAGTATTGATTCCATGGCAAAAGTCTTCGTTCTAGATCTCCTAGATACAAAATAGTTCAACAATTATTTATAAAAACTGCTGTTCCATAAACAATCAAAATCAATGGAACAATTGATTTTTTCTCATTACGATGCCTACGCTTTATAGGTGTGCTATCATCATCACCAGTCAGCTACTACTTGCCTTTGAAGCTGAAATCTTGCTTAAAATTATCAGGAAACAAGTAGACTTAAGGAATATGAACCACGACGATCTAATTTACATATAAATTGTGTAAGTGAGGCACTCACAGTGTCTTCGTTGACAACTGTCGCGTTTTCGACGGAAGAGTTTGTATTGGTGTATAGTTATCAAAATACTTATGTCTATTTGTACTGAATCTAGACAAGTCAAGCCTTAAAATATTGCACTATTGGAATTTCAACTCTCATTGCTAATCCTAGGGTTGTAAATCCAATGGTGCAAGATTGATCTTGAACTAGTAGAGCTCTTTGTGAAACAGCTCGTCCGGGGAACTACTAGCACCATACCTATTTCTGCCGCACGGCAGCGTTGATGTGGTCCCTGTGTTTCAGTTTGGAGGGTATGGGTACCGGTGTAGTTACAGCCCAATGAGATATTTTAACTTTGTGTTTACAAGGCTTCTGCTATTGCAGATGTCTATAGGTAGCCGTGCCCACTTAATATCAGGTGGGCCGTTGACTTGTTTGCCATCCAATATTATAAAAAAAAAAACAATGAAAGATTAGGTACCTAAGTCTAACCGGCTTCAAACCAAAAATAAACCTAACTATTACCAAACATTTCTCAAGATCCAAAAGATATGTTAAAACCTTCAAAAGTTCAAAAAACTTCAATATTTTTACTAGCCGTATTATCAAGATCATAAGCTTACAAACAAGCGAAGTGTTAAAATTCACATGGCGCGCGACAGCCCTCGCTCGCTTTGAAGTTTCACCGCCGCTAGGTAATCCGTCTACGACGAGTGGATTAGGGTTGGCACACTTGGCGGTTTATGTATGTATAGGTAGGTATAGCGAAATATTGTAAAGTCACGTTGTTGAACGCGGTAGATTATTGAGTGTGTTGTGTTGAAGATTTTAAGCAGAGGAAGTTTTCTGAGAGATTTAGCTTTTGAACGTTGAGTTTTAAATGTGGGTATTTAGCTCATAATATAGGTCATTTTGAACCCCAGCGGGGTGTTATAAGTTTGACGTGTCTGTCTGTGTACCTGTGGAATCGTAGCTTCTAAACGATCGGACCGATTTTGATGCGGTTTTTTGCGTTACTTCGATAGGTAGCCTCATTATCTATCTAGCCTTATCCTGTCTCTATCTTGAGGTCGGCTTCCAGTATATATCCCGAAAGCAAGTACTACCAATGTTTTACATGAAGTGACCCTAGTACCTTTGTAAGACTGGTTGACAGACTTTCGGGCTGATGACTACCCATTACGGCTGTCAAATCTACGAATAAAAGTCAGAGCCAATGGCTTTACTTGATTGCCGAGGCGCTAAATATTTAACCCCAGACTAGTGCAGATAAATTCCTATTGGAAATTCTAATAACACTATATTTGACCTGGGCCTCGAACTTAGGTCTCCATACTCATCAATCGCACTGCGTCCACGAAATACAGGTAAGGAGCCATTAAATTAAGTATGGCAGAAAAAAAGGTTTTAAAGAAGTTGCAGTTCTTCAAGAACTAGATACTATACTCCATTTAAAATAGAAAAAAAAAAACAATCAAATACCGTTATTGTATTACATTGTCGGAATTTGTAAATAGAAGTAAAATAACGAAGTCTATTTATTATCCGATTGTCTATTTATTAAACAATAGCGTTATAACATATTTTTTCGAATGTTATATCAAATGGCGTATGTGTATGTATAAGTAGATAAATATAAGTACCCACTAAAATATCCATCCAAACAAACAGCAACGACACACAAATTCACGTCTCTCAGCGAAGAACAAATAGAACAAATAAGAAAGCATTATCAATAAGGCTAGACACAGACAAATCGACATGTAGCCTTATCTTACTATAAATCAACCCCTGTCCGTCTGTCACGACTAATATGAGCAACGTCAGGGGGCGCCACTGTATTAGAATAACAAATAGCTCGCCAATTGAGGGTTGAACTATTGAACTTGAGTTAATTTAGGTTTTGTGACAAGTATTCTAAGCTTCAATGCTTACTGTACCTATGATTTTGGATAATTGGAAAATTGGTTAGTATTTTTTCTACCATACGTTTTTACTAATGGTAGAAAAATATTTTCTAGGAAATTGTACCGAAATATCACAATCGGTTTGGGTGCTACATTTGTATACCTTTTTGTTCTATATCCAACTAAATTTCTATGTTAAGCTGTGGATATATTTTGTAGTAAATGTTTCATTTATGTAAATATGGCGTTTGCTGTTTAATTATATTATCACTCTTCTAAATAACATCCATTTAGAATTACTAGAATTCTTTGTGAAGGAGCTACTAGTACTACCATCATACCTATTTCTGCGGCATAGCAGCGTTTCGGATTGATTTGTAGTTATTGTGAACGTAAACTGTATTTGTACAGTTGTACAAACAATTGTCGTGAAGATTTGATGAAATAGTACATTGTATTAGTGAGGTTCTGTACAAGGGGATGTAGCTCAGTGGTAGAGCGTTCGCTTTGCATGTGAAAGGCCCCGGGTTCGATCCCCGGCATCTCCAACTCTTATATATTTTTCTAGTAATTTATAAATATAATTAGCTAGACCTAAAGTGACCTATTTCGCAAAAAAAAAGATTGCGGCTAGATTTTGAACGTATTTAATGAGTAGAATTGGCGTTCAGTAAATTTTGCAGTAGTAGAGCTCTTTGTGAAAGAGCTCATCGGTGGAAGTACTACCACCATACCTATTTCTACCGCAAAAAAACGTTACTGTGTTTCGGTTTCAAGGGTATGGGTGCCGGTGTAATTACAGGCACATGAAGCATTTCAACTTCATCTCTGGGATGGCAACGCATCTGCAAGGCCTCTGGTATTGCAGATGTCTATAGGCAGCGGTGACCATTAAATACTAAATAAATTGGCAAAATTCTGGGCCACAACAATATAATACCTATAATATAGTTTGTCATCGAAACGCTAAGATGAAGAACATCAAATGGGCCATCGGGTTATTTGCGATCAAATGCCATAAAATAAACCAAAACCAAAAATGAACCTGTATTTAACCTCTAACCCCGAAAACATTAAAAGAACAATAAAAAGCATTACACGGTCAATTTGTACCCGAGCATTACATAAAATGTTTAACCCTCCAATACCTACGAATTGTAGTTTTAATTCCTTAAGTGTGGCGCTCATTAGCAACGCAAGGGTTAACACTCAACGGCCCCTGAAATAAAATTCCTTGGCCTTCTTGAGACAATAAAAGAAATTAGGTTTTGTCTACGGTTCAAAGCAATTATGTCGCAGAGAATTTATCTGTTTTATTTTGAGTTTTATGTTTTTTGATACAAGCAGGTTTGATAGATCAGACACCTTCTTGCATCAGACAACATCTTAAAAAATGTATTCATAATAATTTATTTGAATCTTAATGGGTGGATTTGTAAATAAATATAAAATCTATACTTACTTAGGTATCTATAGGTAGGTACTTTACCACATTATGAAGAGGTACAAAAATTATTTCACTGATAGAAAGTTTCACTATAGCCGAGTGTTATTGGATGTTTTATGGTGTGTTAGATTAAAACGAGGACAATGTCGCTGGCAGAACCTAGACTTTTATAATTTGAGCGATAAAGGTAGGCGGTAAGTACCTACTCAACTCCAATGTAAAAGGTAAATCCTAAGTTTATTGTTTATTATCTCCTAAAACGTAAATATACCTACTTAATTAAAAAGACAAATGAGGACAAAATCACGGAAAACATGAACTAGATTCACAAAGCGAAATAAAATTACTTGCAAACTAATGTTAGTTAATATTATAAAAAAGTTACCAGTTCTCTTGTGCATAGTATCTGAAACAAGTTATTCAAATCATTAATATTTTATCAAATTACTTACTAAACATAATATTGATAGTTATTTATTATAGAGAAAACAAAACCAACATAACTATTGAAACCGACAGCTAACGCCATCTGTGAGTAAACGGACGAACTACACGCACGCATGTGTAGTTATGCAGCTCGTCAATAGATGGCGCTACTTTGTACTGCGTCAACACAACATAACCGGTAAATTAAAAATAGAATACGGGATTTTGAATTGGTGATTGATTGATTTACAAATTATGGATACTACTAAGCATTTTCAGGATACTGAGGGGCCTACTATCCCTTTACATCTTACAGGTTTTATTACAGATTATGTCGATGACGTACTATTGAATTTTCAACCCTCGGCCTACCGGCGAGAGTTCATAACCCAACAAGCCAAAATGTATCGTTACTTTGTTTTAAATTAAAATTACTATGAAAGCATAGAGCACATTAAAATAAATCGTTCATAGATAAAATAAGACGTTCTCGATTCACATTGAACAATGGACTATGAGTTTCTGTGGAGATCTTTGCCCAGAGGGTGATTCTGACCGTCGCAACTTTGCCGGTAGAGATAGACGAAAACAAAAGCTAAAAATGTTGTTGTTATTGTTGGAAAATGTCATCAGACGTGGCAATACCGCCAGTCTCTTGGGCGTTAAATACCAGTTGGCCAGCGATGTAGAGGATTTTTTTGATGCTTGTTTACTTTTATTTAATTGTTATTAGATATTTTTAAGTGTATTTTTAATCTGTGATTTATTATAATCCTCATATTTTAGATATTCCAACTCGAAACCATAAAGTTTTAAAACTAAGAAAATGAGACAAGTTATATTTTAAAACATATTTTTTCCTTTGTCGGCCACTAAAGAGCACCAGACTCACGCCCAGTATTCGCTAAGCAATGATTTACATTCGACAATATTACTACGCACTGACCCTTCAACATTCTTTTGATCAATTCTCGACCCAATTACTTCCACTATTAAGTATAAATTAGCTTGCATGATAATTAAGTCTAGGAATTGGCATAACAGAACTTTATTGGATTTACATGTTTACCTATTTGTTTAGGGAATTTTAACTTAATCGTGGATGGAATTGAGTTTATTATCATTTATACAGTACCGTTATGAGGTATGGAGCAGTTTCAGACTTTGATTCGGCTATTTTCAATAGTTAATACTAGATATTTATCTAGCTTAATAGTAACTACATAAATAAGTTACCTACTAGTAAGTAAGTAAACCAGTTAAAAATAATTAATTAGTTTAAGTGTAATAAATCAAAATCAATTAAATTAGCAATAAGAAAGGAAATCAAAAGAAAACTAGTTAAGTGTATGAAATTAAAAATAATGTTAAAGCCGTAAAGTAGGAAATAAAAGGCTTTCTTTTTTTATTGAATACGTATGTATTCAATAATCATTATCTAAAATCCCATGGAGGTAGTAGTACCTCTATGGGATTTTTATCCCGTTTCTAGGGTTCCGTACCCAAAGGGTAAAACGGGACCCTGTTACTAAGACTTCGCTGTCCGTCCGTCTGTCTGTCTGTAGGTATGTCTATCCGTCTGTCACCATGTCTGTATGCCGTTTTATTGGCCGTTTTTTTGTTTTTCCGTTGACTAATGTAGGGACCATCTCAGTTGGGCAGCATTCGGGAAACTACGCAATGTCTTTTCGTCTGACATACCTCAGTGCCTCAAGACGAAAATATTTATCCTTTTTTTGTGTTTCCGTAAGATAACTTAGGACTTTGGCTTAATCATGACATGTCTTCACGGACAAAGTCGCGGGCAGAAGCTATAGTATCTC
Organism: Caradrina clavipalpis; assembly: GCA_932526535.1. Taxonomy (NCBI): domain Eukaryota; kingdom Metazoa; phylum Arthropoda; class Insecta; order Lepidoptera; family Noctuidae; genus Caradrina; species Caradrina clavipalpis. The sequence goes on from OW052108.1 coordinate 4,187,278, forward strand.
AATAATTTGATTGCCATAGGAGTCTAAGTAGATATGTCTAATGCCTTCCCACGATTTCGCATAATGAACTGTGACCTTCGCACTCTCAGTCACACCGCAATACGAAATTATGGAAATTATACGCGAACTCGTACGTAAATACAATACTTAGTTATGTAATAAATATGTATATATTTACGAGATGAATGGTGATTGGTTGTATGTTAAATAATGGTGAAGTTAAAGATAGGTATTAAAATTTCTTTAGTACCCAGATTACGTGGTATGGTGAAGATACAAAGATATAGATATGAAAATTTCTTTAGTTGATGACGTGATGGTCCAGTGGTTAAGGCGCCGCTTCTCATGCATGAATTTGCGGGTTCGATACTGGTCTAGTTCCAATGTAATCAATGTCAAAAATGAAGATAAATTAGAGGTATTTTCGCCCCCTATTACATGGGACCTAAATATACCGGCGAACTGTGGGTGTACATTAGTACACCTCTGCCTAACCCTTCGGGGAATACAGGCGTGATGGTATATATATATATATATATTTAACTGATTGAGACTAAAATTAGGGTCAGGCAGAGGTGTACCAATGTACACCCACAATTTGCAGGTATGTTTAGGACCCATGTAAATAACAATAGATCAACCTATGGTCGCAGTGATAACACAGCCGCAGTCAGCCAATAAAAGGGGTCTAAACATACCAGCAAAATCCAAAGTTCTAAATTTATATTTGAACCAATACACAAAAAAAACGGTAATTTAAAAAACTAAAAAACCCGACTGCTATTCTTTAAAAATCCCTAAAACAAGATAAATTGTAGCAGTCGGGACCCATTCTAGAAATGGTGGATTAGTGAATTGAGAGCACATACCTATATTACATTGCAGATGATCCCGAATGGGTCCCGACTGCTACAATTTATCTTGTTTTAGGGATTTTTAAAGAATAGCAGTCGGGTTTTTTAGTTTTTTAAATTATCGTTTTTTATTTTTTATTTTTTTAGTGTTTTAAAAAAGAAATTAATATACCCAGTATCACTCTTACAGTAAATATGAATCTACCGACACCTTTCAAGCTAAAATCCATAGAGCCGTTCAGCCTGCAGAGCGAGCCAAACATTTGAATTTGGCGCCAAAAATCCGCCATTTTGTTTTTTTTTTTTTTATATACCCAGTGTCACTCTCACAGTGAATACGAATCTAACGACACCTCTCAAGCTAAAATCCATCGAGCCGTTCAGCCTGCAGAGCGTGCCAAACAATTATACATACATACATACATACATACATACATACATACATACAAACATACCCTCGAAAAACATAACCCTCCTTCTGTCGCAGTCGGGTAAAAAGAAGCAATACGCTTGATATAAATAAACCTCGCCGGTATAATAAGAAAAAGAACTTTCAATCTTAGCCCCTTATGAAAAAGTACCAAAATTCCCCCAAAAAAAGTCACGCCACCACTCGCCTCACAAAATTAATTTCCGCACATCATTTTCCAATCACGCGAAAAAACAAGAAATCTACGTCCCCCACATCAAACAAACATTAAGAAATAATAAAACGGAACACCTTAATCTTATTACATTATAATAAGTCTGAATAACTTACAGATGTTTTCCTAATCTGATACCCAAGAATCCCCAATTTTTCATCATGGGAAAATTACATTATCGAAAATTTGCATTGCCTGTAGCGCCATCTATGAGTCAGTAGCGTTATTAAGAACCACGATACATTTACCTTTCGTGTTGCGTAATTACTTTGGTTTAGAACTCTAGCGTTAAAAACATAAGGTTGAATTTCAAATGGCAGGTATGTGTTTAAGTGAGTAAGTAATTTTGTAAATACAGAGTTAAGATTAGGGGTTCGATCCGGTTCAGGGCCCTCTGCAAAAACAGTATGAATAATAATGTGATTAGCATAATATCGGGAGCTCATCTAACAAGGTTGTTTACTTTGATAAGTTGAGAGATAATAGTTGACTTGCTTTGAACGAATTTTGTAACCAGTTTTTTAAAATGTGAGGCTAACAGCTGATGTGTGGTTCTTGAGACATAGGTAACGGGTAAAAAGACACTTAATGTAGCTGAAAGTAACCTATAATGCCTATCATTGCGATTGTTTTCTTAGGGAATTGAAGATAAAAGTTCCACCTTTTTTAGCTATTTTATGAAATCAATTAATAACTAAAATGTTAAACGTTATAACTAAACTTCAACTATCCATCCAGTTGCTGCAGAATTCAGCAGTTGCTAAAAAGTGAGTTTTCACACCAAAAAAGAAAGTCGTTTCTCAGAAATAATATTAATTTGGTAAATGTTACTTAGTTTGATGGTCAGTATGCGTAGTTTAAGTGATTTAGATTTATTTATTTGCATAAAACATGGTATAAAAGGTGTTACATGACTTAAATATGTGATCAATACATGTTTTGCTAAGCGTGCAAAATGGTTATTGTAACTTGTGCTCAAGGTACTCCTTAATGCTATAAAAATTATTATTATTTAGCCATTTAAACAGTTGAATTTTAAACAGTCTGCTATTTAGTAGTTTAAGTTGACATGCTATGTGAGTGCTATGTGAAGCTACCAAAAAAAAAATAAGACACTAAATATTTCTACGTACACCCTATCTACCACCTTCTTAGGCTAAAATTTTCCACGACATAAGTGAAACGAACATCTGACATCGGTCATGCAGCAAAAATCAATGCCTACAAGACAACCAAGTAACAACCTAAAAAGTTCCAAAGAAACCATCACAATAAGTCCAAAAATATCACCACTTCAATCCATATGTCAGCCATTCAATAACTATTCATTCCGACCCTTGAATAGTGCATTACCATACAGATATACCTACGGGGGTGTAGGTAGTGGGTAGTGTAAATAAATAATTGTAATTCTTAATAAAACTGCCCTCAAAGTCCGGTGGCAGTAAATTGCACGTGGTGGATGCTACCGATAGTTCTGAGTGGAGTAAGTGGTTTTGATACTTTATAGAGTGGACTGAAGGAAAATCCGTCACTAATTGGGATCAATTTACTGGTATTTGGCCTTTACCGCGATTGATACAATCCACACGCCATATTCCAAATAATTTAATGTTGATTCAACACCCAAGAAATCTAAGTCTTTACTGTGAGTTATTTAAGTATAGGGAAAGCTAAAACAATTAAATGTTATTACTACAATGTAAAACTAAAATCATTAAAAGCATTTATTTTAATTAGACCATTTACAGGCACTTTGAATTGTTAAGAAGTTACACAGAAAGTTGAAGCCAGTTGCTCTTTCCAAAACGTAGGTCTCTATGGTAAACGAGCAAGTAACTCCACGGACATGGCGACTAATGAAGTTAATTCTTTCGATTTCTTAATATAAATTGCATTAGTATCTAGTAATTGTATTAATATTTATCTTTTTACATAATCAAAACTTCCACCAAAGTTCCATAATTTACAAAAACCACACTATCAAGTATCAAGACCCACAGTCGCGCTACTCCAAGATAGAGCCGTCAGTGGGTCGCGTAATGACCGGACACTTTACATAATTTGGTGATCGACTGACCCCAAGCTACCCTCAAGTAATGTTGTTTTGACCCGCGGCTACCCAAGTATCCACCGAAGCAATATGGGTAGGTAACGCTCGGATATTGAATTGTACGTATTGGTTTGGCAGTTCTCGTATTTCAATGTGAGATGGAATCACGGAATAAAATAATATTAGCTTTTTATTGTCTTACTGTAGGGCAAAAGCTTCTTCTCATAGAGGGTAGGCCTGAGCACTGATCACCACGTTTGCTCAAGGTGGATTGGCGATTCTAGACTTATATTAATTACTAGCCCGCTGCATCGTTCTCATGAATTTATTGACTAAAACCAAATTTAAAAAAAAATACTACCTATGTTACTCGTTGATAAAGCTTTCCATATGTGAAAGAAAGTTTTAAGTAGTTTTTTAATTTTTCCATTACAAACAAAAATACAAATCTTTTATTTATTTATTAAAACTTTATGCACAAATGTAAAATACACCGTACAAAGGCGGACTTAATGCCTTAGGCATTTTCTACCAGTCTACCTTAGGGTGATGCAGAGACCAAAATCTTTTCTCTTTATATTTTTAGTTTAGATTGAATTCCAGGATTTTTCACGAGTTTTCATTCACCACAGTCAGAGATATCCAAGATAAACTTAGAAAGTACTTAAAATTGAAAAAGTCACATCGTTACATACCCGATTCCAAACCCACAACCTCACGCCTGACAGACCTGCCAAGCCTTCACCGGGCCATCACGACATCAATAAAAACCAACACAATCTACCACAGTTCTCAAACATGTTTTATCTTCAACAACATTTCAACACAAACATACCGGCGGCAGTCACGATCTGTCAAGACCTCCCATTTTTGACACCGCCTTAAAAACGCACCACCTTTATGGGGACCAGTAAAAACCCATCACAGATTCTTCCAGGTGGGTCCCCATACTCCCAGTCCCAGTATGAAGGGTATATAAAAATTAATTAAATGCTAAAACGTTTGTTAAGTAGGTAAAAAGTGTGGATCCAGGGGCCGGCACAGCGGGGGCTGTCAATCAACGTCCGCGGTGTATTGAAATTGCAGTTTTTATGCGCTTGCGCCGTTTGTCGGGTGATAGTGGTCGTGGAATAGCGGGTTGGCAGTGTGAGAAAAAGTTTTACATTTTTTTTTTTTTTGGTATATATGCCATATCACTAAATGATGGTATAGATAGGCTTAGTTTAGTAATATGTTACATTAAACAATTTTCCAGATTCTGTGACGTTAAAATTGACAATTATTGGACATCTCGTCATTTTTTTAAGAAAACTTGGTAACTCTTTAATATCTTCTTTTTTGTTCAAGTAACAAAACTATGCTAAAACCATGTCCAATACATACTAAATAATATACTACGGAGGGTGACAGTACTCATGAAAACGAACAACATTTACTATAAGAACACCCAAGAATAAGAAAAAAAAAAACAGATGTTTTATACATTAGTCAGTTTGTATATGTGACAAATTTAAAAACTTCTACCTCGAACCGAAACTAGTACTAGTAGTACTTCAAAGAACCCAAAACCAATCGCTCCCGCTCCGCTCATCACCAAGCCCCCACCAATTTCCCATACGTACCACAAAGTATTATCAAACGGCCATCGACTCCTGCGACGCATAAAAACGAAACCATCATATAATTGCAGAAAGAATTCGCCAAATGAGGCTTTCAGGAAAATTGACAGCTGATACACCTGTACAATTTGGTACTCCTCTTTTGGTAAAAAGAGTAAAGTAATAATGGAATTAACGAGAGTGTGTAATTTTAAGGTGTAAACACAACTTAATATGTAAATCATATACTCGGCCCACCATTTTTTTTTTATTCGATTTCAGCGTTTTACTTCAGGCGTAATAATAGGTAAGAGAAAGTTGTTGCAATGTTCCTTTGAAGAAATAATTATGTTCCTTTGTAATTGGATACTTGACACTACCAATCAATTGACATACTTTTTATGAGCTGTCAAAACGCGATTTCGCCATAGATTTTGTATGGGAATAGTATAGGGTGACGTCACTTATTTGACGAATGAAAAGAGCTTTCATTTGGCATACGTTTAGATATTGATCTAGCTTTACAAATTAGATAACTTTTATCCCGTTGTTGTGTTATTATTTTTAACTTAATTCCGAAGTTCATGCAGACAAAGTCATACTCAGAATTACATCTATGTACCAATTTACTCATGTTAGCAAAGAAATTAATGATTTTGATCATTATGGAAATGAAGCTAGTCTTTAATATAAAAGCCTATGAAATAATAACAATTCCACGACCACACTACCAAGATTTCTTTATCTATAAAACATCGCCACCACGTAAAAACTGGACCCCCACCATAATAGTCAAGGAGACAGACAACGCACTATTAACATAATCCAACAACTTTACAAAAGCCCAGTAAGTGGACAGCAACAATCGAAACCTATTTCCATTGACATGATATTACCATTTAATAGCTCGGATAGCCCGTGGCCACGAAAACGGCTATCGGAATTACCCGGGGACATTTTATGAGACATAACAGCCGGCCTCTTCGACTATCTGATGCATTTTTAGATGACTCGATTTTGGGTTAAGACAATCGGGGGTATTGTTTGGTACAAGTGAAAGGTTCAAGCAGGCGCACACAGCTATGTAAAGTCAATAATAAATAATATTTTTCTGACCGTTTTCAGTCACGGCGGCCAATTTAAATGAAGGCTAGTCAAGTACGCAGGAGATATAACAGTGCACACGTGTGTGCGCAAACACAGGTGCAGTCCCTCTTACCTAACTCCCATAGTCCGATAGGGCGCTAATCCGACACAACCGAGGAGAGATCAGACGCAAAACCAACAGTTTTACGGACTTTCCAAAGCACGGGAGTGTCACACCACCAACTTCCAAACTCCATGCTGCTAAGATTGATAAAAGTGCAATCAATCTTGCATGCAATCTTCTGACAACACGAAATTAATTCTTAATCTATAATTATAAAGATGACTCTCCTACAGCTTTTGTCAAAAACATGTTTTACTCTACCCATGTCTCGTTTTGCAAATCGCTGCTATCTTTTACCTTGCACCATACATAGGAAAGCGATTGACTAGAAATTTACTGTTTTAGGGATTAGGAGGCATGCTGCCTACTCCTAAGGGGCATCAAGACCTCGTTTGAGGGTTTTATTCAATTCCATAAGGAAACTGGAACGAATATTGTACTTGTCTACTATTTACATTGTTGGTGCAACAGAGGAGAATGCCTGTTGACCACTTTCCAACCTTATTATTAAGGGCGTAAGGATGAAAAGTGGTTTACCACAATCGTCTGCGATGGTACCTGACTGATTATGTTTACAAATAAGTTGTTTACATAAAAGTCAATATAATCCATTTCCCCAAGCATTTAGATGTAATAAAATGCTGTTTCTTTTTTTCTGAAGAGAAATTTCATCTCTGGTGGCTCTAGAATCATGTATGCCATGGTAATTCGTACCATCTACCCAGTAAAATAGGAGTAGGATAGGATAGGATAGGATAGTAGGATTCATTATCATCATATCATTCGAACGACATCCACTGCTGTCTACTGGACAGTAGAATTAATCAGCGCTAAATAGTATTGCAATTACTCCGAATAATGGAAGATACCTAGGGATACTTTCATTTTGGCAGAACCAAACCCAATGAAAGAATACAAACTCTTACCAAAACATCGATAGGCATGAACATTTTACCAAAACTCCATCAGTAAGTACTCAAAAGATCTTCCAAAAGTAATCATTTATTAAACTACCATCAGAGATAGCAACTATGATCCACTACCATAAAACAGTGGGCCACGATATATCGCCATAGCCTGGCTTCGCTCGTAAAAGTGACCCCTCGGCCATCGGGGGCCAAAGGATAAGTATTCAATAATTTATACAATTGATAAATAATAAATAGGAAGGGGCGGCCATAGTTTTGTTTTTATTTTTGTGCGGGTAGTTTGAAATTTTATGGCTGAGCCATTTTTCGAAAACTGTCTGGCATATTGTATCAGCTGTTTTGAGTTAAACAGAATCTCATGTTTATGAGCAATACTTATTTTTTATAATAATTGGGTTAATTCGATCGAATCACGACGAAGTTTTACACATTTTTCGAAGCAATTGCATTGCATTGCATAGTAAAAAAAAATTAAAAAAATACTATCACGCCTGTATTCCCCGAAGGGTTAGGCAGAGGTATACCAATGTACACCCACAGTTCGCCGGTATATTTAGGTCCCATGTAATAGGGGGCGAGCCTATTGCCATTAACCGGGCACAACTCCTAACTCCGAGCTGCTACTGAGAATTTACTTACTTTAACAAAACTTTTACCATAAGATTTAAAAAATAATTCTAGACCTAAGAGACAACATTTTTCGCTAATTAAAAAAAACAGTTATTCCATACAAAAATGCAACACCTACACAGTGAAAATGTATGAAACAGCCGATTATTATTTATCGAAACCATCATAAAAGTTTTCACTACGATGTCCACCTCTTAACAACCTATTTGCAGTACCCACATAATAAATCATCAGCATCAACGACCATTCCTTTAAAAAATCTACCCGTAAAATGACACTTCAAACATTTTACCATCATTCAAAGTTACGATCATCTTATACACTATTGCACCATAACTATATTCTCTGCCTACCCATTTGAGCTCCATAAACAACTGTAAGCATCATAATTTTATATTTCAGTGCTGATTTATACATCAAGAGGTTTATATAAAAGCTTAATGTGGTATAAAACAGAATGTGTTTAAATCAACGACGGTTTATACATGGTGTTAAGTTTTCTGCTAATGATCTCTACGGATGGTTTGTAGGGTTGTCAGTTATATGGAGATTTAATTCTGTAATCTTGAAAAAGGATCTGGAAGTTTTTAGGGGAGGCCTTTGCCCAGCAGTAGGACAGTATAAGCTAGAGAAAACAATCAAATCTGTAAACATGTTTTCGTTTATAAGTGTCAAATAGCTGTCAATGACCTTTTGTATTTCAAATTAGTGATGCACATACGTAACATAATTATGGTTGAAAATGTAGCTTAAGTTACTTAAACTGTAAATAAATGTATAGGCATTTTATCAGATGTCTTTCAATATTGACACTTACTGCAAACTCGAATTACAGTGGATAACCAAGATGAATAAAGGTTGTAAACATAACGTATCGTATTAGTGGTAAGAAAATAAGAAATCTATTCTATTATCGGCCTTTAGCAAAAGTTTAAAAACATAATACCAACCACAGAGGAAAGATCAAATGTGTAAACCCTAAATTCATCGTTAACAAATCCTCCTCCATATTTATAACATTATTTTCCCACGACCGCCAACCCTATTCTCCACTAACCGATGCAAAAATCCGACCAGTCCGATCGCGACATCTCGATTCTATAATCGATCAATTAAGTCGAATTTCTTACGATAAATCGAGACGACTAACGCGAAATTTTTTCGCACGAAAACGCGCGAACAATCGCGCCCCAGCATAATATCGGATAATACGACCTTTTTGCTATATCCGTTTTCTATACCAATGCACATTTTGCTAAACAACACGTCTTACACTGACTTTTCAAGACATTCCTTTCTCTACACACAAAAATCAACCTAATTTTCCGAACGCAAAAGTTCAAATTCACCTGCGAATGTTTTCACATACATGTTTACTAATTCGTGGACTTTATGCTAGTGAGTTTAAAGGTGATTATTGAGTGTATAATCAAAGTGGATGGGAAGAGCTATCTCATATTAAGGAATCAGATTCTTCATAATGGAGTGATTGCATTGTCATGGAAGTATTGAACTGATAGGAAAATACCTTTTAGGAAAAAGGCGCTTTTCTATTATTTTGTCGTCATTGTCATCCGTTTGTATTGTATTGTATTGTATTTGTATGCATTCATGACACCCCTCTGTCAAATAGAGACATTCACAGTTATTGTATGATCGTATCTCTACTTTTTCATTGAGTTTTTCCGAAGAAAATAGTCTGACTTTTAACAGTTGAAAAAACATGTTCAAAACGTTATGTTTGAATGGATTTAGTTCTGCCAAAACGAACCAATACACGTCAAAATTTCTCCCATTTTTGGCACGATTGTAATGATTTAGGATACTGCGTTTAACGCTGATTATATTAAAAAAAATTCTTAGCACAAGTTTTGGATTTTCATTAAACTTCTTGCTGGGCCGTAATAGATGTCATAAGTATTAATTTGACGCGAGATTGTGGCTTTTTCTGGCAGAACTAAGCCCGATGGGGTTGCTGATCAATCTATGAGTATTTTATGTTGAGGTTTCTCTTTTTCTTGCGGTGCTTTCGCAATGCCAAAATGGTGTTTTATCCTAAAATTTTCGGCAATAATAAGAGTCTTCATAGAACATAGCCAAAACTTGACAGATACCAAAAGTTTCATTTTAAAATGGCCGACTGTCAAGATATAGGTACTTGGCGACGCAACTTTACTGACAACAATAATACCATTTTGTTAAACACTTCACGTAGGCAAAGATGAATGATAATGTATGTATTCAGATTTAAAACTAAAGATAAATTGACTCTCACGGTAGGATTTTTCTACCATACTTTGCAGGATCTAAAAATACAAAGCATATTGCACTCAATCCTGTACCTGACTATTTTAAACGCAAAATTATAGAAGGATGGATGGATGTACGTTTGTAACTCTATCACGCTTAAACGGCTGAAAGGATCTGGATGAAATTTGGCACTGATATAGATTGTGGTCTGGATTAACACATAGGATACTTTTTATTCCGGAAAAATGTACGGTTCCCGTGGGCTATTATATCAAGTTTGACGCGGAGGAAGTCGCAGGCAAAAGCTAGTATTCATTATAAGTCCAGGTTTCCTCATGATGTTTACCTTTACCACCAATTTAATACCCCATGAAAAACTGCTTGACTGCCTCGGTAGCCTGGTGGTCCTAAGCACGACTGCTATACTAGAAGTCCTGGGTTCGATTCACAGGTCGAGCAAAACGTGTTATTGGGTTTTTCTATGAAAACACAACACAACACAACACAGCAGCAGCTCGGAGTTTGGATTTGTGCCCGATGAATGGCATAAGGGTCGCTCTCTATTACATGGGACTTAAATATACCGGCAAACTGTGGGTGTACATTGGTACACCGCTGCCTAACCCTTCGGGGAATACAGGCGTGATTGTATGTATGTATGTTTGTATGTATGTTTACTTCACCGCCAATTTAATACCCCATGAAAACTTGCACAACACACCTCGTAAACTATAACTCATAACAAAGTACAGTCAAGAACAAAAATATCTAACTAATCCTTACAAAGAACTTAAGTTCCGAAACAAGCGCGAAAAATCCCAAGCGAGTGACTCCGGTAACCCCTAGAGCGGTTTACGAGCGTCTTAATGACGGTACTCGGGCGTTTTAATGACGTTAAATGAGCGTCAACGAGCCTTGAGTTAACAGCTTCCGACTTTCTTAGAGTTTTGGTGCAGTTTCTTGGGTTATAAGTTGACAGTTCTGGGAATATGCGTGGAGAGTTATGTTGGGTGGTTAGTTTTGGCCGCTTGTGTGTTGTGCAGGGAAATGTAGACGGTTTTTTTATTTTGAATTAAGATTTGTGGTAGGTATTGTTTTAGCTGGTTTTTAGTAGGTATTTTGCTGTGTCTAGGACAAGGCATATCGTAACAGACTATTTACTAGATATAATCTAGGTAAATTCTTCAAACATGGCTAATCAGCCTTCACCTTAGCGTTCATCAAGTGTCTATATATTCTTCTACATGTACATATGTATTGTTATTTATTATAAATGGCACGTCAACAACTTAAACATATATAGCACACAATTCATTATGTTTCTTTAGCCTCATTCATGTTAAACCATTTTTCTTATGACATCTCATTTGCCTATTTCTATCTACCATATGCCTATTTCTTACATATAATTTTTATTCTGTTTAAAAATAACAAATAAGTATGCATTTTATAATTATTATTAAAACACAAATTGATCATTGACAGATCTTACAGTTTTTTAGGTATTTTACTTTTATCTATTTTTCTTTAAGTACTTACTTATATTGTGTTCCCACATCAAACAAATATATTTTCTTTCATTATTTCTTTCTATACCAACCAAAAGAACTCGATCGACATCACAAAACACATCAGTTCAATAAAATTAGCCCACAGTATAAAGCTCGCATTACACTTGACTAAGGGACTGTACTAAAAGTAAATTGGATTTTTTCCAGCGCCCTCTGCCGGTGGGATTTAATTATTGTTTTATTGCGTGTCAAGGGGATTTTATGTTAATGCTGATGACGCCACCATTTTGTGGAACTACTTGTTTTCAAATTAAGTTCGAGAAGATTGTGGGTGACTGTACTTAGATTCTTTTTAATAAGTTCGAAGATTTTATTTGCAATTTTAGTGGTACTCAAGCTTTATGGTTTTAAAAGAACTGAATGTTTTGTTGGTCTCATAGCCGCAATGTGACTGTTGAGGATGGGGTCTTGGGTTCGATTTCCAGGTCCGTCAAATTAATATACTTAAGCATTTTTTTAAACTAAAGTGAGTTGATGGTTTTAGTTGTTTATTCGATTGCATTATCATCGACTTCCAAAACTTTCTAGTTTTTTTACACATACGGGTACCAAGTCAGAAAAGCTGACTGTAATAAAAATAGGTTTCAATCTTTAACCTTTTGACCACCGCGTCAAAAAAGACAAAATTCTGCCTTTAAAACCCACAAAAAATAGTTAGTTCGGATTTGTATCAATGTTTTTTTTTTATAAATTTAATTTACGTATAAAAGTCTGTCATGGGATCGTGACCGTGGCGCGCTGGTTACACTTTGGTTTGTCATCTATACATGACAGTGGCGGACAAAAAATTAACACTAAAAGCGAATCGTTGACATAGATGTTTCACGTTAAACCAACGACCGTGTGCCTACACAGCCTTACCCGATTTTTTTACTTAATTTCAGGCAAAACGCCAGAACACAAATGCCGGTATCTCTGCCTACCTACATATACAATTGTATAAGCACCACCTGTTCAATAGAATGAACTCTGACACAAATAGTATCAGTTTGAAGTTCCCATTGCATTCGTGTTCACATGCTGACCTTACACCCACTGAGTTAAGGGGGAGACTTAGACAGATTTTAATTTCTTCACTTATTTCGTTACGTGGTCATAGCGTGATGTTATACAGCCTATGTTAGTCATTTACGAAGTTGCGGGCAAAAGCTAATTATACTAATAAACGGAAAAGAACCCTCATTTTATGAACCTAAGGCAGTTTTACCTGTTGGACATCGTTTTATTAGAAAATTAATGTTTCGTATTACGTTGCACAAGCTGTTTTTAATAATATCCAATAATTATGCATATTTTAATAATAGTAAGTAATAATTTAATAATTGCCAGTGAGGTTATAGGCGACTAAACTTTTATGTGAAAAGTTGTGAAATAAATGGTATTTTAAATTAAATAACTGCAAATATATTTAATAGTCTATGGCCAATATAACTACTTATAAATAAGAACCTTACCATCACGCCTGTATTCCCCGAAGGGAACTTTGGTACATCTCTGCCCAAGTAGAGATGTACCAAAGTATACCCACAGTCCGCCGGTATGTTTTAGGTCCCATGTAATAGAAGGCGAGCGAGCCTCTTGCCATTAACCGGGAACAAATCCTAGCTCCGAGCTGCTAATGAGACTTTCATTGAAAATCCCAAAAACATTTCTCAACCAGGGCATTGAACCCAAGATCTCTATCGTAGTAGTCGCGCTAAGGACCACTGGGCTAACGAGGCAGTTAAAAAAAAAAAAAAAGTTATTAAAAGAATTCATTACCCAACTATATTTAGGCACACCTATACCAAAATTATGGTATGTTGGTAATTTTAAATTAACACCACAAAAACGTTTAGAACAGAATTAAAAACATAATTTAATAAATCTACTTATTTCCACAATCAAGAACACAAGCGTCCCCTTAACAGCCTCCATGAATCATGGGTCGGTACGAGCCTCTATGAATAAATGTCGTAACCCTTAGCACGCCGGCATTACTACAATTCACCCGACTGATATTATCTAAATACTGAATAACTATATTATTATAAATGTGCGGGATTTGTTCATCATTTTGTTGGAAAATATTTTGTATTGTATAATTTTCGTTGTGTAGAGCTGTAGTACTTTCTTAGTATGTTGTTGAGTTTCAATCAAGACTGGTTCAGTAAGTGGTCACTGCCACCTTTGGACATTTGCAATACTATGCTAAAGATAAAGCTAAAATATCTTCAGTAACTAACAATATATCACGCATACCACATACCATTACGCCTGAATTCCCCGAAGGGTTAGGTAGAGGTGTACCAAAAGGACACCCACATTTTGCCGGCATATTTAGGTGCTGTGTAATAGGGGGCGACCCTAATTGCCATTAACCGGGTACTAATCCTAACTCCGAGCTGCTATTGAGAATTTCATAGAAAAATCCAAAAACTGTTTTACTCGCCAACCTCAAAGAAGACTAGCTAAAGTATATATGAGATATTTAGTGCACTAGTTTGTGCGCAACCACAGGCATACTCGCTCTTCCTTCACTCTCATAGTCCGATAGGACAATAATCAGACACAACTAGGGAGACACCAGGCGGTGGACCAACGGCTTTACATGTTTTCCGAGTCAAAGGAGGTTACACACCAACTTTAAGAAGAAGAAGATATTGCAATTTTCTATGAAGTTACTAGTCAAAAAACCTAATAAGTATGCCCGACCTGGGTATCAGACCCAGGACTCCACGATAAGCAGTCGCGCTTGCAACTACGAGACGAGCAGTCAGTGGAACAAAAAATATTGCGACGGATAATTACATAAACTGCAATATGCATGTACTTCAGTAATTAACGTTTATGTAGTAGTAATGTATAAGCATTAATTACAAGTACTTATGCCTAAGGGATGTGTAGTTTGTCGCGAGAAATTATAGATAACTACTAAAGGATATAAAATGGAATATACGATGTGTAGCAATAAAAAAATAAAGGAAGGAATTAAATTATAGGTGTGTTGTGCAACCATTTAACTAACGTTTAATTAAGTATCAGACGCATCAATTAACGGTAATGTATTTTTAATTTTTGCTATTCGTCTAGTTTCTACCTTTTTTTAATGTATGGGTTGCAAAAGCGTTAGTCAACTTTTTTTTTAGAATGAAATTTTAAAGAACACGCTCCATCACGCCTGTACTCCCCGAAGGGTTAGGCAGAGGTGTACCAATCTACACCCATAGATCGCAGTTAATATTGAAATTAAATTAAATTCATTTATTTCAGGTAATTATCACCCATTGTCATACACAAAATAATAGATATAACACGTAAAAACATTATATTTAGGTCAATGTAATAGGGGGCGAGCCTATTGCCATTAAACGGGCACAACTCCTAACTCCGAGCTGCTACTGTCGGAGAAAAATCCAATAACAGTTTTTGATCGACCTGGAAATCAAACCCAAGACCTCTAGCGTAGCAGTCGCGATTACGACCTCTAGGCTAACGAGGCGAGGCAGTCAATCGAGGCAGAATGAGCTAATTTGTTTTAAAACAAAAAAATACTTGTAACTAACATATCTATGTTCAAAAATATATTTTAAAATCCCCTAAGCCTCATATAACTTTTATAGGCAACAATTCAAGGCAACTACATGGTTAAATGTTACGGAATAAGTTATCGCTATGCAAATTGGACAGTTAACTTGGCACTGATTAAAACTGCACGTCATAACTGTAATGGGGCTGCCGTTGACGCTCCGTTAAACTTTAGTTAGCTTTACTTTTGAGTTATGGTTTATGGTACTACCGGACGTTTTTAGGGAAATTCTTTCATGATACCTTTTTTTTGTATATGACGTTTTCTATTTTTTTTGTACTTTCTAAGTTTGTATCAGTCTTACCAAGAGTATCGTATTACCCATTACTGGGTTGTGGAGGTCTGATAGGCAGTCGCTCCATGTAAAATACTGATATTCAGCTGCATCCGTTCGACTGGAAGCCGACCCCAACATAGTTGGGAAAAGGCTAGGCAGATGATGATGATGTATCAGTCTCGACCAATGACAGTAACATTCATACTGTCATTGGTTGAGACTATACATAGGAATACAATAGTGTTTGTTTCATCCACTCAGTGTATTTTTAACCGACTTGAAAACAGGATCTTTTATTTTGACCAGCAGGTATACAATGTTTACATAAGAAGTAACTATAAAACAATGTCACCACCAGCCGTCTGTCCTTCTGTACACTCAGATCTTTTAAACTACGCAACGGATTTTTATACGATTTCCATAATAAATAGAGTGATTCGAAAGAAAGACTTATATAAAATCACGCTACGACCAAAGACTACGACTACGTACTGAAGCATTTACCAAAGACGCGAGTGACACGTGGGGTATTTAGCTAGGTTTCTAATAATTATGACACCTAAGTACCTATCATCCATTTAAAATTTATTTCAAGCTTTTTTCTTCATTTTTTACTAAAACATAACGTCGTGTCGTGTAACATTGGCACACGTGGTTGACAAATAAGTGCAATAAGCCGGCTCGGTATTGGCTGCGAGTCAGTTTGTCAGGCGCGACGGGTGACATATTGTAGCATGCTGCTATCGCTAGCGGGGGCTAGGCGGGGGACTGAAACATGGGTCATAGTCCGGGTCACAAAAAGGAAAATTATTAATACTATTTTTGTTTTTAACAGTATTTTTGTTGTTTTATTTATTTTACTATTTATTAAATGTATGCACATAATTATTTAAAAAAAACCCAATAGAAAAGAGATTTTTGAAGTGTTTAAATTCTGTTTTTAATCATTTATTTAATTATTTATGCATCAACACATTCACTGATCGCAAAAGACGATATCTAAACTTATTTTTTTTTTTTTTGTTGTAATAATTTATTTATTTAGCCATTTAAAAGACAGACCGACTGGAAGACAGAACTAAATGTGTAAAAGAAAAAAAGAAAATAATAATGATAAAATAATAATATATAAAAAGAGAGGGAGAGTAAATACTTGATAACCATTTTGTTATGCAATGTGACAGAAATGTTAACTTCTTTGTACAAACAATAAGTCAAAGACAGCTAGCTTCACCTAGAAGATTCTTTTTCTGCTTAACAAAGATACGTTCCCAATCGTAATAATGTTTTACTTCAGTGAGTGTAACTTTTTACTTACAATCAAACTCACAAAAACAAAATAAAATGACAACGAGAAGATTGAATAAGTGCAGAAAGCATAACAAAACTTTCAGTCCCAGTGTTCAGTTTTTTTGCAATTTTTCTTCAAAAAATAATGTCACCTTAATCATTTAAAAATCTATTTAGACAACTAGAGACTTAGCATAAACGAGTGGAGCAACCGTGACGTTATTCGATCGATTTTATAATTAGAAACTATTTTCGCCAATCATATTTCTTTAGTTTGAAGTCTTTATTCATATCAATGGGCGATACTTGCTGTGCTTGTTGCATAATAAAATCAAATCCATTTATGTTACCACGATTGAACAGGTTAAAAATCCGGTCAAAGGTTCCGTACCACCATACAATATTTAACATGCAAAAAAGCACCCGTACGTTTGTTTTTCTTTTAACTTTATTAATTTGTGACACTTTTACTTTATTTCTGTTATTTGTTATTAGCACGGCACCCTTACACTCACACAAGACAATCTAGAGACAACTCAATCAACCACACTAAAACAACACACCATCCAAAGAGAAAAACGTTCCACCATCACCGTCATCTCCCCTGAACTCGATAAGGCTGGCCCCTCAATAAATAATTTGGCAATATTAGCATATGTCGATTTATCTCCAGTCGGGGCTAGAATTATTATTTATAGTCAAGCCGACCCCTCGCACTACATACGTTAACTAAATCCAGAGAGTAAGATTTCTCATAGACTAAATAAATTGGGAAGATGGGGAAGCAATTGATTGAGTTCGTACGTGTTTTTGGTCGTGATTTTTGGCTGTCAGTCTAAATAGAAATGTATTTACAGATTCCGATTGATATTGGGAATGGTCTGTTACTATAGTTTCATTGTTCTATAATACAGGGTAACTTTTAATACATTGGCCATTTTTCAGGGGATGAAAGTATTCATAAACACTAACAAATTTTACTAAAGGACCAACCCTGAAATATGCAGTCATCTGTTCCATATTATAATAATTATGTTACCGTGTTGTAAATAATAGCTGATTTTAGTTTTCATATTCATGAGTACTTTCACCAATGAAAAATAGCCAGTTAATTAAAACTCAGCTTGTATGGGGTACGTATGTTTCAGATAGTTAATATTATTTAAATCTCTGACATTGATATCATCAACAAACAATTAATTCAATCATTCACAGATTCTTTTTTGAAGTAATATAAAACTTAGATATCTTCCAAAGCGTTTTTGACACGGTTGTTTACTACGGTATTAAAACGAATTCAACGTACAAAAAATTGCTTTAAAAAAACATACGTCACATACCATTACGCCTGTAGTCCTCGAAGGGAGAGCAGAGGTGTACAAATGTACAGATCGCCGGTATGTTTAGTTCCCATGTAACAGGAGGCGAGCTTATTGCCATAAAAACATACGTATTACATTCTTAACATTGGTCACTGTTCTAATTAGTCATTGAACAACAACAAAAAACCGATTCGCAACCGTTTCCAATTGTCATAGTTGTTTTAATGGCTATTAGAAAAAAATAGGTATTTTAAATATCGAATGTCCCTTCTGTGCAGCTGTTACTCTATGCACCGGTACTGTTCAAGATTTCCTGTTCCTCTGCGAGCGCAGCCGGGGACGCGCTTTGATTATCCAAGTTTGATGTCTTGACTCCAATTTCTAGTTTGTATTAGCATTTTCCAATTTGTGTATTTGAATAACAAATTGTGGATATGTTTTGAGTATTTTGGCAAGTATTTTTGTTTATGATAGGTTTAATTTTATGGTTAATGTATTTTAATAAAATATAAATTGAACAAGGTTTAAAATACCGCTTTTGCACATTTTTTTAAACGCTACCTTAATTTTTTTTTTTTTAATTTTTGATGGGTTTGCTCTCGACTCTAGTCTAAGTGGAAAGGTGACACACCCAGAAGAAGCCTGTTCACCCAAACTTTAAGCGATTAGGGTTGAATGCGTTCGGAAATACAGACAATAATACCATTGTAAGCTAAAGAACCTATTCATCAAGAGATGCTCAATAACAAAATAGGTAGATATTATTATAATGTATACATTTGTATTTTAATGCATTCAAAACATAACCTCAATACTTTTCCGTTAATATACGGATAAAAAGTAAAAACAATTGCAATCAAAATTCAAAAGATCAAAAACCCAATCAAATTAATATCATAACAAGCAACACTGAAAATGCGAATAAGGGGGAAGCCACACGGCAAGACAAAGCGACTGCGATTACCGGTGACGCGCGACACGACAGCTACAACAGACCTATTAATAAGCCGTATCAACGATGGAGTTAATTAAAATCAAACATTTCGTTTATCGCACCCCCCTTGTGGAGGGGAGGTTTTATTTGTATGATGGATGCTATTTAGCAAAACGAGACTCGCTGATGAATTTGATGTTTTGTTTAATCGTGTGAATATGATTTGAATAAAGCTATTTATCAAACTGTAATTGTATGCAGCGTTTAGCTTCCTTTTCCATAATACTACCAGCTTGTAATTGTCCTACTGCAGGGTAAATATCTCTTCTCATACAGAGAAGGCTTGAGCATTGATCACCAGCTTGCTCAAGACGGATACAGACTTATATGTACACGACTGCCCAAAATAAATTACGAATGGTCTTAAAAAAAAGTAATAAATAATCTTTAGCTATGGGAATTGGCTTTCTGAAGGTCAATGAATTCTACCAAATAAAAACGTTAAAAATCTAATCACAATCTTTCTCAGTGACAATCAATGTTAAGTTAAATAAGTAGAAAAATTTGCAGCAATTTTGTCAGTTTGAATCGGATATAACATAGCGATTGTTCCTTAAAGTTAGTAGAATTGCCTTACTGATTTCTGTCACTCACAACGAACACACTAAAAACATTCATAAGCCTTTACAACAAAAGAGCATAACACTAAACTACTTTTTATCATACGCAGCTAAAAAAACCCCTTGCCCAAACAAAAAAAATAACCTACAGTAGCATCTTTTAACACGTCAAGGGTTAGAAGTCGTAAAAAAAAGATCGAACAAACGAACGACTTCCATTTATCAGAGAGGGTAAAAGACACTTAATCAAAGTATCACAATATACAGTCTGTAACACGGTCATGAATATTTATAAGTGAATTAGGCGCGGTCGCGACGACAAGTCGCATGATTGAAGGCGGCGCGACTTGTCTTAAGTGTTGTCGGGAGCCTTAGTGAAGGTTTTTTTTTTAAGGTATTGTTGGCAAGACAAGTTTTTTTTAAGATTAATTAGTTGTGAAATTGGTGTGTTTTAAGGATTATCTAAATTCGTCTAACGGGAATAGGTACTTATAAAAAGAAAATCAATAGGCAAGTTTGATAAGTAACTACTCAGATTTTTTGTAGTATTTTTCGTACGCTGTACAAATATTTGTTCCAAGCTTGAATTGAACCCTTAACACGCAGTGCAGCAGCAGTATATTGTAGGTATAATACTAATTTAAACAACTAAATATATGTATTTAGTCCTGTACTAATGACTGGTTCAGCAAATTGAGTCGACGACACCATCCGCTGATTTAATCATTAGTTGAATAATGGGCTAATAAAAAAAAAACAAAATTATATTATTTACTTAGTATTTACATTGGCGATCCATACGTTAAGAAGAAGATTGAATTGCCAATTCCTACTTTAGAAAAAAAGTACCTACATATTTACAAAAAAAAAACCAAAAGCTAAAATTAATTAACAAACAAACCGAATACTCCCACACGCAATCACAAAAGGCTAACACTCTAAACAATACAAATGCAAAAATCTAAACAACAAACGCAAACAATCCATTTGAAAAACGCCACAAAACAAATAGAAATATGAATTGTCCGAGTTTCCAAATCCCGGTTTAATATGACGTTGGTCATCTGATCCGGGATCACCCTGCTAATCCTTCAACTAATAGCCCCAGGGTACCCTTGGTCCGTTTAGAAAAACCAACCCAACACGCGGGAATTTCAACCTAAACACTAGAAGAAAAAGTTGAAATTTCAATGGCAGAAATGTAGCATCAATACGTTTAGCAAAACCAGATACAGACAAGCGAATTTCAAGCTTGTTTCGTAAGACATAAAGTTTGAATTAGGGTGACGGTGCAGTTGTTTAGCGAAACAATTTTAAGGGCGCAAGAGTCCTTTCGTTGAAATGTGAAAGCATTCCTATGTTAGATTATGATATTAGGGAATGTCGTGTAAGTAGTAGTTGTGGTGTAAGAGACATTATATTTTATAGTTTTGGACGATTTATTAAAAAAATCCCCTCAATTTTGCCACCCCTGGTTTGGAGATAGAGTTATTGACTGCACTTCTTTCTTATTGTGCTGAAATATGAACTACATGACATACCCCTGATAAGGAGTAAAGTGAAAAAAAAGAAAAGAAAATAAGTATATCAACAAAAGGCACATCTGAAACGTGAGGTCAAAAAATACCTGACAGAAAATAAATATAGGTACATAATATAAAACTTGTTTAATCAAAACATCAAGGTGCTAACTTTTAGGAACAATCGCAAACTAATTTCATTTCAATCTGTCAAAAATGCCTCTAATTCATTATGATAGTTAATTTACTAGCTATTTATACCTCGCAGTTTCAACCGCGTTCAGTTACGTCTTGGGTTACTGCTCCACTCCCCAGTGTCGTAATAAGATGTTACATAGCCCCTACAATTCTTTATGAATCTGGCCAATGCAAAAATATATTTTCTAATCCAACTGGTAATTCCACAGATTGACGTGTTTAATAAAAAAAAACTCTTTACCTTATTATATTAGAATTAGTGTACATACCTATACACTACAAACAAATTACACTACCAATTTACCAAGTTACCCTACATAACATCATCATCTGCTTAACCTTTTCCCAACTATGTTGGGGTCGGCTTTCCAGTCTAATCGGATGCAGCTGAATACCAGTGTTTTACATGGAGCGACTGCCTATCTGTGCTCCACAACCCAGTAACTGGGCAACACGATACCCCTTGGTTAGACTGGTTGTCAGACTTCTTGGCTTCTGACTATCCGTAACGACTGTCACAGATCTACAAATGACAGCCGGAACCAACGGCTTTACGTGCTTTCCGAGGCACGGAGGAAACTCGCTATGGTAAATGGTCACCCATCCACAGACCAACCTCGGCAAGCGTGGCTTAACCCGAAAGATCGGTCTATACGGCTGTAATTATTTAGCCACGAGCTCCTTACCTCCATTACCTTACATAACATACAACTCAAAACAAAACCACCATACTAACTTAATTTCCCCTTAAAAATACCGTAGGTAAACCTTAAATACAAGACCAAGATTCCCCACCCCGCCTCCATTGACCAAGTCAGTCAAACTTCTCTTATTAAGACTAAATAAATGAAGGCCCTCAGCTAATTGGATCCTTAAAACATTTTTTCCGTTCAAAGAATTTATGCAAAACACTTGGCGTGGACAAATTAAAAGTGCCGGAGAGAAAAAAAAAGTATAAATGAATGCACCCAGTCGCATCTGTTTTAATTATGTCAGTGATGGTAAGGTGATTGTGGATGTGACTGGTAATTATGAAACGGGAGCATAGGTATTTCTTTATATATAGAAATATAGCATATTATAACTGAAGTATCTGATTTGTCGATAGAGACTAATATTATAACGCTAAAGAGTTTGTTTATATGATTTTTTTGTTTGAACGCGCTAATCATCGGAAGTACTGATCCGATTCTGAAAATTATTTTGTTTTTAAGAAACTAGGCTAATTCTGAGTACTATATTATATTATAGTATTAGTATTTAGTATTGACGGGCCTGTTGGTCTAGTGGTTAGTGGCCCTGACTGCTAAGCCGGAGGTCGTGGGTTCGATTCCCACCCAGGACAAACTTTGTGTGATGAGCATGATTGTTTGTTCTGTGTCTGGGTGTGATTTATCTATAATATGTATGTATTTATAAATTATATAAGTATGTATATCAGTTGTCTGGTTACCATAACACAAGCTCTGCTTAGCTTGGGATCAGATAGCCGTGTGTGAGTTGTCCCAAGATATTTATTTATTTATTTATTTATAGTATTAGTATTAGTGTGTGTTTGTTTTAGTGTGTATTAGTTAGTATTAGTGTTTAGTTTAGTATTATATTATATTTCCAAAATTTGGGGATCAGTAAAAAAAAACACATTCTTTTACATAATTATTAAGAAAAGTGAGCAAAAACCAATAAATCGTTTCAAACAATTTGAATTTAAATTAAATAAAGATGCTTGTAGGTCTTTAACTGGTGATTAATAATAATCAACACTTTTAAAACTAGACGATAATCTGAAAATCTCAAAAAGCTGCATTGATTATAATAATCAAACTCTTCTTCTTTATCGTGTGGGCAGTAAGGTCTAACGACCCCACACACCCTAGTGTCAGAGTTTCTAAACCGCCTCAAGGGCCTCTGACATGGTTACCGATGTCAGTGATGTCCTAGATAAACTTAGGTCTTAGGTGGTGGGGGTGGGTTGGGGATGTGGGTTGGGTTGTGGGCGGGGTGGGTAGGGGGACTTAAGTGTCGTGATGGCCCAGTGGTTAAGGCGCCCGCCCCTCATGCACGAGGTTGTGGGTTCGCAACCGGGCACGGGCAAGTACCAATGTGACTTTTTCTAATTCATATGTACTTTCTAAGTTTAATAATCAAACAACAAACACAAAGATTACCCACTGTTAATATTTCAACAAAAAATCAAAATGGCTACCAACTTTCGATTCAAATACAAAAACAAGAGCACATCCACACTAACCTATAGCCGGGGGCGTCTTAAAATTAAAAGTGAACTCAGACGGAGGGTCAAACGGCGCTATAATCGACGCAATAAATCTAAACATTCACTAATTGCTACTGAACGTATCAATAATATGGTAATATAGTACTTAATTGTATTCATCATAGTGATAACAAGAAAAGTGGTTACATAAGTGATAAGAGGTAATAGATAATCATAAAATATGATAATGATGGTGATAGATGATATATTAATATAAAAATGCTGGAGAGTTTTTTGTTTGCACAGTTTTTTTTTTGGGTTGTATAACATCACCCTACGACTCTCGGAAACGGAGCAGAAACCAAAGACGTAACTTAACGTGGGTAAAAAAAAACCACGCGATCGAAGTCGAGGACAGAAAATGAAAATAATAAAATAACTAAAACCTTTTGGTGCTAAATAAAGACTGCACACGTTTATTCCCAACTTCATAATAATTATTTATATAGGTACTCCCCCATAACACAACATGACACAAAAGAAATAGAATTCTTTAAAAGTGCTCCCCATCGCAATCAATTTTAAATTCGTAGGATCATTTTAGTTTGACCATCAACGGGTTCTTGGATACAGGACCCCGGAGACACACAGACTAGACACTCATTTGTTACATTATCTTCCCAACACAAGTACCAAAATTCATCACGCTAAAACAAAATGGTGCCGATCAGTCACACTACAAAGAAAAGATTCAAATAATATTTGGCCCGAAGCCTTTGAAAGCAATTCAAAGAAATGAAAGTGAAAAATACATTCTACACGACAAAGGAAGAGTCGAAGAGTCTTTTCAAATGCAAATGGCCGTAGAGCGGGGACCGTTGGTATTTTTCAAAACCTTTTCACAGACATTCTGATTTTAAAATGGGATTTCTGACTGGCCAGTAAGCGTTTTATTCTTTAGGATGAACTCACAATGCGTTTAGGGAGAAATTCATTGCATTTTGTATTGATGAAAAAATACTTTGGATTGGGACCGGGTTTTGAAATGGCAAGGAATTGATTTTTAAGTTGGTCCAGTATTATTTTTAATCAAATATTTATTAGTGTTTTAAGACTATTTAAATTTTATTATTAGGTAAGTAATATTGTTCGAAACAGTTAAGCTTGGGCCAATTTTTTTATAATTTTATCATAATACACTCATCAGGACTATGTAAGGATCGTAGCAGGTGGCGTTCCGTGGTTTCTGCCTACCCCCATGGGAAAAAGGCGTGAGTTTATATGTAATATACACATCCTATAATTTGACTATAATATCTACAACTATACAGGGCGAGTATAAACACTATATCTCCTAACTGCGATAGTCACTACAAAACCAAAAATTAAGCAGCAAACCCCAACTCCTATCGAAATCAGACGAAGCTCCAAGACTTAGTAATAAATAGAAAGGTTATTCATCTTAGCCCGGCGCGAGAAATATCGCATACACCCATCTCTTTTGCCCCCCTTGCAAGCCCCACATCTGCTGTCCCCCTTACTCTTCAGAGCACGTGATCAGCTTACTAGTTGCATGAAGTTTTCCCTCCTTTATGGCAATTTCCCATGAAAAATCACCTGGCTAGCACCAAGCGGCGTGCCAAATTAGTTTCCTAGGCGAGTCATGATACCAAATTGTTTTTGTAAGTTTTTAAGCAATAGTATGATACTGTAGGAATATCATGACTGTTTTTTTTTTTAACCGAAGAAACCGTGAAGCATGGTCCTCCTGTCGGGTTGGTTGTCTTGAAGGTGATTTGAACAATAATCATGATGATTTGCAGGTTCAGTAGGTAACTCAGATTGTATACAGGTTGTACTTTAATTCACTAGGCAACCTTTAGAAGGTTGGAAAGACTGTACTCCTGAATATCCAAAATTAAAATTTATTGCAACTCAATCAAAAGGTAAGAAACAGCTGATTTCCTTTTCATAAGTGGGAGTTGATCTCATAGTAAAAGTCATATTGAAAAGAACTTTTCCCCCTGAAAGATGCGTAGTAAATTAAAGGTTAGTCTGTATACTTATTATTGTATACTTGTTATGCATAGCTTTGTAAAATATAAATGACCTTCCAGGTTTGACCATCATGGGCCATTTTATAAAGAGCCAATAGATAGTCAAACCTAAGAGAAAAAAATATGTTTTACGATAATCAAACGCTTCCTCCAATTTCAAAGAAAACTATAAAGCCTAATATTAAATAAACGGTAGCAATAACTTATCCCAAGGCTAACAAACCCTCATAACAATAGTATGCAAATACAAATTGATTAAAACAATAACAATAAACCAGCGAAATCGAATAAGGCATCGATTCTCGAGATGTATCGATACGATTCGATCTCCGTAACGATTATTGTTCCTTACTAGGTAAGCCGTAATTACTCCATACTATTGTGTTGTGCGATTTATAGATTGTCGGCGAAACAATTTATAAATTGTTGTTTTAATTGACGATGAAATTAATGAATTAGAAAACTAGGTTTTTCTTTCACCCGCCTTAAGTTACGTCTTTGGTTACTACTCCGCTCCCATGGACCGTAGCGTGATATTGTAAAGCATATAGTATACCAGGGATGGCGAACCTTTATCGGTGATAGTGCCATTTTTTTATAGAAAAATAATAATGTGACTATGACGTGCCATAAAAGAATCTTGGCTTAGTCATTGAATGGAGAAAAATACAACTAGAAGCTGTTAACGCTCTTTGTTTATAATAATAATAATATTTTTTTAAAACAGTTGTCATATATTGGCGTGCCCGAATTATTTTGTCGCGTGCCACTACTGGCACGCGTGCCATTGGTTCGCCATCCCTGTAGTATACTATTCCCTATGAATTTGGCTATCATAAACAAAAAGAAGTTTACCAATCCGACTGGCAGTCACTAAGATTAGCGCGTTGAAACAAACTCTTTGTTTATATCATTAAGTTTAGAAGAAATCAAAATAAAAATCAAATCACCCCATCATCTCTTTATCTCTTTATCAAATATGATAAAGATATAAAGTTTACACAAATAAAAAATCTCTTCATATTTCGCGTGAACGTCAATGGAACCCCACAATGCCTTAGTAACACCAAGCTCCGGGCTGCTTCTGAAAAAATCCTAATGGAAAAAATCCAATAACAGTTTTTGCCCGACCTGGGAATCGAACCCATGACCCCACGCTAAACAGACGCGCTTGCGACCACGAGACCTACTCGCCAATTCCTGCATATAATATTCATGAAGACGGTAAGAGCAGCTGACTACAATAAAATTCTTCAATTGGACGTAGTTACGCGAAAACGATCCAACCCTCAAAGTGTTGATACGCAAAAAGGATCCAACTCTCAAAGTGTCCACTTTGAGATTTGGATCCTTTTTGCGTAACTACGTCCAATTATAATTCACATATTCATAATTTAAGCAAAATAAATCTCTACAGTAAATAATAAAAGACTAAGCCAATATGGTCGAGGAACACAGTAATATGGCTATCAAAGTGTTCCCGGCGCACATCGTTAATAATAAGCAGATGTTTTATCATTTATTATAATTATCATCCACAGTTTTGTTTATAAGCATAATAGCAGTTATTAAAATATGCTAAATTCTTTTAATAATCCTTAGCTTTGCCTAAATAAAAGAAATACTAAAATAACGACTACTACACTATTTCACTACTACACTGTTTAGCTGCCTCGTTAGCCTAGTGGTAATAATCGAGTCTGCGACGCTGGAGGTCTTGGGTTCGATTCCCAGGTCGAGCAGTGTCCCGTAATGGCAATAGGCTCAACCCCTATTACATGTGACCTAAAGCATACCGGCGAACTGAGGGTGTGCATTGTTATCTCTGCCTAACCCTTCAAGAAATACAGGCGTGATAATATGTATGTGTTGTGGTATTATTACAACATTAAACCCTGCCCCATTAAACACTGCCCCGTTGGTCTCGTGGTCGCAAGCGCGACCGCCGAGCAAGGGGTCCCGGGTTCGATTCCCAGATCGGGCAAAAAGTGTTATTGGGTTTTTCCATTAAAAATTTCTCAGTAGCAGCCCGGAGTTTGGATTTGTGCCCGGTTAATGGCAATAGGCTCGCCCCCTATTACATGGGACCTAAATATACCGGCGAACTGTGGGTGTACCTAAATTGGTGCACCTCTGCCTAAGCCTTCGGGGAATACAGGCGTGATGGTATATATAAACCATAAGGTTGACGAAACTTTAAGTAGTAATTGCACTCACACTTATCCGCAGATAAGACATATTTAAAAATTAGTAGATGCCACTAGACTAGCGTACCAAAATGAACAAATATCTTGAAATAAATAAACAAGTCAACTATAAAGCTAGCAATAGCTACAAAACCAAAACAAATCAGAAAATTTTATTAATATGACGAATATTAACCACTACCTTCGCGTTAAGTAATATCTTTGTTTACTGCTCCGGTCCTATGGCTCGTGGCGTGATCTTATATAGCCAATCCAACACAAAAAGTTTTTTTTTTCAATTTGAACCAGTAATTCATGAGATTAGCGCGTTTAACTAAACAAACAAACTATTCAGCTTTATAATACGAGTATAATTATAGATTCAAAATCATTAAAACCTTTGTAAACATTTCTTAAAACATCACCCAGTATTCCGGACAGAATAACCTCCGCCTCTGTCCGGACCGGACACACGCAGCGACATCGCACCGATCTAATTTGTCCGGGATTAGGCAGAGTGCCGCTTTTTCATTATTTCACTGAGTGTCTTAAACCATGGCTTAGTACGCGGCGTGAATATTAAGTAACATCGGTATTTACTAAGGATTTTTGTTTTTATGCTAGCCTTTGGTTTTTAGAGGTTTTGGCTTGATAAGGATTGTAAAAATATGTTTATTATTACTTTACTATTTTGTTTATTACTAGCTGTAGCTACTCTGTTGTTTCACTCGCGCTTTTTTTTTTTTTTTATATAGACGGGAAATCACCAAATAACTTCCCCCGCCCTGGGCGGGGCGGGAGGGAGTGTCAGACTTTTACTGACTAAAACCCGTCTATGTTCCTTCATGTGCCCTTTGCGTTCCGGGGGCGCGGTATCTCTTTCGAACAACCCGCAGCCCCGGCAGTTCACTCGCGTTAAGTTACGTATATGGTTATTGCTCCGCTCCCGTAGGATGTAGCGTGATGTTATATGCCTATAACATTTATCTATAAACAGTCTACATAACGCAAAAGGATTTTTTCTTATCAGACCAGTATTTTTATTAAAATCAGCGCGTTCAAATAAACAAACTCTTCTGCTATATATCGTTATAGTTTAGAAGTATATATTTACTAATATAATAAAGAGTAAAGTAACTGCCCCGTTGGTCTCGTGGTCGCAAGTGCGACTGCTGTGCAAGGGGTCCCGGGTTCGATTCCCAGGTCGAGCAAAAAGTGTTATAGGGTTTTTATATGAAATTCTCAGTAGCAGCTCGGAGTTTGGATTTGTGCCCGGTTAATGGCAATAGGCTCGCCCCCTATTACATGGGACCTAAATATACCGGCGAACTGTGGATGTACATTGGTACACCTCTGCCTAACCCTTCGGGATTACAGGCGTGATGGTATATTTTTATATATTTAATAAAGAGATAAGGTTTTTTATTTTTTGTTTGTTTGTAATCTGATGGTCTGTACTGTACTACTCCGATTACATTTTCTTTCTACTAATTGAAATTTACTTTATTGCTGAGTGCCATAGGATATTTTTTATAGTATAGGTTAAGTATTACGTCTTCTACGCGAAATATATCGCGGGGAGAAGCCAGTGCGTAAATATATTTAACGCTAAACCAATTTAAAACATCGTTCTATTTCTACCAAATGGTTGAAATTGACAGAGATAGAATGACTTTTGTATTGAGTGATTCGTAGAGCAAGTAGAGTTACTTGTTATTTTAAAATTAACCAGTAATCTTTCAATCAAAATGTTGATAAGTCACATGAACATAAAAATAAAGATTATTTTGTCCGCTCTCCGAAGTCCAAGTATCAAAATCAATCAAAGAAAAACCAGCCAAGTCGTTCCATCAACCCTTTTTGTCATCAAAACATTACATTTTACTTGATCCTTTTGTACCATTAAAATAGATTATTCTTCAATAGCAGTTAATATCGAGATTGGTCGTATCAATGATCAAATGTGTCGGTTGTCTTATTCTGTAAGTGGCGAGCGCGCGCCATGTCAAAATTACACGTTGCCCCACGTAATTGTGATTGGATTTTGTCTCTTTTTTACCATTTTTTAGGGTTCTGTTTTGTGTGAGGAATATTTTGGAGACTGTTTCGATGAATATGAAAAGAAGAGAATATGATTAGAAGGCTAAAATAATCAACAACAGGCTTATTGACCCACTGCAAGGCAAATACCTCTGCTCATACAAAAAAGGCACAGGGATTGTTTGCGACGCTTGCTGAAGGCGGATTGGCGATTCCCGACTTGTATTAATTATATGTCCAAGTTTCCTCACGATGTTTTCATTTTTTCGAAATTGACTTTGAAAGCAAATAGGAACAAGAAGAAAGTAGAAAAAATAATGTTAATGATATAAGCTTTAACCGTTGATGTAGAGCCAGGACAGTAAATAAGCTAAAAATGTTGAATCAAGGTTGTTTGAAAGTTGGAGAAACTTGAATTCTACTATGGAGTTAACAGAGACTGAATTACGTCAAATCGTAGATTATAAACAATTAAAAATAGTAATGTCCTTCAATACAGAAAATCAACGGAACCACGACCATTTCTACCAATTCAATCTTGCCAACCAATGTTTACCTGACTTTTTTCCATATCTAAACCCTTTGTTTCATTCGTGAGAACACTGGATCGGAAATTACCATTTTTAGATATTGGATTATCGACATCCACACTGGATTTGAGGTTATTTTAAAAACTCGATCGGCAGAATCGATTTGGTATCGAATAACACGGTTTGGGCGGTGTCGTGCGATGTACCGATCAGCATTATTTAGTCGAGTTTTGAATAATTTTGCGAACTTACCGACTGTTGACTGATGCCGCGTTTGAGACGCCATCTACTGATGGTTTTCTGAAACAATAAGAAAATAAAAGTTGTTAAAATAAAAGTACAATGCAACAAAAGAGTAGATGCTGTAAGCATAGCTCGAGCCAACGTACAAGTTTTCGATTCGAGTCAATTTTGAAATTAGAATATTATAATATAAGTAGGTATTCTATGGCATTTTGGTTAAATTTTATACGACAAGCACACATAGTATCACCCATTGATATGAATCAAGCCTGAATAAACAAATATCATGTTAATATTACGGCTATTTAGTCCCCGCACTCGTATTAAACTTTTATGCTGTTGCTGTATCCAGCAGTACTGATGATAATAATTTTCCGAACTAGGCTGACACTAGGGCATGCAAAAACCGGGTTATTTAAAGGACACGGTTTTTTCGGGTTTTTATTTTACAAAACCGGTGAAACCGGTTTTATCGGTTATTTCGGTTTTTTCCATTTTTATTAAAGAAATCAGAAATACGTGTGTAAAGAAATAAAAATGGTAAATTTTAATCAAAATGGCGTGAGCGTGGCTTAGAGTAGCGCGACAATGATCTATCCGAGACAAAACAAAATCGAATTCGAGATCAAAAATCTAAATAATAACTGCCAATTTTAAATCATAACTTCAATTGTGCAGTTTGCCCAAAAGTACTATTACATAGTTCTAAAATTGTAGGCATACCTTTAACAATTAAAATATAAAATTACACACAGTTTTAAACTAAGTGACGTAAACGACGATCCAAGAATAAAATATAGCTGTTTGCAATAAAATCGTGCAAATGTTTTTTTCTTATTTTTTCTACATGCAATATGGCAGTGGTCATAAACATTTACACTTCATTTAGTGTTTTCTAATAGCGAAACGTAAATTGTTAAAACAAAAAAAAAACTTTAGCGTTCCTTTCGCTTACCTTTCCTATAATATTAGGACTAACCTTAGGCTATATTTCATATCATAGTTCTTCCAAAACCATTAAATTTAAAAACTAATTCAATAATTTGAATTACTAGGGAAATGTTGACTAACCCTAAACTGTCACTTTGACAATGACATTTCTTTGTTTTACACTAGCTTTTGCCCGCGGCTTCGCTCTGGTATCCCTTATTTTATTCCCATGGGGGTTGAGTTTGTCAAAATCCTATTTAAACGGACATCTTCATCATAGTAGCTCCAATCTTTAATTTCAGTTCAATCAGTCGAAAATCTCAGAAGATTTATACAAACTTTCATCCCCTATTTTATCCCCTTAGGGATGGAATTAATCAAAATCCTTTCTTAGCGGATGCCTACGTCATAACATCTACCTGCATGCCAAATTTCAGCCCGATCCGTCCAGTGGTTTGGGCTGTGCGTTGATAGATCACTATCAGTCAGTCAGTCAGTCAGTCACCTTTGAGTTATATATATTTTGATTTTAGATCTCAAATTCGATTTTTCGGTATAAATTAACGTTGCCGGCCGTTAGTGCCGTTGGAAATAACGCCGTCTTGCCGTCCTGTCGACGTTTGTCAGTGATAAATTTAAGATTTTGTTTAAAAAGCAAAACCGAAAAAACCGGTTTTGGTATCATAAAAAGCCCGGTTTTCAAATCAGTCGGTTAACCGGTTTTTTCGGTTATCCGGGTATCCGGTTTGCATGCCCTAGCTGACACACTGCCATGTTCCTTAATAATACACAAATCATTAATTAATTATTAACAATAAAAATAATTTTGTTACTCTGTTTTGTTGTTGTGTTGTGTATGTTTTTGAAGTTGTTGTGTTTGAAGAGAACTTCTGCCCATCCAAAGTCAAAACAGTGAGCTTCCAAAACCAACTGCATCAAAATTCAAGTCCAATCAACAGCTGCATGAACATTTATGTCCAATCAGCCCGCCTTCTTACACGATGACGGCAATATTCCCCATATTGGTCAGAGCAGCAATCAACGTAACCGCTGCATCTGCTGTCAAGCTTATAATGACAAGCTGTGTGCGCCATGGGATTACTTATTGGTAAAAATTATGAACTGTTCCATAATTTTCTCTGCTATTTAACCCCTTTTGGGGGAAAAATAAAAAAATCATTATACATACAGGCTTAATTTAAAGTCTTTGGCAATTTAAGGGGGGGTTTAAGTAAGGTACCCACAAATATATGACAACTTTACAACACAACTTACAACTTTTCAACTTTAGTTTTACTATTTCCATAGTAAAACTTGATTCATGTACTCGAAAATATAAAAAAAGAGATTTTAGTCTTAAATCAACAGTGACAAAAAAAATCAGTAGTGAATTAATTCACCCATGTATAAGTAACTGTTGGGCAACTTTTTCAACCAAAGGTTTTTGATTGCACGCTGCCTGCCAGTGAGTCAATTGAAGTTTGCGAAAATAGAAGTCTGCTTTATGACAAAT
The DNA here is from genome assembly GCA_932526535.1 of Caradrina clavipalpis. Classification (NCBI taxonomy): domain Eukaryota; kingdom Metazoa; phylum Arthropoda; class Insecta; order Lepidoptera; family Noctuidae; genus Caradrina; species Caradrina clavipalpis. The sequence goes on from OW052108.1 coordinate 4,220,460, forward strand.
TATGATTGATACTTACATCCAGTACGGATCAGTGAGGCTGGGAGCAGCTCCATAGTGTGGAGCCAGATGGTACGGACTCACGTAATTAACCATTGGAACTGCATACATTTTATTTTGATCACTACAGAATTTATTATTTATTTATTTAGCCGTTATATTATCTATTCGTGTTGCTGAAAATGGGAAAATCTATTTGTTGCATTGGTTTCTTGTGTTATTTATATTGTAAAGTGACTTACGATGTTATTTTTCTATTGTTATTATAAATATTTTTTTCTCACCTAAAGCCAAAAAAGCTAACTAATCATTTTTGGTAAAGTACTACAAGTCACACTAGGTCACCAAAATTTTGGAGGCGTGCTATATTGTAGACAAGTCAGTCGGTAGTCTTAATGATTTTCTCATGTCAGATCAGCATCTTCATAGTATCTAATTGTACAGAACAGTCAGTCAGTTATCGAAGAATATTAGAGAACCCTACGTAGCGTACTTTTTTGCACATCTCTTTAATTGAATATCTATTGAGATGTAGCCCTTCACTAACACGACGATATAAGTACCCAAATCCCTACCTACTTCTTACGTCGATTACAAAACTACTTATGTAAATAGGCATAATAGTCAACAAAGTTTAACGAAATGGACTTCGCTTTGACGACAAAAACCTGAACATTCCACAGCTTTTGAAAACGCCGCCACCGTCACTAAATACACTCGAGTTGACAGAAAGCCGACAAGTCCCGATCTTAACCGAATCGAATTCGACAATAGTTCCACTTAGCGGCCCACAGATGTCGTTAGTGCCCGCTGCGCCCGCGCTGCGCAACATGCACAGATTAGAAATTTGTATTCGTACAACAGAACTTGCGCTTGAAAAAGTATTCTATATTTTGCATTATTTTTATTTTATTTTTACTACACGCTATATTTTTTTTAAACAGTCGTTCCCTTTCTTGTAATTATATGGTTGTGGGTTCAAATCCAGGCAAGTTCCAGCGTACCTTTTTCATTTCATAGTACCTACATGCGTGTACTTTCTAAGATAATCTTGGCTACCAAGGACTTGACTGATTGCTTTCCTTCACCCATCGGTGAAAACATCATGTTGAAGTCTGAAATGGCCAATTCTCCTTGAGCAATGGAAATCAATGCTCGTGCTTTCTCTGATAGAGATTAGACTAGGCTTTTGCCCTGCATTGGGGCAATATAGGCTGGTATAATGGTATTATCATTATTATTTTTTTTACATTTATCAAGTTGTTTTCTTGGTTTAATTAATTTACTTAGCTAGGTACCTACGAGTACTTCAAGCATGAGTAACTCATGTCGACATAATGACATGCCTACGCATCATACAAAAGTACCAATTGGGCCGTTACATTAAATACAAACTACTTATCGTAAGTACAACAATGATAGCAAGCCCAAGGGGGGTAAGCACGGTGATTGGTTAAAAAACTGCGGCTCTCACAAGTAGAAACGAATAAGAACGAATGTTTTTTCTGTCGCCTATTTAACTTGATTATTTACGCAGCTACTTTGATGTTTGACTGTACCGTAGTGTGTGAGGTAGAGTAGTTTTGATACTTGGTAGATTTTTACAATGTTTTTTATTTCTATCAGTCTTTTTTTTTTTTTTATTTTAGTTTTTTCAGAAAATTGAGTTTATCATTGAAATTTTCTTAAATAACACTACTAAATATTTTTTAAAGGTTTCACTTCATCAGTTAAAAAATCTTAATTTATTCATAAAGCTTAAAAAAAAAGTAATATATTATATTTAACTAGCTTCTGTCTGCGACTTCGTCGTCAAGTATACTTACCATAAAACAGCCTTATATAAAACTTGGTAATATCGTAATAGCTTTTAATCAGTGGAAGAATTTCTGTAATAGGACCTTTTCCTTCCAAAGATTGTTTCCTACAAATACAAAAGCAAACACACTTTGCTCTCTTTAAAATGATAGTATAGAAGTATAAATATCCATTGTTAAAGATTGGATACTAAATAGTCTTTCAAAGTCACAGTCCAATCAACCAGCTAAAATGACAAACTCAACTTAAAAAATGTTAAAAGAATTTACAAGCAAACGATCAAAACCTCTCGCTCCACAAACAAATTGACCAATCACAAATCGATGCCGGTAATCGGATCGATTTACTTTTACACGATTCGATTCCTACTCGTTCCCGATTGTTTCCGAATCGCGGCGAGTTCAAACGACGCGAGCTACTTTCGTCATGGAAACCGTTGGGCGGAATTAAAAACTTTTTGTTGTGAACCTATTTAAAATAGTTCCTTTTTTGAACTGGCGAATTGGAATAGAAAAAAGTGTGGAGTTTTAATAGCTGAGCTTTGTCATTTTTATTTATAATTTGTTTTGCTTTATCATGATGTAAAAATATAAATAAACTAGCTTTTGCCCGCGACTTTGTCTGCCTGTTTTTTTTTTACCTACGTTAAGTTAGATTTTTGGTTCTAATTATTTATTCCATAAGTAACTGCCTCGTTGGCCTAGTGGTCCTAAGCACGACTGCTACTCTAGAGGTCCTGGGTTCGATTCCCAGGTCGAGCAAAAAGTGATATTGGGTTTTTCTATGAAATTCTCAGTAGCAGCTCGGAATTTGGATTTGTGCCCGGTTAATGGCAATAGGCTCGCCCCCTATTACATGGGACCTAAATATACCGGCGAACTGTGGGTGTACATTGGTACACCTCTGCCTAACCCTTCGGGGAATACAGGCGTGGTGGTATATATATCTGGGCATATAAACAAAAGAGTTTTTCCTAACCTACATGAAATTCCGGAGATTAGCGGGATTAAACTAACAAACAAAAATGTCTGCAGCTTTATTATATTAGTATAGATAATTTAATCCAAGAAAGAATAGTAAGTCTTTTTACCATAACATAGAATTACCTATCTGTAGGGGCCTGTTTTGTTTTCCCAATCAACAGGGAATGTCTGACGAACGACTATTAATTTTAAAAACACAATTTAACTTAATGTTGTTGATTGGGTTGCTGTTAAACTATACACATTTCCACTTGTCCATATAGTCTACTTACTACTGCAATCATATATCTACTAAGTTTATAGATACGTATGGTACACACACTATTTCAGTAACACTGATGTCTCTTGCTCGTTCTTATCCATAGAAACCTACCTACGTTTTGGAACGAGCAACTACCTTTAACTGTCTGAATGACCTAGTCCTTGACTATTCCTTAAAAAGTGCCTCTAAATAGTTTCATTGAAATAAATGCTTTGACTTTGAACACATTAAAGCTGAACTTGATATTTTAATTGTAAATCGTTCTCAACTTTGCAGTAACCCAATTAGCAATTTAACAACGTTCAATTAGGACAAATCAAGAGCCTTTTTATACCCCTAATTAACTTCATCCACATTACATACATACGTATTCAGAAATCCTTAAAAATTATTTACGCATTCAACACGTCAATACAAATGTCTTCATTAACTTAATGTCGAACGAACTCCAAGTAAAAACAATGAGAACTCCCACATCGCGAGTTTCCGAGAAAACTCCCCGAAAACGTCAAATTCCACAACTAATCGAATAAGGAGACGACAATCGAAACGTTGCGAATAAGCAATCGATCACCGTACGTCACTTTACATTTTTAATACGTTAAAAACAAACCTTTCCAAATATTTGGTATATTTTAATGTGAAAGTTAAATCGATAAAAAATTTGGAAATCGACTAAGCGTACGCACTACTTTAAATCGATTACGAGTCGCAAAAAGTTTGGTTTATTAAAGTTCTGGCCGCGGATGCCGAAACTTTCTTCAATTTTCGAATTGGGAACGCATAGGCCTGCGCTCGCCGCGGCGTTCCACGTGCTAGTGAGGTGACATGCACGCACCCCGGAAAATTCGCGAGTCCCCCTTGCAAGTTTATACGCATCGCAGTGTGCGAGGGACTCCCTAATCGAATAACAATCGTAATTGGGGGCGCTATTAATGAATCATTAATTCGTGTTGAGGAATGTTGCGATGACTTTTGACTTGCGGTTTGTGAAGTTTAAACAGCAAACTTTTGATTGGATAGATTAAACTTAACCAAATAATTTTACTTTGTTTGAAACTAGGTACAAACCATGATTTGGTTAAGAGAACATAAGAACTAAAGTAATAGCGTTAACATTATTTCTGTGAAAAAAAAAATATCATCTGCTTAGCCTTTTCCCATATATTGTGGAATCGGCAGGGGGGTCTCATACGACCAACATCCAAATTCTGGGCTGCTGTTGAGAAATTCCTATTGGAAAAACCTTCCATCCAAAAAATATCATGCAATCGTGTTTGTAACCTTATGACCAACGGAGCATCCTAATTCCAATATCAAAGCAACAAACCAAAAAATATAAATATAAAATTGAGAAATTCAAAACCAGATCACGACCACACGATCATATTTAATAAATTCAAAAATAAGCCGAAACAAAACGACGAACTACATCAAACTTGATAGCACAAATACCAACAAAATCTTTCACTAGAATGACAGTCACGGAGTCACTAACTCGCATTTACTGACTAAACAAAGGACCAAACTGACAAAAATTCCCCTCACAACCGGGGAATAATTTTCCAATATGGCAATAATATGACACAACAGTGGCAACACCGCGTGAATAATAAATATGGCGGGGACACGCGCGGCGCGTACGCTCAATTATTTACACGCAAATTATGGAAGTAACATGCGTGTAGTTTTGTTTTTTGGATGAAAATATAAGATGGGTTGCTTTGGAGAAATTGGGGAATGTAGGGCACTGTCCAATATCTTGGCTAATATGTTGTATACCTAGTTCTCGAGGAATTGTCAGCCTGTGTATGAAAGTAAGTATAGTAAATAAATTACAAGAAACCTCACTAAAAATCTTTGGTAATAGAATAAAGCTGAAGAGTTTCTATAAACTCGCTAATCTTTGGAAGTATCAGTCGGATTCGAAAATATATTTTTACATAATAATATCATCATTTTATTTCGGATTCTGCGAGAAATCCATAGATTGTTAGCACCCATTAAAACTTAAATAATCATGTTAGTAGGTTAGACATACATGATAGCCAGATTCATGAGGAATACTGTAGGCCTTCTAACATCACGCTATAACCCACCGGAGTGAAGCAGGAACCAAAAACGTAACTTTACGCGGACAAAAAGACCAAAGGCAGAATCAAGTTATACTCGTACATATAAGCACCATCTATCCATTTCCCACAGTGTACTCAACATTAATGTAACCAGCTAATCACCTTATTAACCGGGTAGTATGCAAATTGATATGGTTGTTGCGAATGAAATGATGATTTTCTACCATTAAGTAATATATTTATCAGAGCAAACATCTCCGCGCCGCCGCAGGCACCGAGTGATTGGTATCGAAGGACCAATGACGTAGGATAGTATACATTTATTTATTTATTATTAGAAACATGTACAATATCACAGCTATTATTATTAAAAAAATAATTTACTGTAGAAATACAAAAAGTCGTATATTATAATAGCCAGATTTATTAGATGTAGGCAACATAACGCTACGACCTACGGAAACGGATTATAGCTATTACTTAACATAAAATAATTTCATAGTAGATGAAATAAAATAATTTATCTTTACAATAAAAATAAGAAAATAAATGAGTACAATTACCAAACAAATAATTATTATAATAATATAAAGCTGATAAGTCTTAGTTGCTTTGCTTGTTTGAATACTGCTAAAAATTCTTACGTTTATTATAAAATGCTGGACGAAAAATGAATTAATCATTATTCTCTAAATTGTGTCTTCATGGAAGTCATGTATACCATGAAACAAATGAAATTCTTTAAGCAAACGAATTGTCAGAATCAATCGTTCCTGAGATAAAAGCGTTCAAACAATAAACCTAACAAACAAACTCCCACGCTTTGTGATATTGAAGTAGAATTAATTAAAGCAATTTTTGGAGTGTAAGTACGAATATTTTTCACACGTAGCATTTTACAAATCCTTATGTAGCTCTACCCCATACGAGCCTCCTACATCATTGGCATCCCATAATGCGATGCGCGCGTTCAACGATGTTAGATAGCGAAAGGATAGTCGGTTCGATTACTGGAACCGTACTGTGGTACTTTTTGTGCCAAGATTTAATATTGATGCCTTTTATTACGAGTAACTTTACTCATTAATTAAACGATAATGTCGAGTTTTTATCAGACATTGCTAGAACATTTTAGATGTTTCTATTGTGTTTTTAGTTTTTTCTTATTAACCGTAACATTACGACTAATTGTAACTTCGATTGTGCTATGTTCTTGGATCTTTAATCTTATGCATTTAATGTCAGGTGTATAAATAAATAACTAGCTTACGTCTCGCGACTTCGTCTGTATAGAGGACTGAATTAAGTCTTATGTTATCCCACGGGAACACAAAAATGGGATAGAAATTATTCCATGTCTTAAGCTAGACTTATATCTACGTAGTGTAACAGGACACATCGCATTGCTGTTAACCCATGAAAAATAATAATAATAATAAACCATCACGCCTGTATTCCCCGAAGGGTTAGGCAGAGGTGCACCAATTTAGGTACACCCACAGTTCGCCGGTATATTTAGGTCCCATGTAATAGGGGGCGAGCCTATTGCCATTAACCGGGCACAAATCCAAACTCCGGGCTGCTACTGAGAAATTCCTAATGGAAAAACCCAATAACACTTTTTGCCCGACCTGGGAATCGAACCCGGGACCCCTTGCCCAACCCATGAAACTAAATGATAATAAGGAAAAAAAGTACCGCGAAACAGTTTTTGGTGTGAAAAAGCACTGTTTTTAATAGCGTTGCCTAAAGCACACAGTTTGCTATTGGGTGCATGTAATTGCACAGGGGTTATGGGTTATGGTAATGGTATATAAAGTTGAGTTATAATTTTTAAATTTATATTTCTGACTTAGTAAATTCTTGTAGCTAAATATATTATGCAAAGTTGCACACAATTATTTAAAAAAAAATTGAACGGAAACTCATTCTGGCAACTTTGACACCAATGAAACAAGAATTATATTTAAACAAAAGAAATTCGTACTGAAACTCTTTCGAACAATATTGACAGCGGCCTTCACCCAAAAAAAAAACAAGAACAATATTTAAAAAAAGAACACAAATCCAAAACCCGCCAATCACTTTGTGTAAATTCCGTAATATTCAGAAAAGTCAGGGGTAATGCAATCGTAATATCTGCGGGCCGCTTTACTAGCGCCGTGGGATCTCGTAAAGTGAGGGAACTAATGAGGATTTACGGGGACGCTGAGACGTATGCCAGCCAGGGTGGTACAACTGCGGGGTTTTGTGGGATCTGGGCGGAGATTTGGTTTGGCAAAGTATTGAAAAAATAAAATGTTAATATAGAATACATTCAACCTACGAACGTGATCTAGAAAATTTTGTGTATCTCAGTATCTTATGATGTTAATTTTAATACACAGATATTGTAGAGGTCACCACAGTCTCCATAAACGACAATACTTTAGCAAGAGTTGTCAACCTCGTAAAAATTCTTGACGACTGGCTATTTTGTTTATAGTCAAATAAAAATAAGAATAATGTTTATTTAACAGGGCTACACTAAAATAATGACAAAACGATTATTCGAATAAAAATACAAAAACTTAAAAGCAATAAATGATGACTTTTCAAAAATTAAAAAAAAATCTTCTACTGCGACAACAAATTTGAATAAATTAAATTGTAATTAACAAGCGTGATTAATATCTAAAGGTTATTTATTCAGAACCATTCGGATATTGGAGGGATTACAAATATCATATTATTATCAAGATTTCATCCTAAAGGGATAAATCTATCACAAATCAATATGACAAAACTGACTAAGACTACCAACCCCTGTCTTGTCAGTACAATAGGTACCTAGCTACTCAGTGATGCGTCTGACATGCGACCCTCACACATTTTATATTTTACCTCCTGCCTTTTATTGTGCACAAGGGTGACTAATGTTCATTGTTTTACAAGACAATGCAAAGGAAAAACAGTCACATTTCCAAGGAAAAGTTATTTATGGACAAATGTAAAAGAATCTCTTGGAAAATAAATCTGTTGAAATGCAGATCCCTTCGGTATATTTCACCAATCAACTATAGTGGCACCATCTTAGTGTGACAATTGTGGTCCAAAAACGCTTTCAAATAACGGGTGTTTAGAATTAGGTTTGAGTCTATGGTAAAACTTCCACCTCGGATCTATTTTATACAAAAAATACATTTGAAGTGTCTGTTTATGATGTTTAAAGAACAGTCTCTTAAAAACTACTACTACTTATGTCAAAAACTCATTAATTTGTTTCCTGTTAGTCCCGGCTAATCTCCGAAAGGGCTGGATCGATTTTGACAAGAGTTGCACTAGCATATATCTATTACTAAAGGAGTAACTTAATTTAAAAAAAAACCTGCAGTTAACTGACATTTAATCGAACAATCATAAAAAAAAAAACATAACAATAATGCTCAAACTAAATGCTAAATTGTGCAACACTATTTTCCGCCGTGCGGTTTCGTCCGCCAATAAGCGTAATTTTATAACAGATATGGTTCACATTTACATGAAGTTTACCCCATAATGGTACTCAAGAGATTTAAGACGACATTACGAAGGATTTTTGAGCGAAATTTTGGAAATTTTATGGTACTTTGTGGTGGCGGTATGGTGCATTGTGAGGTGAAAGATTAAGTTAAAGTACTTTTAGGATTTTGCGGGATAAATTGAGTTTAATTGAGTGGAGTAGGTAGCCTGTTTTGTTACTTCTGCATTCAACTGTACAAGTCTTTTGAGCAAAGGCGGATCTTCATTTGTTTTTCTAGTTATTCTATTAGATGTTACCTGAACTCACGACTATAGTGAAACGCCTATTCCTTATAAATAACCTTTTGTTGTTAACCCTTGGCCTTTTGTTTTTAACTGTAATTCTTGTAAATGTTTACAAAGACATCTTGTAACTTCCACAATTATTATAATTAAATCAAAATGATATTTGAAACACAAACTTAACTGACAAAGTGATAGTAACCAGGAAGAAATATTACCATCACTCATTAAACTTTTACATTCAAAAATTTAGCTCTTAATTTACCTTGAATTAACAAAAACTTCAAACAAAAAACATCATAAATAAAATTACCATACTTAACCTCAACTTAAACTAATAAGTTTCTCAATTTAAGTGGGAAGTTGCTTCGCCGTAACTCTTTTAGCTAAGTTTAATAACTTCGCGTCAAGTTGTAGTTAAGTAACTCTTAATTACAGTACCGCAGCTTAATTATAGCGGAATATCCTGAGCGTAATTTGAATGCTGTGTGAGTTAGTTTTAAAAGTCACCTTACAAAAAATAAGAAATAATTTGTTGGTCCTTCAGTAGGTACGCTACTTTTAAATTGTAAGGATTTTACTTAAAACTCATATAATTAAATGAACTACGTCAAATTAATTATGCTGAATGTGTTACAATAATATCCAGAAATAATAGTTCAATGTGTTTTTAGAAGGAGCTCTTTCTACAAAGGACCACTTACGCCAAAAACTATTAATTAAATAACTAATTGCAAATTGTGTATAACTTTGTGTTATTTCAACCTCGTAGATTTAGTTAAGTTTAAATGTATCATCACGCCTGTATTCCCCGAAGGGCTAGGCAGAGGTGTACCAATGATTGTACCACAATTCGCCGGTATGTTTTCTAAGTCCCATGTAATAAGTTGCGAGCCTATTGCCATTAACCAGGCGCAAATCCTTACTCCGTGCTGCTACTTAGATATTCCGTCACCATCACGCCTGTATTCCCCGAAGGGTTAGGCAGAGGTGTAAGTGCCAATGTACACCCACAGTTCGCCTTTATATTTAGGTCCCATGTAATAGACACTGAGAAATTTCTCCCAATAAGACTTGCTCGACCTGGGAATCGAACCCAGGACCCCATGGTCATCAGTCGCACTTGCGACCACGATACCAACGGGGCAGTTAGGAATCTTATTATTACCCATTCGCAAATAAGACCTCCATACAATACAAAATGCTAGATTCCAGACATTATTCATCCAGGCCCTTAACCTAGGCCATGTTCAAGCGCGGCCTAACGGGGTATATCAGTCACAATTTAAACAAAATACGCATTGGGACGATTTGATCCAGGCCGTACCGGCTTCGTTACTCAACCTGTAGGGTCTGCAAATAAATGGAAAAGAGGATTTGTGGAAAATAAGAAAGACTACTTTTTATCAGTAGTCTTGGTGGAGTAGCCGTCAAATTCGAAGATTCAATTAGTTAGACCATTAAAGGCACTTTTGAATGTAATTTAGAAGAAAAAAGAAGTGAATAAAATTGCTCCTTCCAAAAGGTTTCGTTTGAAGAAGAATGGGTAAGAAACTTCATACCTACTCTTTTAAAATAAATGTTTTAGGTACCATTATTTGAATGACCTACAGGTAGTTGTTCCGGGTCTAGTTACTTGTTACATGCGAGTTTATGTTAGCAAAACGCATCTTAGACACAGGAGAAATTCAGTTAAAAGCAAAAAACATACTAACTTACTAGTTAGTATGTTTTTGCTTTTACATAAAGTTATTTAAGTATCCAGTTAAGACCGTTGTCTGATAGACTTCAACTCATTAATCTAAAACCAAAACCACCAGCTTCTTTCCACAATATAATTTGCGAACCTTATGCACCCAGATATAAAGTAATAAGTCGGTAAAAATGTGCATACAATGGGTGCATTTGAAATGCAAAGCGCAGGCGCATTCAGGGGTCGAGCCTGGCCGTCACTCACTCGCCATTATGTATCGCACTTGCTTCAAGTAGGTATATGTTGAGGTTTTAGGTACCTATAGTCTGGTTTTGTTAAGTGTTAAGTTTTTGCATATTTGAAACCTAATTTGTTGTAAATTAAGTTGTGACGGACTTCAAGGTAAAAAAAAAAGGAAAAGAAATACATCTTGAAACAAAGGCCTATCAATCTCTACTATGTATACTCATCATCATCTTCCTGCCCTTATACCATGTTACTTGAGGTCGGTGCAACACGTTTTTTTCTTCCATGCCGTCCTGTCGACCGTCATGCTATCACTGACTCAAACTGACATAGTAGAGAATGATATGAAAGTGCCTCATCTTTAAACTAATATTATAAAAAGATAAAGATTTTGATTATTTTTTTATTTTCTGTTTATATTTTGTTTGTAACATTTTCTCCGGAATCACTGGTCCGATTACAATCGTTATTTCACTGACGGCCAGCTACACTATTGCCAAGTGATATGAATTGTGGTATATTGGCTTCCACAAACACGAAGTCATCGACAGAAACTAGTGATTATAAAAAAAGGACCAAGGTCATAATTATTAAGAACTAATTGGATGGAAAGACACCATTCTTGCAATTTACCTACCGATAATCTATGGACAGTGCTACTAAAATTCATAAAACAATTGCCCATCCTTAGTCCATCCTAATAATTAATTGAATGAAAATCGTTACTCGCACTTGTTACCAAAGAAGTTTCTGCATACCTTAACATTTCATGAAAATACACAAAATCACACTCGATCCTACATCAACAAAGAACAAAAAATATATGCAACTTAGTGAATATTCATACACCAGTTAATCCTTTAAACGCCAATCATACACGGAAGTAGGTACTTCAGTAATATTGCAACTTCGAGATAAAAAATGCAAGAATCGCATTGTTTATCTTCATGCATATGCAGGCGTCCAAGACCTGTCTCGTCGTACAGTCGGTTGTCAACATTATCTGACCCACCCTAAACACAAACGAAATTGGACCCTCTGCCTATGATAATAAGGTTTATTCAATTTATATGAGCTTATCAGTCAAGTGCTCGAGAACTCGACGAATACAGACACGCATAAACCCACCCAACGTTGTCGGAGCCACCGGCATTATATCATTTTGTTAAGCTATTTTAATCATTATCTCGTTGACATTAAAGTTTAAAACCTTTTAAGTCACCCTACATAATTAGAACCCAATCTTTAATTTCGTGGAGTCTTAACAAGTTCTTGTGGCTTAGCGGTTTGATGTTGGATTGCCGAGGAACAACATGTGGGTTCGAAAACACAGGCCACCTGTTATCAGTTTCTTTTTTAATTTGATTTCATTTCTACAATATTGTTTGCATTATTAAAGAACGACCAATATGTTTTACGCCTAATAACTTATCTTGTAAACAGGTGGGTAAATTAAAAAAGTTTAAGTTCACATATATTAGCTTCGTGAGGTAGATAATAAATTCGTCTACATTATGTGACAAAAGTTACACTACGCCTATTAGCAGTGACTGCGCACACACATTTGTAAATCGTTTCGCATTACTCGTTAAGTATTTTTAAGCAATTTGGTGTAAAAAAGCATGTCGCAGCTTAATGACTATACCAAACATAAAATCATAATATATTTTTACATGAGCAGAATGTTGGAATTAGAGAGATTGGTCGTCGTCTTAATATAGCAGTAAGTGTTTTTTTTTATACCTATTTTATTTAATTGATTGTGATTAATGAACGCGTAGTTGGCTATTTTACTATTACATTTTCAAGTTACATAAACGGTTCCAAAAATGTTTTTTTTTTTGTTTTAGAGAAATACGACTGTAGCTAAGACGTTATGGAGACAAAGTAAATATTCAGCGGATTCGTCCAGGGGCAAAAAACATCAAGTATAGTCCCGAATGCGATTGCCCATAAGTGTAACCGCAATAAAACACGATATTTCAGTGGAAACAGTGAGAAGGCATTTACACGCTGCTGGAATAAGGAATTATTAACCGGCACAGAAAATAGCATTGAAGAAGAAGGGTCCGTTTTGCCCAGGAATATTTAAATTTTAATTGGGAAGAAAATATTGTGATCTTCACTGATGAAAAAAAATCATTTAAATCGAACAAAAATGAACGTAACAAGGAACGGTGCGCCATCACTCCGCTACTAATTAATCTAGGATATTTTTAAACACACCATGTAAGTAAATGCTCAATGGATAGATTGTTAAACCATTAAAATGTTGCCAATTACGTGGTGATGTTATTGTTATAAATAGATTTTTTCTATTTAAATGACATGTTTATTCACTACATATAGGCAGCTATAAATCTGTAAAGTATTTCACAGATGAATAAATTTTTTTCTCGATAACAAACTTTCAAGCATAGACATGCCTTTTTTAATGTTTATAAATGGTTAGATTTGATTATGGTATACTCATATAAATTGTTTATTAATTTGGAAATATGTGAGCATTTACTTACTTTATCTTACCTAAGTGTTTTAATGAAATAATAAACATTTTAAATCTGCAATTGTTTAGTTTTATTTCTATGCGTTATCCATTAAAGAAATGTAAAAAAAAGTATAATTAAATAATTAAAAAAGACACCTGAGCAGAAGCTATATTTAGGGTAAACTTGATTTCGAACGTAAACAACAATTAGTGACCACAAGACTAAAGAATTTAAACCATATAGTATACTTTAATAAAGTTTATTCTTGCACAGCACAAGCAGCCAACCTTATCCTAGTGCAAATAGAATTTTGTATTTTATCCCTTCATTATTTAATCACTCCATTAAGACATGATAAAAAAAACTACCTATAAAATAGAAAAAAATAAATTGTAAAGAGAAGTTGTTTTTGCAATTTAGTAAGGCAAGGTAAAATATGTTTGCGCGTTGTCACTGCATACCCTTAGTTAGTAGCATTTGAATACCAGTTTTACAATGAATACAAATATTTATTTTTCAACTACCCACTTAATACAAGTTATGCCAAAATATTACCATTTTAGAAACTTTATATTTGAAGATTATCCGTCTATAGTTCTTTACAATAATACAAGAAATACTTTTAGAATAAATTCTAAATTGAAAGCAAAACAATATCTTCGTCGCGGGATTTGATCTCGCAACTTGTCACTCTCAGTCTTACACACAGACCACGAGACCAGAGTTACTTGACCGAACTCATTAAAATAAGCTATTACACTTATTATATTATAACAAGTTGTTATAAGATTTAACCCAATGCTAACGTGATAAAGGATCAAATTTGCGTGTGTGTATTATTATTGTATTTGTTCGTTCTCAGTTCTCGAACACTTGACTGATAACCTCATATAAATTGAAATTAAACCTTATTTTCATTGCCAGAAGGTCCAATGTCGATTGTGTTTAGGGTGGGTCAAATAATGTTGACAACCGACTGTACTAAAACGAGAAAAAAAACGACGGGTTGCACTCCAGGAGTGCCGGCAGAAGTGAAAACTTGAATATAAATTCGTAAGATTTTCGATCAGGTCACGTGTCCTGACGCGAGTTTAACATTCTTTACCCATTCCAAAACAAGTGCACAACGCCGCTTACGAATTTTCGATTAAGGTCACGAGTCCTTCCTGACGCGAGTTTAACATTTTTTACCCATTCCAAAAAAAGTGCACAACGCCGCTAAAGAAGTTTTCACTTCAAAAAAGTACAGTAAAACCTCGATTATCCGAACTAATTATTACCAAGACTAGTTTAGATAATCAAAAGTTCGGATAATATAAGTTGAGTTTTTTGGGATAAGATCAAACAAAAACAACACCTTTTCATTTAAAAACTGTAGTCTATTAAAATGTGACACACATATATTAACGTTTAAATACAAAACACCTAAAAAAAATCAAATGCTTTTCGGTTAATAAAATAGTCAATTTTTAATTGACGAACAGCTGCAACGTGTTTCAGCAACAAATTCTCGCTTATGTTCGGATAATTGAGGGTTCGGATAAAGTAAGTCAGCGTTCGGATAATTGAGGGTTGGGGTAATCGACGTTCGGATAATCGAGGTTCTACTGTAATCGACATTAATCATATTTAAAAACAAACAAACTGTCGGTGTGCATTGGTACACCTCTGCCTTACCCTTCGGGGAATACAGGCGTGATGGTGATGGGTACATTAATAATACTATTGACGTATTGTGTGACAGTTTGAAAGTTGTAACGTTCCCAATCTGCATGTTAAGTGAGGCATAATGGTGATTTACATTTGTACAGAAAACCTCTTTGTGAGACGTCTGAGTCAGACGGACAGTGTGAAAACGTCGGTCGACGCCCTAAACAAAGCTGTTAGCCGGGTAATGTTGGGGCATTAGATACTGTGGAGGAGAAAGGCAAATAGTTTTTCGATCTGCAGAGTTTTTCTAGTTATTGCTCCGATACTTAAAATGCTAGTTTATTAAACAACCATGAATTTAGATAACTAACAACAATGATTTTGTTGTTAAACCAGTTGTCATGTCACTCACTATATTGGGTATTGTTCTTTTAACACACTATCATATTGCTTGACTAATATGCCCCTATTACATGGGACCTAACCACACCGGCGAACTGAATACGTGGATATACATTGGTACATTTCTGCCTAACCCTTCGGGTAAAACATGTTATGTTAATTTTTTCGTAAATTTTAACTAAATAGTTAAGTATATCTCCTCTTTCTTCAACAGCAAAAGTATCAACTACACAAACATTACCGCGAGCCCACTCACCCGCGGAACTAAACCACTTCTTTCAGTCAACCAGTTAAAGACACTCGAACATTACAACACAATGACAAATATTGCGAGACAACTTACGTCCACCACCATTCTTACCAGCAACTTACAAGTGTCTATTTAAAAAATAACAATCACTATTTACACTGGCAGGTGAAATATTGAGCGTTTGTGAAATTTGGAGAAAACAGTGAATTTTAAAAAGTTCTTTTAACTGAAAATTATTTTTGGTCCTTTGATCCGCAAATTGAGAAAATTGGTGCTGGTTATTTTTGAGCAACAAAATCTTATATGTATAGATAAAAACATAGACCCACAAAACATGTTCAAACGACAGTATCCTGTATTTTGAACATGTTCCTGCTATAATTAATATCATTATCATTTCATTAAAATTGCTAATCTTCAAATCACCAAGTATGTTTCTAGCCATTTTCCCGATTTAATGAGATTATTTGAACTTCGTATCCAAAACATGACGATATTAATAATTTTGTTAATCATTCTGAATCTATAGTACCCTAAAACAAAATCTCCAATGCAGTACTAACCAAAATAACGACCCAAATAACCCAAATTCTTATACGGAAGTGACAGCACTGTAACAAAACGAAGACTTGTTAAAAACAAAGTAACACAACCATTAAAATATATTTACACATTTTTATAGTTCACAGCGTAAAACCACACAGTTAAAAGAATAACTATTGACATAGAACTTACAATTGATGGCGTCAACTCTGAGAAAAGACATATTTATAGAAACACCTGCAAAATAAATGCTGTAGATTTATTATATTATTCTAGAAAACAAGGCCAATATAAATTAGAGTGGATGTTCATATAAGATGCACAGATGTCTGTCCATCCGAAGACATTGTCTATCTACGACTGACGATATTTTAACAAACTAAGCGATCTTTTCAATAAATTATATTGTATGCGCACGCGCATCGGGGAAGAGGAACTGTATAGAGTTAATGTTTAGTTATAGTTTATTTGTAATTTTGACGGAGCTTTTTTCCATACGACTATAGATATTACGACTGGAGAAAAATCTGTTTTTTTTTTGTGAAAGCGTGAAGTAATTGCGCTTATCGAAATACTAAGCCACTACTGCAATTCAAAATTTTTTATCGTTAGTCATACAGCCTTAATCTTAAGATTTTTTAACTGTTTTTATATTATGTATGGAGTTCCAAACAAAATAAAAATAAACAAAAATAATGGCCATGGTTTGTCTCTTGGCTACAATGAATATATCTTAAGTATAGTTTTTTATTACAGTTATAAGGTCAAGTCATAGGTACTTATAATCTGCGGGTTGTTCGAAAGAGATACCGCGCCCCCGGAACGCAAAGGGCACACGAAGGAACATAGATGGTTTTTAGTCAGTAAAAGTCTGACACTCCCTCCCGCCCCGCCCAGGACGGGGGGTCATTTGATGATTTCCCATCTCTAAAAAAAAAAAAAAAAAAAAGGTACTTATAATGTATTACATCATAATTTAAGTGTCACATAGTTGAGACATTTTCCAAATTAGTCATATTTGCAAACATGACATCAAAGTAAAATTAGTACTGACATTTAATTAATATTATCCATCTACCAGTCATATTCTGCTCTTTAACTAATTACAAAATAATGGATCAGAAAAATTAAATAAAAGAAAATTCAACTAATCTACAATATTTCTTTCTTTATCCAAATAAATTACATACACTTAAAAATAATCATCACAACATAGCTCCCAAAATAATTACCCAAGACTTTACAAATAATACATTATTAATTCAAAAGGAAAAAAAAGGCGGTATCATCATCTCCAACTACATCCACCTGTCTCAGCCGGTCAATCGCGCAGTGGAGTCGATGCAAATGGGTGCGCCTGCGCATTGTTACCGCCGATCACTAACGACGATGTCCGAACGCGGTCATTACGCTTGACATGACCGGATCACGGCCGTGAGAATATATACGCACTTGGTTACGTAATTTATTGTATACTCCTTTAGTTTCGAGAAGTATGTCCATGTTATTGGCACCTGTACCTGGCCCTTTGTTTCTGGGGTCAGGATTAACGGTTTGTTGTAGCTGGTATTGTAATGAGGCTGTTACTGATATGGGTAGGCAAATGGCGAAGAGAATTGAGAACGAACAAAGTGTTGGATTCCCGTTTTGGAGACTAAGACACATTTTGGGTACATGAGGAAACGTATTGATAAAGATAGAGATATTAATTAATTTTTTGTTAAATCATATAAGTTCCAACTTGTAGCTATTAAATCGAATTGAATCGGTTTTGTTATTAAGTAGGTGCACATAATGTTGTATGGTAATAATCTAATCGGAGAAAGGAGTCAGTAAAATCTTACAATCCAAATACATTAATTATATATTCTACTATATATTTTATAGATAATTATCTACTTATTCTTAGTTTTATACTTATCCGAAAAATCAAAGTCTGGTATACCTCCGGCTTACACAACAGCACAAATTATGACTTCAACCGTGTAGTAGCGACTCCAGGCAGCGAAACAAATGAAGGTAACAAAAAAAATAAAAGTAACTATAAAAGAATATTGAACTCTAAACATCATAGAACACTACCAAAAGAAACTAAAATCGAAGTGTCACACCAATTCATTCTAGATCTAGCCTTTAAATATAACGAAACAGCCGGCTTGCGAGCAAAAACTGTACGCTTAACAAAAATCGAACGGCGAGCATCGCTGCGCTGCGAAGAATCTGACGGGGGCCAAAAACACAGAATGCAACAATGGATGGATAGTATCTGACCATTTTGTTATTTGTATGTCCGATGAGAGGTTTGTGAACAGTGTTAGTGACTGTAAAAACGTTTAATTGTCGATTTGTTAAGATTCGGTGTCTGATTCAGAAGCTTGGCTGAATGTGAGTCATATAAGTGCTAATGTGAGTATTTGAGCTTAAATTTTATCGGTTACAATCTACTTGCTTCTCTAACTTCTTATACTTTTTTGGATGATTCAGCTGTTTCATGAAGGAGATATATTTCAGATGAGCTTTTTTTCGTGGGAAAGTCTTCATGGATACTCTCCGTCTGGGCGGAAAGGACGGTTATGTCAAGACTCATACTGACCCCCGAGAAGGTATTCGCTTGACGCATAATCGTTGTACCCGACTGATTTTGAGTTCAAACCAAGTATCACAATTAAATTGAATTTTGAGTTCAAACCAAGTTTATCAAACCCTGCTCTTTTCACATTTGACTTGGGGTTGGCGCAACAAGTTTTCTGCTTTCATTTCTTCCTGTCAACTTCTTGCCATTGTATGATCTTTTCTGTTTGTGATAGATGTATTTATCTAGAAAACAACCGCAACGATTATTGTGTCAATGTTAAGAGTTGTAATATCAAATAAAAATCAATTTCTCGTAGTGATATATCAACGCGTCTTATTACATTGTCAAAGTTAATTATATTGTGAACATAAGCCTACAATACCTTTTCAGCATTTTTATATTTCCTTTTTCAAAAAGCAACTTTAAATCAACCCACAAATAGAATGACAGCTATAGTTTCTTTTAAATCCTTGCCTTGTAACCGATCATTCCCATGTCCCTTCAAACGTATCAAAGATCCCATTTTTTGCGCCAACCATCATTATACCTTAGACCAGACATATCTAGAGCTGAACACAGGAAAATTCTATATTTGAAAAAGAAAAAAATATATCACAACTTTTCAAACCAGAATGTTACCAGGACATGAAATTAAAATCTTTACAGAAAGATATAAGACCATTCTTGATGTTGACAAAAAAGGTAGTATACCTAGTGTCCTATTCTCAACGCATTTCCAAGTATAATTGCAGAAAAAAAACCGATACGTAGAAACCAATCAATTCGACGACAACGGAATAAGCCTTATTATTTTTTTCTTTTCGATAATAAGCACCGTCATGAAGGAGCAAATTAACCAAGGCATTTTGCTGTCAATCTCGGCCTTAAAGATTTACTACTAAAGTTGATTATTGAAGACCTTAAGGCGTTTAATAAGTTTGTAAAACAGAAGGCTTAAAGTATTTTATCCGGTAATTATCCAAGGGATAATTCCTTTGGTTACGGTGACAATTTTCTCCGATTGTCCGATTGAAACCGGTTATGTTATTATTATTGATTTTATATTGCAACAAATGTATGTGAGAGCTGATAAAGATCGTAATCTTAATCGATTAAATATTAATACTTTAGATCCGCGTGTTGATCTGTAGCAAAAACTATTAATTGCTTTTTCCCTTTGAGGAGTAACATTGTTAGTTGCAGTGGTTTATACGGGGTGTAAAATGATACACCACATAGCTGTTAACTATGCACGCTGTCCATTAAACTAAGTAATATTGAGTAAACAATTTTGCTGGGAAACGACGACAAGGTTGATTTTTGGTGTGAAAAATCACGTTTTTTAGTAAAAAGCAAAAGCTGCATACAGCGGTACCTATAGAGGTCGTGGGGATATTTAAAGTTTAGTTTATAACTTTGACTGTTTTTTCCTTCCATTATTAATTTCATCATTGCTACGTCTCAAGGTTTATCTCCCTCTTCAATAATTAGTCTTGGTACTATCTTTCTACTCTACCCTGCAATTGAGTAGTGGACCAACAAAATCAAAACACACCTTCTCTAAAAAAAACACATAATTTTAGCCCTGAAAACTAAAAAATTCAAAAAACTGTAGATTTAACGTTGCTTTGAAATCAATAATTAGTCAATTGAGTTGGCAAATAAGTGACGTCACAGGTTGCTATTGTCATACAAAATCCATAGGACAATCGCATTTTGACAGGTCATAAAACGTATGTCAATAAAATTGATACTTGGAATTTTGAGGGAACTCGTCGTGATAAAATCTTACTTGACCTAAAACCTACTTGACCTACAATAATAAAATGTAGAAGCAAGGTCAATGTAGCCATTGTACAAGAACTATCAACCTGTAATCCGCGGTACAGTCACCAAAAAAACTATTGAACAAAACAATGCAACTGGCTCATATACAATCAAGTCATAATAACCATATCGTGAGAAATTAATATAATTATTGGTCCTTATGGCTGCAGCGGCCACATAAGGGAGATCGATGGTTGTACAAAAGAGAGGACTGACTTTTTCCAATACGAGTGAGAGAGATGGAAATATTAACGTGTTATTACGGTCAGCAAATTGGCTCGTTTATGTAAAATTCGTCCCGCTGCGCATCTGCTGAATATATTTTGAAATTATTGTGTTTTCTTTTAAATTAAGTTTTATGTCATATTTGAATTTTTTTCTTGGTATTTTCAGCTACATAGATTATTTTCTAATTTGTCATTAATTGGTTTTAGTACAATAGCCAATAGAGCGCTATTGAACAACTATATTCATAATTTATAATTATTTATTGCATCAAATATGGGCGATATACAGGATAAGTTTTTAACCAGTGCGTAAATTTTTTTTGGTAGTTCAGTGTCAGTAATAGAACACATTTCCGTGTTTAGTTAAAAAAAAAAATTTAAAAAAATTTCATCCTTATCCGAGTTTGAAATAAGCAAAACATCCAGGACATAATCTATTCGCCATACTATCAATGAAAACTCGCGGCCGCCGCCGCCGCCCGGGCGCATGGCTGGGGTGAGGGGGCGGGGAATGCGCTAGCGCCGAGTGACAATGAAATATGGTTTTTAAGTAAACATGTTTCGTAAGCGATAACTTTTTTTTTTAGTACTAAGACATATCAAAATAAAATATACGTGTTTAATAAAACGTGTTGAAGTTTATTATGGCAAAATTTACGCACTGGTTAAAAAAATTTCCTGTAGATCTGGAGGCAAATCTATCAACTTTTAGGAACGATCACAATTAAATTTGTCAAAAATGCAAATGTGATTCACCTACATTTTTTTTACATTAGTTGTCGCTGAGATGTAGTTGCAAAAAAATTTTGATATATGATTTAGTAGAGTTAGCCTTGTGGTCTGAAATAGTATGTCTAAATTAGTGACATTTTTGACAGATCAAAGAAAAATTTGTACGATTGCCCCTTGGTCCTTTGTCAATTGGTCCTTTATATTTAATTGTGTCCCATTACCAAAGCAATTACGTGTACTAACAAATACCAACCTATGGTTCAACGACAGTGTCTCGTCGCCAACCAGTCCTTTAATAACCATAGTGCTAAAGAACGATAGATAATATTTTACGAGCCAATATAATGGCACTACATAAATAGTATCGGTGGGAGTTGCAAAACGACATATTTGATTTTGTTTATGGAAGTTTTTAACTGACTTTAAAAAAAAAGTGGAGGTTATATTCGGTTGTATTTTTTACCTTTCAACACAGATCCTACCTTTCAGCATCGATTTGGAAAATTATATATCAAATTGAAATTATAATTATACTTTTAGGTCCCATGGAAATGTTATCAAAATCGGTTCAATAGATTAGTTTTAAATGAAATATTTAAATCAACTGAAAAATATGATAATGTATTGCAATTAATAAAATTGCGTATTTTACTCTCTCGTATTACAATGTCATTTCTGCTGATAATTCTATTATTTTTTATATTATTTAGTTGTTTATTTAGGTTTGAACCACTTATAACCTAAATATTATGTTACCATAATATTTTAATATCTCATACTCCTCCATTGTGGCTTCAAAACGCCTACATCCAGCGCATAAGTAATTCAGAGTTCATAATATTTATTTAAGAGATAACCTCTGGAATTACTGGTACTTTTTATTAATATTATTTTTTTCATATAGAAAGCACAACATAAAACAGCCTATGGCACTCGGCAATAATGAAGTTTTGCATTAATTTATCCTTACCAAACAAAAAGAAACTGCAAGTTTATAAATAATTAAAGATAATTGTATTAGGGCTATCTCTAGCACTTGATTTAGTGTCTATATTACAATGTTAAGACCAATAAATATAAAAATAAAACTACATAAAAATAATTTAATTTTGATAAATTACACATAACTAAAAAAAATCTATAAAACATGACACTTTCAATCATTTAACGCACAAAAAGTTTAACTGCAAAACGCATAAAAATAATAATTTATTTCACAAAAAATTGCTCCCGCGCATTTTCAAAAACGTCCACCGCAGAAGACGAATGGCGTCACCTGTGCCGTTGTTACGGTAAATCAAAATGGCGGGTGTTCTGTCCCTTTCTCACAAGAGGTTAGGACATATGTCTATCCCGCTCCCGTATTTGATTATACCGCGATCGGCTGAGATTATGAGTGCTACCCGCATTTATGCTATTTGATTTATGTTTGTTTCTTTGATCGACGTAGTTTAGTGCAATTTTTATTCAGTAGTACTGATGAGCTGAGGTTTCTTTGTGGGCCAATTATTTATGAAAGGAATCTGTTTGCTATTTACCTATTTGACTTTGTATGAAGCACTAGTAATAAAACTATCTTGTCAAAACGTACTGCTTAATTATAATTCTTCACCAAAAGGTACTTATGAGCTTCACCGAGACTGGCCCAAGAGGTGGTTGGGCGACCTTTTTTATTTTCTTTTTTTCTTTGGCGAGCTTTGGGGATAACGCCGGGGAGTGTAGGATTCTTACCTCACTAAAACCACCCCGGTGAACACCATCAGCACACGGAGAGGGTTCCGTTTCCTCTTAGAAGACCGCACCAGAACCCTCCCTGTGCAACGCTGTTAGGGCACGTCTCTGGGAAGACTGTATAGGGGTCTCCCCTAAGCCTCGCTGTGCACGATAGCATGTGAACACTATGCAACCATCTTCTCTGAGGTCGGTAGCGGAATGACCTAGACTCACAAGTCACACCGCAAGAAAAGAATATTTGGAAATACATAGGGGCTTATGCACAGCTGTGGGATATTATAGGCAAGATAAAAAAAAAGAAGCCCGAGCAACCAGGGCTATCTTTTAATTCCGAGTTACTTGCTAACACAAACCCACTATATTTTAGTAATTCAACTACGTATTAGCAATGAATTCTGAGTTAACTTTTAAGTGCAAGATAATTTGCAATTCTAAACAAATTGCAATTAAAAAAAATACACCAACAATTCAATTCATATCTTAATGTCTATTGTAGGGAAAACAACACTTAAAAGCAATAAAAACAAAACTGACAAGTTGCAAACTGAATTTATACGACGATAAAATTATTTGATGGATTCCAAAGTACTTTGAAATATAGCAGCTGACACATAACAAGTTTTTAGCCGACCGTACAGGAAAAGTGATGATTCATTTATATTTTAATGTCTGTAAACACAATACATATTACGTTGGAACCTATTACGTATTGTAATGAAAACTGTGCGCACGCATTCGTCCCTTCGATCCGCAACAAGAAAGAATTATAAATTCAAATGGAACACAAAGTAATTCGAAAATTTAAGATTACCGCCACAATTAACAGAAGTCAACAATTGAAGGTTGAATAATATTTTTTTAAAGTTAGCCAGCGATGTTGCTAACGGCAGCTGTCAACAAGATAACCAGTTTATTTAGACCTCTATTCGTCAAACAACGCTTTATATTCAGAGGCCATCTTAAGATTGTAATACAATTAACACTAACAATCAAAAAACTTCACTCGTTACCCACCTATTATGAGACATCGATACACGAATCGATTAATTCGCTTATAAAGGTTACGTAGCAAAAAGAATCGATACTACACCCATGTTATTAATTACTAAATTGTTTATCAATCATAATTAATGCACACATGATAAATATTCTAGCCACTTTACTGAGAAGTGGGTAATTTGTAATATTTTTACTTTATTATAGGATGCCATTATAGGCTATTATTTCTGTAAATTCGGTTACATTAAAATCCATTGAAAATAAATGTTTGCGTTTTAATTGGTCAGTTCTAATTGGTTATCTATACTAATATTATAAAGAGGTAACATTTGTTTGTAAGTTTGTAAGTTTGTAAGTTTGTAAGTTTGTAAGTTTGTAAGTTTGTAAGTTTGTATGTAGGGGGTAATCTCTGGAACTAATGAACCAATTTTAAAAATTGTTTCACTGTTAGAAAGCTACATTATTCGTGAGTGCTATAGGCTATATAACATCACGCTACGACCAATTGGAGCGGAGCATCAATGAAAAATGTGGCAAAAACGGGGAAAAGATATTCTTTTTTAGGGCTTTTGTTGCGTGCGCTGCGTAAACGGTTAAAGTTACATAAAAATAATGTATCAAAGAATTGTTCCTCTTAAAATATTCTAAAAAAAAGTCCGCGGTAGTACATGCCTAACTTTAAAGGTTGACTCAGTATAGCCATTTTTATGGGCAGACAATTTGTTTTAAAATAATGCATTATTTGCGAAGGTGTTTTTGTAAACATAGTATTAATCCTTATCAACATAAATACGTTATTCATCACAAGTGTTTAATTTTGAACATAATTGCCCTTTACATCATTTAATTTCAATAAATATCATAGGAGATATCACAGTTTAAAATAACTTCGCAGCAAAATAATGACTCTGCGTGACATTCCGTAGCCTTTACCTCAGTTGCCGCAGAATAACAGATTATAGGCTACATAACATGGCGCTTTGAGCCACGGGAACGGAAAAGTAACCAAAATCCTAACGTAACGCGGGTGATACCGCGGGGCACAAGGGGGTAATCTCTGGATCTACTGAATCGATTTTAAAAAATATTTTACCCAGAGAAAATACGTTATATTATGTAAGTGTTATAGGGTATTTTACATCTCGCTATGACACACGGGAGCGGTAACCCGAGACGTATCCTATAGGGTGAAATAAGCCACGCGAACGAAGTCGCGGGCAACAGCTAGTTATTAATATTTTTGCTATACTAGCCTATAATATCAGTCAATCACTGTACCACTGCAAGGTCTCTTCTCATACAGAGAAGGTACGAGAATTAATCACCGCGCTTGCTCAAGGTAGATTGGCGATTACAGATTTACATTAGCTAAAAGCACAGGTTTTCTTACGACTTTTTCCTTCACCCATGTCTCTGATGTCCTAAATTAACTTAGAAAGTACATATGAAATAAAAGAATCCAAATTGTTCTGTACGTCTGTACTCAATTGCGAACACACAACAATCACGACACTAAAAAATTACAAAAACACAAATCCAAATCTACCTTTATTCCCTAAACCTCTCCCACAATATATGCAAACATGTCATACACTTGCAGGTCTATAATAACATATTATGCGTACGCGCATCGCGCTGTTATGGCCGGCGGTCAGCTAATTTCTTACCATCTGATAACAGCCCGTGATCTCCCCGTAATAAGATATTCTTGAAGACCAACGAACTGGTAGAGGCGTACTTAAGGTTCGAAAATTGAAAATGTTGAAGATTTTGTATTAAGTTGAACCAAAGGACCAAATGATTAAAAGGACCAATTTTTATATTTTTATTTTGAATATTGCACATCACAATATGAATTAAATAGGATATGAAGACCAATCACCAGAGATGCTGAAGATTGAAAAATACGAATAAGTAGTTAAGTTCTTAACAAACCAACCCATGTCAAAATTTCTCCCATTTTTATAAAGTGAGGTTTTAAATATTTAACGCTGAATATTTTAAATATAAATTGTAGATTGACTCATTTTAGAAAGAAGAGCTAAAAGTAAATCTAAATGCTGTAGAAATAAACCTGAAATCAGAAATAATAAAAACCTTACTGGTTATGTGATACAGAGCCAATAGAAGCATAAACCGAGTTATGTAACGGGTATCAACACACTTCAAGTATTTCTTGGAGAAAAAATTGTTCACACGGAAAAATTAAAAGAGGTAGATAGACATTGAGATGAAGAAACGAGCAATAACCAAATATGGGATAAGTGTAGGAAAAAGTAGTAATTGGATTCCAAGCTTATTGTTTTCATAGTAAAAACTTAAAACACACTTCTCGTTGCATGGTTTTTAATATAGTATGTTGACGTAGGAATATGTTGACGTAGGAATGTGTTGCAGTAGGGAAGTAATTACTGAAATGATAGATTTTTAACGCTGTACGCATACATAGATGAACTTAAAGACGTTTTACAATGTCGATTCTATATAGACATAGATATGGATTAGAAATATGAAGATCCAGCGTATCGCAATGTAATTTGAGAGCTGCTAATTTCTTCTTAATGTTATCTATTTTAAAAGGCAGTTAATAAGTTTGGTTTCGAAGGTCCATTCGTACCAAATGCTTAATTTACTCCAATAGAGGGTCAATAACACGTTTACAAAGTGTCACTCATATCTTCGACGTCAATTTAATACTGCACATTATTGAGTTTTTTTATCTGGTCTTTAATTAAATTCAGGCCATAATTGTATCCTTAATAGTTTTAAAATGCTACAGACTACAGCATCAATAATCGCACAGTATAATAGAAAACAATCATATTAATAACCCATACAAGACTTCGATATTAATGCAAATTATAGATTAAAAGACATACTTCCATTAATCAACACTTAAGACATGTCTCCTCTAATAGAATATTAAAGTCTGTACAAAAAGTAAAGCGTAATGAAAAAATAATTTTACATGATTTATAGCTTACTCAGGGATCCGCAAATTGCTCTCAGTTTGGGACATTTAACTTAAGTGGTGCGTACGCGCATGATACGTTAATTTTCGAAAAAAGAAGGAGGAAATTATTTGCGAGTAAAATGGCGCGATGTATTCCGAGAGCAACCGATAATGATTGATTTTAATAAATATAGGGCGGTTGGCGCCATTGCTGGTCATGTGTACTTACTGCTGAATATAATTTATCTTTGCTGTTGTATTATTGGGTGGCAATAATGTCAAACCGGTGTCAATTTGTCTGCACCTCGAGAACTACGAAACTGGACTGAAAGGACCAGAGGCGGAATTCGTAATTGATTGAATTTTAATGACATGTTGGGATCCCATTGCTGTTCAAGAAAGCTGTATTTAGTTCAAGTGCCCCAAATGAACCAGTAAATCATGGAAGCAGTTATTTAGACAATTGGATACAGTCAGAACTGAAGTAACGAAACCGTAACTGGTTTAATAGGTACTGGTCTTTCGAGTCTGGTCTTTCCGCTACTGTTCATTTGCTCTCACCTGTGTATAAACTGCTCCAGTGTTCGCGTGGTCGGAAGCGCGACTGCTTAGTGTTGTTCGGTTCCCGAAAGCATTCAATGGTTTTTGGTAGAGCCACTGCATGTATACACAATTTTTGCTATAAAACCGGTTTCGCTTAATAAAATGTGTTTTATTATTAACAAAAAATATACTTTAACACCATATTTTAGTACATCATTAACTTTACTTATTCGAAAATTAATTAAAATTCGATTTAACCACCTACTTATGATAAGCCAGACAATTTTTAATTTAAAATGTTTTTTTTTTCTTATTTAAAAGTACATTGTGTAAGTACCCATTATATTTTATAACAATATCTCTTCAATCTATCCTCCAAACACCATTTAAGGAGGTCCTTTACACCTTTTCGCAAGTTTTTAGGGTACCGTAACGAAAAGATGCTAACGGGGTCCTAAAGACTCCGCTGTCTGCCCGCCTGACACAGGGCTGTATCTTTAGATCCATAATATAGACATTTATTATGTATTATTTTTACATGTTTTGTTTTTGTTTTTTTTTTTATAGTGTGTATTACTATTACCGCTATAACAAAAGATCATAAAAATTAAATAAGTTTAAAAAGTTGGTTTTACAAGACACGTATTTTTGTGTTAAATTGCATAGTGGTGGTACGGGACTTTTCGTGTGCGAGTCCAATTTATACTTGGCCGACTTTTTTCAAGTTACTGCTTTAACATAACTTGACCATAACTTACGTTTACCTGGCAAATAATTAAGTTATAAAAGTTTATAGACTGTTGCAATACATAATTCATCGCTTAGTTATAAAGTTCTAGCACATAATTAACTTTTAAATTAAACTAAGTTTAAAAGTTGTATAATTTTGAGTGAAAATACGCCTTTTGAAATTCATGTTAGGCGCGTATTTAAAAGTTACGCCTTTTGAAATGTAAATGGGCACTTGGTGAAATGAAAACTGTCATATTATTTTTGTGGTAATGTCTTCAAGTACAAATTGTACTCATCTTATTCATGATTGATGAGTTGATGAATCAACAAACGTACGAATCGCTCAACGGCTGGATCATGAATCAGATGCAGAAGGCGGTCATCTTGGATACAGTACGCATAGTGAGGAGGTTTCTCATTCTGGATCCCTATTAACCATCAGCTTTGGTCTTACAACTTAGGAGAACTGCTTTATGCATTTTTTTAAATAAACATGTTCACATACATTCTTTTTTTATACATACATAAACTCACGCCTTTTTCCCATGGGGGTCCCGTGACGGTAGACAGAAACTCAAAAAATACATAACATGTATTTATATGGCCCATACATTACACCAATCATTATACATTTGGTAAGTGCCCAATGTATAACATCAGCATTACACTACCTCATTACGTATGACATTTTGTGTCTGTCGCAATGACAGCTGCAATGTCTATCAGCAAATTACTATAATGGTAGTTGTTTTAATTCAGTAGTGATGTGAAATAATTATTAACTTCTTCGATTTGATGTCTTATAATAAGATGTTATTGCGTATGCAAAATGTGAAACGAAAATTACCTACCTATTCATTAAAGAATAAGGCTGATAATATAAATAAAAAAAGGTAAAAAAGTAAAGTAAGTAAAAAAAGATAAAAAATTGTAAGCAATTTATTTTAGACCTTTCAAAATGAAAATTAATGTTTTAAAAATAACATTCGTTCCTATATTTAAAGGGCTGTGTGTTATCTTTAAATGTTTCTTTTTAATATGTTATTTTTCATGAGCGACATACTTACACCTCCACAGATAAATAATTACATATCCTATCCTTTAATTTTAAAATAAATATGAAAGAAGGAATTTTCCTTAACTAAATGGAAACGTCAGGTGACCTAAATAAGCACAAACAAAATTCTAAGCATCTTAAAGTCTAGAATAAATAAGTAGTTATGTGGACACAGGCGCCACCTGTCAAGTGTAAAGGCTATAATATGCGCATAGGCCATAAACCTATGGTAATGGAACATAAGTGTGAACATCAGACGGCAAGCATTTACACCTGAACAGTTTACGAGGATTTTATACAAAACTTAGTATTGATACATAGTATAAATAGCTATGAAGTAAATATTAGGTATTTGGGAGGACAATGGAGGAGAAAATGGCGGGATCTTAGATGGAATCCTTAGGAATTGGCTAGAGGAGGCACAATACAGAGGGAAGTGGAAGGAATTGGGGAGGCCATTTCTCTAGGAATGCGAGAGTAAAGGCTAATAAATGAATGTACCACATATACATTTATTAAAATTACTTAATTTTATGGGCAGTATGCGTAGTTATCGAGTATGTGCACATCACATAGTCACTAAAAATCACTAGTTACGGTAGTGTGCAATATAACGCAGGCTAAGCATTCTGCTTACGGGTACATGCATGTACAGGGGTCATGGAATATTCAAAGATCAGTTATAACGATTAAAACAATTTGTGATGAACGTATAAAATTACCTTCAATGTCTCTGTAAAAACAGGCTACTTTCGGATGTATTATTAAAACTTTAATGCCGTATTTAATATTCAATGAAACTTGATATCTCCACGCGTTTCTAATAAAAAGCGTCAGCCAACAAAGTGATTCTATAAGGGTTACTTTTTACTTTAGAGTTTTAGAGCCACGGAACCTTAAAACATAATTATACATACCATCACGCCTGTATTCACCGAAGGGGTAGGCAGGGGTGAACCAATGTACACCCACAGTCCGCCGATATGTTTTAGGTCCCATGTAATAGCCACGGAACCTTTAAACATATTTCAGTAACAATTGATACTGAACGAATGTGCCCCTACGTCTTTTCAAACACACATTGTTTGCGATGACCGCACAGCGGCTACACATAATTTTGTGCGGTAACCCTAACCCTCACTTAACCGGATCCGATGACCATTTTGACCGGCTGTATTTAGGGTTGTCGAGTTTTGAATCATTGATGATATTTGTTTTATGTTTGGACACCGCTTAATGCCAGAGATATTTTTGAATACCTAACATATATGTATATTTAGCCGACTTCAAAAAAAGAAGGTGGTTCTACGTTCGATTGTATCTTTCTTTTTTAACTTACATAATATAAAGTTAATTTTCTACCAAGTTAAATTATCTATCAAGTGAATGCTCTATCAAGTCAATTTTTATTTGGAACTTAGCATTATTTTGACTCTGTAAATCAAGCACTGAGGAGATAATACAGAATTTACTTTACATATTAACCAATTTAAATTGACGCCTAAACGGCAAATGGAAATCTATGTTTAGTACAATTTGGGAGTGATCTAGAAAGTATAGTTAGTAAACAGCATAGCTAGTAATTGACTGAAAAATACAAAAAAAAAAGCAAGCAAATAATATTAGGCACCAAAATCATTTTATAGTCTTTGCCAACCCTACATGACGGACCCATTGTTATCTAAGCCACAAAATAAGCCATCCCGTGACCGCGCGAGGGCTGTCCCCGCACAATTGAATCTCAATCACCATTACGATAATATATCACTATTTTATTCTTCTAAGCAGTACTTTGGGTTTTGGCCATTTCATAGCTTATGTTTTCTTCGCTATTTCAGCATTTTACCTAACTTTAAGCTATTTTGGAGCCTTTAGAATTGCCATAAACCATCATATTCGGTTTTATATTTTAATTGTATTTATCTGTCAACCTTATTTAGCGCTGCGTGTCGCAGGTTTAATTCCACATACATACCATCACGCCTGTATTCCCCGAAGGGTTAGGCAGAGGTGTACTAATGGACACCCACAAGCCACCCACGGTGTTTAATTCCACTAAGGAAAAAATATTTATATGACCTACAGTGACCTATAGTAGTCGTTTTGAGTCTGGTTGTTTATCTATGTGACTTTATATGTTGTGATAATTGCACCTTTAATATAAGAGAAATTCCTAGCATGAGGAGGGGGAACAAAGTAAAAAAAAGGTTTTGAACTTGGGTTCAATTCTAAAGTCTACACAGACAAAGTCACAGGTAGTAGCTTGTTATTAAGATTGGTTAATGGCATTAGACTCGCCCGCTATTACATGGGACCTAAACATTCCCGTGAACTGTGGGTCTACATTGGTTATACCCCTGCCTAACCCTTGGAGGAATACAGGCGTGATGGTACCTATGTTATTTTTTTATGTACCGGGTAATGATTTCTTCCACTCTAGGCGGAGCCAAAAGGACTGTCAGACACTTCCTGGCTATAATCTAACCGTGTTATTCCTAATGCCCTATACATTCAACGGCCGCGGTGACTCTTTCGAACAAATTCCGCAAACCCTGGTAGATGGACACAAAGATACCGATGCTACCAATAATAATTCCATATTCTTGTTGTTCCACCCACTTATATCATCCTCCCTTTAATACTTAAGTGGTCAGCCACACAGGATTAA
The DNA here is from genome assembly GCA_932526535.1 of Caradrina clavipalpis. NCBI lineage: Eukaryota > Metazoa > Arthropoda > Insecta > Lepidoptera > Noctuidae > Caradrina > Caradrina clavipalpis. The sequence goes on from OW052108.1 coordinate 4,252,698, forward strand.
TAAAGGGTCGTATATCTAATATTTGCATGTTGACGTTTAGATTATAATATTATAGTGGTCAGTTTGTATGGCTTTGTCGAAAATCCCTGCCGTGTTCCGTGTTTGTATTGGGATTATAGTTTATTGAACTTGTGTCTATTTGAAGCCTTAGATTATGTACAAATGTAAGTAACTTTGGAAGTGTTTAAAATTAATTTCAGTATTTTCAACTCTGAAGATTTATTTATAGAGGTATAGTTTTGTTTGTCCTTTTTAAATCATTTTTTTTTTGAGTGAAGTGAACTCTGGAATTCCAAAATTCTTTCACTAATATAAAATTATTTCATCGTCAAGTGCCATAGGCTACATTTATGACTAACTTGACTATCACGTGAATGAAGTCGCAGGCAGTAGCTAGTTTCAAAGATTATGAACATTCGCTTATTTTTTACTATTATCGTTCAATAGCTAAGTCTAACATTAACAAAATCAACGCCCTTCTGATAACTAAATAGTCTATCAGCATTTCAAAACTATCAAAGAGTAATTTACCTGTCCGACCAGCATAAGGCGTCGTCTCGATACCTGAAAATAACAAACGTTTTTAGTTTTCAATAATATAACAAACAGCAAGAAACTGCTTTAACTGCCGGTATTTAGGCCAAATTTACATTAGCAAGAAAACTTGCAGAAGTTTGCATCGGTAAGCACAAATCAACATCAGCCTATAGCATTCCTCAGGCAGGCCTCTCCTAGTGCCCCATTTGCAAGAACACAAAATTAGCATAACTTGCGAAAGTCATCTTCTGCAAGTTTTACTGCTAATGTAAACATCGCTTAAGGTACCAAACCCAGGGTCTAACAATTTTGAAACTGTAGGTACTGGGTTCGATTGCCAATGAGGCCAGCAACTACGTAATTATTCAGTTAAATACAGGTATTATCACTCCACAGTTCCTGATTATAGGAACGGGGGTTCTGTTGGTACCTTGGCCTGTATAATTATATTTATACTAGTTATCACCTTGCGATCTAAGCTTGATAATTGTGTAATTTTTATCATTACATGGTTTTTCTTGAAACTTTGTAAAGATAGTTGAGTATAATTTGTATTTGTATGTCAATATGCTTAAGTGATCTCTATCTATAGGCCCCGCCTTTAAAAAATACTTAGACATGACTGCATGCTATTTAATTGTTTACATTATAAAATTGATTGCATCGAAAATTATGAAATGTAGTTGAATAAAAAGCCCTATCGATAAATAATATTTGTACGCCAAAATATGGCGTAGAAATGGCATAGAAACTCTATAAAACTATTGTGGGACATTACAATAGCACATTGTTGCAACCTATATTAACAAATAAAGGCTATTGATTGATTGATTTGTGCCCTCCAAAGGCCCTGTACACAGTAGCGTAATTCTGTAAAAAAAAATATCCTCTGGCTAACACTAGGTGTGATTAGTCATCCCCAATAATGCTCGGGATTGATAGCTCACCCCAATCTCAGAAATTCACTCAAATTCACCAAGAGAGATTTTTACAGAATAGACCGACAGGTGCGATAAAAAACGAGGACAAATATCTCTATATATATCTATCTATCTAATGCAAAACAAAACAGTCCATAACAAGTAAAACTATCAAAGCAGAAACATTAGCAATTCCTCACAACTAAAGCGAACTAAAAACATTAAAAACTCAATAAATCGTCGCGATAATCATCCTGACTTTACTTCGTACTTCATAGTCAAGTAAAAAGTAGCTATCACATAGTTATGGTAAACATTATGGTATGTAAAAACATAACTGAACGAGTTGACTCATTATTGATCAAGATACGACAATACCTAGATGTCTGTCTCACACCTAAGTTGACAAAGATGTAAGGGGAATGGATACGGTTACCATAGTGAGCGCGCTTCGGCGAAGTATGGTTGTGGTAAACCAGAAATCTTACATATTAATAGTCAGTGTACATTCTTTTGACTTACAGACTTCTAAGTTTTTATAATTTTATTCATATACACAAAGCGTTACGTGTTTATTCTTATTAGTAATTAAGCAGAACGTAAAACGTAAAAAATGGAACTTACATATTAATAGTTATGTACTCTGACAACCTTAGTGTAAAAAACACAGCTGCTGATTCAATCAAATGAGTTACTTAATTTAAAAAAAAATTTTTACTTATATTACAATAATTTACAACAATTTTTTTTTTTCGTTTCCTATCCATCACTTACCCCTCACATTTTAACCAAAAGGCCAATTCTTATAACTAAGTACACGTTCAAAATCTAGACGACATTATCATCATCTATCATACATGACTCCATCTCAGCAAAAGTCAATGTCAATTTTAAGTCATTTCAGATTCATCAGAGACATTTTTGACATATCAGAACTAAGATTCGTTCCTAAATTTTAGCAGAATGAGCGCACTAGCACCTCCAACAAACCTGTCCCTTCCATTCTCCGTACATCAGTGAACTAGACCATTTGTGCCGACCTCCCAGGCTATGAATGAATAATTCACGACGCCTCGGTTACCGCCGCCTACATTATTAATATCTGACGGTTAGCTGCTGTACATGACGGACGGAAACGGCTAAAAATGGTGGTTATTTCGCGTTTTGAAGAAACGAGGTCCTAATCTTTATTTTGCGGGTAGATGGAAAGTTTTTAAAAATATTTCGTTTTGATTGAATAATAATAATCTGCAGGAATTTAGTAATTCTTAGATTCTGTCTACCAACGTAATTAAAATAAATAGCTCATTTGGTTTTTCCTTAACAACCCATCATAACCAGGGAGGTCAAACGAGATGAAACGGGTTTTCAAAAAAATCACAGCAACGAAAAGAAGATTTGACGATATAACCATTTGATAGGTTTTTTTTTCGACTATTTTTGGTCGTAAATTGATATGAAATGAATGATGATATGGGATGGGTTAGACCTTTGACCAGTAGTGGGACAGTACAGGTCGAAAAGAAAAAAAAAGATCCTTAAAGTGTATTAATAATAATTCCAGCATCAGAAGTGTTATTCCATAAAAAAAAATAGACAAAGCGAATTTGAAGTAAGCTACTACGAAGGAACTTTCCTTCCATTTTCAAAGACGCACAAAGAGTCAGGTAATGACCTAGCATTAGGACAAATACCTATAACATTACCTTCTCAACCTCGTCTGAAACCCATTAACTAGAAACTCCTGTAAACTAAGCTATAAACTCCACAATAGAAAGATTAGCAGAGAAATCACTTGTTCCAGTTAACTCAGCAGAATGGATACTCTGCACCTTACCCATTGACTGCGTGTACGCACAATATGGCCAATAGAATATTGTCTATAGCCCATTATAGGACATTGGTCTGTCATGGTAATTATTTAGAGCGGAATTCTGAACTGAAGTGGCTTGTTTTGTGTTATTTATGTAGGTACTTTCAGAATGAGAGAGGCATAATATAATTATTTTTTTAACTACCCCGTTGACCTCGTGATCGCAAGCACGACTAATTAGCGTGGGGTCCTGGGCTCGATTCCCAGGTTTAAGGCAAAAAGTGTTATTGGGTTTTTCTTTCAGGAATTTCTCCTGCAAATCTTTGACAGTCGTTACAGATAGTCAGACGCATCCGGTTAGACTGGAAATCCATCCCAGTAGCAGGGAAAAGGCAAAGCTGATTTAGGTTACAAACTTAAAAATCAATCGGCAAAATTAACCCAAATATATTTTTTATTATATGCTTATTTTTTTTTAAATAATGTTTCATATTAGTATTTCGATAGATAATTTACACAAAATCCCGAATCTAAACCTGTTCTCATAACACAAACAATGCCCCAAGCTCACTTCTCTCCCATAACAACCATAAATTCACACAAAAAAGAACAAAATACCAACATATTCCGTTGTAAATTTCTCATAAGTTTGTCTATTGCCAATATGGCGCGCGCTCCTTCCCGCGCTTTTTAATAAAACACCTCGCTCACGTGTATGTCTGACAAACATCTATGAGATCACTGATCGTACCGCGAAAGCTTATTAAATCGTGATGTCACGTTTTATTAAAAGGGAAATATGAAGAAATGAAATATTCAAAACGAAATAATTGATTTATGTATTATCTGAGTATATTTCGAAATATTTACTTTCTTGCCTTGATAGACTCTTCATGTGACCAGAGGGCTTGCCTTTTCTTGGGTCAAAAAATCAGCATTGCCATACAACGTAGCAATGCTGCCAGCCTTTTGGGCACTAGATCCATAGACAACGATCTTTTTGATGCCCTATGAGCTTCTGCTTTCTTTTTTTTTCTATGAATTGTATAATCATACTTTGTAATTTAATTATTATTTATAAGTTTCATGTTTTGTTTAGTTATAATCTAAAATAATTGTAAGGTATAATTTAATAAAGTAATGTTTTTTTTAAGGATTATGTTGCTTGCCTTAGTAATTAATAAAATACTTAGTACAACAAATGTAACTACTTAAAACACAAGCAAGGACATCACAAATTGAATGCAGAACGAAGTCTTATTCCGTAACAATTTAGAATAGCATTCAAACTCGCAAGGTGTTATTCTACAACGTGTTCCTAACTCGAACGAACATAAAAAGTAATAGAATTCGGTTTAGGAACGCCGTGTTCTGCCAGGGCTGTCAGAAAAGCCGTTGGACGAGAAAAAGGATGGCCTCACAATGCATCGATTAAAAACAATGGTGGAATAAAAACGAAACTCAATCAAGCATATTTTTGCCGTAATTAAGCTTTAAATATTCCAATTGTGTCTTCTAAAGGCATCAATGTGATTGGTAAGAACTTTGAGTGCAAGCCATGTTGATGAAGTTACAAATAATAAGCAACTTAAAGAATTAGGTTAATTCGTTCGCTAGTAACAGTTTTATGCATCTCCAACAGGTTGAAGAAACTTGTTTGCCTCGTTGCGGAATCATAAGCAGGATAAAGTAGGTATTTAATTTATTCCTAGATAATTATATTTGCACAAAATTAACAATTATCCCTGTTTTAACTAATTCTACTAATTTCTTCATTGCGTTTTAAGCAAGAGCCACGGCTCCCGAAAACAAGGTATTTCTATTTCTAAGACACTAGCGTGTATTTCCTAAGTGAATTATTTTATTTTCAGTATAAGTAGGTACAACATTAGCACACCTTAGGTAAGTAGTAAAAATGACCATCAAAAACATCAATGCCAATAACCTAATAATCTAAAGTGGCCAGCCATAAAATAAACAAAATACAAAATTCAAATTTCGAATTTCGTTTTTCCAAGATGGCGTCCCTAGGTATTGCAATTGTCAACACCCGTTGAACACTTTGCATTTTATAACACGCTCCTGAACGTTTGTCGAGGCGGTAATGATGACTATCAATTTTTACTGAGCCCTATCAATTCTCGTTCAACAACGTTGGATCTATGGCTTTTCGTTTTAGCAGTGTTTGAATGTAAGTTTAGATGTAGGTGATAAATTGTGAATTTTCTTCTCGATTTGAAATGTGAAGTTTGAAGAAAATTTAATTCTGGCTGGAAAAATGAATTATTTAAAAAAGAACACTGTTTTTATTTATTTATTTAAACTTTATGCAACAAAAGTATTACAAAGGTGGACTTAATGCCTTAGGCAATCACTACCAATCAACCAAAGCCAAGTTTTTCTTATTATTATTATTTTAGAAAACTTACAGCTTGGACAATAAATTATTGAAATAAAGTCAATTCGAATCGATAATTTATGCGAATAGATCTAGTAGATAGTAGATATCAAGAAAGAATCAGCATTGCCATACAACGTGGCAATGCTGCCAGCCTTCTGGGCACATGCCCCATTGACGGCGATGCGGATGAGTTTTTTGATGCCCTATGACCTTCCTTTCTTTTTGTTTTTTTTTTAACTGTACATAGTTTTTAATTTAATTATTATTGTTTAACTAAGTTTTGCTGCATGAATAAAGTGTTTTTACTCTTAGAAAAAATAACATTACTCAATATGAATGAAATAGATGAGCTTCAATGGCATGTCTTGAGTCTAGTTAACTGTAACACAAGGCGTGTTTGCAGTTGAATCCAATTTTCCCAATGTTAACCAAAAACTCTTAAAACTTTTTAATAATTATTTATCATTGTTCTAAAACCAAAATCATTTGCCAACAAAAACCGCAACAAATTACCATCAAAGGTAGCCCACATAACCGCACTAAAACGGTTAATTACCATTAACCCCTGAACCGAACCGTGCCGAACGGCCCCGAAGTTTGCCGAACAACTAACTTACGGCTATAGAACGCACGTGACGTCACTCATTCTAAACCCATGAAAACGGATTGTGGGACATTACTTTGTTTTAGAGTATTTTGGAAACATATAGGGAACGGTCGTGGGTTATGATGCTATTTTATTTGATATTACTGAATTTCTGTAATCCTTATGTACTATATTTCCATATTAATATTGTAAAAAATTAACTCAATCTGTCTGTATGTTTGTTATGATTTCCTAAACATAAATGACAAAAGAAAAACGATTCATGTCTGTGTCATTTGGTACACCCACATAGAAAAAATCACAACCAAGAATAATATTTAATTAATTTGGCAGATACTTTTTCTTTAACACAACTTTTTTCCTCATGTTCACTGTGGTGTTTTTTTCGATTCTATCCTTATCTCTTTTCTCTGCTGGGAGGACGTAAAGCTCTAAGTCAAGTAATATAACCAGTCATCATCATCATACAACACTGTCCACTGCTGAACATAGGCCTCCCCTAAACATAGCCACAATGACCGGTCCTACACTGCACGCATCCAGCGGCTTCTCGCGACCTTTACCAGTTCGTCGGTCCAACAACAACAACAACAATATAACTCTACAATTCCAAAAATACGACCTAAACCAACAAAATACCAACATTTCAGACAAAACGTTACATCTAGAACGTCATATTGTCGTCATGTCACTTTAAATTTTCAAATTCGGAACACGTTTGTCTCGTTGGCGACACTCGCGCTGGTTTATTGCATAAAATTACAATATTCGCCGTCAGAGGGCGACACAAGCGGAGCGGCCATTATTGTGTTACACGTCATTTTATTAAAACAATTATGTGTTTAATTGATATTCGTTGCATATTGTGTTGGGTAATGCTTGGATGGAGAGAGAGAGAGATAGAGAGAAATAAACATTTATAAAATGTAGAGGCTTGCTGCAGTAATTAAAAAAGGCTAGCTTTTGCCTGCAACTTCATCCGCGAAAATTTTCTTACGGATCCCTAATTAGTTTTTTTTTAAAATAGATATAGCCTATGTTGCTTGCTGATAATGTAGCTTACTATAGTGAAATGTTTTTTTTGGTTGGTTAAGGAGTTTTGGAGTTTATTTATTACAAACAAAATACAAATGTCTCTTTATTATTATTTATTAGTTTAGGCAAATGGGATAAAAGTTTTTGTAAAAAAAAAGATGAATCAAATTTCAGGTAATACACAAACGGAGAGATCTTAGATTGTTTGACAGCACGGTTGGCGCAGTGGTTGAGCGATTAGCTGTTGTGCTGCGTATCGAGGATTCAACCCCCGCACGGAACAAATATTTGTATGGCCCACAGATAGTTGTTCCGGGTTTGGCTGTTTGTGTATGTGAGTTTATGTGTTTGTAAATACATCCACAATACAGGAGAAATATAAAGAGTGGCGCGAAGTATAAAAAAAATAATGAAAATCAGCTGTTATGACAAAGAGTACGCACCGTTTACTAATTAACTTATATCCCAAAATCAACCCTAAAGGCACTTAATAAGACCCTAAATCACAAAACCCCTAAACCACCCAAACAAGTAAACGGACACATGTAAAACAAAACAAACATTGCATTTGCGTGGACCAACACTCTTGCGCAGCTAAGTGTTACACTCTGTGATTACAACGAAACGCAATTAGTCGCCAATTACTGCGCGCGCGCCGATAAGATAAAGATAAATATTCTAAAAGATACCTGACACCTACTTAGTGGACTATTCTTGATTTTGCATAGTCTTTGTACAAAGTTGCAGCGGCAACGCTTGGTAAAGGTTTTTGGACTTTGCTTTTGTACTTGAGAACCGTTTTTTGTCAAGGCGCGCGTACGCCCGTTGCTTTCGTGTTGAACGTGGGGTCGTGGGTTCGATTCCCAGGTCGGGCAGAAAGTGTATTGGGTTTTTCCGTTGATTTAACCCATGTTCCGTTTGACAATCCAGACCTGTCCGGCCCAGTCCCACTTAGGTAAGCTTGACATTTTTTTTGCTCGATTCCCCAAATTCAATAGCAAATGTGTGTTTATATTTATTTTCTCTCAAATAAAACGGATAATAGAGGAAGCGGCTTTTTTTAAGGATGGTAATCTTCAAATGACATCTTCCGGTCTGGGCGGAGCGGAATGGAGTGTCAGACTCTTACTGACTAAAACCGTGTTCCTCCTAATGCCCTTTGCGTTCTAGTGTCGCGGTAACTCTTCCGAACAAACTCCGTAAGACAGTGAGAGCCTACCTTATGTAACGACACCACAGCCTAATACATATACAATAAAAACCATCTCCAAACCATAGTCACTAAGAATTTGTTACTCTGTGGTCTCCTTCTCCTGTCATATCATACTTGTACCTGACGTAATTCCTTGGTTGGTGAGTGAAACCGCAGGCTCATGTTGTATAGTCAATTGTATTATGAGCAACAGTACTCCCTTTGAAGTGTGGTGGCAATAGCAGCTGTAATAACGGTAGCTACCGGTTGCTCAGCGATTGCTTTGGGTTTTGTTGTGTGATAGATCAGTCGTTGGATTGATGTTTTTCAAGGCGATGATATTGGGCGTACTTTTTGACTATTTCTCTAAAATGGTCTATATCCCGGAGTGATTTTAGTAAGATCGGTGTATTTTTTTTTCTCGCGATTTTGTTGTGGCTCTCATAGTTAAAGTTATTCATAAAAATAAGTAAATCTGTATAGTGAAGTATTATAACGGGTTTAAAAAGACTGTTAATGTGGTTGCCATTATCGCAATATTTTTTAATTCTGGATCATACCTGGGGAACCCTTTATTTATTGAATGTCAAAGGTCCAACTATTCTTTACGTTTGTATACCCAAACAAGTTGTAAATGTTATAACTTATCTTTAAATATTTCTGCCCTCTATACTTTTGCATGTACCCCGTACATACAATGTATTGCATTGAATTCACGCCAAAATAAAAGTAGTTGCTCGATGTTGCTTGATTTGATAGCCAGTAGTCATTTACGGCCATCTAATGTAATTTTTTACAATCCGTATTATTTAGTAGGTAGACAAATTACACATAACACACAACACATATTTAGGCACTTCACACCTAACGGTGCACAAAAAAAAACTACCAAACACATTTTCACTACTACCCAGCTATCATTACCACCAACTATTATCTCCAACTTATCTGCCAGATAGTTCGAAACTAATCTAATCATCAGCCGTTTCTCGCATCCGCCCAGTTAAAGCTAAAATAATTTTATTCTACTTGGGATTATCGCGAGTCTGTGCAATCAATAATTTTGTATCAATGACGGCCGGCCGCTTATTAGTAGAGGAAAAAACAATAACTGTGTATGTATGATTATATGCCCCGGTGTGTAGGTACAAGAAATGTGAGGATGTGGTGTTGTACGTTATTTCTTGGAAATGCCGTTTTTATTTACGTTTTGTTGATTGAACTTGGGACATGCGATTAGAGATGCGGACTTTAAAAAAAATTAACTTAGTTAAGTAAACGATTAGTTAAAAAAAATAAAAACTAATGTTTTGAACTTAAGTGTTTGTTTTATTTATTTAACTTGTGATATATTTCTTTTTCAAAAGATATACGTTGCCCTACCCGCCGTAAATTTCTCCTCTATCGATGCGTTTACAAACACTTAGACTCATAAACAGCTAGAACCGGAACTACTCTTTTACATCGGACCAATATGCCAAATTTTTTACATAGCATTAAATGTTTAATGTTCATCAAAAATAATCATAATAAATCAAATTAAAAAATGGAAGACATTTCAAGTCCTTCCTAGACAAATACGAGTTTAAAAAAATATAATAAATAATAATAAAACGCAAGTAACATCCACACAACTGCTTACCCTCAAACTTTACGCGTTTGCGGCGTAAAATCACAGTCGACGATATAATTCTCATAATCCGCGGTGCGCGCGCGCATTCAACATAACCTTTCACACCTCGAGTCGTGCGCGCGCGCCATTGTGCGCGACTGTACGTATCACTTGTGAACACGATTGTACTTATTAAAGATAGAAACTATCGTGTGAAAAAGTTGTAAAGCTGTGTGTGATTGTACCGATAGTGAAATGATTGTTGTAGCAGAGCTTTTGAAATGTACGCTTGTGAGATATGATATGATATAATATGATATGAGTCATACGTAGGTACATCTGACGGCCTATTCTGTAAAATGTCTCTGAAGGTGAAGTGGGGTTGAGGTGGACTTTCAATTTCTAGCATCAGTGTGGGATGTCAACTTACCTAGGGAGACTAACATGGTTTTAAAAAGGATTTTAGGGGGAGAATTTAAAGGTGATTTTCACTGGATGAGAGTTGCCGAATCGAGCTATTGGAGAGGCCTATGACGAGCAATCGAGTGTCGCAAGCTGATGATGATAATGATTTTTACAAAATAACCATGCAGGTGGGTGGAGGGAAAACAATCGACTGTTGCAGCGACGATTTTTACAGAACGCAGGTGGGGTGGCAGCTTACTGCATTTACATTCACCGAGAAAGGCTTTTACAAAATAAGGAATCATATCCAGGACCAAGATTTGTAGGCAAATAAACAAAAAAATGCTGAAAAAAAAAATAGGTAAGTACCTTTGACTTATTTTTAACCCATTTTTACCCGCTATTAAATTCTTATCCATACCTGTCCTGAAAGGACTCTTCTTTCATACATTTTCTAAAGAAATGAAGAAAGCATCAATCAAAGAACATAATTTTTGTACTCGTGTACGTTCATGGACAAAACTGTAATGAAAGCGTTTCTAAGCCAAATGTTACGTCACATAAATTAAGACACCTGCAACACTGAGCTTATAAAGTTGTTTGTGCGCGATTATACCATTACAACGCTTGTGAACACGAGTGTACTGTTATAGAAATTATAGGAAATCTATTCGAGTTCATAAAGTTCATGAAAATGTATATTGTAACAGCTATCGTGAATATACTATAGTTTTTGTGTTTTAGTATTGCAATAGTGGTCAATGAACTTTCCCTAAATATTCTGTGTAAAGATCCGATCAATGAATTTTGTATTGAAAGCTTTTCATTACTAAAAAGTGTAAATGATAACGATAAATATCAAATTTAAGAAGTAAATGAACTTTATTCAGAATTTAGATAAATAAACTCACGCCTTTTTCCCACGGGGGTAGGCAAAAACCAAAGAAACTTTGTTTTGGTTTCGAACTAAGAATACTAGAAGCTACGCACATCTGTCATAAACGTAGTGGGTCAATGACCGATAAGGTTATGCTAAAATGTACCAACTATAGAAACGGGAAGATACCCATACTATAGAAAGATCAGGTGTGCAGTACTCGTAACCGGCGTGTTTGTATGACCAGATGTATGAGCATGGATGAGGCATTGAGGCCAAAGCAGTGTGTATGGATCGTAGCAGGTGGCGTTTTGTGGTTTCTGCCTACCCTCATTTGAAAAAAGCGTGAGTTTATGTACGTATCTTAGACACGGAACAAGTATGCAATGTTTTTTTTTGTATTTATTTTTTTAGCAATATTTTTATGAAAATTGGTCTATTCCATCCAAATGTAGGTATACTTATAAACTCAAAACTCCAACTGACAGACAGTTCCTAAGCATTAAAGACGAAAATCGCAATAACTATAAGCAATAAACATTAGCAAAGTCTGAGAGCAATGGTGTGAATGTCAACTAAACTATGACCCTTATGCCCGAAATACTGAGAAAACAGTTCATATGTTCACATGTGAACTAAGTTTAAAATGTAATACCGTTATTTGTGAGTCACTCGCAATGTCATTGCTGTGGCAATCACACTTAAAATGAGCAAATGGCATTACTTTTTTAATGGCAATAGAAAAATATGTAGTTTACAGCAAAATGTGTGGTGAATAGCCATAAAGGGGATATCATAGACAGCATACAAAATATAGTCTAGTCATATTACTATGCGTATCATTTTAAACTCACTTATTTGACGGAACACTGGCTGACTACAAACCTAGATATTAGTGCCCTATTAAAGGGCAAAGATCTAACAATTTTTACCACCCTGGTCCTTTTGGGAATGTATGGGGGAGGCCTACGTCCAGCAGTGGACGTCCTGCAGCTGATATGATGATGATGCTTATGGCTATATGATGTGATTTTTAACACCCCGTATAATAGAATTTTAAAATGTATACAGACACTACAAGAATCAATTAAAAATCACCCCTAAAAATAACTCACAATTCCCCTAAAAAAAAATCAACAAATAAAATTAGTGTCGTGCATAATTCCTGCACACTATTACCGATATCGATATCCATAAAGGTGGTTACTCGCTGTCGGTATTTTTAGCCGCGCACAAAACGGCTATAACGCGTTGGGGCAGCCATAAAATAATATTCCTTAATACATTATAATAGTGCTATCCCTGGGTAATGTTCGTAAGTATTGGAATTACAGGGCGGCGCGTTTCTGGCTACATATTGAGTGGGGGATGGTCCAAGGGAGAGATGGAAGCGAGATGTGCAATTGTTGAGCATTTGAATTTTGATAGTGCGGTTTCAAATTGCATGAGTAATCGTTTGGGATATCGGCTTCCTAGTTCTTAGACCCGAAAGTGAAACGAAATTCTGGAGCTTTTCAGTTCGCGAGAGTATCTTTTAACGAAATCTATAATAATATTAATGAGAGTTCATTTTAAGAGGTAATTTTTGAAAGTACTTACTAGTCTGATTACCGAAAAATATTCACTTATAGAAAATTACTTTATTGCTGAGTGCAATAAGCCTTTTATGGTACATTTGTCTTCCACGCGAATATAATCAGGGACAGAAAGAAGTCTTGAATAAACCAGCTTAGGATATTTGAGGTTATAATTCGCAGAAAATAGAAAATGTTTTGAAAAAAAAAATGGACAATAAGGTTGACTTTCCCGTCTCTCTATCTTATACCAGACACAAAATCAGTATTGGTAAACTCGTCAAAAGTAAAATCGCTACCTCTTACAACTTATACCGTTTCCTTACATCGGATCTCATCGGTGCGTCTGATTGACTGCGTGTGGCGAAATCGTTCGATTATGTTTCGATTCATTCGATGACAGATTACATTCGAAATTATCGATACAGCACTACGGAACAATTTGTTTTGAAGTGTACCTACCTATATTCACGTGTTGTTTTCTATAGTTATAGATAGTTCTTAGTTTCTAGAGCTAAATAAACATTTTATGATTCATGGTTTATTTGTGTTGTAGCTTTGTCCAAAGGGTAGCAACAATCTTGGAAAAATGTTAATTTTTTCGACTGTGGTGCCTTAAAATTAGGGCCTTCTTCTTCTTATAATCCTGTCGAAGAACTCAATAAATTTTGTACGACCATTATTGAATAACCTCTAGAACTCTATCACTGTCCTCGTTTAGATCTTGGATGATGAAGGTGGTTGTGTACGACGGGTTACTAAGGGCTTTAAAAAATCAATCTGCCAATATTTGACAGTTGGGTTGTTTAGTGATGTGCCATATTCAGGGTAACTAAATATTGCCTAACCTTTGCCTATTATTAACTTTTGGAAGAGGCATTTTTTTTTCTTGAATATACGTTCAAAGGTACCTTTTAACGACCTAAATGATCAATAAATGTTTTTTTTCACATGTGTATATATTTTCGATGAAGCAAAGTTGGCAAAAATAGGACTACCTAATACTCGTTCAAACCGGCCCTCTCAAGGATACAAGAGAAATATAAAAATCTCCTAACGTTATAAATAACGTTTCTCGTCTCAAATATCCTTGGTAACCTCTATCAGATAGTACAAGGCGAATATTCACATAAAACTAATTACACACACTAAAACAGCGTCGTAATGGCTTTTATAGTATTTATTCTACACTTGCAAGGCCGTAATATTTAAATTAATGCAGTCTTAAGTTTAAGTAGTCGTAAAAACCGCAGTTAGTCTCATATAATGTTTAATATAAGCTGTTAAATATCGATAAAAAGCAGTTGACGTTTATAACTAGGTATCTTGTAATTAATTTTGTGAAAATAAATTGAAATTATTTGAGATAGTTAGCTAGGAGGTTATCTGTATGAACCTTTGTCCTGCAGTACGAAAATGATACACATACCATCACGCCTGTATTCCCCGAAGGGTTCGGCGGAGGTGTACTAATGTACACCCACAGTTCGCCGGTATATTTAGGTCCAAAATAATAGAGAACGAGCTTATTGCCATTAACCGGGCACAAATCCTATCTCCGAGCTGCTACTGACAATTTCACAGAAAAACCCAATAACACTTTTTGCTCGACTTGAGAATCGAACCCAAAACCACCAGAATAACAGTCGCGCTAAGGACCACTAGGCTACCGAGGCAGTCAACAAAACAAAATTATTTAACGTCAAAGTAAATATTAATTTATCTAATCGACAAACAAATCGGAAGGACGCCACTTATGGCGGGCCGCTACTAAGGACCTATTACCATAGCAATCTGGAACGCATAAAGTTAAGATTGTACTAATTAAGTGTACAGCGAGCGTTCCCCGTTTATCCTGAAGATACCAACACACGATATAAATAAAGCAAAATCTGATAATGTTTGATTTTTGTTATTGTGGAGAAGGTAATTAGCGAGGTTTATGGGAGAAAAATGGCGCCCTGGCTTGAAGTTTTTTTGCGTGGATCGGAACGTGTTGAGGAATTTGGATATTAGGTACTAATAACTGTGTCTGTTTGTGTTAATAGAATGTTTGTTATTATAAAGGTTTAATTTAATATTACATTCCATACGTTCTTTTACATAATCTATATTAATGTAATAAAGCTAAAGAGTTTTTTCTGTTTGCTTGTTTAAACACGCATATCTCTGGAACTACTGGTCGAATTTGGGAAAATCTTTTTGTGTATGATAGCCAAATTCATGAGGAATAAGTATAGGCTATAAACTTTACGCTACGGCACACTGAAGCGGAGCAGTAACCAAAAACATAACATAAGCACGCGGTCGAAATCATGGGCAGAAGCTAGGTCATATTATAAAATTTAATAAAACACAACAGAAGACGGTTTTAAGATTATTTTAAACACCGATTAATCCACTTAAATTAAGACGAACATCCACCGACTAAAAGAGACATCAAAATAATTATTAACAAATAAAAGCGTTCCAGAGACAAGGATAAACAAATAAACAACTACGCGGCCGTCGCAGCGTGAATCCGAACGTAATCTATGTGACTCGTTTTCTGCCGGCGGGCGGCGCACGCTTATATCTCAAACTTTTGACACATAACCTCAAAATTCCACCTCAATTGAAATAAAACCTTCCCAGCATTGATTTAAAGCTTAATTCGCAATAGCTAGTATTAAAAAATTAAGCTTTTTCGAATTTAGAACTGATTTCACACTTACATTTACTACGAATTTGTTTTTCGAATTACAACATTTGTTATACATTTTTTAAAATATTCCGTCGTTTACCTAAGGTTGATATTCGCGTGGAATTTAATATTTGGGCTGTAAAGTAAAGTTTGTAAAGAGCAAAGGAGTTCAGAAAGCAATGGAGTCGATTAATCAAAGGTTCAGTTTTGTTTTTCGAATAATTTTGAATAATTTGTGAATGGAAGCGCTATCGGTGGGACAAGGCGAAAGTAATTTATAACTTGTGTATTCAGTTAATTAATGACTGCAATTGTTTTATTTGTGTTCTTTACTTTATTAAGGTGCAGTCGAAAGTGTTGCTACCTCTCTGGGACCCTTGGAGTTATTTCGAACAATATTTGAAGTGACAACGGTGATTTTTATTTTTTCTGTGTCGTCTTTATTATGCAATCAATTTTCTAAAAACTCCATTTGTTCTGTGATTTGACTATGTCAAAGGTGTCGCCAAGAGAGGGAGGGAGGGAAGAGTGGCAGCATTCCCCCTGCCCTTTTAGATAAAAATGTAGCTAAATGCAAAGCAACAAAAGTCCTTGATCCACGCACTTGACTTGCTTGACATATAATTAGCTTGCCTACCATTTACAAGCAACAACAACTTGTAGGCCCTATAATTGTTCCAACCAGGAACCGAACTCCTGTGTTGCAGAATTTGTTCGAAAGAGTTATCGCGGCTCTGGGACGCAAACGGTATTAGGAAAAACATGGATGGGATTTAGTCAGTAAGAGTCTGACACCCCCTTCCGCGCCGCCCAGAGCGGGAGAAGCCATTTGATGATTTGTCATTCTTAAAAAAAAAGGAACCGAATACGCAATGCAGCAACCAATTGCGCAACCTGTGCGCCAACCATGCTATTCAGTTTGACTCAGTACTCAGCATCATAAGATACTTTCTTCCTTTTTGCATAATAAATACTTAGAAGAATACTAGACCGCTTCTTTTCAGGGATCAACATTTAGCAATTTCTACGTCCGAGCCGGGTTCATATCGAAATCAGGTAATACAAACGAAGAACATAATTTAAAATCCCCTACAGAACCACACACGCTTCTCTTTTAATCACACCGCTAGCCATAAACATTATAAATAGAATAGTTAGTAGCATTATATAGTATTTATGGCTGTTTTATGGTAATATAAATGGTCCCTTGCTGTCCCGGGATAGCAAGTATGTGTTCAATTTTTGATAACAAATTATAGGGTCTAATTGAATATTTATTGTTTGAAATAGTAATTATTATACTGATACATAGTTTAGGTTTTTAACCATTTACGGAAGACGCATGGCAGTGTGTTCGGTCAAGTTCGGTTTATTTTTAGAAAAAAAAGTGTAACTATTGACCTACGGGATGCGCTTGCATATTCTGGTAGTAAAGTTATAGTTGTAGACTTGCTAAATATGTAATACCTGGACGAGTCTTTGGTCGCCTCTCGTTCACAGTCACACTTTAAGCACCCTAGAACATCCGTACTAATCCTTACTAATATTATAAATGCGAAAGTAATCCTTACTTAATATTATAAATGCGAAAGTAACTCTGTCTGTCTGTCTGTCTCTTCTTCACGCCTAAAGCACTGAACCGATTTCAATGAAATTTGGTACAGATATAGTATGGGACCCGAGAAAGGACATAGGATAGTTTTCATCCCGGAAATCCCCCGGGAACGGGAACTATTAATCCACGCGGATGAAGTCGCGGGCAAAAGCTAGAATTTCAATAAATCGCATTAGAATCTAAATATGTATGTTCTAGGAAATATTCCCTAACATAATTTATGTTCTAGGGGTTTGAATTAAGCGAATTGGAGATCTACTCAAAACCTCAAGTGAGCGAGGCCGTCAGTCGACTTGAGCATAGGTAAGCATTTTGGCAGCCCAAGATGTTTGCAGGGGTAAGATGTTCAGCTGTTGTTCACTTACAAGTTTTTAGTACTTATTAATTGTAGTAGAAGTTTGTATTTTACATTACGTGCACAATTTAACTTTTAACATTTCTGGTAGTTACCGTGCACCTTAAGAACAGCATATTATGGGAATAATGTATTATTTTAATGGTGATTTTTATTACTTCTAGTAGTAAATTACATTTTATTAATCTAGTCGTATTTTAGTAAGTAAGTAAAGTAAATTTTGTAGATATCTTTAGGCAATAATAAGGTTGTAGTTTAAAGGTATTCCGTCAAATAATTGCAAATGGATTTGATTTTAAAATCTCGTACGAGATTTTGAATTACGAAGACGTATTACATAATTATAGAACCACTTTTGCATAGACCGCGAAGTCGGCACAGTCCCCTTAACGAATATAAATATTTATTAAAGAGTTCTATTTTTAATATAGTCTACGGAACCCACCTCCACGAACAAATAAAGTTTAACACGAGTGCACACAATAAAATTATTTATTCGATAAAACAAATAGGCTTTAATAAAGTGTGACTTTTGTCATGTCGCCTTGTAACAAGTAATGGTGGCCATAAATAACACACGATGTTCTGCACTCGGCTTTATTTTATTGGAATTTTGACTTTATGTCAATTGTGTTAGGGTTTATTTTAATATTTTGGTGTTATTACCTCATAGTTATACGGAATTTTATTGATTTTTAAGGGCATTTTTTCGATGTGTTCAAAAATGTATATTTGTTATAAATGCTGGGTTCCTTCAAATTTTTGAAAATTAATGTTTTTACCTATCAACTTGGCCACGTTAACTCCTTTTGTTTTTATTCCGGGCTGAAAAATAGATGTTCTTCATCTTAAGGGGTCTGTCAGACTCTCACTGACTAAAACCCAACACGGTGTTCCCTTCCCACACTTACGTTGGGCATCCCGAAGAAGTACGCGCCTTCCGCGATCTCCGATTAGGGTCTGATGAACCTTGGCACAGGCGTTCTAGTGTTATCCAGACCAATATTATTTAAGTTATCATCGTAAGTTTATTATTAAAGTCAGTGTCTCTGATTAATTAATAATATCTAATACAATATAATAATAATACCTACCTACGTCTACTTGTTTGCATAATTGCATATGGAAGAGTTCAAATACCTATTTTTTTTCCTATATTAATTAGAAGATTCACCTTTATTTTACCAGTTACGATTAATCCCTATGAGGAGCGATTCACCAAGCATACATTCAGATTGTGAGCTTCAACTGATAAACTTTTAATGTCTTCATACATACATATATAAACGCACGTCTTTTTCACATTGAGATAGTCAGAAACCACAGAACGCCTCTTGCTACAATCCTAACGTACTCGTTTAATACCTTCATTAAGAGTTTTTCAGTAAGTGCTTTGAGTCCTGCGGTTCTTGACTCTCCCCAGGTCTGCAGGACCGACTTCATGATGGCCCCAACAGTCGTGATATAGTTCCAAGATCAACAAGGCATTCATATACCTTTTTTTAACCACCACCATCTGATGTTAATTGGTCACCGCTGTCTATATATCTGCAATGCCATCCCCGAGACATGGTTGAAATTTCTCATGCCTACACTAACTACACTTACTATCATTATGTATCTATCTCAAAATATTCAAGAAAGTTCTATAATATACGCATCCAATAACTAACGCAGCATATTTCCCAAAAATTGCAGTACAATAAGTGACATTGGAGTTACAATTTGCCTAATTTTGCATTTAAAAAGCGAATGTAATCCGCGCAGAGTGCTAATAAAGGCGGGAGCAGACGGGCGACGGTGCGACTCGGCGAAAGGCGCTGAGCACCTTTTAATTCTTACACCCCATTTGCTGGCCCATTGCAGTCTGTGCAAATAGGATTACAAGAGGGGTGGAGAGGAGTCATGGTTTATTTTTTGGAAAATATAGATATTATTTCTTTTTTCTTTTTCAAATAACTGCCTCGTTGGCCTAGTGGTCCTATGCACGACTGCTACGCTAGAGGTCCCGGGTTCGAATTCCAGGTCGAGCAAAAAGTGCCATTGGGTTTTTCTATGAAGTTCTCAGTAGCAGCTCGGAGTTTGGACTTGTGCCCGGTTAGTGGTAATAGGCTCGCCCCTATTATATGGGACTTAAATATACCGGCGAACTGTGGGTCTACATTGGTACACCTCTGCCTAACCCTTCAGGGAATACAGGCGTGATGGTATATATATATTCTTTTTCAAAAATGTGGTCGTTATGTTTTTAATAAAACTTTAACCAATAATTATAGGTGTCTACTGAGTGTCGCAGTTATTGAATTTTGCTCAGTCTTTAGTAAACAAGAAACACACACTGTACACACACTACATAGCGCTTAGTAGCAATTTTTTCCAGTGTTGAATGAATTTAGACCCTAGAAATACCTAGAAGCCTAGAAATTCGTCGATTTCTTTACAAAAGTGCCATATACATGATTTATTTATTAAAATAAGAATAAACAAATTTTAAAATAAAGCTTCTCTAACCTCTCTACTGCTCTACTAGTCGCAATGTTTTCCTAATTCCGTCCTCAGTCCGGTGCCCTTTCATTTGTACTCAATTGCCCTGCATCCCTTTGGCACATTTCTTTTATTCGCACTTTTTATTCTCCCCCTCAAGGAATGTCGCAAGTCGCAATGACGACTAATTATCGCAAAAGAAATTTATTTTTTAAATTGCTTAAAGGGTAGGTTGCGTAAGTTAGTTTTCTTTTAAGGCACCGTAGAGGTAATATTGTTAATTGATTGAGGAAAAAATGGGGTGACATAATTGACATTGTTTTGAGTTCAAATAGCTGATGTTTTATGGAGTAAGTAACTTAGGCTACTTTTATTTTAACCGTGTTTACCGACATTTTACATGAACGAAATCGAGGACTGTAGCTAGTATTGAAGAGATTTCCGGCGACTGGCACCGCAATTAACTGGTACCGTGGTCCCAATTGCCAGTTCCATATTTCTTTTATATTTTTCTTACGGCGACTGGGACCACCCATAAATAAATAAAACTATTTTTCAACCTAAAAACAAGTCTACAGTCAAACGAAAAAATTATTAAACAACCAACAATAGTTTATCATGAATCTGGTTTAGTTGATTGATCTAATTCATGTGTTAATAGTTACTCATGAATCTGGCTATTTTTTACAAAAAACCACCTTTGGTTGACTGGTTGAGAATGCCTAAAGCATCAAGTCCGCCTTTGTACTTTTTTTGAGCATAAAGTTTAAAATTCGGCTGATAGTTTCAGAAATAACCACGTTTAAACATATAGATTTGAATCATCATAAACATTACTACCAAATACATACTTAAGACTACAACAACCCGACATTAAATAAAACCCCACATCATCTAATTGCTAATCACGACAACTTTCTATCCAATTTTAATTTCTATACAAATAATTAGACTTTCCCTGCAATGACGAGAGATAACTAGGAAATGTAAGGTCTAAGAGTGTACCACAATGTCAACATCCACCCAGCTATTTGCAAACCGTTGGTGACCACATAATCATCTGTTCTGCGGTAGGTTAAGTAACGTTCTGAAGTACTTGTGCTAAAGCTTTCTTGTTTTCCGTGATTTTGTAGAAAATATTCTAGGAGAATGTAATTGTTTTTTGTAATTTGAGTCCTGTGTTGTTAGAATTAAGGTTTTAATTAGGTACTTTTTGTCCTGATCGAATTTATTTATTTATTAAAACTTTATGCACAAAATGTATAAAATACACCGTACAAAGGCGGACTTAATGCCTTAGGCATTTTAGGAATTTCGGTTATAGCGGTTAATTTCAATGGAGAAAAGGCAAATACATAGGAGATTTTGCATGGGGAGAGATCAGGCATAGGATCAACGGCTTTACATGTTTTCTGAGTCACGGGGGTATCACGCCATGACGCCACTGCACGCCACCAACTTCCAAACTCCGAGCTGCTGCTGAGAAATTCCTAATAGAAAATCCCAATCTGGGAAACGAACTCAGGACCCCACTCTAACCTGTTGCGTTTGCGACTACGAAATCAACAGAGTAGACGCTTTAATTAGGTATATGATTGATGTAAAAAAAAATAACAGATACTTACCAATACTATGGACATGAGATTTTATCAAGAATAAATAATAAACATAACTATAAAAATAATCCTTTCCTATCTGTCGCTATCTGGACGTTATCTACCAGGTAAATTCACTACAATAAATTTTATGGAATTATCTCCTAGATAAACTGCCTCCTGTCATCATCAGCAACGGAAATTCAAAATTAGAACATCTGTATCTGGCAGGCTTAAACAAGTCTTTAACCATTTTAATGCCCTAAAAATCCCAATCTAAAAATAAACCCAGTAATGAAGGCAAGTGAAACTAAAAACTATCTACCAACCTCCGTTACACTATGAATGGGGAGCCAAGCCTATTATACAGTATCTTAGCACTAATCGAACCTATTCACTGACAATCTTCAGGACAAGCTAGCGATATAATAAAATTAATTTCTATGGGGCAATTAAGCCGTGACCAGACGTAGGTATAGACAGTGATAGTGTGTAGACCAGCCGTTATGTTGTATGGTTGCTGGAAAGAGTTTTTATGTGATTATTAATATTGTTTGTGGTTGGTTGTGATTGGGTTTTTAGATGAGCTGTGTTGAGGTTTTAATAAATAAATATACAGTAGAAATAGGTACCAACTTACTTTTATCAAAATACTTGAAAAAAATACTTATAATAAGCAAATTAGAACGGATTTTGTTTCGTTTTTTTTTTCTGAAAGGCATATTTGTCTAGCTATTTCAGAAAGATAATTTTATTGATATTTTTATTTTATTGTTGTTAAGTATATATTCTGTGTTACTATTTAATAAATAAAACCTATTATTTTAGATTTTGAAAAATCACATGTCGTTATTACACCCAACAGACACTTTGCAAATTGTTCAAAATATAATTAGGTATCTGGTCGAAGACCTGCGTACGATACCTAAGTTCTTGCTATAAATTAATAAGTAAGCTTGCGTATTTATTCAGAGTAGACTTTTAAAATAATGGGATTGCTTTAAGCCAAAACTATTTAAAACAAAAGAAGGCTAAAGAATTTAACGTTCGCTAATTAAATCTTCATTCTCCAATCAACCATAAAGTAAAGCCACAGATACACATAGCGTGCAGCCTATCTATCTATTTTTTTATTCAAACCTCATTACGAAATATCCTTACCGATAATTAGGCTGAACGCAATCAATTCCTTCGGCAAATTGAATTTTTAAAAAGAAAAAATCAGCAACGCTCCACCTTTATCTACACGTATAAACCCTCATTTGGAAATAAAATCGGCCCATATATTAGACTTGAATACTTTTTTTACAAATAAAAATCTTTTTTGTATAAATAAAGCTGGTCTTTAGTTGACTAATTGTGACGTATTTTACGATCAGCGCACAGTAAGAGGAATTAAAGGGGCAATTGAAGATAGTACAGTTTTTCGTATCGACCATCGATTTATGACGCTTGTGACTCTTTTGAAGCCCTTTTATGGTGAATGTCAGTCAGGCCTTATGAAGTTTAAGTGCTCAGTGGAATTG
The DNA here is from genome assembly GCA_932526535.1 of Caradrina clavipalpis. Classification (NCBI taxonomy): domain Eukaryota; kingdom Metazoa; phylum Arthropoda; class Insecta; order Lepidoptera; family Noctuidae; genus Caradrina; species Caradrina clavipalpis. The sequence goes on from OW052108.1 coordinate 4,275,929, forward strand.
CCGCAAATGTGTGGTTACAGGAAGGGGGTAAAAAGTGAAACTGGTGGTTATGAACGTCATGAGAATGTCATTGTTAGCAGAAGGTAGTTTGATAGGCGCAAACGATTTGTATTGTTATGGTTATTGACAAGAATTCTTATAAAAAACATAGAAACATGTTTTAAAACCATTTCACGTTATTTGCAGAATGCAATTAAAAATCATCACCTGATTTCCACATTACCATAAAATCGAACTCAACGAATCAAAAACGTTAATTAGGACAATACAAAAAGCTTTTCCACAATCGTGGACAATCTCAAAAATTTGTTCAAGTCTACGCATTATCTAAATACGAAATACTGGAATTTCTCGTTCGTTTGCGAAGGAGGTTCATCATTAATTATTGATGATAAGGGGAAAGGGAACGAACGCACCCGTGGGTCGGCCAATCGACACCAGGCACTAATGAAGTGGTCCTAAAACGAACACACCAAATAAGTACAGTGTCATTTGAAATAAGAACTGCTTTGAAATCTTATTGTTCATGTGGGGATTAGCGAACGACCGAACGTTGGGATTTTATACTCCTTGAGATCGTATAGGTTAAAATTATACAACAATACTCATCCTTATCTGCCTAGCCTTTTCCCAACTATGTTGGGGTCGGCTTCCAGTCGAACCGGATGCAGCTGAATATCAGTATTTTACATGGAGCGACTGCCTATCAGACCTCCACAACCCAGTAATGGGTAATACGATACTCTTGGTAAGACTGGTTGTCAGACTTTCTGGCTTCTGACTAACAGTAACGACTGTCAAAGATCTACAAATGACAGCCGGGACCAACGGCTTTACGTGCTTTCCGAGGCACGGAGAAAACTCGCTATGGTAAATGGTCACCCATCCACAGACCAACCTCTGCAACCGTGGCTTAACCCGGAAGATCGGTCTATGCGGCTGTAATTATTTAGCCACGAGCTCCTCAATACAACATAATTATACAACAATACTAAATTATCTATTAGAACCATGCAAATAAAACCGACTTTCACCCCTTATAGCAGACTGACTGTAAAGGCACTTTTGGAACAGTGTTCATCTCATAATATTTCAACTGAATTTAAACCCCATGCAATGTACTATTAATCTTATATTAATAGAAATTAGGTTGGAATTGCGTGACGTGACATCACAGGTTGCTATTGCCATACAAACTCTACATTTAACGGAATCGAGTTTTGAGAGCTCATAAAAAGTATGTCAATTGATTTGTGGTATCCCCGCATTTTCTTGACTGGCTTTTGTGTTCTACAAATCCAAACCCCTTCTATTTTAATAATATTTACCCAGAAGCTCGTATTCCTAACACATTTTCCATAATAACCGTTTATATCAACTATCTAACATTTTCGCTAAAACACTGGGTAATTTATTGCTTGCGCCTGCGCCGGCGACACATACATGATGTAATCTTATCAGAATCTGATTAGGAACCTGTTTACCAACATCTTAATAAAGGTACCTATCTACTGTGGGCGTGTGTGAGAATTTATCTTAAACATTTTACTTAACGGGTTTTAATATTAAACTTTCAGGAACTAACCCTGTTTAACTGCCTTGTTAGCTTAGTGGTCCTAAGCGCGACTGCTACGCTAGAGGTCTTGTGTTCGATTCCCAGATCGAGCAAAGTTTTATTGGGTTTTTTTAGGAAATTCTCAGTAGCAGCTCGAAGTTAGGATTTCGACCCGGTTAATGGCAATAGGCTCCCCTCTATTACATGGGACCTAAAACAAACCAGCGGACTGTGGGTGTACATTGGACCTACACCAGTGCCTAACTCTCTATTCCTTACAGGCGTAATGTTATGCATGTCTAGTTTTGGGAAGATAGGGTTTCATCAGCAAATCTGTTTTAAAGTTCATGTTTGGTTGTGCGATTGTTGGACTGGGATAAGTCTATACTAACATTATTAAAAACCAATCCTAGCCACCACCACCACCTGACGGACCTGTAGTTCGGAACCGAAGCCTTTTTCTAAGTAGCTTAATTTGCCCCTTATAACATCAGCAATCTGTTAGTAGTTGTCAAAATCGGTCCTTCCAATTTCGGAGATTAACCGGAATAGAAACACAAACATTATTTTCAAATGCATATTATTTTGATATTACAAACAAACACGATAATTTTATTTAATTGTAAAGAATTCAAAGAAACTACTTCATCATCTAAACACAAACAACTGTTTTCTCTGTATTGAACATTACAAACGTGCAATTTCTGTTCACATTTGAGTTCGGTCAGTTTTTCTGAAGACCGGATTGATTAAGTCAGCAGTGTTCCGAGGATGCTGAGTTAAGGCTATCTATATTCCCTGTTCCACGAATGAGAGGCTTGCCTCTTATTTATAACTTGTTTGTTAATTTTCATTAATTTTGGTACTCAAAGATGGTTGGCGGTGAAAATATTTGGATAAGTTTTCACTTTCGTTGTTTTGAAGAACTTAAAGGAAATGTCAAAGAGATTTGAGCTAATAAGGTTTGAAAGGTATTTAAGCTGTTAAGAGTTTCACTGATTTCTTCTCAAGTGAATAATTATTATGGAGTTTCTTGCCCGTTCTTCTCCATACGAAACTACCTTTTGGGATGGGTAACTAGATTCAAATGTTTTAATTAATTGACGTCTAAAAGTGCCTTTTAATGGTCTAATTGAAATAAATGTTTTGACTTTGACTTTATTCAATTGCAGTGCTATTTTGTAAATGTGTAAGCACGTTGTAAATTTAAATGAAAAAGTTTAAATGAGCTTTCATATTTGGAACTAAGTCTACCAGCACGTAAAACCATTGGTCCTGCACCGAATCTCTCCTCGGTCGTGTCAAATTGCCGTCACTTCGAACTATGAGAGTTAGGGAAGAGGAAGTACCTGTGTTGCGCACACACGCTCGTGCACTATAATATGTTCTGCATTTTTGGCTAGTTTTCATTGAGACTGACCGCCGTAATCGAAATCAGTTTGAAGAATATATTATAGTGTACTGAATACTTTTCAAGTCAGATTAGTCATAACAATCCATAGAACAAAGACAACATCTAAACCCGAAAGACCAGTACATCAAAATACACGGAACTCTACTTTTTTTAACCAATAAAATTAATTCCATCCGAAAAACGAGCAAAGGAAGTAAACATCGGAACCGCACTTTACTATAACTTCACTATATAATTAAGGTTCGCGACTACAATCCCGACGCGCCAAATGACAACCTTGCCGCCATTTTGAGCCGTAATTTCGGTCTGCGTACGCGCACAGATTATAGTGCGAACGGACATTAGTGGCGACCGACGACACGTGATCACTGTCATTCGAACCGCATTCGATTGGGGATCGATATTAAAAAGAAATCGATTTCTTGCGGAGTTGCGGTTTAGATGAGGATTTGCGCCTCGTATGGGAAGATTGTGTTCTTTTAGAAATAATATGCTCGGAAATCGAATGTTTTCTGTTTCATTTTGCTCCTTGGTACCTTGAAAAATTGAGCTAGGACTGTGGTATCGGGATTATCGATTTACTTGATTGAAACACTTTATTATTTATTGTTGACGTAATTGACAAAATTATTATGGTTATATTTTATTCATGCCAAATACGATCTATCTGCCCTTGCAACGGTCTATCCAGATTTTCTTATATTAAACAGCGTCTATCTCTTATGAATATTCCTTCAAAATAAGGTTTTAAATGGCGCAGCCGGCGAGAGCCCTTACAGTACTTCACTCTCCTCCTTCTTCCTCTTTTAAGGCTTACTCACACATAAATCAATTTCAAGTTAGATAACTTTTAAAAGATTTAGAAACAGCCTCTCGTGCACAAGGCTGTAGATTCACAACGAAGCACGGGCAAGTACCACTGTCACTTTTCTAATTTCATATGTGCTTTCTAAGTTTATCTCGGACATCGCTGACAGTGACGGTGAAAGAAATATCGTATGGAAAACTGAAATCGCCAACCGGCCTAGAGCAAGCGCGGTAATCAATGCTTGGGCCTTCTCTGTGTGAGAAGAGGCCTTTGCCCCTGTACTGGGACAGTAATAGACTGGTAACACATACCATCACATACCATCACGCCTGTATTCCCCGAAAGGTTAGGCAGAGGTGCACCAATGTACACCCACAGTTCGCCAGTATATTTAGGTCCCACGTAATAGGGGGCGAGCCTATTGCCATTAACCGGGCACAAATCCACACTCCGAGCTGCTACTGAGAATTTCATTGAAAAACCCAATAACACTTTTTGCTCGACCTGGGAATCAAACCCGGGACCCCTTGCACAGCAGTCGCACTTGCGACCACGAGACCAACGGGGCAGTTGAGACTGGTTTTATTATTTATATAATTTTACTATAGTATTTGGAATCCCAAACTATGAAATAGGTCTTTTCTCAAAGTTGCAATACTTATTTCGCCAGTAAATCTCTTTTGAATTTCATTAAGTGTATAGGTACATGTTTATGCTCCACTGTACATCCAAATACGACAACCCGAAATGGAATGACATAATCAACGTACATACAGACTAATTAGCTCATCAGTGACTTGACGAATTCTTAGAACGCTGTGGCAAGATTGAGGGAGTGAATTATGTTGAATGTGAATGATAAAGAGGTAATGTAAAGAGGTAATGTTACTGGGATTTCCGTAAAATGTTTAAGACAAACACGGTAATTTACAAAGACAATACTGTAAAAAAGTGATGTATGGCAATTATTGGATTGTAATGACCAATAGTGATAAGTTAAATTAAGATTACTCGAAGAAGACTTGGCTAGTCTCCTTCAAGATTTGCCCTATAGGACCTGCCCCGTTGGTCTCGTGGTCGCAAGCGCGACTGCTGAACAAGGGGTCCCGGGTTCGATTCCCAGGTCGGGCAAAAAATGTTATTGGGTTTTTCCATTAGGAAATTCTCAGTAGCAGCCCGGAGTTTGGAAGTTGGTGGTGTGACACCCCCGTGCCTCGGAAAGCACGTAAAGCCGTTGATCCTGCGCCTGATCTCTCTCCGGTCGTGTCGGATTGCCGTCCCATCGGGCTATGAGAGTTAGGGAAGAGGGAGTGCACCTGTGTTTGCGCACACACTTGTGCACTATAATATCTCCTGCGTACGTGGCTAGTCTGCAATAAAGTTAGCCGCCGTGGCCGGAATCGGCCTGGAGAATTACATTACATAGGTAGTTCTCCTGCGTACTTACGCAGAAGAAGTACCTATAGGGATCAAGTGTGTCCGCAAACACAGGTGCACTGCCTTTTCCCGCAATCTCATATTTCGATGAGACGGCGATCCAACACGACCGGGGAGAAGTTAGGTATAGGACCAACGGCTTACCACCAACTTCCAACCTTCGAGATGCTAATGAGAAATTCGTAATGGATGAACCAAATACACTTTTTGCCCGACCTGGGACTGGGAATCGAATCTAGGGCCCTACACTCAGCAGTCAGCAATTGGGCATATAAACACGAGATCAACGAAACAGTCTAGTAATTACAACTACATTATTGGTAGTACATAATGTTACTATTTATGACAAGCAACTGTCAGATAAGGCTTTAGTGCCACATTACCCTTAGGTCTCTCTTATTACTTGATGGTTCAACTTGAGAATTGGCAATTTTATTCCTTAAGCATGTATTTTTATGGTTCTTTTTAAGTTTTAAAAACAAAATCTTGTTACCTACTTTGCCTTTTGCGGTATTATTGGAAGTAGTTCAGTAATTATAACGAGAACATAATTGTCAATTTTATTGGCTACGTGATAGCCCAGTGGTTAAGGCAACAACCTCTCATACTTTATAAGTTTTTTTGGGACATCACTGACATCGATGACAGAAAACATCGTGAGGAAACCTGGACTTATAATTAATATATGTCTGTAATCGCCAATGCGGTTTGAGCATTCGCGGTGGTCAATGCTCGTGCCTACTTTATCTTCTCATAAGAAGAGGCCTTTGCCTTGCAGTGGGACAATTATTATGATCTTTTACGGGAATGGATGAAACGATATTAAGCACATTCAAGAGCTTGAGCTTGCAAATTTTTTACACACGAAAACTCTGATGGTAGCGATAATTTTACTTAATAAATAAGTATTAAGTAAAATTATCGCTAAAAATAGTAAGTATCAAATTGACTTTTCAAATTTAAATACGTACAATTTTTTGCATTTTAATTACATCTATTTAAAAAAGAAAAACAAATCTAAGTACTAAATATATAATATATCTCTCTAGAATCCAAAACCTCACAAACACCGATATACCCACACATACGCAACTCCAATAATTTCCACAAGCGTGCGCTATGCCGCGTAACTTATGCGCGCGCACAAAAACCTGCGCCTGCGCAGCCGACGGCATCCAGCCCTAATAACTAACCATATCTGACTCACCACTTTTTAGCCACACACATTTTTTCACAAGCGAAACTCCACCTTATTGACATGTAAATTCCCTATGCTTATTGGATAGTGTTATAATTGTTAATTAAGCTTTAATTGCTGTGCGCGTCAAAAAAGTACCAATCCATGAGCGGAAACGTGCTTGTTAAGATGGTGGAATGTGGGGGAGGGATTGCAGCTAGTTTTTCTTTTTTTTGCTTAAGATTTAAATGGTTATATGACTGCCAGCCCCTGACATCCGAGAACAGGAAAAAGGTAAGCTTAGCAGAAATAGAAATCCATTAGGTACTGCTTTGCTTAAATTACGACCTCTATAGATTAATTCTGCAAACTCGCAACTATTTTTAATCCTTCTAAGTATATTTTTTTCTTATTCAAGAGGTACAACAAACTGCTACAATATAAACATAGGAACAAGTAATAGACCAAACTTATGGACATTATTGCAATCCATAAAGCTGTACACAAAACGAAAGGATACAACATACAATACAGTAAACATAATCGCTAGGGTTACAAAATAAAGATTTGTTTTTTACTACATCATTAAATTAGTTTTCGATGTATAGTATTTAAAAATATAATACTCAACTCAACTTCAAGAAACATCCTTGAGTATAAGGCTTTTGAACCTATAGGGTAAGTAGGGTGCTTACGTATTAAACAAACCATGTCTCAAATTTTGTTTCAACCTGTGTAGGTATTTTGTTCTCAAAATAATAATATTCACATAAGTATGTATAAAGTGCTGGATAAGTTGCGTTTGTGATACGGGGCAACCAATGTGACAATTGGTAATGGTCAATTCATATGTATTTACATACTTTATAACAATATCTTGGGCATTCACATCACTGACATCAGTGAAGGTAAACAGTGTGAGGAAACCTGAGTATAAGTCCGAAATCGCAATCCTTCTTGAGTAAGTGTAGCTTCTCTGTATGAGAAGAGGATTTTGCCCTGCAGGGGGATATTGTCCCATTGTAAAGCAAAGGCCTCTTAGAACGGTATTATATTTTTTAATACATCTTTAAACTAAATAAATCACTTACCGGTAATAAGGAAATGGCTGTGGCACATGCAAATCCATTGGCATCGACGCATGCGCATGGGCATGGGAGTACTCGTGCTGCATCATGCCATGCATGCCGTGGCCCAGCATTGCCGCCCACGGTGAAGACGCGAAACCACCAGGGTGCTCCATCACTAATTATAGTTCCATTTTCAAAATCACTTTTAGTTCCACATTCAAAATCATATTACACTTCACTGTTCCATTTTTAAAATGGTTTCACATTTCCTTTGAAGAAACAATGCAAGTATTCATTGCTTTAGCGGTTAATGTTTTTGTGTTCCATTTTTAAAATAGTTTTATTTTTTGGTGTTGTTCCAAATAGGTTTTGCTAAAAAGACGTTAATGGTTAATAAATTAATAAGTTACATGTTACCAATTAAAATAGATTCGTAGTGGAAAATTAGTTTATTGCTTAAAATTCGTGTCAGTTTTTTGTAAGCAAAGCCCAATACGTTTAAAAATATGTAGTTAGCTCATTAATATGATAATGATGTTGACACCTAAGTCCAACTTGAGATGTTTATTCGAACTTGTATTTTTAGATAATTAATCAAGAAATAATTATGAGGTGAGAAATGCAGTTGATTTTATGTTTGTCTCATATTTTTATCTCAAGCATTTTTATCTTTCAGTTAGTAATAGCAAATATATTCCATGAGATGGTAGGTAGTTATGTACCTAATTGTTTTCTTTTTCGCCATGGAAACGATAAGGCCCACTTGCACCGAAAACTTAACTCAGAGTTAGTAGAGTCAAACACGAGTTAGCAACTGATTCTGGTTTACGTTTTGGCACGGCTGGATTTATCAACATGAGTAATTCTTATTTCAAATACTAGGTACGTTTAGTACCATCCTAACAGCTACTTATAAAGTTGGCATGAGACAGGGACAATAAAAATTTAATTGAAAATGCTTTCAGAATTTTCGAATTAGGTACCTACTCCAGAAACTAAGGGCGTATAAAACGCCATAATGTACCAATTGTTACGGGAAACAAGTACCTGCTACCAAAACAATAAATTCAACCGATCTTCAATTGTTTAAATAATCGAACCCACTCTAAACCAGACAGTAGTCACCTAGCGCACGTTCTCATTACTTGAAAAAATATCACGTATTTTTCCTCAGAAAAAAATCTAATACAAATATACCTAAACCAATTTTTCCACCCGACTGCCTTCGAAATCGAATAGATATGCAATCAATCTGTGTGCAAATAAAATATTGTGATAACGGGCGCCTGTTTGTTCTGGCGAGTGCCGGCATGCGCTAGCGCAACGAACTTTGATGTTCGGCTAACATCGGAAATCTTCGGCAAATAAATGAAGTGACGTGTGCTGTGGACTTAACATGGTGTGACGTCCCGAAATTTTACTTGTTTTAAGTAGGTACTAATGTATAAAATACCTTTTTCTTAATATCTAAAGTAATATTATAAATAAAAAAGATTATATGTAATGGATAAACTCAAAAACTAAAAACCATCACGCCTGTATTCCCCGAAGGGTTAGGCAGAGGTGTACCAATGTACACCCACAGTTCGCCGGTATATTTATGTCCCATGTAATAAAGGGGCTCAAAAACTACTTAACCGATTATGAAAATGCTTGTCATATCAACGAGTAACAAATACTATGTCTTGTTTTAAAAAAAAAACTAGGAATCTGGTAAGAAAATCCACGGGTCGGTCGAAGTCGTGGGCAAAAGCTAGCCTATTATAAACCTTCCTCTATTAAAAATCTTTGTAACGTGTTGGCTCAGTGGTTAAGGCACCCGCCTCTCAGACATGAAGATTGTGGATACAAATCCGAGCAACTACCAATGTGACTTTTTAATTCATACTGTACGTTCTAACTTTATCTTGGACATCACTGACAACGGTGAAGGAAAACATCGTAAGGAAATCTGAACCTATATGATAAGAAAGTAAGTCTAAAGTCGCCAATCCACCTTGAGTAGGCGTAGTGATCAATACTCGTGTCTTCTCTAACTCTATGAGAAGAGGCCTTTGCCCTGCTATGGAACAATGAGAGGCTGGTATTATTATATTTATAAATATACCTTGTTTATACTAAACCAACAATTAGTCAATGACGATTGTTATTAAAATTCCAGTTCCGGATAACTAAGACGAGAAGTTTCTTAAGCTAAAATAAAAATTTCCATCGCATTTAAAGCACTTTAGAACCTGCTTAAAGTCAAGTATATACAGTCCTGGACTTCTAATTCGAGTCACTTTGCATTTTTTTAAGGTATAACTTTTTTAAAGGTGTAGAATTCAAACTTCGAACTTCGGAATTTGAACTTTTAAACTTGGAATTTGGATTTTTTATGCGAAAATAATGGCCAGTATGACGCTTTCTAAACTGTATGAAAAAATTAAGCCTAACGCTTTTTATTATGTTTTTTTATTATTTCTTTATACCTTAGAAGGAGAATAGTGGCTCAATTTAGAAGTCTAGAAAGTGTATTATCAGACTGATACATATTTACACATGCACTATGAATATAATAATATGCAAAAAGCATACAAATGAAGCAGTCAGGTAACTAAGGCTATCATCAAACTCATTTCCTTGATTGTTTCAAGCCATAACCGTTACGGCTGCGACCAACACGGTTTTGGAGGGAAAAGTAATAAAAAATGCAAGCGCAGTAACATCATGTTCGATGATGCCTTTTTAGGTTAGCCAACTCATACTTCCCACGGTGAAATAAGTTAAGTGGTTAAAATAAACACAATACAATACAACATACCATCCAGGCATCCACGCCTGTATTCCTCGAAGGGATAGGCAGAGGTGTACTAATACTATCAATATACGACCTCAAGGATGTATATTGTTCAAAGGCGACCTAGACAAAGTCTACGATGGAGTAAACTTACCCAGAAGAAGCCTGTTTGCTCTAACCTTGAAGAGATTAGGCTTGAATCCGCTCGGAAATACCTATGTAAAATTGATGCATTTTTAACAGATGAGATTAAGATTAGAACGCGAAAGTTGCTAAAAGTTCCGAGTATTGGCCCTTTATCATAGGCTAATAATAATTAGGCTATGTCCTCAGATAGCCCACATATCGGTCGGTGTGACAAGAGTTAGAATGATCATGGGATGAATGGATCATTGGCTAATTGAACCAGCATAATTATGAGTCCCGAATAACATCCAGAAGCATCGCGGTAGATCCAGACGAAAATAGCAAAGTGGATCTTGATCCATTGAGTGTTATTGTGGTTTTCTACTAAATTCTCAGTAGCAGCTCGGAGTAAGGATTTGTGCCGGTTAATGGTAATTTGGTCGCCCCCTATTACATGGGACCTAAACATACCGGCGAACTATGGGTGTACATTGGTACGCATAGCCCTTCAGGGAATAGAGGCGTCATGGTAAGTTATGTTATCTTGATCCATATAAGAAGGATAGCAACAATCGACCAAGGCCTAAAATAAGGGAAGTGTGAAATGGTACCTATTTCCCTTACAATGCCTTGATACAGAGTAGAACTGCTTCTACTGCTACTATGCCTATTATGCCTGCTGATATGACTATTAGCTATTTCACGCTTTTTCATCCACGTGTCGGTCATCGCGCCAACTGACAAAGTTGTGGTGCTGATAAAGTGGCCTATGAAAATGTGGAACAGTAGATTTTTCTAAATAGTCTCAGTACCAGAAAGATTGTCAATGAAATAAGTCACCTAGTATAAAGAGAGCGAAATTTTGAAACGATAGAAGATATATACCCGCGTCTTCATCCCCTTGTTTTCTTTCACTCTCGTTAAGTTACGTCTTTAGTTACTCTCCGCTCCCGTATGTAGTAGCGTGATGTTTCTCATAAATCTGGCTATCATACACAAAAAGAATTTTACAGTCCGAACGGTAGTTCCAGAGATTAACGCGTTTAAATAAGCAAATAAACTGGTCATCTCTATTATATCAGTTTTGATATATATACAGAAAATGAAGACAATTAAAGCAATAGATTCCTACAACTAAATGAACAAACTTACAAATAAAATAAGAGATCACAGCAAAGCAATTCAGAATATAGATGATAGGTTTCAACCTAGCATTACTTTTGCACGGAACTGAACTATGAACCTGACACCTTCGATTCGGAACGTGACTTTGAGTGGTACCGAGGAGGTACCTACGTAGATACATACCAAGGCATATAGTGATATTAATGTTCAATATTCACTTCATTTAGAAAAATGTTATCTACTTGTAGATAAGATGATGGATTATGGGTTTTAGGATTGTGTACTGTTTGATATTCAGCCGTAAGCTTATGTGTGTTTAGTATAGATGGTGATTAGAAACTACGTGTTGCGGGGTTGATTCCCGTACGGTACAAATATTTATGTTGGTTATTGGAAGTTGTTCCGGTATATTTCTAAAAGCATCCACGATACAGGAGAAATTCGTAGTGTGGGACAAGAAATTGAATAAAAGAAATTGGCTTATGCCTAAATTCTACACAGATTTGGTTTTTCTATGAAATTCTCAGAAGCAGCTCGGAGTTTGGATTTGTGCCCAGTTAATGGCAATAGGCTCGCCCCATATTACATGAGACCTAAACATACCAGCGAGCTGTGGGTGTACATTGGTAAACCTCTGCCTAACCCTTCGGGGAATACAGGCGTGATGGTATGTATGTTTACTACTTATAGATAACGGTATTATTACTTTCTTTACTTTCCGCAGCACTTATCTACTTATTCTTTTAACATAGAGACTAGCAACTAGCTTCAATTTTCTGGCTACTAAAACCAACTCCTCGAACATTCAAAAGTGCCTGTAAATGTTTATAAGACATTGACTAAGATATTAATAATTAATGTAGAATTTAGAATCAATAGAGATAGAAAAATCCTTCAAACTATAAGAATGAAATTATTTTATTTATAAATAGCTTTGCTATTTCAACTATTGGTTCTTAAAGCTTCAAATAAAAATAAGTAATGCAGTTAGTACGTGATTACGAGTGTTAACAACTAATGTGTCAACAGTTTTGATTAAATTACTTGGCAGTTCATTTGAAAGATCATTTCATATATAAGAATGATTATTTTCAACGTTTTTTTTTCTAGGATTCCTACAATATTCTTTTAACCATTCCTTCGCAACACGTCTTAGAAATACTATAAGAAACATTCTAAGCCTTCATCCACAATTTGTAACTAACGAAGCAAAAACACCAGACTATGCCCTGATGCAGGGGATCCCGGAGCGCCTCCCCAGGAGGTATAGGTACCCTGGCAGGATGTCGTGAGACCTAATGTTCAAGATAACAAACTAATCAACTGGGATAGACAGGGCAGACAAGGATGAGGATATTGGAAAGTTAGTGGTGAAGAAAAGGATGGAGGATGGGTTTAGAATAAGAATTTGAATTATTTGTAGACATTGAGGACAAGAATTTTTAGTTTAGGTTTTCATATAAAACGGTTTGATGTCATTTTGAGATGTGGAGTTGCGGACACTAGTCCGTCATACTACTGCTAGATGTCATTTTTAATTTGAATTTTTTTGTATGGTAATGCATTGGTAAAATTTAAGACAAAGAACCGAAATACATTGGGAAAAGCTTTAGATTGGGCTATCAAAAAAAAATGCGATTATTGAAAGAGATATTAAAATACAATTTAAAGTTTATGGTTAAAGATTTGTGTCCGGTTAATGGCAATAGGCTCGCCCCCTAATACATGGGACTTAAAAACATACCGGCAAAATGAGGGTGTACACCTCTGCCTAACATTCGAGAAATACAGGCGTGATGGTTGGGTGGTTGGTTGGTTGGTGTTGGTTGGTGTGCTTGTATGACCAGATGTATGAACGTGAACGAGGCAAAAGTAGTATGTCAGGATCGTAGCAGGTGGCGTTCTGTGGTTTCTGCCTACCCCCATGGGAAAAAGGCGTGAGTTTATGTATGTATGTGTGTATGTATGGTTTGATTAAAGTTCATATCGACAAGAAACCGCAGACAATAGTAATTTTTGTATAAATATACTGTAACTTCACGTGTCTTCTATTTATAATTCCAAAATAATAGAATTCCATTCTCGAGAATTGCAAAAGCTAAAAAATATACGTCCTGCTCTGACAATATAAAAAAATATCTGAAACTAAAGATGTTACTGAGGAAAGAATCTTAAAAACCTCAATTATTGATTTAGATATTGGATAATATTGATAAGTGTAATAGAATCTGCTCTTATTAAAATTATTGCACCTTTTTTTATACGCAGAAAACAATAATTAACAGCTTCCAGAAAAATACCAATATTTTATAATTTTCTACATTTTTAAACATTATTTAATTTTTAAACATTCATGATCTTTAAAAGTAGGGCTTCCTTTCGCCTAACACAATGTTGGCGTGCCCTACAGGGTCCATAATGATCTCAATTATAATGTTTACCACCTAAGAATACATATGGAAAAGCAATAAAGATATTGAGTATATTGAACTTCCTAACAAAATACTGGATTCTAAAAAAACGTTTAATATTCCTATAAATAATATTTATCGAAAAAATCTTCCATTACAAAAATACCGTTAAAGAATCAGTTAATGAACAATCAATTCCCATGATGCTACATCACTAGAAATGCCTACATTATGTAGGTACACATCGGAACATTTGATATATTGACATTGTGCGTACACGCACCACAATGATTGTTTTCGTCTGTCAAATCGGCACTTATTAACGATGCCACGATCATATTTGTACAGAGCCTAAATATTGCGTTAATGTTTTGTTAACCTCAAGGGATTTAAGATTAACAGGTTTTTTTTGTTTGTTAAGTAATAACAGCTGTTTGTATTGGGCATGCGCAAGAGACGGTACTAGTGAGTTTTATGATGTTTAGCTAAATTAAATAGGTTTGTTAATTATTTTTTAAAGTTAAAATACCTTCAGATTATTTTACTAAATACTAAGTATTTGAAAGATGTTGTATGTCTACATTCTGCCATTTTGTTTCTTAATAATCTGTAATCGCATAAATAATTACCGAATTAAAAGAATATATCCAAATCGCAATATAGCACAAATCCACAATAATCATTCGACAACCACGTAGCAACACATTCTAGTATTTTATCCCACTTTTCACTTTTCAGTTCACCCGCAACCAATGTACGGCCTACCGCAGTCCACACACGTTAGAAAAAAAAAAACAGAAAATGGCAAAGCGCGCGAATGTCAACTGCCAAACTTTTCCCGCGCGCCAAAACACGATCGGATACACGCGCGTGTGCATGCGTCACTATTTACATGCATTTTGGTAATGCGTCGCCGGAGGTAAAAACACGTGTGCCGGGTCTGTCGGTCCAGCGGTCATTGAGGGTCTGGTATCACAACTATACGGCGGCGTGCGGGGATGTGTGCGCCGAACCGGCCCGGCCTTACGGCGGGCATACGAAACAGCCCGACTACGCTGCACGGAGCGTGCTGTCGAATATCTGAACATCACGTCGCCTGTAATTGGGTTAGGCTTACGTGACACGGGAGCGTGGCACGTTCCTAGAACGTCCCGCTGTTATGGGGTGTGCCCTAATTACGTACGCTCAAATGTGAGGTGTGCGAAAAAAATGCGGTTGTTCTAACTCGAATGTGGGGCAAAGGGTCTTGGTACTTTTCAATTAGATGCTAATTAAGTGTCAAAATTAAACTGTAGCACTTTAAAGATATGATACGATTGGCTGAGTAACTAGAACCAACATTATTTTAGTATACATGAAAAATACAGACGTCTAAAATAAATCTAGATTTATTTTATTTATTTATTTATTTATTACTCATACAAATTTTTTATACTTAAAGTAGGAATTGTCTCCCAAAACCGTCTAGACGGTTTGACTGGGGGATCGTACAGTCTCACTCTCCTTAGTTATATATTCTATGTATCATTCTATCTATCATTATATACTATAGCTCTAGGTAATGATATTGCCAACACACAAAAAAGTCTTACCTACTAGCAAAAAGCAATTCCACCTGGATCCAACGACAAAAAAATGCCTTGGCATGTGTCATTATTATACCTACATTATTTTTTCTCCTTCAAAGCAATGACAATTTAAAACAAAAAACAAATGGATTATTCTGCAAAAAATTGTCATGGCGACAAAACATTAATAATAATTCAAAAAACTAAACATTAAACCGATGACTAAGCTTTAACTTCATAACGAACGACAAATTGTAATATTGCGAGTACCGTAACATAAAAATAAAAGTATAAAATATTCTCACGCCTTACATTCTAACCTGTGACCTAGCCATGTTTTGACATTTCTAACTGTCATAGCAATAAGATACTGGCCAGTTTAACATGAGCTTTCCGTCCTCTTTGGTCTCGAACCATAGAGGTGTAAACGGGGAGATCGCTGATGTGTGGAGGGGCCATAATTAGTTGGTTATGGTGATAATAATTGCAGACAGAAATGGCAGAGGTGTGAGTAAGCTATAACGGTGTTTTGACTTTGTTTCAATGTTGTATGAGATGTAATTGAGACGGTTGTCTTTTGTTACTTTTTTTTTCGTGTAATTGGCAAATAAGCGGTTTTCGAAATTTAGTTCTTTGGACATTTCTTTTTCACTCTTATTTTGTGTAAGAACAATTAAGTACATGCATTTTTTTGTTTACATTAAAGTAAATCTAGTTTAAGTTCAAAATCCTTTTTAACAGCCATAAATAAATTCACACTAAAAAAAGTAACTTTGCCCTGAATTTCGGGCAAAAATCTAATTTTTAGAAAAACTCAACATCCAACACAAACCATTAACATGAATTTTATAAAATTAGGTACAGTGGTACACTACATATTATATCGAATTACGAAAAAAAAATTTAAAATATTTTCTATTTTCATTATTATAAAAAAAAACATAACTCTATTCCACCCCTTTCATCCCTGACGATGCATCCCTTCAACTACTTATCACATATTTTTATAAAATTCATATTCAAGAGTGGGGGGCGAACACCAATATTACTAGACCCATCATAGCTCAATGTTTTGGAACAAACTGTTTTAAGCTAGAGGTCTTCAAAAACTGGTGGTATTACAGTGATGGTCACCTTAAAAGGTTGTAATTCTGATTTAGTGCCTTAAGAAGATGTCTAGTGACACTCCCCTTAAGTGAGTGTATAATATTGTGAGGTATACCCCTTAACGCTAGCTTCCATTTTTGAATAATGCAAAAATTAATAAAGCCATAAATAAAATTGTAGACGTGACAGCAAAGTGATTTAAATATACGCCATATAACTTTGCTGAAAAAAAAAAACACGGGCCGGATTTTTTTTTGTTCATGGCTAGACCGTAACGCAATTATACCCTGTAAACGAGTATAGTAATTATTTTATAAAACTGTAATTGGAACTCGTTAATAACCCTCAATTATGAAACGTCATACTAATTTGCAATAATGCGAACAAAAATAACTTGAAAAAAAAAAAACAAAATATATTTTCATACAAATAAAACATTATCGAGCTAAAAAAAACACGCGATCCGAGGTGCGAACGGACCAAGAGTGACAGAAACGGGTATACGTCTACCGCGACGTTTTAAATTTCGAACAGCGCGCTCCGATTGGCTGTTTGGGGGGCTTGCGAGGCGTGGGGCGCGGCGATTGGCGGGAAGGCGTGGTGCTAACGGGGCATTCTGGGTCACTGATGCTAATAAATTAGTTTTGAACGTTATAGAATATGCCTGTTTTATGAGCGTAGCAGTGCTACGGCGTAGCGCTACGAGTTACGTAGATAGATAAATGTTTTGGAGTTCTTACTGATAGAGTAATACGGCTGTCATTAGTGTAGCTGGCAGTTACGGTATTGATTTGGATAAAAAGGAGCCTGCAATTACAAAAAAAATAATTAACATTCTAATTTTAAATACTTTCAAATCTCCGATTTTGTAACGGTTTAGAACGTTGTTTCTTTTTTTCAACGCAGACTACTTTTTCATTAAAACCAGTGACGTAACTGCCACTTGCCAGCTTGTCTGCGCCATGTCAAGTGGCCTCCTCCAACCTACTCCTCCCACTCCTGCAATCCATGGAAGGTCACGTTCACCCAGGACGTGCCCTACGCGTCATTGCATTGCGCTCGTCACCCAGAAACGAAGTTGAAAAGTCTCACGTGCCTGTAATGGCACCGGGAGGCACGACCTTCGAATCTAAAAATGGTGGTGTTTGGTGGCAGAAATAGATATGGTAGGTGGTAGTCACTGACCTTTTTTGTAGATACTCTTATTTCAAGGTCGTCCCCTATTACATGGGATCTAAACATACCGGCGAACTGTGGGTGTACATTGGTACACATCTGTTTTACCTTTCGGAGAATACAGGCGTCCCGTGTAAAAAGGGGGCGAGCCTATTGCCATTAACCGGGTAAAAACTTAACTCCAACTTGCTACTGAGAACTTCATAGAAAACCCCAATGACATTTTGCTTGACCTGTAAATTGAACCCAAGACCTCAAGCGTAACGGTGGCACTTAGGGCCACTAGTCTAACGGGGCAGTCATCTTTTTATTTATAATATAAAAAAGTATAAATAAAATCTTATTTCAGTACTAACTTTGCCGTGACTTTGCTTGAACACACATTCTTACTCAGCTTCTGAGCTACCTTTTTGTCCAAAATTCAGTTCAGTTTTACCGTGATAAGAAATGCATTCCTCTAAAGTTACTAATACAATTTTAGCAAATTATAATATTCTAGGTTCGAGTCCTGGCCAATTGGTTTTAATTTTTCCACCAGGAATCTTTCAGTAGCATCCCCAAGTTTCAAAATTGTCACTTGTATCGAAAAGCACGTAAAACCGTTGGTCCCGGCTGTCGTTTGTACCGCTTTGACAGTTGTTACATGTAATTAGAAGCTTGAAAGTCTGACATCCAATCTTACCAAGGACTATCGTGTTGTGGAGGTCAGATAGGCAGTCGCTCCACGTAAAATACTGGTATTTTCTATGCGGTTAAACTAGAAGCCAACCCCAACATAGTTAAGAAAAGGCTAGGCAAATAAACTAAACTCCTCATTAGGAAACTACCGCAAACCCTCACACGCGTCCTTGACTGGTATTTGAAGGTCCAAACCCTTGGCACAACATCCCCAGACTAAAATCAACCTTACTTTCACAAGTCTAAGGTTTGTTTTAGCATGTGGCGAGACGTGTGAAGATTGAGCATTATGTATGCGGCAAGCGTATTGGTCGATCGATGACTCGAGGAAATGGAGACGCGGAGACTTGGTGTTATCCTGAAGGCTGGAGGTTTTGTGGAAGAATACGTAACTTTTTTCTAAGGATATGTTGATTAGTTAGAGTAAAAATGGGACGTATAGGAAGATAGATCTATAGAGGCAGAAATACCAGGTTATCAGAACATATAATAATTATATATTATGGATTTTTACACAACCGAATAACGGAGTGAATATAAAAATGGACACTTATGTTATTACCAAATTTTAATTTTCGATTTATTGTCCTTGTTGGCACCAAACTATATTATACTCATATCAACGTTAAAGTGATTAGAGAGAGAGTTAACTTTAAACGAGATTTTAATTTCTTTTAAACTTTAATTCGTCCCGATTCACGCCTGTATTCCTATTCACCTCATAATATGGTAGCTATATACGTTTCTTTATCAAAGGACTCACTCATTAAATCTGAATTCCATAAAGACTTCACAACACGAAAGAAAATCTTAAAATATAAAAGCAGAACTTTAAAAAAACTGTCGATAAATAGTAAGTCATACAGCCTTCTTTAATACATATAGCCTTCCTAGACATCCCTAAAAGCACCTTTTATTCCAGTCCATCACGAACCTCCTGAAGCATCTCATCTGAAGCTAAACAAAACCTCCTTGGTACACGTTTCAGCGACACCTCGCCTCGGATCGATGCAGGCGCGTGACCCGCTTACAAACGGGCCGGGCCTCCGAGCTCGAGGTACGCTCCACGGAATATTGTAATTCCTCCATCTTCTGCCGCCCTGGTACTTGCGTTAATTTAGAATTGAGTTGGGTTAAGGTGTTTTTTAAGGATGGAGCTATTAAAACTGTTTGATGGGGTTTTTTTAAAAACAAGAATAGGTAGACACTTATTCGTGTCGTCGTATTTGCTTAAGAGACATCTCTTAAGCAAATACGACTATCTTTAAACTAGCGTTGGGTACAGACAACCGGCGAAGTGACTACTTTTCTCTATTAATAAGGTAAGCTAAAGTAATTTCAATAAGTTAAGAAGCAATCTAGAGTAGTCTATTAAAAAAAACGGTAATTTAAAAAACTAAAAAACCCGACTGCTATTCTTTAAAAATCCCTAAAACAAGATAAATTGTAGCAGTCGGGACCCATTCTAGAAATGGAGGATTAGTGAATTGAGAGCACATACCTATATTACATTGCAGATGGTCCCGAATGGGTCCCGACTGCTACAATTTATCTTGTTTTAGGGATTTTTAAAGAATAGCAGTCGGGTTTTTTAGTTTTTTAAATTACCGTTTTTTATTTTTTATTTTTTTAGTGTTTTAAAAAAGAAATTAATATACCCAGTATCACTCTTACAGTAAATACGAATCTACTGACACCTCTCAAGCTAAAATCCATCGAGCCGTTCAGCCTGCAGAGCGAGCCAAACATTTGAATTTGGCGCCAAAAATCCGCCATTTTGTTTTTTTTTATTTTTATATACCCAGTGTCACTCTCACAGTAAATACGAATCTAACGACACCTCTCAAGCTAAAATCCATCGAGCCGTTCAGCCTGCAGAGCGTGCCAAACAATTATACATACATACATACATACATACATACATACATACATACATACAAACATACCCTCGAAAAACATAACCCTCCTTCTGTCGCAGTCGGGTAAAAATATAGATATCGCCAAAATCAACATTTCAACAATGTAACACAATAACTGGCAGTGTTTGGCCGTTCTCTTTGTATTACTAACGTTGTATATAATAACTAGAGGATGATTGTATGATTAAGGCCTGCTTGCTCTAAATACGTTTGCCGCTAAACATCATTTCTGTTAATCATTTGAAATACACAGAGACATAATGCTAACTCGAACAAGTATAACACAAAATATTCAGTGATTTCACTACAAGCGGGCCTGAGCGTAAGTTAATTAACCAAGACAAAATCGATTTCGCCCACAAGCCAACAAGAAACAAAAGATATTTCAAACGATACTACACGATCTATTTAAAGTCCTCAAACCAAGAAACAAATGAATGCTGTGTCATAAAATTTTACGTGCTATCACCAGATACGGTCACTTTCACGTGACATACCACACACAGAAAACAAGATGAAAAACGTATCTTGCGCTTGTAATACGCACGTTGGCGTATCTTCACCGCGGGCAGTCTCTTTAATTTGCTGTGAACCTTGCGACTGAGTAGTACTTAAACCAAAAAAGTTTTGGAGATGCCGGGGATTGAACCCGGGGCCTTACACATGCGAAGCGAACGCTCTACCACTGAGCTACATGCCCTTCATGATGAAGAAAAAAAATCATCAGATATTTAAAAAATAACTTTTAAATTGCAAATAAAAATTTGGAAATACCGGGGATTGAACCGGGGCATTCCACATGCCCTTGATGATGAAATAAGTAATTCATTAGATGTTTAAAAAAGAAAATGTTTTAAAATGTAATATAAATTTGGAGATGCTGGGGATTGAACCCGGGGCCTTTCACATGCGAAGCGAACGCTCTACCACTGAGCTACATCCCCTATTGATAAATATTACAAATACAACCAACTGCTTGCGACTTTTCCTGCTCTACAGCTGTTCAAATATCCAATCAAGATTGAACAAACACTATGGACAATAAAGTATCAAAACAGTTGACAATCACTATATAATAGTTTTTTTTTTGTATATTTAATTGGATAGTAAACTCACTGACTACCTCGTTAGCCTAGTGGTCTTAAGCGCGACTGCTACGCAGCTAGCAGTGTTATTGGGTTTTTCTACGAAATTCTCAGTAGCAGTTCGGAGTTAGGATTTCTGCCCGATTAATGGCAATAGGCTCGCTCCCTATTACATGGGAAGTAAACATATCGGCGAACTGTGGCTGCACTTTGGTACACCTCTGCCTAACCCTTCGGGAAATACAGGCGTGGTGGTATGTATGGTAAACAAGCCGTCCGCCCACCTGATGTTAAGTGGTCATCGTTGCCTATAGACATCTGAAATACCATACTCCTTGCAAATGTCTCATGTGCCTGTAAATACACCGGTACCCATACCCTTCAAGGCTGCTTTGCGGGAAAAATAGGTATGGTGGTAGTACTTCTCCGGACAAGCTCATTCACAAAGAACTCTACTTAACTACTATAAATTACTGAAAGCTAATTCTACAAATGAAAATCGTTCAAAATCTAGCCGTAATCTTATTTTTTTGCCAATTAGGTCGCTATAGCTAATTACATAAATTACTAGAAAAATAAATAAGACTTGGAGATGCCGGGGATCGAACCCGGGGCCTTTCACATGCAAAGCGAACGCTCTACCACTGAGCTACATCCCCTTGTACAGAACTCACTAATACATCCTACTATTTCTCCAAATCTTTACAACAATATGTATGTACAACTGTACAAATACTATGTATACTATATAATATTAACCCTGGAGTGGTCGCGCGGACTACATATGTAATCCACGGTTGTTTAAACTGACATGACTTTTTGCGCATTTTTTTTTCATAGCTGATTTTAACAAGATCGATTTTGTTTTTCGTTTTAATTTCATTTTAGAAGAGTTAATTTGTCATATTTTAATAAGAAAATATAAAACAATTAAATTTCATTTAAAAAATGACAAAACAAATTGCTACTTATGTAGTCCCGCGCGACCACTCACGTGACTTTTTAAGGTGCGACCACTGCAGGGTTAATGCGTAACTCACACCTTTTTCCCATGGGGGTAGGCAGAAACCACGGAACGCCACCTGCTACGATTCTTACATACCTACACCTTTCGCCTTATCCACATTCATACATCTGGTCATCCAAGCACGCCGGTTACGAGTACTGCGCAGCTGACCTTTCTGAAGAACCTCACCAATAAGGTCAGGGTCTATATAATATTATGAAAAGGAAAAATGTTTTAGTTATTTGTTTGAAGTACCGAATAGGATCCGATACTACTCGACCGATTTTAACCTCTTCACACCAATAGATAGTAACACTATTCCGGAATAACAAACGCTATATGGGTCATTATCAGGTGACTTGTTATTTGGTTGATTTCGGTGGCAATTTATTTTTTTTAATTTCCGCTTTACTTACATGAAATATCAAATCTAGACTTAATATAAAACATATTAGTAAAAGAGGGAATCGTATAGACCGAATCGTTATGAAGGGATTTAATTTAAAAAAAATAGTGTTCACCGAAATCAATATTCTTATCACCGAAATCAAATATATAAAATAATTAATATTTCAGATATTTTTTGTATATTAACTGCCTAAGTACTAATAATTTGTAAATAATTATGGTCTGTAAGGAATTGCAGGTTAATTTTACAATAAAACATTTTATTTTATCAAGACTTATGTACGAGTTATTAAGTATTATGAAAAATTACAAAAATCAACTTTGATTGGAAGCGTTTATTATCGTTTTAATTAAACTAATTATAAATAGTAGATAGTCTTAAACTACTAATATAGGAACTATAAAAATCACTATAAACTAACATAATAAAAGTCTTGTTTGAGATCTAGCTTAAGAGGGTTTACGCCGGCGGCGCGCCGTCCACGCGCTATTTGCCTCAAAATCAATGATTTTCAAACCTGTTAACACCCATTAATAACTTATCGTACAAACATGCAATTTGCGAATAATATTAGAACATTTTGTATTCTAGAGGACGTGAGAGGTTTTTTTAAAATTAAATAGCATGCTTGTAAATTATATTAAGATAACTAAAGTGAGATTTGCGTATTTTACGTTCAGAGTCAATTTCGAAGCCGTTAATCTCCAAAAATTGCTGATAGAATCAATAAACAAAAATATTTGCTAATTACTAATATCCTTAATAATTTTTTTGTCAAGACAGATTTTCTGATTTAGGTTACTTACTACGGAAAATAAAATCAAAACAATGTCTAATTATTAAGAAATTACGCGTAGATAAAATGATCTTTTTCAACGTTTTAACTTGCATTTATCATTATAATAATAGCATATTCTAATAGAAGAACATCTCTTTTAAAACTTACAATTCAAAATTTTCGTGTGATTAGCTTTATAATTTTTTAATAAATATTTTAAAACTAGCTTCTGCCCGCGACTTCGTCCGCGTCACAGTTGATGTGTTATCCTACGGGTACCGTACATTTTCCCGGGATAAAAAGTAGCCTATGTGTTATTCCGGACTATAATCTATCTTTGTGCCAAATTTCATCCAGATCCATTCAGCCGTTTAAGCGTGAAAGAGTAACAAACATCCATCCATACATCCATACATACAAACTTTCGCCTTTATAATAGTAGTAGGACTACTATAAATTTGGGCGCGCGGCCGGTAGCCAGTTCAGAATTGGATTGAATTGCCTACCGGCTGCGCGCCTCAGTTTATAGTAGTTTTAGTACGAATATTCCAGAACGTATGATGTCGCTTTTTCATTTTTTTTTTTTTTTTTTATACCACTGTAGGTGGCAAACAAGCTAACGGCCCGCCTGATGTTAAGCGGTCACCGCTGCCTATGGACACCTGCAACCGACGTGCCGACCTGCCGACCTCGTAAAAACCTCAAAACTCCTTTCTTGAAGAACCCCATGCTGTAGTCTCTTGGGAAAACCTTAGCAGGGAGTGCATTCCACAACTTAAGCATACGAGGGAGGAAGTTCCTCTGAAACCTTACCGTACGGGACCACTTGGGTTCCAAGGTGTGAGGATGGGCCCCCTGCCGATGGCGAGAGGTGCGATGGTAAAAAGTGGCCGTTGGCTTAATTCCAAATAATTCCTCGGAACACAGCCCATTGTACAGGCGGTAGAACACACACAGGGAGGCAAAGTCCCTCCTCAGACTTAAAGGTTCAATACCGCCTGTGAGCATGGGATCGTCAATAATTCTCACAGCGCGTCTTTGGACCGAGTCAAAAGGCCCAAGCTGGTATCCCGGAGCTCCCGCCCAAAGGTGGCAGCAGTACTCCATATGGGGCCGAACTTGCGCTTTATACAGCACAAGTCTTTGCCCTGGTGTGAAATGCTGCTTTGCTCTATTGAGCACACCGAGCTTTCGATGCCAGCTTGGCCTTACCTTCCAAATGACGTCGGAACTGGACGTCGCTGGAGATATCAACACCAAGGATCCCAATGCTATCGGAGATGGAAAGGGCTATGTCCTGGAATTGTGGAGCTACAGCAAATGGGGTTTTCTTAGCGGTGAACGCGCAAACTTGTGTCTTGGTAGGGTTAAATTGGACTAAATTTAGTCGTCCCCACTCGGAGACCCTAGCAAGGGTGCTCTCGACTTCAGACACAAGTTGTCTACGACTTTCCTCTACACTGGAACGAGGAATGTTAGCACGACCCGTGTAATAAGTGTCCCCGGTGTTGTCGTCTGCATAGCAATGTACGCCGTCTATAGACAGCATATCATTGATATGCAGCAAGAACAGCGTTGGAGACAGCACGGAGCCTTGCGGGACGCCGGCGTTGATGTCCATGCAATCAGAGCAGCTGCCGTCAACAACGGCTCTTATGCTTCTGCTGGACAAGAAGCTGGCGACCCATTTGCATAATCCCTCGGGAAGTCCGTACGCTGGTAACTTCGATAGAAGACACCGGTGCCAGACCCTGTCGAACGCCTTCGCTATGTCTAGGCTAACAGCCAATGCCTCACCTTGACTTTCTATGGCTGAGGCCCATCGGTGTGTGAGATACACTAGAAGATCACCAGTCGATCGACCGTGGCGAAAGCCGTATTGACGGTCACTGATCAGATCGTGCTCTTCTAGGTACCTCAGGAGCCGGTTCATTCAGTCGGTTTCATTTCACCGTGTTTCAAATTACAACGATGCTAAAGAAGTTTTTACTTCAAAAAAGAACTGATGAATAAGTTTTTGCGTTAAAATGTAAATAAATAACTATTGATTGATTTCGGTGATTTAAAAATTGATTTCAGTGCACCTATTTCCACCGAAAACACCGAAATCGGTGCCACTGAAATCAAAATAATTAGCAAAATCCTAGATATTTTCAAAAGTACCCCGAATTTTTAATATTAATCTCTTTTATTGAAATCTAATACACATAAGACATACTTTTATTATAATTTAAAAACATTAATTCAAATAGTTGTGGCTAAAATGAATTCACCGAAATCAACTTTAGAGGTATACCAAGCCACCGAAAACGATTACTTAACTTAATAAAAGAGTGGCGCGGAGACACACGGGCGTGTTGACCTTACCACCGATGCGGCGCGACTGACAGTTTGTATTACTCAAACAAATATTCTCGCAGTCACTAGAGTACAGGATATATGAACGGATCGGTGCGCGCCACTGATATCAATGCTAAACGTCGGACGTGAAGACAACCAGTTGTAACTTCTTTACTCAGGCCTATTATTGTTTGATAATATTATAAATTTAGTTAATAACTATATAGTTGTTTGTGAGAACATGCAAAATAGCGCCATTTATAGGAGAAAAAAAGATAAAAAATAATTTCCGCCGCAAAACGGGGCCGGACGCGGCACCGAGGTCAATTTTTTCAAGGTTTTTATTTTTTTAAACCAATTAATATTTAATTTATTTTAAAAATAACACAGGCCCCTCCTAATGTTATGAGCGTATCTGTTATGGAAAAAAAAATCAAATTGTTAGTCATCCATTTCGTACTGGATTTCGACCAGGACACGCCTATTTAAGCCGTCTAAGAATGACCCATATAACAATAACATCACGCTACGACTGACGAGAGCGAAGCAGTAACCAAAGACGTAACTTAACGCGGGTAAAATAAGCCAGGCGGACAAAGTCGCGGGCAGGTCGCTAGTAAACAATGAGTTCACAATAACACTACTAATCCATCCGACACATTCAGATAATCATATTAAATTCCTAATTTTCATTTCATAATGGCAGATCAACTTTTTTTTAAAGAAATTGCAATGCACCTCTGCAAAAAAAGACTACTACGAAATACATTTTTTTTGTTATTATTAAGGTTTTTTTTATCTAATTTTAAGGCTGTAGATATTTAATGATCAAGTGTCATTATTTTAAATAAAGGAGTTACCGTTTATTAAAAAGAAATAACTAAAAACTACGATATTGTGAACAAATAAAAAAATATTGATAAATAACCTCTTTCTTATCCAATGCTGGATGCATAGGTTAAAGCGAGTTTTTTTTCACTAAACAAAACATTTAAAATGTAAAGTAAAAAAAAACAATAACAAGATAAATACGATATTATTTTTAAAAACCCTACAAAGCTAATTAAGTCTAACAGAAACAATAAATATATTGGAGATGCCGGGGATCGAACCCGGGGCCTTTCACATGCAAAGCGAACGCTCTACCACTGAGCTACATCCCCTTGATAACGAAACAAGTAATTAAATAATCGTTATCAAAATCTACTGTTAACAAAAAAAACATTCAAAATGGAATAAAAAGTTGGAGATGCCGGGGATCGAACCCGGGGCCTTTCACATGCAAAGCGAACGCTCTACCACTGAGCTACATCCCCTTGATAATGAAACAAGAAATTAAATAACCGTTATCAATATCCACTGATAACAAAAAAAAACCATTAAAAACGCAATAAAAAGTTGGAGATGCCGGGGATCGAACCCGGGGCCTTTCACATGCAAAGCGAACGCTCTACCACTGAGCTACATCCCCTTGATAATGAAACAAGAAATTAAATAACCGTTATCAATATCTACTGATAACAAAAAAAAACATTAAAAACGCAATAAAAAGTTGGAGATGCCGGGGATCGAACCCGGGGCCTTTCACATGCAAAGCGAACGCTCTACCACTGAGCTACATCCCCTGTTGATTACAAATCTAAAATGGCCGACTATACCAACGACAAATTAAAAAAAAAAACAGTTGACTAAACATTCATATCAATTACTAGAGTTTGTAATTTTAACAATAGACGATAATTACTGACAATATTTAAGTATTATTGCTTCATAAAACAAATGTTAGGTTGTAAAACATTGCATGCTCACGCGCACGGTAATAGGTACGAAACGAGTAATGACTAGGCTGCATAGTTGCTAGGCACTTGAAGAAAGTCCTAGATAGGTATTGGTCACAACATGCATTAAATTAAAATTATTGATTTTGGAATCTTAATTAAGTCATAATTAAGATTCCAAAATCAATAATTTTATTATGTATCACGCCTGTATTCCCCGTAGGGTTAGGCAGAGGTGTACCAATGTACACCCACAGTTCGCCGGTATATTTAGGTCCCATGTAATAGGGGGCGAGCCTATTGCCATTAACCGGGCACAAATCCAAACTCCGCTGCTACTGAGGATTTTTCCGAAAACCCAATAACACTTTTTGCTCGACCTGGGAATCGAACCCGGGACCCCTTGCACACAGTCGCACATGCGACCACGAGACCAACGGGGCAGTTGTTGTTGTTGTGTGTTAATTTTATTATCTGTTCCTTTAATGAATGGTAATATTATAAAGAAGAAGGATTTTATTGTTTTTTTTTTGTAGCGAATAGGCTCCGAAACTACCGGACTGATTTCAACCATTTTTTCACCAATAGATAGCTACATTATTCCTGAGTAACATCCCCACGGGAGCGGAGCATTAACCAAAGACGTCACTAATGGCGAGTGAAATAAGCAAAGCGGACGAAGTCACGGGTGGTGTCTAGTATAGTAGTAGTAGTATGGCATATAAAAGATAAGATAAAGTTTAAGAAAGTGTAAATACTCTTGTCTTGAATGTCTTGAAAATGTTATGATAAGATTTAACTTTATTTACTTAACTCTCTTCGATAAAACCATCGTCTTGCTTGTAATTTTTATATTTTTCTTTACAGAACCAAATATCAATATTGTTTTTGTCAAAAATTCTGAACATCTTTACTATGAAGCAACACACATTGAAAAAAAATACTGCATACCTCAATTTTGATCAACTTGGTACTTTTATACTACACTCTTTTAAATGTTCCATCTATTACATGACGTACTGTTTTATGGGAATCAACTAAATAAGAGGTAACTGTACCTATATGATATTTAAGTACGAAATTAGCCAAAAACTGTACAAGCATGTCAACTACTCGTATTTTGTAAGTTGCCAAAGCAGCTAAACATAATACGAACTTGGGATTTACTTTTGCCAACCAATATTTCATCTCTTAACCTCTTAGCTACTATTAAATTTTCTGCTCCATGCATTCCTCAAAGTTGTAGATAAAATCCAGTTATCTATCATTTGATGCTGATTATTTCTTTGTGCGATACATTTTATTCCCTTGTATTCTACAGGCAAAACCGCAGTCCCCGCTAGTACATACCAAAGTCCCATTCAAATTGATTCACTACTGCTCTACTTACGCATAACTGAACTTTTTAACCGTCACAATTTACGTAAAGTGTCCATAAATCTCTGACTCAAAGTTGCGTAAAATCAAAATTCAAAATGTCGATAAAAAGCTCGGAATATATGAAGCGGGGGCGCACAGACGGACGGACGGCGGGCCGGACAGACCGACGGACGCAAGAAATCATTATTGCAGCGGAATCCATACAAATAATTGGCCCGTAAACATGTCATGGCGGCGTCTGTGCCATGTATATTATATTAGGGTTGGCAGGTTCAGGTTAGCCATTTCTGTGATGGTCAGAATTGGGTTGATGGCACACACCATCACGCCATTTTTTTTTAAAGATGTGAAGTCATCAAATGATTTCCCCCGCCCTTAGTGTCAGACTTTTACTGACTAAAACCCATCCATGTTCCTTCTTGTGCCCTTTGCGTTCCGGGGGCGCGGTATCTCTTTCAAACAACCCGCAGCCCCGGCAACGCCATCACGCCTGTATGCCCCGAAGGGTTAGGCAGAGGTGTACCAAAGTACGCCACAGTTCGCCGGTATGTTAAGCTTCCACGTAATAGGGACACCACTAATCAATTGACGTACTTTTTATGAGCTGTCAAAACGCCATTCCTCTATAGATTTTGTTTGACAATACTAAACTATGACGTCACTTTTTTGTAATCTCAATTCATTAACTATTTATTGATTTCAAAGCGAGTAAAAACCGATTTATATATACCATCATATACCATCACGCCTGTATTCCCCGAAGGGTTAGGCAGAGGTGTACCAATGTACACCCACAGTTCGCCGGTATATTTAGGTTCCATGTAATAGGGGGGAGCCTATTGCCATTAACCGGGCACAAATCCAAACTCCGAGCTGCTACTGAGAATTTCATAGAAAAACCCAATAACACTTTTTGCTCAACCTGGGAATCGAACCCGGGACCCCTTGCACAGCAGTCGCACTTGCGACCACGAGACCAACGGGGCAGTTAAACCGATTTATATAGTTATTTTTAAAATTCATCGGCTTGTCCGGACTAAAATATGTAAAATGGTTTTGATGTGAATTTGTCTTGGTTTTATTGGTTAGTGGCATCTAGGCAATTTGTGCTACATTTTTCTGTTAACACAGAAATAAAAGATACATAAAACATGGAATTAAAACATAATTTATGCGTGTTTCAGTTAAAAATGCAGAGCACGCTCATCGGTGAGCAGAATAAGCAAATACATGAATGTAGGGTACATCACACACTGGTATAAAAACATAATGAAACGGACAACCTGGCTCGTTAGCCTAGTAGTCCTAAGCGCGACTGGTACATTAGAGGTCTTAGGCTTGATTCTCAGGTCGAGCAAGGTGTTATTGGGTTTTTCTATGAAATTCTCAGTAGCAGCTCGGAGTTAGAATTTGTGCCCGGTTAATGGCAATAGGCTCGCCCCCTATTACATTGGACCTAAAACATACCGGGGGACTGTAGGTGTACATTCGTACACCTCTGCCTAGCCCTCCAGGGAATACAGGCGTGTTGGTATAGTATGACACGGCCAAAAATGTGCGCAATTTTCTATTGTATAGGTACCTTCAATTTATTATATATACCATCACGCCTGTATTCCCCTTAGGGTTAGGCAGAGGTGTACCAATGCACACCCACAGTTCGCCGGTACATTTAGGTCCCATGTAATAGGGGGCGAGCCTTCAATTTATTGTCTTTCTCTTTACCATTCCATATGAAAAACTACCAAAGAGATACTTAATGATTTACCATATTCAGCAGTGACATTCTATACGGTAATTCCACCGTCACTTCGACGCTCACTTTGCACTTCAAAGTGTCAAATAAAACAATGTCAATTGAATTTTGATTGTATATTTGATGTTATTGAATAGCGACGTGAGATGCCAGTTCATGTCTGAATTTTACAGAATCGACGTACAGTACCGGATGGTTGGAGGCTATAATGGTTAAAAAAAATAAGAAACAAGAACAACAAGTATGATGTTTTTCAACATACAGGATAAGTTTTTAACCAGTGCGTAAATTTTTTTTGGTAGTTCAGTGTCAGTAATAGAACACATTTCCGTGTTTAGTTAAAAAAAAAAATAAAAAAAAATTCATCCTTATCCGAGTTTGAAATAAGCAAAACATGGACATAATCTATTCGCCATACTATCAATGAAAGCTCGCGGCCGCCGGCCGGGCGCATGGCTGGGGTGAGGGGGTGGGGAATGCGCTAGCGCCGAGTGACAATAAAATATGGTTTTTAAGTAAACATGTTTCGTAAGCGATAACTTTTTTTTTTAGTACTAAGACATATCAAAATAAAATATACGTGTTTAATAAAACGTGTTGAAGTTTATTATGGCAAAATTTACGCACTGGTTAAAAATTTTTCCTGTATAAACCAATGTCCCCCCTGCCAACGTTACTGACTCGTTGATCTTTCCACCACAACCATTCTCCTCTGAGGAGAATTATAGTGGTAGGTGTGAAGTTATGAGCATTGATCTTCGCTTCCTCAAGGTGGATTGACGATTTCAGACTTAAATTAATTAAATCCAGGTTGCCTGGAAACTATTATAACAGGAAACCTGGATTTAATTTTATCTAGAACATCACTCATCGGTCAGTGATGTTCAAGATAAACTTAGAAAAGTACACATGAAATGAAAAAGCCACATCGGCACTTGCTCGATATCGAACCCACAATCTCATGCATGATAGCGATCCCTTTACCATTGGGCCATCACGTCCGTCACTCCTGTCAAACGGTTGTATTTTTTTTTACCCAAATTTTTAATCCCTGCAGTGCCAACCCTACCTGAGATCCCCCGAATCCGTCAATGTCGTATCAATAGAGCTCGGCGACGCGATTTTTTCGTCGCGCGGCCCATGATCGACGCGCGCCGGCAGATGGCGTTGCTTGCTATTGTGCGTCTGCGCACCCGCCACTGCAATATTTAACTTTTGAAACACCAACGTTTCTTTACCGTTGTTTTGATTCTAGTTTCCTAAAGCTTAAGGTTGATATTACTTTGTTTTCTGTAATTCTAAAAAATATTAGAAGTTTTTAATGCAAAATTTTATTTGCGTTTGTTTGGTTTGTATGGGAATGGAAATAAGGATGAATTTGCGATGTGTTGTTAGCGGTTTGGTTTGTAAGTCGATCTGATGGATTGGAGTGTTAATTTTAGAAGATTACATTCTGATTTAGAGGTGCTGGTTTTATACAAATACTCGTTGTGATTCTATAACTTTATAAAATGCGACTTTACCCCAGTTTTTGGAAATTTTAAGGCAAGATTCAGTCATTTTATGTTACTTTTAAATGCCGTATTTAGCCTTTTTATTGTAGAACTTTAATTAGGGAGCATTGCATGCTGTAATAAAAAAATAAGTTTAAAACATACTTTTCAATTAACTATCTATAGGACCTCTAAATATTTAACCACTTTCAAAATCAGAACGGATGAGTTAGTTATGCAAAGCTTTGAATGCCTAACTAATTCGCGGCGACACGGTAGGTGCAGTGACTGGGCGATTTGCTGCCGCGTCGCGGGTTCGATTACCGAACAAAACTAATATTTGAATGGCCCACAATTAGTTGTTCCGGGTATCATTGTTTGTGTATGAGTTAATATGTTCCTATTTCTAGTGTGAGCCAACGTTTTTCAAAAGAAACATTTTCTTTTTCTTTTTTATCGAACAAGATCTTAGTATATTAATAATTAGTAAAAATTCTTAACATAACTACAGGCATTCAGCCAATCGAAACCTTTAAGAAACCCAATACTTAAAATAAAGTTGTCAACATCAACTAAAAATAATTCTCAAAATTATACAGGATAAGTTTTTAACCAGTGCGTAAATTTTTTTTGGTAGTTCAGTGTCAGTAATAGAACACATTTCCGTGATTAGTTAAAAAAAAAAAAATTAAAAAAATTTCATCCTTATCCGAGTTTGAAATAAGCAAAACATCCAGGACATAATCTATTCGCCATACTATCAATGAAAACTCGCGGCCGCCGCCGCCGCCCGGGCGCATGGCTGGGGTGAGGGGGTGGGGAATGCGCTAGCGCCGAGTGACAATGAAATATGGTTTTTAAGTAAACATGTTTCGTAAGCGATAACTTTTTTTTTTAGTACTAAGACATATCAAAATAAAATATACGTTTTTAATAAAACGTGTTGAAGTTTATTATGGCAAAATTTACGCACTGGTTAAAAAATTTTCCTGTATAAACCTCCAGACACTTTAATCGAACAAACTGACGTATTTAACTCGGTGCGCCGGCGCACATTTTATGCCGATCAACCGATCGACGTATCGATCGTTAGTTCGGCATTCCACCGACAGGTGGCGTCATTGTCCGCCCGTAATTATAATGTAATTAATGTAGGGTTTAATTAAACCCATCAGATAACTACCCACATCTTATTAATGCGCCAATTAAAAACCAATGTACCGACTCTACTTGATAGATAATTGTGTTATAGTACCTACTTACCTGAGGTTCAGTCATTTATTTAGTGCTTACGATTTTCAGAATTCAGATATTTTTTCCGTCCATCTGTGATCGAATTTTAAAATTCTTAAAACAAAAAGTTGTTTAGATTTTTGAATTAAAATTTCATGTGATTGTTATTTAAATTATAAATGACAAATGAAGCATGGCATCACAAAGATGGAAATAGTGGAGGGAGGCCCTTTCCCAGGAATGAGACAGAACCATAGGCTGACAAACAAAAATGAATTCAACATGATTAAAATATGGCGTTGGTATCAAAGTTCGGATAGAAAAGTACCTATAGACAAGGTCCTTGATATAGCTAGATAGGTACTTACTGAATCTCGCAAGACGAAGGAAGGGCAAAGAAACCTTACCTTGAAAAATGTTGGAGTCAATGAGTCAAATCTTAAATTGGCAATGTTTGTGAACTTCATATACTTAAGCTCAAGTCGTATATTCTTACTATCAATCTCCACAATAATCTCAAGGAACTCAAAACACAAGTAGATACACACCGACCGTCGGCACCTACAACAGAACACATAAATAAAATAACAAATGAAAATCTAAAACGGCGAGTACCACCGGCGTCCATTGCGCCTGCGCACTATCTCCTCCATCTCAAAGATAAGAGGTAGTATTAAATCAAACTGCGATGCTTTTTCACTCTTATTGTTATTCATTAATACTTCAAATAAAATGGAAAAAGCGCAGTAGAATAGGGGGCTGACATAAACCGCTTCGGGGCAAAAACTTGAATTCCTTACACCAACGTAAAGTTAGTATAAAGATTGTGTGGTATGGGTATCGAAAGATGCGTAAAAGAGATCTTAGATTACCGAGATCGATCTTTGAAGATAAGGTTGAAAGATCAGGATCTAGGACTATTATTTGAAGAGAGGAAGTCGTTGAAAGCAATGACCATAAGTTAGTAACATCAATGTTACGTAGTACCTGTTAGTGGTGTACTCTTTGCAGTAGACCGAGGGATGTGATGAGAATATCATTGATGCAACTGGAGCAAGAACTAAACTAGAGGAAACACTATTAAATGAGCTTTATTCAACAATTGTCGGTAAAGTTTTAGAGCTACTAGAAGATGGTTATGTTAAAGGGACAAATTTACAGCCTAGCAAGTAGTAGCTAATTTTCTTGACATAGACAACCAGTCTAACGCAGAGGTATCTTGTTGCCCAGTAACTGGGTTGTGGAGGTCAAATAGGCAGTCGTTCCTTGTAAAACACTGGTATTTAGCTGCATCCGGTTAGACTGGACCCTCTAACCTCCCTTTTTCTCGACATAGTTGAGAAAAAAGTTAAGCAGATAATGATGATCATGATGATGATGAGAAAGAGTTTGATCAGAGTCATCATCTTATGTATGAGCACTATGTTATGTCACAATAATAATGATACCAGCCATTTCATTTATGTGGGACAATACCCACTACAAGGCAAAGATCTCTATTTATATGGAGAAGGTGGTTATTTTACAATATTTTACTAATTCTGATAGGTATTGTATCCGTATGTATTTTTCTAGCTATAGAGAACCTATCCAATATTCGTTTTTTTTTATTCAGCCTGATCAGTATCAGTAGATCTTAGTCCACATATATCTACAAGTACCACATTTTTTCTCAAAAGTTTACTAATTCAACGCTTTCGTCGAAGAATTACGAATTAAACTTGTACTAAAAAAACCAAATGTCGATGTCGCTATCAGATCAAAATTACCACTTTACACGAGAATTCACACAACACTTTTTGTTTAGGTACCCCTTAAAATAACCATTGGTAGGTACATGTTCACTGACATTTCATACATCGGTACAAAATAATCGATTCACTGGCGCAAAACAATCGGCGTTTATCAAAGCCGGGCTCGCAATGAACTCGAAAAAAAATAATGCAATTATTTCAGTCAAGGAGTAATTTGGCGTCATTGTTCTTAAGAAATACCAATTATATACAATTACAATGTATATGACAATGTGTTTCCATTCCATCGGTTCGATATAGGATCGATGTGGGATCTCTGGGATGCTCCACAGTCCGATTCATCGGTGTCTTAGTGCAATAAAAAGTGGGACAATGAAGAGAAATGTCGGTTGAGTTCTGTATGGTGCCCGCGGTGCTAGGTGTCAAATATGTTGGGATAGCTCGATATTTGTACTGTGTTCCTCGCTGGGTGAATGCTAAATATTTTGTCATTAAATTGGTGTATTTTTTTATATTGTGTAACTCTGTAGGTCCCTTTAGATACCGCGTTGGTGAATACTTGTCAAGAATTAAACTATTCGGCCGTCTCCTTGTGTTTGTATCTTTTGAACTGGTTTAGATAGATACTTAAAATTATCCAGAATGTATTTGACTATTGCCACTACAGCATTAAATATATGAATAAACAAATTTAAGTTAATTTTATCTTACATGTAACGTCCACACTTTTAATGTGATAGCTTGATAATCATGAATTAGTAATTGTATGAGCATTTTATTTGTATTACGATTGGCCCTACTGCTTATTTTCATATTGCTAGGACTAACGACAAAGCAGATGTTTTTAATTTAATTTCAATCCAATTGTCTTTATGCGATTACCTATCTCGACTTTTTAATCTGTATTTATTCCATTCAAATACATCATAAATAATTTGACATCCAGATACTAATACTATAAATTGCGAAAGTAACTCTGTCTGTCTGTCTGTTACGCTTTCAGGATTAAACCACTGAACCGATTTTGATGAGATTTGGTACATAGCAAGTTCGAACCCCAAAAAAGGACATAGACTACTTTTTATGTCCCGACTCCGTCTGCATCCGCGATAACAAACAATTACGCGGAGGAAGTCGCAGGAAAAAATTATATATTTTTTACTTAAAGTAATAAAACCATAGATCATGACTGGCCATTAGTTATCATAGACAAGACGTTGAGTAACGTTCTATCGCTATCTTTAACTCAATTATGGCGTTATGGTACTTAATTCATTTTGGTTTTTCCTTTGCCACTCAACGATGAGACGATAAACACACGTCTAATAAAATGTATGAAAGTATGATTAGTTTATGGACACATACATTATTATATAAACGCGAAAGTACATGTGGATGGATTAATGGATATATGGATGGATGTTTGTTACTAATGGTTATACACGTAACAATCATTTTGTGCAAATATGATTGAGTATTTGTATCGTAATTCGTGCAAGTACTTACATATCTAAATCTATCTTGTACGGAAGTGCGCAAGCTTGTGCAAAATTATTGCTCTTGAAAACTTGCCATGTTTGCTGTTACATGTATGTAGCTTAGCCTTAAGTGTGCAAATGTGGTATTCTAAGTGTATCGATGGCAAATAAAAGAATACAAATACTTTTTTATGTTTGTTTTTTTTTTTTTTTTTTTTATAGACGGGAAATCATCAAATAACTTCCCCCGCCCTGGGCGGGGCGGGAGGGAGTGTCAGACTTTTACTGACTAAAACCCGTCTATGTTCCTTCATGTGCCCTTTGCGTTCCGGGGGCGCGGTATCTCTTTCGAACAACCCGCAGCCCCGGCAGTTTTATGCAATTTTATGTTGGGCCCAAAATTTAGTCCGGCATTGTAGTATAAAAATGGTGCAATTCATTTGTACTTTCCAAATTTACGTTAGACACCATTGATATCGGGGAAAATAAACGTGAAGAAAACCAGGACTATTAATATAAATCTAAAATCGCCACTACTCGTTGAGCTAACGTGGTGATCAATCATCTTGCCTTCTCGGGAAGAGAAGAGGCCTTCGCCCTGCAATGGGGCAGTAATAAGCAAGTCTTAATATTTATAACCACCATGAAAATAACCTGAAATTACACTAAATTAACCTAGAAATACCTATTTCTTTCTCAACAAATTGAATCCCATGCTCTAAGGAGCCTTTTAAGCCACATCTTGCACTCACACCATATAAGACCGACTAACGACAAGGCATAAGACAAAAACTGATGTTTTCGCGTCCGATTTATTTCAATCACTTTGCAAATGGACTCGCAATAAAGGTTTAGTGCCTGTCTTTACTAATTAGATGTGAATTATGTATGACAATAGTTGTTAGGAGACTATATTTTTATTTAGATACTAGCTTCTGACTGCGACTTTGTCCGCATTTAAACATATACATAACAAAAACTAAAAACTCTTCAGATTTATTATATTAGTATAGATAGGATAGTTCTTTTCTATGGTAGTGTGGTTTGACAATAGAAATAACAGGACAAACCTTTTTGGTTCACGGGTTTTGCTTAGAGTTCTTTTATATTTTATACTATTCTATAAGGTATCAACTTTTTTTTTACCAAAACTTCTCCTCCCTTGGAATTTTTCATGCGTCGTGGGTACAAACATAAAATAAACTTACATGCACTAACAACTAAACCCAGAACCTAAGCCGTATAAGCCGTACAAATACGCGTTCATTGCGAGAATTGAACCTAAGACGCAGATCGCAACAACCAATAGCTCAGCCACTGCGCCAACCTACAAACTCAAAATTTAATTAGTTACTATTTACAAGTTTTGTGTTTAAGTTAATTATTATGGTAAGTATTAGAATAGTTTTCAAATTAAATAAATACTTAAATAGTTTGTTTAAATGAAATAACACTCAACTTTATTTTTATCATAAAAACTATTTTGACCAATGTCCTTCTGCATCATCATCATTATTTTTGCAAACTGTCAATTACTTACATTTTTTGTTTAAACTTTACGCCTGCCCAGCGGTTTACCATAAACGGCGTTATACCGTGAAAATATACAAAAACTAAATGTTCAATTAAAATATTTCTCATTTTCTCACTTATGCCGCTTTGCGTTCCCGCGCACGAGTTATGCTGACGGAAAAGTGATGTTACAAATAAACTCCGTTTTTTATTAAAACTCTTCACATTCATACATACTTAAGTCAGACGGAGTAGGTCTTATTTATTTAAAAAGGCTTCATTAATAGGTAAAAACATATCTTTATTGGATGAGTTCTATAGGCCAATTTCTACTACCTAATTAAAGACATTAAAAATCTAGTCGCAATCTCATTTTAGCGACAATCAATAACAACAAAATTTGGTCAATTACAGCGTTTTGACAGAATGAAACTAATATAAGATTGGTATCGTTTCTAAAACTCTACCTACTTTTGCCCCCCTTGTTTTGCATTAGTATATTTGTAGTAGCAATTAAAAATAGTTAGGTCCAGCAGTGGACGTCCTGCGGCTGATATGACGATGATGATGATCAAGATTGGCAGGGAGATGGGACTAGCATCACGACTTTCTTCAAATACTTTTTGACTGATTTAAAAGCAGATGCGTTAAAAACCCCAGCTGCAGCAGGCTTACAATATTATTAAATGGGCTTAGTTGTGGAATAAAGACCCAACCCACAATCTCTCAACAATTAATTAAGTACGTCAAACTAATTCAGTATGCCAAATGTGTTACATTACTATTCAGCAATAACATTTGAATATAGCTACACCCAAACCCATTACAATTCAGTACCTCCAACTCCAAAAAATCCCAAAAATAATATGTAAATAGAATCATTTTAACAGGACTAAACCACAATACCCTATAACCTCGTAACTCAAAACCAAACACTAGACACATAGCCATACTTGCCTAGCAATAGGCACCTAAGTTCCCATTGACGGCGCTTGATGGCGCTGTGATAGCCCGCGTTGACAAGTGGATGGCGCTATAAGGCTACGCGTTGTCCACAATAGATCATCACAGAGCTATGACGACTATGTGCGGTACATGATGGATTCACTCACACAACACAATGTTATTGGTATTGGCTGTAGGGTTGGCACTAAGAAACATAATATAACAAAGTTTCAAACGGCAAAAGTAACCTTTGTAATGTATTTTCGAGCCGCTTCGAGGTTGAAACCCTTGGGTCGGGTCCGAATGCCCATTCCTTTTTAAAGAAATGACCAGGGACTAGATTGTTAGTTTAACTATTACTTTACATAATTATTATCTTATTTATTAAATGTGAAAAGACTGTGAAAAGACAAAATTGCTTAATGTAAGTCTTTATACATAGCTAACGTATTCAGTTTTCGAGAGCAAGAACTTCCGTCAACTTAGTAGTAGATCCAATTGGATTCAAGAATTCACACATAAGTACATCATACTTTATAACTGAATTACAAGTGTTATTATTAATTACTAGATTTTACCTGCGACTTCGTCTGTGTAGACTTCCGAATAGATATAATCGCTAACATTATTTCCTACATTATTCCACACAACAAGTTAAAAATTCAGATATTTAAAAAGACATTTTTTTTTTAATAATTTAAGCTTTACTAATAACCGACAACCCTGCATTGCCGCGTAACTTTTTACCGCCGAACCGCGAATTCACCGCATACATTGTCTTAGTATGGACAAAATAAGTGAGTCGGAACTACACGTAAGAAGTCGTCTCTCCACTCGTCTTAGCCCTTTGATGTCCACCCAACACAACTGGAAACCAACCTTACCTACCTACCTTTACAGTTCGAAACAGCTTGTATGATTACAAAATTTTCAGCAGATGAATTTCTAAGGAAAGTTAACTTTAGTAGGAGAAGTTAAGGTGTAGTTTTGTTTGATGTTGTGACATGTCTAAGTTATAAAAACTCTAGTGATGATGGACAAGTAACCAGAAACTTATTAAGCGCCTTTGACGAAGATGCCAATTGTCGAAGGATCTTATTGTAACCATTTTTATTTATAGCCATTTTCGACATTGGATTTCGTTCGGTTTAGGGAATTTGATTGGTGTTTTTTTGTTTAAGGGACATTTTTAAGGGATTATCCTTTCGAAGAATAACGGGTTCTTGTTTTTTGGTTTTTGATTTTTCTCGTCGTGATGGCCTAGTGGTTAAAGCGCTTGCCACTTATGTTTGAGGTAGTGGGTTCAGTGCAGACCGAATGCCAATGTGACTTTTTCCTTTTTTAAACGACTTCAAAAAAGGAGAAGGTTGCCTATTGGGTTGGTTGTATTTTTGTCTATGTTT
The DNA here is from genome assembly GCA_932526535.1 of Caradrina clavipalpis. Taxonomy (NCBI): domain Eukaryota; kingdom Metazoa; phylum Arthropoda; class Insecta; order Lepidoptera; family Noctuidae; genus Caradrina; species Caradrina clavipalpis. The sequence goes on from OW052108.1 coordinate 4,316,629, forward strand.
GTTGCCTCTGAACTTAGTCATTTATCAACCGATTTACTTTTTAAGCTCATCTCGGAAATCACTGATACTGTGAAGGAAATCTTCGCGCTGTATGGGACTTGTAATTAATGTGAGTCTGAACTGACTGTCTCGTTAGCCTAGTGGTCCTAAGCGCAACTTAGTGGCAATAGGCTCTCCCCTATTACCTACATGGGACCTAAACATACCGGCGGACTGTAGGTATACATTGGTACACCTCTGCCTAACCCTTCGGGGAATACAGGCGTGATGGTATTTCCGTCCGGCTTCCATAGCACAATACTGACCGCTAATAGCCGCTATCCCTAGCACAATCAATATGAAGCTATTCATCTTGCGGCGCGGATTAGCGATATGATTTACGATGCAACTCGACTTAAGTCCGACTGTGGAACTTACGACCCTGCTTTGTTGCTGGCCATTAGTGCGGGCTAGGAGATCAGCGGTTTTGTGTGCTACTTTGTTGAAGTGAAAACTTGTTTAGACTCGTTGAGATATTTTTGGTAGGGGTAAAACATATGGATACGGGGCCCGGACATGGTAATGTGATAGCCTCATCGTTTCTAATTATACCGCGTCACCGACATCCTAAGGTGACTGCGTCAGCGAAAAGCGTATTCGACCGCGTTACAGACATGCCATTGTGACGTTAAATGGTCACTTCTGTCTTCAGTCTCTATAACTGCCTAATTTTTATTTATTTGAGAAAAAAATTGCCCCACCCTAGGAATTAATTCTGTATCGCGAGTGGTTAACTCACATACACAAGCAATCAGACACAGAACAACTACCTGCATGCTATATCAATTCTCGGATTTATTTCATGCGGTAATAGAACCCAAGGTATGCAACGCAGCAGCCAATCGCTCAACCACTGCACCAAATGTGTCTAAATGTGTAGGTAGGTCTTTGATTTCCACGCGGCAAAGTCACTGGGAAAACATATTAATAAATCTTCCTACACCAAACAAAACAGTAGCTGTATGCGAATTCAATGCTTTTTTATTTACTTTTTTATTAATCATCAAATAACTTCCCCCGCCCTGGGAGGACGGGAGGGAGTGTCAGACTTTTACCGACTAAAACCCATCTATGTTCCTTCATATGACCTTTGCGTTCCGGGGGCGCGGTATCATTTTCGAACAACCCGCAGCCCCGGGAATTCAATGCTTGGCTTTGAATATTATTAACCTCTTCGTTAACAACGACTACGATTAATATATAACGTAATATTTATGACACTATTGGCACAGTGGCTCAGCGATTGGCTGCTACGCTGTGTGTCCTAAGTTCGATTGCTGCAAGGAACAAATATTTGTATGGCCTAGAATCCTAGAAAGTTGTTCTATGTCTGGCTGTTTGTGTATGTGATTTTATATTTTTGTAAATGCACCCACGATATAAGAGAAATTCATAGAGTGGGGCAACGTTTTAAAATAATATAAATACATAACAGGTCCCAGCTTGAAACCCAACAACACATAGGTACTCGTACATACAATATTTTAAGTCACAAAATGGTCACACCCAAAAAATCGCCATCCCTACCCGCCTCTCTCGTTTAGTGGCCACCACGCATTGTCCACACACATGTCACCTCAATCGTATAGCACTTACCCTGTCGCTTTTTTAATATCACTCCCACAAAAACAGCCCACTTTTGGGCAAAAACAATTTGTGGTCAGACCTTAGTCACGCTGTTTTTTGCCATATTGTATGGTAAGTTTCGCTTGCAGTTTCTTATTCTGAAATGTATCTTTGTATTGAGGTAAAGACGATTTTCTTGGTACAAAGTATTTTTAGACTAGGTATGGTGGATAAATGTATTGCACTTGATTGAGTGGGGCTACTGTCTTGAAGATGACGTTTTGATTACTGATTAGTTCGTGGGAGGTTATAGATTTGATATGGAGTTGTCTAGCGGATATTGCTGGTGAAGTTTTGCTATAAAAATCACGATGTCAAAACATTTATTTCAATTAAACCATTTATGGGTACTTTTAAATTGTCTAAGAGTCAGTCAGTTAGTCAGAGAGTTGAAGCTAGTTGCTGGATCCAAAACGTAGGAAGGCTTCTATGGAGAAGAACGAACAAGAAACTTCACAGACAGTAATTTAATTTGGTTTACATAAACAAAATCTGAGTTACTATATCCTTGTTGCTTATTTAAGAGCCTATACTACCTCAAATGGCTAAGCAGAATCTTCCGATACGCCGAAAATACTGAAGCATTAATTTTGACATAAATATATCGTAAAGTTGAGGATTAGTGTTAAGTCTTATGTTTGGCGAAAACACAATTCCATAAAATTTTCTCGATAGAAAAAAATCCCAAAGTTGCCTCTAAACTGAACAATAAACCGCCGGCAATCATTAAATAATTCAAACTAGAACATGAAACTTTTTATACTAACTGAACTAACTATTAAGCAGGTCTTATATTATTTATTTTTATGAATTTCCTTTTTTTTTCGCCGTAAAATAAATAACCTATAATATCGGTCATTTTCCCTGCCGCGCGCCCCCGCGCTCACTCCTGCTTCGGCTTCCGTACGGGAAGGCTGTGTCATTCTGCGCACAGGACACATTAAAAGCAGAAGTGTGCGAGCGAGATAAAGAGTTAGGCGGCGCGGTGAAGTGGGGGCGAAATTCGAATTTGTGCTGAGGTTGCATAGACTCTTAAGTGACAGGAAGCATTGCATGTTAATTACTTCTTATTTAAATGATTTTCCATTAAATTATTTCCCGTGTGATTTTGAACAAACTATAAATGGGTACTTACAAAGTTGTCCTTCACCAGCTGTTCCAACTTATCCAGCTGGATTCAACACCAAACCCACCACTGTCGGTAACAATGTTTATCACTCCTTTGACACATAGCAAACTACTATGACCTGACTAGTAACCAAAATGATTACTAGTCAGGCCTAAAAAAAATCATCTACCCGCATTTGTGTAGATTTCGTACAAGAACACACTTTATTCTATTTTTTAACGTGTAAATATTTTTTTTTTAATTATTAACATATTGGTGTAGTTAGCAAATAACATACATTTTTTGTAAATTATGGAAAATAAAACTAACATACATACAGAGATCATCATTTAGCCGCAAGACGTCATATACTTTTTTTTTAAGTATGGCAAATCGTCAATTTACTTTTTTTGATTTATTCCAACTGATTATCTTAAAAAGTTGATATAGGCACCCACGATACAATAGAAAGTCCTAGTGTTGATCAACGTTGTATAAAAAAAACAAAACAAAAAATCTAACCACCAATATTTCCAACAAAACATCCTACACCTATTACAGGATCTTCAATACAATCAAGCACACATCGACAGGGTACTATCACCTACTTTCAGAGGGTGGTAATGAAATAAAAAATAGGCCCCTTTCACCCCCATCCCCCTGGGGTGTCCCTCTTTTCCCCCGGTACCTGGGCACGTGGGTCGCATAGTAACACCTGTATTATGAGGCTTTAACCTGACAGTTGGAACTAAAAGCTGCCGAAGACTGAGGGTTTTTAAATGTTTAGGTAGATGGTGTATTTAAAATGTTGTGGTGGAAATCTGGTTCGAACTAGGGTCAATGATGGTTCAGTTTTGACTAGATAGATAGTTTTACTTTGAACTCTGATTGCATCTATTCTTTATCATAATAATACTAATTGAATGAAAATTAATTCAATTTCCTATCCGAAATAAATTTGTACATATATATATTTTATACATTATACATTTTTTTCTAGATATTTTGGATTATGACTGACGAGATTATGACTGATTCTACTGTTGTATTATTTCTTGTTACAATGTGAATTTATGTATCTACTAAGTAAGTAGGAACTGTAAGGGTTGTGTGGCTAATATTAGTAAGCTAGTCGAAACTACATCTACCTGAAAAAAAAAACAAATTCCAAACACTCAGACAAATTCTAGTACCTAGTCGATTAACAAAATGAAGGGTATTTTTTTTGTATGGACATATATTTTTGTTTTAGCTATACGGATACAATTACCTGTCATTATACGTTTCATTCTGCACACTTTTATCATAAATTTTGCAGACTACCAAAGAAACTTCAAAATGCCATCGCCAAAAATCCATACAAACCAAAATAAGTCTAAACACTACCAAAGTCGTGGCACCACGTCTCCGTCCCGTCACGTAGCCGGATCGATGCCGGGACGTGCCGGACGCCGGCGGACGGTTTATGTCCCTTTAAGTATCGCGTAGGCCCCATAAAGTTGTATAAGTGCACAATACAGCAGCGTACAGCTTGTTTATACCAACTATGCTTAGTTTATGGCGAATTAATGGGTTTCTGAATATGTTTATGGGTTAGTAACAAAGTTTATTTAGTTAAATATCCTAAAACCAGTTTTTTAAACTTTACCTCGCAGTAGGAATTTCTTTTACATCGTAAGTGCGTTTACAGACACATAAACTCACATACACAAACAGTCAGACCCGGAACAACTACAAGTACGCCCTACAAATATTTGTTTCGTGCGGAATTCGAACCCACGACACGCAGCACAGCAACCAACAGCTCGGCCACTGCACTAACCGTGTCGTCAAATCATTGTAGGGTTAAGACAAAAACGCATACAGCACAAACAAGCTTATGCCATCTAAAAAATCGTAAAGTACACACAGTAGCTTATTAATTAGTAGCAAATTGTTAATATTTATTTATTTTTTAGTAGAAATTTATTATTTTCGAAATAAACATGACATCCTTGCAAGCCATCAAAAAGTTCTATTTAGTTGGTATAAATATTTATGGATGATAATAATAAAACGAATCTTCGCCTATACTAGACCGTCTTATAAGACAGTGATACTACTTACAAAAGACATTTAAACAATAACCTCTAAAATTCAATACATTCAAAATCGCACCCTATTTTGCCGAATACAAGACGAAGCGACACCGTCACTCCCATTTTTTTGTCATTGTTAAACAGGTTCAAAGAGATCCTTTATTTCGCACGACACATTCATAGTCGTGGTGGCCCGTTCTTTATTTGATTCGCTTCTACGCCCCAAGTTGCGAGATCAAATCCCAGCAAGTACCAATGTGACTTTTTCAAAGTTATATGTACTTTCTAAGTTGTTTCTTCTTAGACATCACTGACTGGCGGTGAAGGAAAACATCGTGAGGAAACCTGGACTTCGGTTCGTAATCACCAACCCGCATTGAGCAAGCGTGGTGATCAAAATGCTCATTACCTTCTCTGTATGAGAAGTGGCCTTAACCCATCACCTACATGGGAATGGCAACAAAAACCCTTTTGTTTCTTATTTTTTTAAACAATCTTTAGTACCTACTAAGAATTATAATGAAATAAAAAAGTTGTATTGTATTGATTAACATTATAGGTAATAGTATAATAATCCAGTCAAAAGTTTTCTAAACTTATGTATCATTTAGAATTTATTAGGAAGGTACTAGCTTTAAACTACGGTTTCACTTGCGTTAAGATGTGTCTTGGATACTGCTCTGCTCCCGTGTGTCGCAGAGTAATGTGGTAATGTCACATACCCAACTTCCTCGAAAAACAGGCTACAAAGGCGGCAAAGAATTTTCTTAATCGGACAAAAAAAAAATAAACAAACTAAGTCTTCAACTTCATAAAACTAGTACCTACCTATTTACATCAAAATAAATGAGCCTACCTAGATGATAATACACAGGTACCTGGAATTAAGCTGAAATCGAAACCTAAAATTCAGAATATTTATAAATGCGCACAGCATTTATAAATATTCTGAGTTTCAGGTTAAAAAAAAGGCAAAAATGAAATATTTCTAAATATAGCCCATTTTATATAAAACGCGATATTAAACCGCGCTCCTGAACAAGCGGGCATCGTCTAAAAGTTTTTCATTGCTAATCACGCGCCTCCCGCGCCTACATTCGAGTCACGTAGCAGGTACGTGGCGCCATCTATACACCCCTACGTTAAGTTTACACGAAAATAATATGTTTTCGGGTATTTCAGAGTTTGCCGTGATGAATTTTCTTTTTTGACGGAAAGTGGGTTAGGATTTGGTGTTGCTGTTTCTGGGTTAAAGATGTGATGGTACCGAATAAGTACTAAATATTTATAATAAGTATAGTACCTTCTAGTAACTACGGCATTGTACTACGGACTGCCTCGTTTGCCCAGTGGTCCCAAGCGCGACTGATACGTTAGAGGGCTTGGCTTCTAATCCCAGGTCAAGCGAAATGTTATAAGGTTTTTCTATAAAATTCTCGGTAGCAGCGCAGTTCGAATTTGTGCCCAGAGCCAGTGACATGAGACCTAAAAACGTAACGGTGAACTGTGGGCGTGATGGTATGTAGTAACTACGGTCATCTATCTGTAGGGGAGGGTTATGTCTAGCAGTGGACGTCAATCGGCTGCTATGATGGTGATGATGAACTCCGTAAGACCATGAGTTTTTAGAAACACAATTAACGCAATATTTACATCAAACGGGAGTTAAAGTCGCTGCCACAACAACCGATTATGCAAACTGTGTAGCACACTTGCTATTCCAATTCATTTCGACAATGCTTACAATATGTATGTACCTATAATCATCATCTTCCTGCGCTTATCCCGTTACATTCTCCTTCCATGCCGTCCTATCAACCGTCATGCTACTGCCTCACTTCTCTTTCACATCATTCTTCACACAATCCATCCATCTTTTCTTTGGCCTCCCTCTTCCTCTACATCCATCCGCATAAAAAGTACAATAAAGAGACAATAAGATTTATACTAGGTACAAAAGTCTAGTAAAATTCGCACCAAGACACTTTTGAACGTCAATAAAAAGACAAGCAAAAGAATTGAATTTAGTTGTTCCAAAAGGTAGTTTCATACTTCTATAGGTACTTCCTTTCCATCATCACCACGCCAACATTAATATTCCTCAACATCACAATATTAAGATCAGCTACTACGAAAATTTCCTTGCTTCCGTTCAATATGTACTGCGTACAGTGATCAACGCAGGTTGTGCCGTATTCCGGTCACGTACGGCTACGTGCGCGGCTCTTGCTGAATTACCGACTGTACCTATAACGTTATACGTAGACGCAGCGAGATTTAGGAGGAACGCTGATATTATTTTGGTAGTAGATTGGGATAATATTTAGTGGGTAATGAATTTATGGGAGGTTTTGGTGAGAATATTTTGTTGTATCTTATTCTGGTCTTACTGGTAGAAACTCGAGGTTGTGGGATCGCAACCGGGCACGGGCAAGTACCAATGTGACGTTTTCTAATTAATATGTACTTTCTAAGTTTATCTTGGACATCACTGACATCGTTAACCATGTCAGAGGCCCTTGAGGGGGTTTAGAAACTCTGGCACTAGGGTGTGTGGGGTCGTTAGACCTTACTGCGCACACGATAAATAATAAGACTTGTAGGAACTGTTGAGGATAACTCCAGAACTGGTACTGATGTTAGTCAGGCAGTACGGTTGACTGGCTACCTAAGAATAGGGGCCTTCGCCCACATTAGACTTGGTGGCCGATTATCAGGTAGAAAGAAGGTTTTGTAGGACATCTAATGTCTCTCGCTCTCCGACAAAAATCGGTCACAAATTGTTTGACGTAGGTGGAGGTCCAAATAGAGACCAGTATCTAATGGTGGAAAGGCCTGTTTCACCACCTTTGACCAGATTAAATTACTTGACAGATCATTTAATACAAATGTTGTTGGTTTTTTTTTATAATTCTTGCGAATATTGTCTAATCAGGCGTGTGTTCCAAACATTTTGCGAATATCCGGATCCAAAAACTTAATCCATGGACTGTATCTATAGGTACGTAGTTAACAGCTATGTGATATGTTGTTACACCCCATACAACAAGACATAAAACAAGATACCCAAAACTGAATAGCTACACGCAAGTACCAACAAATTCCTTCTTGGACACAGCTACCCCTAAAATTCATAACTACCTACATTACCACTTATATTAAGACATAATTATCGCGAAGTACTCCAGTAAATCATGATCACGTCAGGGGGAGACGCTCATGGCATTCTTGTAGAACCATAAAAATATCTTCACGACTCTATGAGGGATTTAACCCTGCACTACATATATACTGCTATGGGTTTATGTTAATTTCAGTATATTAAGGATGGTCTGTGCGTATTAAATAGGTAGTCGGCATTTTCAGACGGGGTCATTGAACTTTTTGTTGGAGATGGAAGGGTTGTCTTTGAAATTTGGATTTGTCACTTTTTCTGGGTTTGTAACTAAAAGGTGTTAGGATCTTATCACTAAGACTCCGCTGTCAGTCTGTCCGTTTGTCTGTCACGGGACTTTATTTTTTACACCATAATAGCAAAGTAGATATTTGAAATGTTGCCTTTTGGATACGGAAACCTAAAAACTAGTCGTTACCTGGACCTATAATGAATATAAGCCTGAAATCGCCAATCCGCCTTGAGCTAGAGTGCTGATCAATGCTCGTGCCTTCTCTGTATAAGAAGTAGCCTTTGCCCTGCAGTGAGAAATAAACAGGTATAATTATAATTAAAAACATACAATTAAATAGTTTGTTGAACAGAACTGTTCTGTGTTAACAGATTGTAAGTCATGAATATGTTCATTAGTAACGTAAACATGAAACAGTATTGTTTACGTTAACTAAACATATTCCATTCGTTTTTGGCTTATGTTGTAGAATTACAGAGGCTCAGTACAAGGGGATGTAGCTCAGTGGTAGAGCGTTCGCTTTGCATGTGAAAGGCCCCGGGTTCGATCCCCGGCATCTCCAAATTTATTTATGACGTCACGTTTAGTGTAATTAGCTTAATTAATTCCAGTACCTGTGTGTGGAAGTTTTGTTAGTGTTCTTCACGACTTCATCCGAATCAAAGTAAAAGTAAAATCCGTCTCCTACCTATAACCACATATAAAAGCAACTAGAATTTTGTAACCATGATTTTGTAAAAACCATTTTGAAAAGAGTGTCCATGGAGTTTCTTGCTCGTTCTTCTCCATAGAGATCTACGTTTTGGAACGAGCAACTAGCTTCAACTTGCTGTAACTTCTTGACAATTCAAAAGTGCCTGTAAATGGTCTAATTGAAATAAATGCTTTGACTTTGACTTTGACTTTGAAACCACCTACCTATCTGCCTGCCGAATTTCAGCTTTATAAGTCAAGTTGTTTTAGAATTTTCGTATTTAGTCAGTGAGTGATTTTTTAAGTAAAAATGTTCAGGTTTATAATCCTCAAATATCCTCTAGAAATAAATAAGAAGGAATTTGCTACACTGTTTCCGTTTGAAGGTAAATCTTAATAGTATGATCCTGATAATAATTTTAGGGTTAACTGTATCCGAGTGTGTGCATAAATTGGTGGTAAGGAATGGGGGAGTCCCAACCCAAAGATGTGATTAAAGTATTAAAATAAAGGTTTTATTCTTTTACTTATTTTGATTTATTTATAATTTTATTTTATGTATTATTATTTCTGTCGTGAGCCAAGCTAAGCTGTAAGCAAAAGCAAAAAAAAATGGAGTTTCAGAATGATTATTTCTCGAAAAGAAACTTGGAAAAATTTTTGCTTACTTACTTATTCGTGGTTATAAACCTACTTAATATGTATCTACTAACCTACTTATAGTTGTAACTGATAGCAGTAAGCAATATTTATTACACTTGCAGCACGGGGATGTAGCTCAGTGGTAGAGCGTTCGCTTTGCATGTGAAAGGCCCCGGGTTCGATCCCCGGCATCTCCAAACTCACTTTTTAGTAAACCACAAATTATTATTTTTTAAATCTTTTTTCGAATTATGTAATTTTTGCTAAATATGTTGTTATCTTTATCTTGATGTAATTATGAAGAAGAAAGATTTGTATTTTTGTATAAAAACTACTGAACTGATTTCCAAAATTCTTTTGTCGTTAGAGAGCTACATTATCAGTGAGTAAAACAGGCGATATAACATCACGCTACGACAATCGTGAGCGCAGCAGAAACCAAAGACCTTACTTAACGCGGGTGAAATAAGCTTACGCGGGTTTAGCTACGCGGACGAAGTCACGGACAGTCGCTATCTATTACTAATATTATAAAGCTAAAGAGTTTGTTTGTTTGAACGCGCTAATCTCAGGGACTACTGGTTGGAATTGGAAAATTCTTTTAGTGTTGGATAGTCCATTTCTTGAGGAAGGCTATAGGCTATGTAACATCGCCTATAGCCTACGCTACGACCAACAGGTGCTGAGCAGCGAGGGTGAAACCGCGGGGAACAGCTAGTTCTTTAATAAAATCTAATCAACCATGTAAAAATTAACATTACACAAAGACTTGCAAAAATAAGAAAAAAGAAACAAAAACCGTCCATTCCTAAATTAACATTCAAACAACAAATCTTGTAAGCAAATAAAAAGCTAATCAAATGCTATAAACAGTTTGACAGTAAAACAAAGATGGCTGTTCATTTGTGGATAGATTGACAATGTCGGTGCGTAGCCGTAAAGTGTAGAATTAGTGTCGGGAGCACCCGGAATTAGCTGTAAAAACTTTTTTACAATCGACACTAGGGGCCTTTTGTAGTGATGGGAAAGTATCACTGTCGATAGTTACATTATGTTCTACTCGCACCTCGCCTGTCGTCAGCGCATACTTCAGATATTAAGTCCTAAATTATCCTAAGGGTAAACAAAAACGGAATAAAAATTATCCTGTGCTAAGCAAGAACTGTGTCTATATGTATTAAGTATCTACCTTTCCATACCAACAACCTCACTAACTTTCGTTTTTATAATGGTAGTAGCAGCAGAATAGTAGGATATAAATGATATGAAATCAGATAAAAAATAATAAGTGTATGTATTTTTTAAGCATTGTACTTAAATATTCATTTTTGTTTTATAGAATGTAAGAATGAATGAATAACTATTTTATGGCGTGTTCTTGTCGTTTGATAACCAGCTATTTAAAAAAAGTCTGCGGTCTATTATTTCATAATTTAAGGTACCATGAATTATTACATTCTTACAGAGTACACAAATACATCGATAACGACTTGGAGCATACCACATCCCTATGAAGCAATAACTCTTGGCCGCACCTAATTTGCATTTCTTTATTGGATCGCGGCGGAATTGAGAAAAATTCTCCCGCGTCTGTTTTAATTACAAATTGTATATTATTTACATATAATTTGCTGATCCAATTGCTACCAATTTTGAAAATTCCTTAAAAACACCTAAATCTCATTTAGTTTCTAGGTATTAATTAGTAGGTAGGTACAGTTTGGTTGTTTATTTAAATATAAGATACTTAGATAGAAGCATATAACATGTAATTAAGATTTTAAATATTAAAGTTATTGCTGCATAGCCCTCTTCCTCTCTCCTAAGTTTTTACTGTGCCCTACAGAGTCCATGATGATTCTGATGCCGACAGTAAGTATTTTTATATTTTCAGGACCGTTTTTGAACATTATGGAACTCAATAAATAATTGGGTATTGAGCTAGTAGTGGCACACGCCATTTACGCAAACAAAAGACAAATAAAACAAAACATGAACTCCCCACTATTTATTTTCAACAATTAACATGTGAAACCATTCCCGTTCGTACCATATTTACAGCACATTGGTTGGCAATCCCCTGATTACTCGATAGATCAGGTGCAGCGCGCTATACATCCCGCTAACTGCGCCATGCTTCGCGGGGCCACATTAAGGTAAATGTTTTATACTAACACCGCCACTAGCAGCCACTAGATATAAAGTCTGGCTGCGACGATCTATCGCTGTCAATCTGGTGAGGGATTGAGGCCATTTTGAGGAAAAAGGAGAAGTTTTTTTTAAGTTACCTGTGTTTTTAGATAAGTAATAGGGGTTTTTTTGTAGACTACTTATGGCAGAAACATTTTTTTTGGGCTGGGTGTGTATGTGTTATTGTGGTTGTCACGATAAATTACACACATTCAATCTAAAATGGATTTTTCATAGAGAAAATGCCAAAGAGCTATAAGTGTATAGGGGACCGATTTTTTGTGAGTTTTTGTCTGGCATTGATTTAAATACTAGTAAGGCCCCGTTCCCACTATGCCGGACCGGTAGATTTGCCGCGCCGGTAAATCTGCCGGAAGGGCTAGTGGCTGTACAATTTATATGAAGCTGTTCACATTATCCCGGATCCGGCATTTTTGCCGAGCCCGGCATTTTTACCGAGCGTTTTGTCACTAGGAATTTCCGGTAAAACGACCGGGCCCGGAGTAATGTGAACGAGTTTGTCCGGTATCTGTCCCCCGCTCTCCCCGCTCGTGCTCCCCTCGCCCCGCCCGTGTTCCACACACATTTCAGCATTTTCTGGTAAAAGTAGACGTTTAGCATGGATATTCAAGCAGAAATTTTAATTACGCTTGTCCAAGAGAGACCTGTTCTGTGGGATAAGACCGAAGACGTCTATAAAGACAAAAACTTAAAGTTAGCAGCAGTTAGCATCCAAATTCAACTGTGAATTTCTTCCGGTATCCGGTGTAATGTGAACACTCTGTCCGGCATCCGGTTTTCGGCAAATCTGCCGGTCCGGCATAGTGGGAACGGGGCCTAACCTACGTATATAACTCATCAGTCTCTGATAGGCATTAAATTTCATAAGAGCTACTTTTTACCACGTAGTTTGAGTAGGCGCAAATTCCAATGGAACTCCTTGTACTTATATTTTTAAAATTTCATTCAAAAATACATTTTCGACAACTGCAACAAATACATTCACGAAAGAGAAAATCTGTCACACTAAAGAAACTAAAATCCCAGCCGCTGTAACATTTTTCAAAGTTACAATATTTATGGGTATCCAATTGAATTTCACACTTGATTTGATTTCGAAGCCGCTTGAAAAATCCTTTACGGTTACCAGCCGAACGAAACGCATCTGTCAAATAATGGCGGGAAAACAGACCACGGTATTGCCAGCCTAAACGAAGGGTCGCCATGTGTCAAATAGGAAATAGTTATTTATGGCCACCATTCACAAATTGCATTTCGAGGCCGAATTGATATATTGGAATGTTTTATATGTAAATGTGGAACTAAGACGAATGGCTTGGCCCAGAAACGGATACTGCATGATTTAGATTGTTACTGTAATGCAGGTTTAACTTGTTTTACCTAATATTGCAAACAGGATGCAAAAGCACTGCATAGTGATTATTGGCTAAACGAATTAAAGAAGGAGCTTAATACAAGTATGATAATTAAACTGGAATTTGTAGCATGTGCTGTGCATTAGTAATAAGGCATATAAACAATCAATGCCTGTTATCTACCTACTTACATATATCTATAATCCTACACATAAACAGAATGCTAGACTACTACATCCTGCGGTTTGTTCGAAAGAGATACCGCGCCGCGAACGCAATGGGCACAGGAAAGCACATGGATGGGTTTTAGTCATCGAAAGTCTGACACTTCTTCCCGCCCCACCCAGAGCGGGAGAAGTCATTTGATGATTTCCAATCCCAAAAAAAACCTACATTACTTAAATCAGGAAGTTCCAACTTCTCAAAACCAACGTTTCAAGTAACATCTTAAATTCCTACCAACATAGGAATACCTTGCTCCAAATACCGGAACAACAATAAAAAAAAACAATACAACATTTAAATTTGCATAAAGCCGCGGTCACGTTTGCGGCCGATAGTTTTGTTTCTGTAAATCATTATGTCAACCGGGGTCAAGCTCGTGGGGGCACACGAGCCAATCCGTTATTCACGATAAATGACAAGATGAATTTATGTATCAATAGAAACCTAGATTAGTTGTGGAAATATCCTCGCTGGAGGTCCTGAGAGGTATGCGGGAACACGGAATGTTGGTCTTGGTCGTATGTCTTCTACATAATAATTTTGTTCCGTTACAAGCTTAGGTAGGTACTTTCTGTATAAAAGTGCGCCGATAAATAAAATATTCTAAACTCAAAAACTATTTAATTGTTTTTAAGAATTTCTACACCTGTGGAAATCTATATTATTAGCGAGTAATTTAAAAGTATATTGTTTTAAAATATTAGGCATCCGCAAGCAAATTCACGCAGACGAAGTCGATGGCAAAAACTAGTTTTATTTTTCATAAAAAAGTTAATGAAAAGTTTATAGGAACTAGGTATACTGATATATTTTCCTCGCCTTATTTTAGCATATTTGGTACGACGCGACGGAGTTAGAAGTGATAATTTTATTTTTAGTCAGAATTCATTGACAATTGAAATAATTATGTAAGAGATCATAATCATAAATAAAGATTGCAAGATGTGATAATTATTTGCTATCAAATAGACTTCAGTAAGTATTTTCTATATCAATTGGAAGATTGGGATAGGATGTCTGGGTTTTTTTTTATTCGCGATGGGTAAGCTCTTAATTCTAGTCTAGGTCAGAGGTGACAGACTATAGGTTTAGGTTCATATAAGAAGAAGATGGAAAAAATGTTAATTGACACAGGTATTCTATGAAACCCTGAGAGAGAGAGAGCTGACGTTAATCGGCTTGTGATTGCATGGTAATTATGTAGGAAAGTAGACAAAAGACGTTGCTAATGCTTTTCAACATAAACCATTATATGACTATAACGGCACTAGTACCAACTATCCTACGGAGTATTATAAGATTATAATTGTTACTAGAACAGCCGATATAATCGTGTAAAGAGTGACCGCAAATGAATTTGTCGCAAAAATGTAACTATCATAACAAAACATGAGCCTCGTCATGTGCACGTACAAACTTGGGCAGGATAAAAACCGCGATATATTTACATTTCATTGGATCACGTGATCACGTGCCGCTTCTGCAGTATTGAGTCTGCGGCTGGCGGCGTTCGTAGCTGTGTTGCCAGGTGATCAAAAAACTACCATTTTGGTAGATTTTTGTTATTTATTTTTCTTTGTAAGCAATATTGCATTCGAATGTCATATAAACTGTAATGGACAACATAATTTGTGTTGGTTAAAACAAACGAGCATTCGAATTCGAAGCGATATTATGCCTGTAGAAGTAGAATAATAAAATGTAGATGTTGGCATTACTCACTGATATCTAGATACTAACTGCATGTTTGTGGCACTCACACAAACGACATCGTCTTTACAGTCTCTGCAAATAAATCTAAACAACCAGTTCAACAAAACACCTTCAATATACCCAAGTGAATGACAGCTCCGCATGTCATGCAATATCCAACGAGTCAGACGACTACTTCTGTGTCAAATTATAGTTGAGTAAAAATACCTACCTACCTCTAACAAACCATGCTCGCAAATCCCGGTTCCTGGAGTAATCTGATGCTAGTATCAAAGTATGTAGAACTGAATGCCGACGAGTTAATCCAGCACTTTGTGCCGGCTGTTAATGTACCTATCTATTGCTGAATACTGATAAACTAAGCCCAGCATTACCGACTTTAACGTTATCAATTTACAACATAAACTAAAATATTATTATCATTGATAACGTACCTAGTAGTAAATAATAGATGCCGAAAAAAAGTTAGGTAAAATCTTGGAATACCTACTGGCAACATTCCGCAAATCCGCATCAGTTTCTTAGGTTACGCAGGCGCGTCAACTCGACGCTCGTCCGCGTAGTTAAACAGCTGTTTGACCTTGAGTTAATAAACACAATCCAAACAAACCATACAATATGGACTTCAACGACAAAGTGTTTCTAATTACTGGTGCCAGTTCCGGTCTCGGCGCAGCAACGGCCATCTACCTGTCCAAACTATCAGCCAAACTCGTCCTTGTTGGCCGAAAAGAACCAAACCTCAAAAGAATAGCCCTATACTGTGAGAAAACTAAAGGTTTAAAACCTCTTGCTATTGCCGCTGACGTCACGGAGGACCTTGATGCTGAAAGAATAATTAACGAGACAGTAGAACACTACGGAAGACTGGACGTTTTAGTGAACAATGCCGGCGTCATTGGAATGGGCGGAATCAAAAACTCGTCCATGGAAATTTACGACAAAGTTATGAACACTAACATGCGATCTGTGTATCATTTGACAATGTTGGCTGCACCACATTTGATTCAAAGCAAAGGTTGTGTTGTAAACATTTCTTGTATCGCGGGCACTAAGCCCAGTACGATGGCTTTAGCTTACAACATCTCGAAGGCCGCATTAGATCATTTCACAAAATGCGTTGCGTTAGAGTTGGCTCCGGATGGCGTAAGAGTGAATTCTGTGAACCCTGGATTTGTGAAAACAAATCTGTTGAAGAATATTGGACTGAGTGAAGAGCAATTGGCCATGTTTGTTGCTAATGTAGTTGGTAACATGCCATTGAAAAAGGCCGTAGAAGGCGACGAAGTTGCAGCCTTGATTGCATTTTTGGCCAGTGATAAAGCAAAAAGTATTACGGGTTCAACCTACGTTATAGATGGCGGTATTACGTTAAAATAGCCACAATTTGAATATCGCCGCAACAAAATTATATTTAGAAAAGTGTAAGATATAATAAGAATAAATTATTTTAATATTTATTAGACTTCCTGTTTGGACAATGTTTCATACGATCAAACATCATGTTTCCAGTCTACCCATTTGTATAGTCGCTATTTGTCTCGAGCTATAATTATTTTGTTAATGACATTGTTATTTATTGTTATTGAAGAATGTTTATCAACTAGACATAAGTAGGTACTAGGTAGGTATAATAAATACCTTACTGTGTGTTATTTAAAATCAAGAAGACTTAGTCAATAACTGGGTAGAAACTGTGCCTTCTTGATTTTACCCAAAAGCAATATTAAATCTTTTTGATTATGCCAATTGTTTGCTTGAAATTAGAGAATGTTGTGTGAAATAGTTTTTTTTATCGTGTTCCATCTAATACAAAAACAATGATGTCTTCTTGTTGCCATACTACTGATATAAAATGTATTCTCTAATCTAAGTGTTATCTGCATTGAAATCTCTGATTATGTTATTTATATTCTTTTGAACGCAACCTAGTCAATGTTTTTCCGTGTGTATTTTATCGATAGTCAATATAATTCTTGTTATATTATTGTTATACAAAAAAAGAAGTATCTTAAAGTTAATAAATAATAAAGGAAAACATATACGTATACTATGTACCCAACGTTATTTAACGACCTTTAACATCCCGTTGAGAAAAAAAGAAAAACAAATTGTAGCTGTAATCCGTACTAATATTATAAATGCGAAAGTAACTCTGTCTGTCTGTCTCTTCTTCACGCCTAAACCACTGAACCGATTTCAATGAAATTTGGTAGATATAGTCTGGTAGTTTAGTTTGGTAGACCCGAGAAAGGACATAGGATAGTGTTCATCCCGGAAATCCCCCGGGAACGGGAACTATTCATCCACGCGGACGAAGTCGCGGGCAAAAGCTAGTTAAAAATAAATACAAGTGCACAAATAAAAGTTTTTTGTTGTAGGACGGTAGGGAAATCAACGTAGCTGCAATAAGCCTTAGTTTTTTGTTAGATACAGTGTAATATTCAGCACCGCGTAAACCAGTATCATTTTCTCGACAATCCGATCAGCAGGCAAAGATTAAGTGGCCTGACTAAAATGGCACGTGCCACCTACCTAGTTGAAACCCAGCCTCGTAGGAGAGATTAGAGATAGAGACCCCGTTGCGATGGAGCAAAAACCCGCATTTTTAATCACTACTATTGGGTTCTATGTTTGAATCTTTAAAGACGAGTTTCGTTCGCAATTTCGCCTTTCCTTATTTTTTTCAGTGTGATATCTTATGTTAAAACTGTAAACAATCTAGATCATAAACCCCGAAAAACCTCTCGGTTTTTCCATATTTACGAACGCATCGAACCGGCCAATGAACCAAATTCAAATTGTTCTAATTTTAAATAATCAGTTAACAAACTTTTCATGACTTCAAAATTCGAATCCCAATAGAATGAGAACCATTAGTACCTAACTCATTTATAAAACTCGAGAGATACCAGTTTCTACTTACCAACTGAAAACGCCAAACAAGGCTCATTGATTTTCCTATTCAACAATGCCTATCTTTATTGGACGCCAGTCGTAGCTAATTCTACAAGTTTATCTTATAAATGTGTTTTGTAATTCAATTCCTCACGTAAGTAGACATGGGATGTCGGAATTTACGACACAAGTCATTTGTTAGTAAATGGTTATATCATCTGCAAGTCTGATTATAACTTTCCTTATAACATCGGCTCACTTAAGATTCCAAGGAATAGTTACTTTTTTTTTTTAAGTTTACATACCCGTCACATATTTCGTAATGGTACTGGTATTACAAAAACTTTAAGACAAGACTACAAGGTTTTTACGATACATAAATATGTATTTTTGCGGTTCTTGCTGTCTACAAAAGGTAGTAATAGATTTAATGCCTATCTATCTATTGCAGAAAAAACTTAGATCATTGACAACCGCCTATGGAGAATTCGTCGAGATTCGTAATAGGAAATCGTGTGGTTGATCTTTTTAAACCGGATAAACACCAAGGCAAGACAGAATGATAAAACGAAGTACTTATAAAAGGCATTTAAATAGGTGTATAAGTTGGTTTGAAATTTACTTTTAAAAGGGGGCATTTCGTTTTTTTTTTTTTTTCGAAGATGCCATAAAATGGTCTAATTGTTGAAACAAATATGACTTTGACCTTTCACTACATATACGATAGATAAGGTAGAAAAAAAACTCAATGAATCCGCCATAACAACACGGGAAGTATGTTCACAGGTGCAGGTGTGTAAGCAATGATTGGTAAGGCGTGTAAAAAAGGTAGATGTGCTGAATTATCAAATTATTAATGACATGGGATGGGACATTGTTGTTTTCACTATAATAAAGTTAACTTACTATTTAATATTCTACTATAACAAATTGAATCCGTCACGTACGCTCCTTGGCGACATTTAGTACGGTACATCAAACATCGTACCGTATTCGGCAATAGTAAGCACACGGGGATGTAGCTCAGTGGTAGAGCGTTCGCTTTGCATGTGAAAGGCCCCGGGTTCGATCCCCGGCATCTCCAAAACCACTTTTTGAGGTTTTCGATTTTAGTACTATCAATTAACCATTGTTTTTTTTTTCAAATCGATCACTTTTTGATTGGCTTCACATTTAGTATATTTTTAAACGGTATTATTTAGCTTGCCCTGTTTGAATATTTATTTAGTAATTGTTAAATAATTTATTTACTTGTTCAATGGAAAACCTAACTGCGCACATGCAAAAAATGTTTTTTCGCAACATAATTTCGGTCTTATGTGGCATACTTACTTCCCGTACTTAGAAAAACACTACCAGCGTTACCACCTCAGATTTTGCCCATTTAAGCGCAGTCTTTATTTTCATTCATTCAGAGGATTAATCAAATTATTTGTTCCATATGTGTTCTGTATGTGTAGAAGTCATGTATGCTGAAGTTCATTTTAGTGGCAATAGACGATGCGAAATACGACTCTATACTCAACAGTAAGAAAACAAAATAGAAATATAATGTCACATTCTGCTGTATTTGCTGAGTAGTACAATTTAAAAAGTAAAAAAATTAAAAAAGCTAAAAAAAAAATACTTCTTCATCATCCGTATAAAATAATAGAAAAAAAAACCAGCAGTCGAAAGGATATCGCAATCAAATAAGATGACGTGTCAACCGATTTATTGTTACACTGAAAATAATTTAATAAGACATAATACAATAAAATTGTATTCGTAATTCATTAGAAACAACTAATTTTATATTTCCAAAAAATACACTGATAAAATTATGTTCCTTAATAAAATTGTCAAAGAGAATCATTATCATCATATTTTCTTAAAAAGGAATGGAAACATCATCGATACTACTCACAAATCGATTACATTTAAGATTATATACATCGAATATTCTCGATTCCTTTACTTTTGAACACGACTCGAAGACATTACGAGTTTTATGCGCTAATCTAGCAAACACTAGGTATACAATGAACACATTGTAATTTGGGAATTACCTACATTATTTATGTTTAGAATCTTCTTTTACTTTTTTTTGCTAAGCGTAAGAGAATCGAACCTGATGACTACTATATACACGCAGGTGAAACTGTTAAGCAGACCATTCAAGTTTTCAACATGCTTTACAATTTGAGTAACATCAAATTTCCATTTTAGGTTATACAACCAAGATTTTGGATGACAAGTTTACCTGAGCGTACACAGTATAGACTGATAGAACGTACATTAAATATTTAATACTTAATCAAAAACAAAATTAAAATATTAATTATCGCTAAGAATCTATCAGTCTATCAGTCTCGGAACACTGACTAAAATATAGTTTCTGAATGCTTTGGTTCTCTGCATAATATAAAATATAGTATTACTTTCGGAGGTACGTTATGAATAAATGTTATTCAGGCGGTTTACCGTCCTATTATTGCATGAAACATTACAATTTGTACTGAATAAGCATATCAGAAAACTTATTTCAGTCATCCTAAAACAAATAGGTACATAAGGCTACATTTCCTTACAAATACTTTAAAATTTCCGTCTTCATTTGTTTTTCCACCCACTAATGTAGACATTCCAATTGAGCCCGTCGCGCAGACTACCTATGATATTCTTAAAACTACAATTACGTAAATATTAGCCAACTATAAATGCCTACATTTCACGGGCTTGTAAAATTTCACTCCTGTCCAAAGATTTTTAAATTTTGCCATGTTTTTTTCAGATTTTGTCATTTACAAATTTTTTTACATTACATGTATTCTTTGAAAAGTTAAAAGGTCATGAGCAGGAATGTGATCTGTGTAATATTGAGTCAAGAATACGACGACAAAGACTGGAGAACTAACACATCAGTCGACAACTCTGAGTAACCGTCGGCCGTCCAGCAAGCCCCACGTGATGGTTTCACACATGTTCATCAAACATAAATATATCTTCACTACGATAATGGTTGAGCACCGACACCATCTCTACACAAGCGACAGCATCAAAGTTGTCGAAACACCTCGGATACACGCTAACACGGCAACTAGTATAACGATAATCCTTAGGGTGATAAGCTCGAGGAGCTTTCACTAGAGTTCATGGACAGTCTCGTGCGCGCCGGTCACGGTGCTGCGGGCGCGGGAGCTCCCACACGATCAGAACTGCGCCGGGCTCGCGGCGGCCGGCTCGCCCGGCACAGGAGCAGGCACAGCCGCAGGCGGGGCACACGCGGCAGGCGCAGGCGCGGCGCAGCAGTTCTCGTTGAGGTCGGTGTCGCACTTGCGGCGGGGGCTAGGCGCGCGGCTCGAGCGCGGGCGGCCCGACGCCGAGCCCGAGCGGCCCGGGCCCCTGCAGGACGGGACCCGCCAGCCCGGGCCCCTGTAGCGGCGAGGAGCAAGCGGTGCGGCCCACAGAGCCTGCCGAGCCGCTGTCTCCGGTGTGCTCCATCGACGTGACGGACGGCACAGAGGGCCGCTCCGACGGGATCGGCGACGGCGCGTCCACATCATTCTGCAACGATCCAACGCGCTCAGCTGTGGCGCCGGCTACAACACCACGGGGGACCACGGACCAGGGGACGGGAGGAGGGGGGAGACGGGAGAGGGGGACGGGGGGCACCGTTACTCACTCGCATACCGTGACACGTCGCAGACCTCGGTCCACTGTCTTTTGGCTAACGTCTCACCATCGTACACCACGCGGAAGTAAGCAAACAGAGTGCTACACTAACACTACATTTTTTTAAACATAGAATCAAATCCGTACGTCATTGCACAGGGTCTATTATGGAAAACGAGCGTTATAGTGACTTCATGTGCTTACTTCGCCGCGGTTAATATCGAGACAGTCGACAGACATCTGAGAAGCATCACGCGTTCACTAAAATACTGTGCTGCTGATGGTACTGATGAACAAAACAATACTATGGAAACAAAAAGTCGTGTCAACAAATATATTTGGAATAAACTGCTTTACATTGTGGAGTAGAATTACTTCTAATTATTATAATACTTGATCGTTTTAGTTGCGAAAGCTTGTAATGTGGTATTTTTTTGTTAATATTCGTTTTTTTTTTATCGGATCTTCTGTAGATCTGATTTTATGAATATTAAAGCAGCATTTTAGCCCTTGATTAATGACGTTAGGTGATCCATAATATTCTAAATCCATAAAGAATCTTCGTGATTATTGCACAGATTATTAATTAATATTTTTTCCTTTATTTTCTATGCCTTTAGTTTCAAAAATTCGAAATGAAAATGTTTTTATTGTAAAATTCTACAGAGAGGATGGATGTAAAATTCTACAGAAAGGATGGATTTAAAATACGTATACAAATGGAAAAAGACAGCACATTTAGCGAGCGATTGGTGCGTACATGTGATTCCCACCGTAGACAAATGACAAAGCGTGCCAAAGAGGATTGCAGCCAAAGAGGTCCTTTAACTAACAGCAGTTTCATAGAACGTTATGACTTTTTTATAGATAATATTCAAAAATCATACGAACAAGAAAAATATAACACGACTTGTATACCAGTGATTGACTAAAATAAACTAAGATCTAAGGGCTCTTTAAATTTACGCTTTTGATGCCGGACTAATGCTTCAGTACTGCAGTAGTCTGGTACCAAACACATCAATGAAAAGAGCCCTATATCTCGACATCTGAAAGATGAATCAACACAATAATTAGACAAACTGCCAATCTCATGTAAAGAGCTGTGATTGGTCGACTGGAAAAATAACGGTCAATTGAAAAATTTAGGCTAAGAACTACCGGAAACTGTCAAACATGTGTGAATGAGACGACGCATGGCAATGCATAAAATTTCTCAAACTTAATTTGTCTTCTTAACGACCGCGTACTAGACATAAGTGACCCCCGATTTTTCGAACGAAAAATTAATGTGATAAATTGTGAAAGCCGCTGTGATTGGCTGTCGATAAATCAATCAACCAATCATAACAGTTTACGCGCGCTTGATAATTTGTCACATTAATTTGTCGTTCGAAAAACCGGGTAGACGATCAGTTAGCAAATTTTTGTGTTGATTAGATTTTCAGAAACCGAATGTCTTTCTTATAAACTAAATATGTTTGTGTTACCTTGTTAGTAGAGAATCTTGTGTGTTAAAGAAAGCTGTAAGCACATGAAGAAAGACTGAACAGTTAGACATGCAAATGGTGATTTAGTGTAATGATAGTTATAGCGTATAGCGAGAAAAGATAAATAATAAATAAGAAATATATAAATCTAAATACAAAAACATAAATATAAATATTAAGTACATAATTTATCTAATTATAATTAGATGGGTTTACGTCTAAAACAATGAGTTTAAATAGATGCCAACATTATTTCTAGCGATGTTTACCCCGGTTTCTCGAACGAACGAAAAATTAATGTGACAAAATGTCAAGCGCGCTTGAATTGCTCTGATTTGTGGTTGACTAAATAAAATTATCACCTACCCAATCACAGCAGCTAACGGGCGCAGTGACATTTTATTACACTACTTATTGTTTTGATTTTCGGTCAAAAAACCGGAAGATAGTGGTCACAATAGATAAATAAATAAGAATGTGTGAACCTCACTAAGGTCCACTTTCACCACAAATCCCTCAACATATTTAGCGCTAAATGTATTTAAATTATCATTCTGTCTCTAGCACCTTTTAACAATGTGAAGGAGATGCAAGGATGTTCTAAATACGTTTAGGCACTTAATGTAGTTAGTGATTTGTGATGAAAGTGGGTCAAACTATGGGATAATTTAAACATATAATTTGTATGGAAAACTAAACATAACAACGCTCTAAGGTATCGATAAAAAATAACCTAAGGATAGCATCGATACTTATAAAATTGGTGGCCGCTACATCTCTAGTTGGATATGATTTTTTACAATGACAATAACGCGATAGCTTAATATTATTACTGTAAATACTTTGTATACGGGACTATACGAGCTGCAATTTTACATCCTCGACCAATTCAAGGAGGTAATTAAATAATTTAAAAAACGATTGAATTTCTTGTATACTTATTAATTTTTGCAGGTGATTTTCGAATTCAGCCGCCGTTAAGTTTAGGCAGGTAGGGCGATGAACCCGCACGCACTCAGTGATATAGTCGCGCGACACTGTCTACCGCATACGCAACGGGGCGATTCTGTTCTTTGAAAAAGGTGAATTCTGAAATACCGTTAAACATAAACACCTATTTAAGTATATATTATTTATTGACCAGGTGTCGTAATTTGGTTTGATTATTTATGTTTTCAACACAACCTCTTGAAATTGGACGAGAAATCAAAACTGCGCGTCGTATAACAATCTACATAACAATAACATACTAAGTACATAATATTTAAAATGTACGTACACATAAACTTACAAATACCTGCGGTTCGAAGACGAAACCTAGATGGTAAAATTAATATAAAGTTTTATGTTTTCTCTAATATTTTCCGTACAGCACGCCATCGAATACAAAAACATCTACCTACTTACATATTATTTTAATAACAATACAACATTTATACCTATTCGTATAAATATTACGATTCAAAAATACCAACGTTTCGAGTATTAAAAATTTCATATAAAAATCTAGGATTAGGTAACATCGGTTTCATGCGATTTTCTTCGTATTTACATTCGATTCACGTAAAGGTCATAAAGGTCATATCAAACTTTCCTTACAAGTCTACTCTAGAGTAAATAGCGAGGATTAAACATATACATAATAGCTATATCCTCATATTCTCCTCACAATACAAAAATCTAGCTCTATTTTCATTGCACATTACATACAAATAGCACATATAAAACCTTCTAGCTCGTCAACTTTTTTTAAACCGCTATTGTTTCATCTATTGTCTATAGCATCCTGGAGGTTCGAACACTATGGACCAACGAGGTTTGTACACTATTTCGGGACAGTCGGTCGTAGCCACACTATTTTTGTACTTTTCTTTCTCTTTTTTTCTACGCACTTACTGTGAGCGACGTGCTTACAACCCAAGTATGCTCTCCTGAGCGCACTTGTCACTTTGCCCTGACAACCAGCCACAATCCGAAATTTTAATATAGGGTAACACCGATTTTGACAAAAATAAATGCTTGAAAAATAACTTCCTTTAAACTAAAATACATAATGGAATAAGTAGGTATTTTTTTCCTTTAAAAAAAGATAAATTGGACAGCACATAAGTCAGAAAGAAAAGTTAGCCACTCAAAAAGTGAGTTTGAGATAGCGAATGTGAATTAAAATCAGAAGTTTAATCAGCAGAGCATTTCAAATTACGAAAATCATTAAGAAAATTACAGAAGCTCGAAAGAGTGTATTATAAAAATAGTTATGAGATAATTGTTGTACGAGAAAGAATCTTAAAATGATTATCAATAAGATTGAAAATGATATTTCTTAGTGACTAGAGAGGAAAATTCATGCTTAACACAAAATGTTCTCACCACGCTTATCCTAGGTCTTGCCTGTAATTATAACACCTTTGACTAAGAACCTAATAAACCTACTCACATTATGGCAGTGGAAGTCCGACTTACATTTAACTTAAACCTAATTTATTATATTAATAAATTATTATTATAATGATATATATAAAATATACATAGGTATGCTTAAATAAAGATATGGAAGACAAACAAAAAATATATATATACAAAATATTAAAGTTTTGATTGTGATTTCCACATGTTTTTGAAAGTTAATTTGATAACAGATGGAAATGGCAACAGCGAGATTGCCTATGAGGCATATTGAGGCCTATGTCCAGCAGCGGACGTCATACGACAGATATCGATATGAAGATGATGAATATTGTTACTCACATAACCTTATTTTTGCTTAGCAAGTTTTCCGAATAAAAAATAAGAAGGCTAAGTCCAACAATGGACGTCCTACGACTGACACGATGAGGATGACGATGAAAATTGTTAATCACATAACCATAAACAAATAAAATGCAGTAACATGTGAACACCACAATCACCAGAACGTAAAGAGCGTGAGTATGAGCGATGTGAAAGCGAGTATGTAGTGTAGTATGCGCCGCAGCGCGACGCGGCGGGTAGTTACCTTGAGCGGCACCGGCGGCACCTCTAGGTGGTAGCCTATGTCGCACAGGTTGCGCAGCAGCTCGATGCCTGGAATATGTAGCAGGGACATATGATTACTTATTTAAAAACCAGCTTTCGGTCGCGTAAATGTCCGTTATCGCGAACGCAAACGAAGTCGCGGAATAAGTATTCTATGTCCGTCCTTGTGGTTCAAAATTATACCGTACCGAATTTCATCAAAATCTGTTCCAAGGCGGACTTCATGCCTTGCTTAGACATTCTTTACCAACCAACCAAACGTAGTGAAGAGATATGATGACGGGTGCAAATTGGCGAATTCATGCTTAGTTGGTCTCTTAAGATCTTCACAACTTGGATGGGAAGCATCCGGTAGCGGCAGCGGATAGGTAGTGGTGACCGCTTAACCCCAGCAAACCCGATTCCCGAGTCGAACGATAATTGATCCGACTCGGGAGCCGAATGCTGGGCGTTAAAAGGGTTAACATCTGAATGATGTTAAGTGGTCGCTACCTATAGACATCTTCTTGGCCTTGCAAATGCGTTGCCATCCCAGAGACCAAGTTGAAATGTCTCTTGTGCCTGTAATTACACCGGCACCCACACCCTTCAAACACAACAAAGCAACACTGCTTTGCAGACATACAGACGAATTGAGAACCTCCATTTTGAAGTCGGTTAAAAAAGAAAGAATACTCACCGGGATCTCTATTCCGTCCATATCTCGTCTCCCAGGCGTCAAACAATCGGTTATAGTACCGCGGCCCGGCGAGGAAGCCCAGATACTTGTGTGTGTCGTGTGTCGGGAATATTCGCTCCATGTCGCCCATTTGCGTGAACTCGTCCTCTGATTGGATGAGGTGGCGGACGTCGTCTGGTGTTAGCGTTGATAGGATATCGCGTAAGTACTGTGAACAAAGATGTTATTGGATGGAAGAAAAATATAAAAACCCCGTTAAATAATTATTGCGTAACTGCTATAGTTAATGATGTTGATGCTACATATAGTCAATTTTGGCCCGTCAAGGTACTACAACAATGTTACAATTTACATACTTACATACATACTTAACTGCTAAGTGACCGGAATATATCCGGTGGATAAACAGTTCCAAACATTGCAAAACCTGTCTAGTTTCTTAAAATGTCAAAATCCTCAAGACTTTTAAAATAATAAGTTTGTAAAAAAATAAGAATGTTATGATCTTACCATATCTCGCTCGTCCATATTCGTATAAATTATATGTTTATCTCTTTCTTCTTTTGACAGGTACACTGTATATAACCGGCTATCGTATGGCAACCCAGCCTGAAATAAATAAAAATATAAACATGAAACAAGGCAAACGTTACAGTAATCATGACCACTACAAAATGCGCAGACGCATGATGTATTACAATTAATCTACTAACTATTTAATTAGATTACATTATGTTTATGTACATAACGATTTACTCTATGTAAGACTACGATATCTATTCCTACTTAATTCAAATAATATAGAAAAGCACTCGACTACACAGGGCAGCGGTATGCCCCAGCAGTCTTTATTTAATAATAAACTAAATTGCAACAGAAATAAAATTGAAAATTGCGTAAATGCATGCAAGATATTAAATGCTCAGCGAAATTTCATATCTTGCCTTGTACACAATTTTCAACTCCATTTGTAGTGCGTTTGAGTTCATTATCATACTAATTTAAAGGTTCTCTTGGTTAGACCGGTTCTTTGAACTATTTATAATCAACAATTACAATAATCATAGTAAAAATCACCAGTTTCTTAGGATTCTGCTTGGGGCTCGTCTCGGCGTGGCCTGGCATCTGGAACTGTTACGCTACGTTGTGAACTGTCCTACCGTATTTTAGCTAGCTACTAGACAATATACGGATGGATGGATGGATTCTCAGTAGCAGCTCGGAGTTAGGATTTATGCCCGGTTTATGGTAATAGGCTCGCCCCCTATTACATGGGACCTAACGCATACCGGCGAACTATGCGGGATACAGGCGTGATGGCAATATTGATTAATCTATAATTCTATACTAATAAATAAAATTGAAGTGTCTGTTTGTGATGTCAAAATAACAGATTTTTTTCTAAATGTATTAGATGTTAATGTTTCCATTTATTATGTCAAAATATATGAACATAACTTGACATAATTGACAATGCATAAGCTTGGCTCTATGGCGAAAAATCGGTCCGTTGTCCGGTGAAACTTGCCCAAGTTATATGAAGCACACTGTTAGTTTGAGCGCATGCAAATTGAACGTATAAAACGCGCGCAGCTGTGATTGGTCGACTGAATTATCAACAACCAATCACAGCTGTTACACGCTTGAAAGTTTCTCTTAATAATTTCAAGCAATCAAGGTACGCCCATGCCGAAGATGCCTCAATGCGGTTTAGATCGCTACCTCCATGTGAAACAAATGTATGCAAATAGACAAGCACTATAGCTGTAAGAGAGCACGAGGGCTTTCTGTAGTTTTAAATATGTACAATAGGAAGATTAAATCTATAATTGTAACAATATTTGATTTTCATGTAAATATAGATGCTTTTGCGCTATCAAATGATGTATGTTTTGATTATCTAGTCCTAGGTTATTTTTAGCATTAATGTAACTTAGGATACATCTAGAATTAAGGTAAATATATGATTCTAGATTATAAGTAAATTTAATGACAAAAATGTGCATATTTGATTGGTGGAACATTTGTTGATGATGTCGCGCCCTACCCACTACTTCCACCACCGTAGAGACATATGGGAGAAATACTGTGACGTGATTGGTGCAAACACCTTTTGTTATTTTATTTGTCATGGCACTACTTGCACCCACGTAGGAAAGTCATAAATATAGCCGCCTCACGGCAAAATTTGTCAGTCGTAAGTCAGTCGTACTGTAGCAATCATCGGAAGCTTGTGAACAACAATATAAGTGGTTGAAGACTCTGCTCGTCTTTTATTTAATTCTTCGGAACCCTCGACCCGTGCGCCTGAATATTCTACAAGTTTGGTCCTTCGAGCCGGATCCTGCGTCTGAAGAATTACATCTCAAGCCTGAAGAGTTTGAAGTTTCAAGCCTGAGAAGTCTGAAGCATTCAAGATGAGTGAACGAAGCTCAGTCGCCACGAGGAGCAAGCTGCGCAAATTGGAGGCAGCGTTGAACAAGCGACGAGAGATGGAAGCCGATTCAGGAGTGCCGTCTGAAATGGCACCGGGATCACCTTCGATAGCGCCTACAGTGTCGTCGGCATTACCCGCACCCGTGATTCCATTGGCGGGCCCCGGACGCGTGATTGACCATCGCGACGCGGCTGCAGTGCCTCGGGAATCGGAGATACTACGGGTGGTACGGACGCCGAGATCAAGAACCAGCCACGTCTCATCGAAGAGCGGCCAGAAGAGTGCCGATTACCTCCGCCGGAGGGCCGAGTACAAGGCTGAGAGGGAATTAGTGCGCCTGAGGGAAAATCTCGTCAAGAAGAAGTTGGAGGCGGAACTGGCCGAGATAGATGCCGTCGCCGAAGAAGACTCGTCCGATGAAGAAACTACAACACGCCGTGTGGAAGATTGGATCACACACTCAGTGCCGAGTGAAACACAAGTGATCGCAGAAGCTCACGACGCGCAAGAAACAGTGCCAGTGCCAGTGCCCGCAGTAGTAACGACTGCGTACGGAGTGCCTGCAACCGAGAGTGCCGCGACCTCCCGCGGAGTGACAGTGACCGCGCCGCAAACAGCGTACGAACCGCAAACAGTGACCGCGCCGCAAACAGTGACCGCGCAACCGCATACAGTATATACGACCTCGATATCTGCGCTCCCTCAGTGTGCGCCCGCGACCGTACAGTTCCGCGAATATACGCCGATAGTAACGGCTAGTGTTCCGCGAGTGCCACCACGTGAAGTGCCTGAATGGGATCAATCGTTCGCCGAAGAAACGGAGAGAAGCAAGCCGCGAGACAGGAAAATAGATCAGCTGGCAGAAGCTATTTCAAACCTAGCTCGTCCGCGGCCAGTACCCAGGCAAGCCTATGAGTTGCCGTACTTCAACGGTGACCCAGCAGAGTGGCTATCGTACAAGAACATGTACTGGGACACAACAGCTATGTACAACTTTAAGCCGCACGAGAACTTAGCGCGCTTGAAAACGTCACTGCAGGGAGAGGCAAAAATAGCGGTAGAAGACTTATTGCGGACATCAACTAACCCATCGGAGATTATGAAGGCACTGGATGAAGAGTTCGGACATCCTAATTTAATATTGGAGTGTGCGTTGAAGAAAGTGCGTGCGTTACCGAAAGTAACAGAAAGTGGTCGTGAGTTGAGAAAGTTCTCATCTACAGTGAGGAATTGTGTGTCGCTGTTGAGGAATGTGCACGCGAATGGATACCTGAACAACCCACAACTGGTGAGTGAATTACTGAGTAAATTAACGCCTGTGCAGAGGGCTCAATATGGCGACTTCGCAATGGGTATGGCGGCGTCTCAGGGCATCGATGTGAGAGTGTCACCCAGCCTAGAGATATTATCTGAATTCCTGAGCCATTTAGCCCGAGCTACGTCATTTTATGTGCAGATGGACATGGGCGCTGCCGGTCAAACGGCTAATGTTAAAAGTTTGAGAAGCGCACATAGTAAGCCAGGCATTCACTTTAAAAATGTTCAGAGATTACATGTACAAAGCGACAGCGAACAAGATAATAAGAACAATGTGCAGTGTGCTATGTGCAAGGGAGATCATAAATTACCGAAGTGTGAAAAGTTTGCGAAACTAACTTCTGATGAGAGATGGCAATTTGTAAAAGATCAGAGGATGTGTTTTAATTGTATAATAAAACAACATGCGAAGAAGTTCTGCCGAGCAAGCAAATGCTCGAAATGCCACTATGCACATCACGACTTACTGCACGTAGATAGAGAGCATAAAACTGAAAGCGTCACTAATGTGAAAGAATATAACGGCAAAGCGTTGTTGAAGATAATTCCCGTCTCCGTGTCAGTGAACGGAAACGAACGAGATTGCTACGCTCTACTGGACGACGGAGCTACAGTATCGCTTATCGACGACTCGATAGCTGGAAAGGCAACGGGTGATAGAATACCTTTAGTGCTAAAAAGTGCGCGCGGTAATGAGGTGTCTGATAAATCCTCAAGGAAAATATATGTGACAGTGCGCGGGCCAAATAAAGTGAATCACAAAATAAGTGTGCGTACGTTCAAGAGGCTGGATTTGCCCGCCCAAACGGTGCCGGCTGCGTTGATAAAGGAGCTCGCCCACCTGCGTGACTTGGGCCTGGAGGAAATGTGCGGAGTCAAGCCGATGCTGTTGCTGGGACAGGACAACTGGGAGTTGCTGGTCGGCGAGGAGATTCGCCGAGGAAAGTCCGGTAAGCCAGTTGCATCTTTGACCAAGCTAGGCTGGGTTCTGCATGGGCCCATAGGTAAAGGGTTTAGGGTAGGCTACGAAGCCGTGAACTGTTTAGCGGAACCTCTGTCTGAACTGCATGATATGGTGAAAAACCAATTCGAATTAGAAGCAATAGGTATAACCGAAATCCCTAGGTCTCATAAAGACATCGACAGAGCTTTAAAAATATTAGATGAAACCAGTAGCTTCACTATTAACGGCGAATGGGAAGTAGGATTGTTGTGGAGGCGTGACGATCCACAGCTACCCGATAACTATGCTTATGCGCGACAGAGACTGTCGGGAATAGAACGTAGGTTGCATAAGAATCCTACGTACGCGGAAGCATATGAAAATCAAATTGAACGATTAATTAGCGAGGGTTATGCGAGTAAAGCGGACGGCCGCTTCGAAGATCCGGTGTGGTACCTACCTCACTTTGGGGTACAGAATCCTAATAAGCCGGGGAAATTGAGACTAGTCTTCGACGCCGCCGCCACTTTTCAAGGTACCGCTCTTAACGATTGCTTGCTCGCGGGGCCAGACCTATTAAATTCTCTTTTAGGAATTCTAATTAGATTCCGATTGGGACCGGTAGCATTCACCGGAGATATAGCGGACATGTTCCTACGTATAAAAATCAGAGAACGTGACCGAGGGGCACAGCTTTTCTTGTGGAATAAAAATAATAGTGGAGAACCTGACACGTTTGTCATGAATTCAATGATTTTCGGTGCTGTGTCTTCCCCTACATCCGCAATCTATATTTTGAATAAAAATGCGGCCAGATTTAATAGTCAGTATCCCGAAGCAGTGTCGGCTATACATAACAGTCATTACATGGACGACTATTTAGATAGTGCATGGTCCGTCGCGCAGGCTAGCAAACGCATAGAGGAGGTGGCTCACATCCACGCCGAAGGCGGGTTTAATATACGGGGGTGGGTCACCAATTCGCCACAACTCAGGGAGATTCTCGAAATAGAGATGCCCGACAGAGTCTCGTTAGAAAAAGACGAGGGCGCCACAGAGCGCACCTTAGGTATGATTTGGTCACCGGGGACCGATGAATTGGCTTTTGACCTATCATTTAAAAAGTTACCGAAGACAATTATAGAGGGTGACGTTGTTCCTACGAAGCGAGAGTTTCTTCGCTTCATAATGTCGGTGTTCGACCCGCTGGGTTTCCTGTATCCATGCGTCATTCAGTCGCGCATATTAATGCAGCAGATATGGCGTACAGGAATCCAGTGGGACGAGAGGCTGCATGAAGCGGAGGCAACTTTATGGTTCGCGTGGTTACGGAACCTTATAATCTTAAACAATATAACCATCCCGCGATGGTACGGTATAAAGTTATCAGAGGTAGAACTTCACGTCTTCGGGGACGCTAGTGAATCCGCCTACGCGGCAGTCGCCTACTTGGTGGGAAAAGATGCACTCGGCGTTAGGCGCGTTAGCTTCGTGATGGGGAAAGCTAGAGTGGCACCTAAAAAGGTGATTTCAATCCCACGCCTTGAGTTACAGGCGGCAGTGTTGGCCTGCAGGGTAGCCGACACCGTGGAGAAAGAGTTAGGAGTTGAAATCACCCGAAAGGTCTTATGGACAGATAGTAGGACAGTACTCAAATGGATCCACTCGGAAGCAACCGACTTCCAACGTTTTGTATCTCATAGGTTAGCAGAGATAGATAAAAGGTCAAAGATGAAAGACTGGCGCTGGGTTCCCTCGGCGATGAACCCAGCCGATAAAGGCACCCGGTTGGAGTGGCCCGTCAACAGTAATATGTGGCTTTCGGGTCCCTCATTTCTTTCCAGCCCACAGGAGCAATGGCCGGTGGACTCTGGAGTTGACGCAGTGTCAGAGGCAGACCTAGAGCGGGTACACAACGTGAACGTCACTACTAAGGCCGAACCCGCGCTGCCCTATGAAAGGTATAGTACGTGGACACGCATCTTATACGTAGTAGCACGTATAAAGGTCTTCACGGACCGCTGTCGCAAACGACGCGACTCGACAACCGTAACGGTCGACGATCTACGAGAGGCGGAGCTACGTTTACTGAAGATAGCACAAACTGAGAGCTTCGAGGAAGAATCAAAAGCTCTACAAGAAGCCCGCCCGCTACCACGGAACAGTAAGATTAAAAAACTAGACCCAATGTTATTTGAAGATGGTTTGATACGGGTACGCGGCAGGTTGGGCGCCTGCAGTGAACTTACTTTCGGAGCGCGTCACCCCATTATTTTAGACGGAAAGCACGCCTTGACTCGGCTTATCATTAAAAGATACCACACAACAGCGCTTCACGCCAACCAGGAAACCGTGGTGAACTCTTTAAGAGAAAAGTTCTGGATAACGAACTTACGGTCAACAGTGAAAGCAATCGCAAGAGAATGTCAAACGTGCAGGATTAAGAAAGCCCAGCCGTCGACGCCTAAGATGGGCGACCTACCCATCGCGAGATTGGAGATTAATCGCCGGGCATTCGTCCACTGTGGAGTGGATTATTTTGGCCCTATGGAGGTGAGCATCGGTCGGCGCCGGGAGAAGAGATGGGGCGTTCTATTTACTTGCCTCACCACACGCGCCGTACACCTGGAACTAGCGGCGTCGCTGAGTGCAGACTCAGCCATATTGGCGTTGCGACGCCTGATCGCACGTCGAGGATGTCCCGCGGACATATACTCCGACCGCGGGACCAACTTCGTTGGAGCACACGCCGAGCTACGCCAGGCCCTGCGCGACCTAGACGTGGGTCGCATTAGAAGCGAGGCGACAGGTCGGGGAATCGCCTGGCACTTTAACTCGCCAGCCGCCCCGCACATGGGCGGGAGCTGGGAGCGACTGGTGCGCTCCGTGAAGAACGCGCTGCGCTCTACTTTAAAAGAGCGCGCGCCTCGGGAGGAGGTGCTACTCACTCTCCTCGCAGAAGCCGAGCTGGTAATTAACAGCCGGCCACTAGCCTACGTGAGCACCGATGCTGAGCAACCCGTCGTGTTGACACCGAACCATCTCCTGCTTGGCACTGCCGCGGGAGATGCTCCGTGTACGCGTCAGCATGCCGCCGACATCGACTCGCGGCGCATGTGGCGCCAAGTAAACGCGCTGGCCGACCTCTTTTGGAGGCGATGGCTGCGCGAGTACCTGCCTACGCTCCAGCAACGACAAAAGTGGAACAGTGTAGTGCCGAACGTAAAAGTGGGCGATGTAGTGATAGTGGTCGATGACAACAAATCACGTAGTGAATGGACCAAAGGCATTATAGCCAAAGTGCATCCAGGTGCGGATAGTATTGTTAGAATTGTAGATATCAAAACTACAAAGGGTACGCTGCGTCGGCCCGTAGTAAAAGTTGTCGTGCTCCCTACTGACGGAAGCGCAATCGGTTGAACCCTCTTGCGGGGGGTGGAATTGTAAGAGAGCACGAGGGCTTTCTGTAGTTTTAAATATGTACAATAGGAAGATTAAATCTATAATTGTAACAATATTTGATTTTCATGTAAATATAGATGCTTTTGCGCTATCAAATGATGTATGTTTTGATTATCTAGTCCTAGGTTATTTTTAGCATTAATGTAACTTAGGATACATCTAGAATTAAGGTAAATATATGATTCTAGATTATAAGTAAATTTAATGACAAAAATGTGCATATTTGATTGGTGGAACATTTGTTGATGATGTCGCGCCCTACCCACTACTTCCACCACCGTAGAGACATATGGGAGAAATACTGTGACGTGATTGGTGCAAACACCTTTTGTTATTTTATTTGTCATGGCACTACTTGCACCCACGTAGGAAAGTCATAAATATAGCCGCCTCACGGCAAAATTTGTCAGTCGTAAGTCAGTCGTACTGTAGCAATCATCGGAAGCTTGTGAACAACAATATAAGTGGTTGAAGACTCTGCTCGTCTTTTATTTAATTCTTCGGAACCCTCGACCCGTGCGCCTGAATATTCTACAATAGCATTTATGTAGACCACGATGTATCGTTCGGTATATGCCCGAACGATGCATCGCGGTTTACATAGATGCCTTTATGGAAACCAAATATATTGAATTTACATCGGACGCATCGACGTGATCTGGCTTGTGATTGGTCAAATCTGATCGCCTAAAGCCCCATTCGTCATCTCGTGTCATTTATGTTCGGTAGCTGTCATGTTCGCACCGTCATTCATGTAGAAACAAAGAGTATCGACATCGAGGTATCGAGGTAGCGACTGAGATCGTGAGCATCTCAGACATGGGCGTACGTTCAGTTACTAAATCGACCCCGTTTACACTGTACCTACAACTCAGTATAAAACTAAACTACAACTCAGTATGAAACTCACCAGCTTGACAGGTCTGTCCTTGGCCAGCATGTCGAGGTTGGTCTTGACGGGCACCTGGAACTGCGCCAGGTTGAGCACGGTGGTCACCAGCGGCCCCTTCACGTGGATGTCCAGCGGAGACGCGCTGTGCAAACTCGGGGAGATGTTCACCTGGGGATGGGAATTAGGAAAAGGATTTAAAATATATAATAATTATGCTTACAATGGATTAAAAACGAGCCAGCATTAAAATAATATAAAAATAAGTACAATTACTTTGGTGGTCATAGACATCGAAGACATACTTAAAAAGTACATATACCCCAATTCTAGCTACAGAAATGTATTTAAAAGGGAGATATTAAAGTGCATAAGTGTGTGCGCAAACACAGGTGCACTCCCTCTTCCGTAACTCTCATAGTCCGATGTAACGGCAATCCGACATGACCGGGTAGAGATAAAGCGCAGGACCAGCGGCTATACGTGCTTTCCGAGGCACAGGGGTATCACACCACCAACTTCCAACCTCCAGGCTGTTACTGAGAAATTTCTAATGGAAAAAACCCATATAAAATTTATTGCCCGACCTGGGAGTCGTACCCAGGACACCACGCTCAACAGTCGTGCTTACCACCACAAGACCAATGGGGCACATAAATAACCTTACCTCCAACAACCAAGGCTTGAGATCTTCATCCAACAACACATCGATCCCGAACAGCTCATAACAGTTGTACCTCGACGTGATGTTGGCTTTGGTCAGCGAACTGATGCTTGCTTCCCCTGATATGATGGTCTTGATGACAAGGTCTTTCATAGCTTGCCATAACGCTTCCGTGTCCACTAATTTCTCTGATTTTAGGTATTGTAGTAGGGTTTGGAGTGTCCTGAAATTATGGTAATAAATATTGATCAATCTACATACATCCCATCACCATTGGCGTATCTAGAGTTAGTTTTCAGGGGGGGCCTGGCCCCTAAGATGCCATGGCCGATGCGATGCAATGCGGTCAGGCGGAAGGTGAGCCCTACAGCCGGGGGTGGGCAGGGGCACAAGACCATTCTGGGGTGCATATATACGCCTATGCCCATCACGCCTGTGTCCACCGAAGGGTTAGGCACATGTGTATCAATGTACACCCATAGCTCGCCGAGATGTTTTAGTTCCCATGTAATACAGGCGAGCCTGTTGCCATTAAACAAGCGCAAATCCTAACTCCGAGCTGCTATTGAGAATTTTGAAAAATGCTCGCCCTGGGAATAGATCGCGCTTAGGACCACAAAGCTAACGAGGCACGTTCAAAAAAGTCAAAAGTCTGTTTTAGTAAAAATCTCCACCGAATAAGACAGAATGCTATATCGCAAATTTAAAATAACGCAGTAATATCGTTATAACACTTACCACTTGTGTCCTTCGCAGGCTGCGAAATCTTCATTTGGCGTGTAGTTCTTAGACAATCTATTAATTGAATAGTTTGTTAGGTGCATATACCTATCGTTCAGATATGCGATTTCGTCGTTGTACTTAACTGTAATAAAAAAAAAATTACACTGATAAAAAAGGCACTCAATTTGAGCAGAGCATCGGCGCTTGCGCACACAGCGCTTTTATATTCAGCTTTAACTAAAGTACGAAGCACTGGGGCAGTTCGGATGACGGACTGCACACGTACTGTTGTCTATTAAAATACAGTTGACCCATCGAAAGCGCCCTGTGACTCACAATAGTGGGACTATAAACGTCAATACTGTCAACTCTAAGTAAAAAAAACAACCGTCTCTGTGCAACATCCGCAATGCTTCAGCGCCGAAGCAGTCTAGCATCAAACCCAACATTTTAAAGTGCCATCGTCATGTCAAATGGCGCTTTCCAACTCATGAAAAATACAAAATCATTACAGAGATCTTAGTCATTAATTCATAATCTTTTCATAGTATTAAAACAAAGTAGCTTCCCGCCGTCTGTCCTTATGTACGCTTAGATCATTTAAACTTCGCAACGGATTTTAACTTTATGCGGTTTTCATAAAGTGGTTGGAGGGGAAAATTTATTCGTATAAAATATCATGCTACTAGTCTATATAAAAGTCAATTCAAACCATAATTACCTGAAGCAAATCTCGCCAAGCCGTCCTTATACAGATATATCCTAAGAGGGTGCACTGACGTCACCAGTACGTACAGTCTGAGATCAAACTTGTTGCCATTGATGAGGTAAGGTTTGGACACGTAGCGCTGCACTACTACGGGCCGCTTCTTGGGTATCTGCGTCCATTTGGAGACCACTTTGATGCCTGTGCCGCGAGCTGATGCTGGCTGGAATTTGGAAAGGTGATATTTTAGTGACAATTGCTTCGCCCGTGAATTCCTCTGCATGAACTTCAACTTGTTTTGAGCTGGATTAATATCTATGTGTGTCAAATTTCAATTAATTCCCTTCAGTCGATTTAACGTGAGAGTTACAAACATCTACCCATATTTAAATCTTTTTGCGTATCATAATGCCGCACCTTGGATTTTGTGTTAAAGACCTCACTGCGAGCAATCGCTTCGCGAATTTGTTTTTCAAGAAACAAAAAGTATAAAATAAAAATATTTGTAAGAGAAGGAACACGGTTTAACAAGATAACGTATGCCTCACGAGTGCTCTAAATAGGTCCTTTTCAGCAATAATGCCATATAGATGCTGTCTGACGCTGATTTTCCAATGAACCAAACAAACAAGCATTCTTTGAGCAAATGTCTGTCGCAACGACCATTGGTTGGCGAAACGAATGCTTGCAATATCATCAAAAGAACTTCATATCTGTTGTATAAATATTCTTTGTGTACCAAACGTCTGCAAGAACTGATCGCAGTGAGTACTTCACAGTCATTTACTGTCTTGTATTAAAGGCTAAAGTATTCCATTCCCCACTTCAGTGGCAAAACAGTTACAATAAATACAGTTATTCTTCAGTTATGGTTACAATTTAAATAATCAATTCTACACCGGTAACCTCGGAAACTGAACCACAATACAAAAATGCATGTACATGAATGCAATAATCATAAACAACATTGGTCTTGTCCTTGATACGTGAAGGGTACGTCATTTAAATCTATGTTTATTTATGCACCCCCATTTTTTTATGTTGTCTAGACATACGTTAATAAAAACAGTGGCATTGACTTTCGATTATCGTCGTAAATATCGACTAAGCGTGGATATTGTACTTATGAAAGTTGTTTCTTGGGTTTTTTTCTTTTTAGGATGCTTGTTGAATTGTATGAAAGCGTGTTCAAAAATGTATTTTTTAATCTAAAAATACAGACTAAATTGACAGTTTTATACGAATGATGTGCTATTGGCACATAAACATAAAGCAAACTATTTGCAAGTTGGACACATAAAGCTGTAAAAGAATTCTCTGAGACTATGAAATGCCCTTCAACCAATCAATTGATTGTATTTATGTAAGCCACAGCTGATTTTTATTTTATTATTTTGTTTTAAATCAGCCGTTATATTTGATTGCATTTTTAACTATATAAATAAAACCTTATCCCCTATACATACGGTCCACCTTGCGCAAACACAGGTGCACTGACTCTTTTCCCAGCCTCATAGTCCGTGGTGGGGCGGCAATTCGACTCACACATATCGAAGCAAGGGTTTTTAAACTCCTAACACTACCCAGCTAGAGACTCGGACCCAAGACAGTGTACCAGGGACTAAAAAACAACAACAACAATAAAGAGGGAACAATAACAACAACAGATACATACCGGTTTGATAATCCACCTTTCATTATTAGCTGCATATTTCTCCCAGTCGTGTTTCAGCAACTTTATATCATGGGGCAACACATATGTCTTGGGCATAATACCAAATTCATTTATACCATACTTAAGGACTAGTTTCTGTAAATTCCGCCACAATCTGTCTTTTCTACCGATTTGAAATGTGCCGGGGAAATGGTTCATCTTCTGCCCGTCTTTGATGGCTCGGAACATTATTGATTTCATGTGCTTGCCCCATATGCCAATCCATTCTATTGTTTCTGTAATAAGATAATATGGATCTGGTTTAGAGTTATAGGCGGAATCATCCGCTATACTGAATTATTAGATTATGATGGATGTGAAGAAAACTAATAGCTACTTATATGAAGTTACTTTTCGGTATGATTATGTTTCAAGATTACTATTTTAAAATCTTATTGCGAGTTCACAAGAGTAGGCTCAGCATGAGCGCGCCCACGTAAAAATATTCAAGTTGAGTTTTGAATTGGGTAGATGACACCATAAAACAACAATTCGAAGACAACTTCACAGAAAAAAAACAGTTTATTTTAGGCCTGAAAACCCGATGAATTTTTAAATAACTATAAAATTTCTATTATTAGTAAGTTGCTTTGAAATTATTGTATTGTCATACAAAATATATAGTCACGTCAATTGGATAATGGTGACATCTAGCCAATTGGAAATATGAACATCCTACATTTTGATATGAATAATGCCTTCAAACTAAACAAATACTATGTGGCGAACGGGTTATTCAAATTTAAAAATCGAATTTACGTTACAGAACTAATAAAAACGGTTAATTAAAAACTGATTTTCCAAATAAAAGGTCACATTACTTTATCATAGACACAGTTCCAATAGCAGACTCTTTTCTAGAAGAAAAAACAAATGAACATCATTCTAAAAACAAAATGAATTAAGAACATACCTTCCTGTGGACACTCCGATGTATCACAATCACTCTTCAATAACCTAAAGCCAGAGTTTGTCAACGTTTTCTTCACGACAATAGGCGTTATCGTAGTGAGTTTCCATTTCAGATGTTTTTGTATGGACATAGGTATTCTTAGACATTGGGTCTCATCATGGCCTATGAACTTGAGGTAGGGCGGCACGCGGGGGAAGAGGGAGACTCGAACGCAACTCGCTACTGACTCGGGAAGGTGAAGTGGAGATTCTGAAAGTAAGATATTATTTGTGAGTTTTTTTTTTTTGGAATTATTTGGCATTACTTTTCCTCTTTGCGTCTTTTCACACGTAAACAACACCACAAAGGCACTACGTTTAATTTGTATAAATCCGTATGGACGGACGGACGAACCACATCTTGCAGTCAAAGTCAACCATGTGAACGATATCGCAGCCACAATGTAACGGCGACACAGTAAGGGACTAAATACACTTATTCATTCTCCATTCAGCTTTTGTCTATAGAAAACGCTAGTTTTAGCACACGTACGCGTCTTCATACTAAAATAATGGTTTCCATGGACAAAAGCTGAATGGAGCTGAAAAGTGTATTTAATCCCTAGATGTGAGGTGTCGCTCGCAGTCAACTTTTTCGCAAAGTAGTAGGAAGTAGTAGTTACTGTAGTTACGAAAACGCAACTACAAGAAAGCTGCGGCTCTATTTGTCGCTGCGATGTGGTGCGGTTGTGGTACGTGTGAAACGGCTTTAAAGGATTCAACATACTACGTCTAACTTTAAAAAAATAAGATATACCTTACAATATATACTGACCATTATTTATACTAGTGGTACTAAAAGCGGTAACTACATAGAAGGGCTTATCTTGGTAGTGTAGAAATCCTAAATACAAGCTAGGCTTGCCGTAATATTCGCTAATTTCAGAATGGGTTCAACTTTGAAACAAAAACAGCATTTAAAAATCCACTATATGCGTTTTCACCAAGTTATACTGGATTTTTAAACAATTTTGAACAATTAATTTAGCTGTTCCATTCCAAATTAATTGTTCATTTTTCATGGTTGATCCTATTATGAAAGTTGTTCATATTCATGAGTACTTTCATGCCTTGAAAGATACACAGTGACCTAAATTTACAGAATATTACAAAAAGAAATGTCTACGGTAGAGTAGTCTGGCCGACGAAAGATGTCGTCCACGTGAAAAGGCGGTTACTTAGTCCATTTGATTATCTGTGTAAATAAGCTACCGAAAACTTCGATTTTCAAAATTGCCGCCTTTTTAAGTGCCAGCCTCCCGCATTGGAGTCGTTCTTTTTTTAAATGTTTCCAAAAAGGTCATAACACGTCGAACGTGCAAGCTTTTCCAGTACGGAAATAAAAAAAATAAAACGAGGTAAAGTCTAAGTAGGTGTCATCCAAATGTGCTTACGGTGTGAAGTGAGATAAAATAGGTGAACAAACAGTAGAGTGACAAGAAACACTGAACTAGTGCCAAATGTTCAATTTAAAGGAAAAATATCCGCATACTGCGCATATTGTTTACATCTACGTGATACTAAAACTAACTACAGTAAAACGGAGTGAATATAGACGCAGGCGTGAAACGGGACGAAACCTTTAAAGGGATTTTAACGTAACACACCATCACGAATGTATTTCCCGAAGGGTTAGGAAGAAGTGTACCAACGTACACCCACATTTCGCTGGTATGTTTAGGTTCCATCCATATAATAGGGGGCGAGCGGGCGAGCCTATTGAAAAAATACAGTATTTTTCCAAAAAAACAACTGGTAATATTTTCAGTCAATTATAATTTTTAATCTTATGTCCTTGTTGTTAACAAACTATATTAAATCAACGTTAAAATTCCTTTTTTAAGTTTTACCCTGAAACATCACTGCATCCCTAATCACCCCGTTATATAGAACAACGACATTAAAACCCGGAAAAAATAAATTACAAAGAAAAAACGCAAAAGACACATTAACAAAACTTCAGTAAAAGTTATGTTACTTTAATTTAACTTATTCAGTTAAAGTAAGTTATAACGAAATAGCATGTCTTTTGATAGCAAAGTTATCGACTTAGTAACACGATGTAAAATTTGAACAAGTGGGGTTGCTTGCCTTTGCGTGCCGGTGTATATTTGAAGGGGTTTGTCGTGTGCAAAGATGTCAGAAACGCTTGATCCTTGTTGACTTTGTCTGCAAACAACGTTAGGATTCTTTACGCTATACTAAAGGTGACACAAAATGAACCAATAGGGTCCATTTTTGACTGTTGCAAAGAGCACAGCTGTTTTCTTTTGTTTTTAATTTGTTGCATAACACGCAAACTCACGGCCCACCTGATGCTAAGTGGTGACCGCTACCTATAGATATCTGCAATACCAGAGGCCTTGCAAATGCGTTGCCATCCCAGGGTTAAGTTGAAACGTAACATATGACTGTAATTGCACCGGCACCCATACCCTTCAAACCGGAACACAGCCACGCTGCTTTGCGGCAGAAATAGTTATGGTGTATACTGTGTTTGTGCCCCCGTGGTTATAATGTTGGAATTTGTTTTAATTTAAAGTGTAAGACAAAATTGAGGGCAGAAGCTAGTAATAAATAATGAACTAAAATCAAATAGAAATAGAGTTGGAAATTACGTGCAAGGTAATAAATGCCGCGCGAAAGCTTGCACGCAATTTTCAACTTAAAATGTGAAGTTTTTAGGACTAACTTTAATTGTGTTTGCCCTTAAAGTGTTCTTACAACTAGAACCTACTCCATAATGAAGGTGAAGATTTAGAATAAAGGTGATAATCCTAAATAATCTTGATGGTGTATTACCAAATTAATTATGACTAACTTCCTCGTGAATTAACGGGGTGTACGGTGTAAGGCACATCACATAATCGGTAATACATACTACCTATAAAACTAAGCAACTTTAAGCGATTGCTGAGAAACGACTTTTATTTTTGGTTCAAAAAATTACTGTTTTTGTAACGCACGCAAAACATTGTGCCAATATCTTACCGCAAGATTAGTATCTTCGTAACGAAAAGGCTCCCAGGTATGTTCCAAAACAAAAAAAAAATTATAACAATGTCAGATTGACAGAAAGAAAATATAATTTTAGGCTCCATTAAATTAATGTCTTTTTCCATCCGCTAAACTTAATAAGATGCCGCATTTCAAATCATTTCAATATCAACCTTATGTATATGACTGCTGGTTAAAGTTCAATTTGACATAATATGACATAGACAGAAGGATCAATTTGATTTGATTTGGAAAAACCTGCGTATAGTTACTTACATGGGTTACAGTAATTCCCATTTTACAAGAACATAAACGAAATATGACTTGCAATTCATCAAACATTTATTTGATAAGTAAAAAGTTTCTTGCTCATTCTTCTCCATATGACACTACCTTTTGGAAGGGACACACTATGAAATGCATCAACGAACCTTATTTATATAAATAAACTAACTTCTGCCCGTGATTTAGCCCGCGTGAAAATCGAATGTATCATAAAATACA
The DNA here is from genome assembly GCA_932526535.1 of Caradrina clavipalpis. NCBI lineage: Eukaryota > Metazoa > Arthropoda > Insecta > Lepidoptera > Noctuidae > Caradrina > Caradrina clavipalpis. Next base: position 4,360,769 of record OW052108.1, read on the forward strand.
TCTTACAATACTCAATAATAGTGTAGATTCATCATAGATCATCATAGATCATTTTGTATTTGCACCAAGAAGCCTACCCCTATAAAACAGTATTACATATTTTAATATTACTTTGCCTTGCACACTGTTGAATTTTGAACGCTCGGCTCACCGCCGAGAGCTGAAAATCCAACAACTGAAATTATAAAATACTATTAAAATTATACTGTTTTAAGAGATGGTGGCATAAGCCCTGAACTTCTCAAGATTACCTCTTCATCATCTGCTCAGCCTTTTACCAACTATGTTGGGGGTCGGCTTCCAGTCTAACTGGAACCACCTAAAAACCTGGAAAGCCCTTTTACAGGGATCGACTGCCTATCTGACCTCCATAACCAAGTTACTGGGCAACACGATCACGAACATGAAGATTATCTCTTACAAACAAAAGAAACTCCAAAAGAAACAGTTTTTTTAAAGAAACAGTTTTTTTAAAGAAACAGAAACAGTTTACCTATTTATAATATTATTGTAGATGCATATACTAGACAACTAACCTTTCGATGAAACTTTCTTAGGTGTCACTACCGCCCCATTAAGTTTGGTGGACAGATTGGTGACGACTTGGACAGTCTCCTCCTTCTCCTCCTTCTTCACAGGAGTGGGGAGAGCCGGCTTCCCCAATTTCTCCATCTCCGCTAAAGCAGCATCTGTTTCCATTTGCCAGTAGTCTAGATGATCTGGTGACGGAGAATTACTGGTCTCACTGTGGAAGTTAAGCATAATGTTAATACCAGTATATGAATGTTCCACTGTAGGCAAAGGTCTCTTCTCTTATAGAGAAGGCATGAGTATATTCACCACGCGTGTTCAAGGCGGATTGGCGATTTCAGACTCATATTAATTATAAGTTCAGGTTTGATCAGGTTATTTTCCTTCACCGATGTAAGTGATGTCCAAGATAAACAAAAACATTAAGAAAATTGGAGTAAAGAAAAATCTACATTACACATTCATGAAACAATTTTTTTTTCTTTAGATAGCAAACGAGCCGACGCGACGGCCCATCTGTTAAGTGGTCACATACTGCCTATAGATATCTGCAAAGGCCTTGCAAATGCGTTGCGGAATCGCACTTTCAGTCTTATTTATATTCATTAAATCTATGGACGATGAGAAGGTTCAAATTATTTAACTTGACTTGTAGTCAAACAACACAAACTGACTTCTGATTTCATCACAATGATGAAAATAACTTACTTTTTGGTACTACTACTAAACTTTTGTAGATTCTCATAACGAGCCTGAAATATCCTGTGTCCTAAGACTCAGGATAAAATGGGCAGTCGTTGAGGTAGCGAATGAATAGGCTTGAAAGAAAATGTCCTGAAAGTAGGCTAGGATGTCGCAGTCCGCATTGCGGGGAAGTAGGTGGAATACGGCACAAAATGGCGCGAAAGTACTTTAATATTGAATAAGTTATGAGCGGTAATTATACTGGCTTTGATTCGCACGGGGACTTACACGCTTTTTGTATTTATTTTTTGATTTTCATGTATTTAGGTTTAAAGCTACTGAAGAAGTAAGTTTTTATTACTTGAGATGGGTTTACTCTCTAGCCTAGGTCAGAGATGACAAGATGGAGTACAAACAAAGAAGACAGAACAAAGCTGAAGAGATTTTTTGTTTGTTTAGACGCGCTTATCTCTAGAATTACCAGTGGAATTGGCATTTTTTTTTTTTGTATATGATAGCCAAATTAACATCAGGCTAAGACCCACGGCATTGAAGACGATAACTTAACGCGTGTAAAAAAACTCACGAGGACGAAGTCGGAGGCAGAGGCTAGTGTTTGTATATTTTTTGCGATGATAATAAAGATACAAGTGATCGCAATCATGAATCGCAGCAACAACTGATTTTAATTCAAGGATATCGTACACAAACGGGTCACGCGCTCTAAAGAAACGGCTCAATTCTTTTTTCTTGTTTATATAATTTAAACAAATCTCCGCCTGCCATCATGTTTTAACAACCTGCACTTTTTTTTGTCTGAGACAGTTCTGCCGTGTAGAACCTAAGACGCCAAAAAAAATTTGTAGAATTTTTGTGTTGAATATTGAACCTTAATGAACATGTTATAAGGACCACGGTGATCTACAATAAAAATTTTACTGCGTTTTAGGGCCTGCACGGCAGAGTTGAAGTAACTATATTCTTCTTCTTAGCGTATCGATGGCAAAGAAAAGAATATAAATAAATAAAGTATGTATAATCTTCTTACTACTATTATAAATGCGAACGTCTGGATGGATGTTTGTTATTCAATCTCGCCTGAACGGTTAAACGGATCTGGATGAAATTTGGCACAAAGTTAGATTACAGTCTGGCACATAGGCTAGCACATAGGTTACCGTGGGATAATCTAACAACTTTGGCACGGACGAAGTCGCGATCAAAAGCTAATAATTAATGAATTAAACAAAACTATAGTTAGAGCTTAATTTCAAATTCAGGAATTAATTAAGCCTAACTCTGAACTTCTGTAGACTTTTTCATCAATTAGCATTTATGTTTTCAGACCTACTTTAACAAAACGCCGTTCTACATCCCACCTGGAATTCTTTTTTATTTATATCTAAACTAGCGGCCCGTCCATGCTTCGCACAGGTGCGATTTACTGCTGTGGGTAACACATATGTCAAAAAAGTTCTGTACTACATTCAAGTTAAATAATCATGCATAAAAAAGTATACTATGATATTGATATAGCAGTGGAGCTCTTTCGGAAGGAGCTCGTCCTGGGTAGTACAAGTACAATACTTATTTCTGCCGCAAAGCAGTGTTGCTGTGTTGCTCGGTGCCGGTGTAATTACAGGCACATGAAACATTTAGGCCCACTTTCACTAAAATCACTAAACATACCACCATCACGCCTGTATTCCCCGAAGGGTTAGGCAGAGGTGTACCAATGAACATCCGCAGTTCGCCGGTATATTTAGGTCCCATGTAATAGGGGGCGAGCCTATTGCCATTAACCGGGCACAAATCCAAACTCCGAACTGCTACTAAGAATTTCATAGAAAAGCCCAATAGCACTTTTTGCTCGACCTGGGAATCGAGATCACTAAACATATTTAGCGCTAAATATGTTTAAATTAACATTTTGTCTCTGTCACCTTCTGTTAATGTGACAGGGATGCAATGATGTTCTAACTGTTCTAAACTTTGTTTCGTGGCGAGACCTCTGGTATTGCAGATGTCCATAGACAGCGGTGACTACTCAACATCTGCTCTGTAGGTTTGTTTTCCATCCAATCACATAAAAAAATCTTTCTGGAAAAAAAAACTCAAAATACAGCAAAAAAAATCTAACTATTTATCAATTAAAGATAAAACTCACTCTTCAGGATTCAAGTCGATCGTGACGGCAGTGATGCAATCCGCTGCACTTTCTGCCCTCATCTTGGGGCTGCTCGGACTCTTAGACTTCTTCTTGGTCTTGGCTTTCTTGGCAGCAGGTATAGCGGTCCCCGAACTCACTGGGAGGGCCGGGCTAACCGCTGGGCAGGTCGGCGTTGGCGTGTCTTGGCGTGGCTATGCGGAAGAAAGAGAATGGTTCACCCACGATCTGTTCAAGTGTGTATGTGTGTGTGTGGCTATCGTTCAAGTGCGTTCAAGTGGACTGATCCAGTTCTGGATAATATTTCTGGAACTCGGGGCGTAGGATTTTTGCGTAGTTTCCTAGAAAAGTGTAAACTGGTGCATTGCTGCGTGGCACAGATGTTTAGTAAAGTTAATTCTTTAAAAACGACAGATGTTAGCTATCGTACATTATTAGATTCTTAAATCTATACTAATATTTAAAAGCTGTAGGGTTTGCATGTTTATTTGGTTGAACGCGATTATCTCAAGAACTACTGGTTCGAATTGAAAAAATGATTTTGTGTTGGATAAACCATTTATCTGGGAAGGCTTCAGGCTATATAAGATCACGCCACAAGCCATAGGAGTGGGGCAGTAACCAAAGAAGTAATTTAACGAGGGTGGAAAAAACACGCGAACGAAGTCGCGCGAAGCTAGTAATTAATAAAGTGAAGTAGACTTTGACGATTTTAATCATAAATTGTAAAAGTAATTATTCCCATTCAAACCTCGTTCAAAAACAATTTACTGCCACTTAACTGCCTAAATTCTCGAAATAACGTAATGTATATGAAAATGAGCCAAATGTTTTGAACATAACAAACATTTAACAACTAGACGTCTGTATTTTCAAATGTTTTGCGTAGAGCAATGTACAGATAGCATTTTATACGTGTAATTTGGCAATTGAATTAAATATTTTACAAGGGAGAACACGGAAATCTGTTAAATATTCCAGTTTCGCAGCTGGCTGGAAAAAAGGCCTTTAGTCCGACTAAAGAATAAAAGCAACGCAGTGGGTCAAGGATAATAGAAATGTTTTAAATTTAGAACACACGTAGCCATGTAGGCGGGTTAACTGTGTAAGTGGATTTAAGAATAGCTAAGTCTTCTCCCTATTATGTTAGCAACAGCCTGTACTTATGAAAGCCGTGAAGAAAGAGGTCGGTATAATTAAATCTGTATGTGAAACGCTGGCCTTATTTTCTTTTGGTGTTTTTACTTTGCCTCGTTAGACTAGTGGTACTAAACGCGACTGCTATGCTAGCGCTAGAGGTCTTGGGTTCGATTCCTAGGTCGAGCAAAAAGTGTTATTGGGTTTTTCTAAGAAGTTCTCAGCGGCAGCTCGCTTAGGATTTGTGCCCGGTTAATGGCAATAGGCTCGCCCCCTATTATGTGGGATCTAAACATACCGGTGAACTGTAGGTGTACACCTTTGCCTAATCCTTCAGGGACAAATAAGTCATACTTTTAACTTTTTAATACGAAATCGAGTTGTAAATATCACCATCACGCCTGTATTCCCCGAAAGGTTAGGCAGAGGTGTCATCAATGTAAACCCACAGTTCGCCGGCATTTTTAGGTACCGACATGTAATAGGGAGCGAGCCAATTATCAGTTGTAAATATAAAACCAAAAATACCTCTTGACCCATGTACTGTTCGGCTGAAAAATCACTGTTTACCTGTAAGCGTTAACAGTGATTTTTTAGCCCAAAAATAAAAGTAGTTTCCCAGTATTTTTTTTTATTGTTACTTTGTTTGATGAGCAGTATGCGTAGGTAGTTAACGGTTATGTTAAGTGTGTATTTACACCCCCTTTAAGCAATATAGAAAAGGTAAAAGATAAAGAATCAAGAAATAAAGCTTTCATAGCTTTTAGATTAGAATCTCCACTTCGCTAATAGTCTTTCTTGAGAGTGTATTCGAAACAACACTTAACGAAATTGCATAGAACAGGCGGAAGAGCTTTATTGGGCAAGTTTCGGTTCATTAAAGTTTTAATATATCATTTCGCCTGTATTCCCCGAAGGGTTAGGCAGAGGGGTATTAATATACACCCACAGTTCGCCGGTATGTTTAGGTTCCATGTAATAGGAGGCGAGCCTATTGCCGTTACCCAGGCACAAATCCCAACTCCGAGCTGCTACTGAGAATTTCATAGAAAAACCCAATAACACTTTTTGCTCGACCTCGAACGAACTCAAGACCTCTAGCGTAGCAGTCACGCTTAGGACCACTAGCCTAACGAGGCAGTAATATCGTGTAGCGTGTTTTATACGAATCTAAAATCCATACTCCATACTAACGTTACAAATACGAAAGTGACTCTGTCTGTCTGTCACGCTTTCACTGCTAAACGACTGAAACGATTTTAATGAAATTTGCTATGCGGTGAGTTTAAACCCCAAGAAAGGACATAGACTACTTTTTATTTCGCGACTTTGTCTGCGTCTGCAATGACCCACATTTACGCGGACGAAGTCGCGGGCAAACGCTAGTGTTAAAGTATAATAATATACGAAATTTAAATTATTCACAGATTAATGAAAGGATGTTATAACTTATGTACTTATGATATAGTTATTAAGTAAATATTACCTACATAAATTAAATCAAAGAAATAGGTCGACAGAAATATGTAGAGGAATTCAGACATTTACCGGCTCCACTTTCCAGTACTGTCGCAAATGATTTTGGCATGCATAACTGGATACTCAACAAACACACACTTATCGTAATCTCTTCTTCGTTAGACTGAACGTATCACTTTCAAATATAACCGCACAAAACATGTCAAGGATAACCAAACAATAAGATCCAACTTTTTAACTAAATCACCAGAAATATTTACACCGACATTTTATTTCACAATTTCGGTCTGAATTAACCTAATTAACTAATTAATATGTACAAATTGACAGGAGATGAAACCGGCACGGTAGTAACAGTGATAATGCATCGTATTGACATTTTGTAAACTGTTGGCTTAAGGCCAGGTTGCGTGAACCGATGCCACAATAAAATCTAAAGTGTACAGAATTAAACAGACAATAAAACAAGCCTAGTCGAGATGTAACCAGGAATAATTAACCTAGTCACACCTACGCGTATTCACGATATCATTTCACCGGTGTAAACAAAATTACTGACTTCAAAACGATCATATTTTTATTTCGTTACATCCTTTAATAGATTTTAGAACTTATTCCATTTACCTTAAAGTTTATATTAGTTCTTACGCGAAAACTTGAAATCAACATTTTTCTTCGAACGTCGGCCAAGTAATGCTGAAAATCGCGCCAAAAGCTATAGACAAATGGGCGCCACCGTCAAGTCTTGAGAATCAATATGTAATTGAAAAACTTTTGAAATATAATTTTCATATTTCGTGAATGAAAAAGTTTTTCTGTTCGTGTTCAGTTAAGTTACTTAGGTGATGATAACAATATCGATTTTATTTTAATGTAATGGTTTTTCGCGCCGATACACTACTAAATTATTTACACCGACTACAAAGAAACTGACGATATTTTTATAACGCAATATTTTCACTGTTTTTTATGACTTACATTTTGAGAACATTTCTTCCAAACTTTCCCGAGAAAACCCATCCCTAATCTTCAGGATATACGCGCGTCTTCAGCGGAACCACGTCACAGACTAGCTACAGCGGTATCCCGTCATAACTTCATTCCATGACACACAATAGCTTGCCCACCTCTTGCATAACCTACACCTCCAAAACGTCACATAAATAAAAGTAAAACTTCGTCATTTGACCGAAAATATCTTTGCTAAAGAATTCCACTACTTCCGTGAAAACTGTAAAAATGTAAACAATCGTTTTTTATTGGAGTGATGTAAGCTTGGTGGGTCGTAAACTTTTTTTATCGTCGCCACCTTTATAATTATGATATTTGATTTTTTATAGTGATTTACATGGCCGGAATGATAAAGGAGGACAGTTATGGTTTTTGGTAGTTTATTGAGGCGTGTCGTGCGTAAACTTTGGTTTATTTTACAAGGGTTTTATGAATGTGTTTTTATGGTTCCGTAGAAGAAGTTTCAGGTTCGTGTGACGCGTGGGCTTTTGACACAATATGGTATAGAAAAGGCTTGGAAAAACCTAAGTGGATTTTTAAAGAAGTACCAATGACAAATTAGGCCTCTTCTCATACAGAGAAGACACAAGCATTGATCACCACGCTTGCTTAAAGACGGATTCGATTTCAGTCTTAATCAATTACAAGTCCAAGGTTCCTCACGATGTTTTCCATTACCGATGTCAGTGATCAATGATGTCCAATACACGTCATACATATTGTAATTAATTTTCACCGAAGCTTCCAAAAGCTCTAGAAATTATTCACACATTTTCACTTCGCGACCGATCAAGCAGACATAACAAAAACTACGCATTCGCGAAATTAACATCGAAAAACGCTCCTTTGACAATTTTCCAAGACAAATTCAGATGTAACACATAGGATTTATCTATACTAGTATTATAATTGCGAAACTAACTTAGTTTGTCTGTCTGTTAGACTTTCACGACTAAACCACTGAACCGATTTTGATGTAATTTGGTACGGGCTAAGTTTGAACCCGAAGAAAGAACGTATTTACGAGGATAAAGTCGCGGGCAAAAGCTATTTCTTTGGATGGATGGATGGATGTTTGTTACTCAATCAAGCCAGCACGTCTGAAAGGATCTGGATGAAATTTGGCAGACAGACAGAGATAGAATATAGTCATGTATTCAAGACTTTATTCAAGGAGCTGCTGTGTAATGCACATCCTTTTTAACCCGATAAATAATGAACGGTTCCCGTGAAATAATATATTAACTTTAATGCGGACGAAGTCACGGGCGAAAGCTAGTGGTATAGCAAGCACGTGGTCCAGTTAGACCGAACTATACATATACCAGAGGAATTCGAACATGAGTCATGAAGGTGAAATAAACAATCCCGCGAGACTTAAATAATCACTTCAGACAAATTATGAATAGATCTTGAATAGTGACGATAGATATACAACGGAAACAATGTGTCTTATACGTCAAAAATGTACTACTGACGTAGAACACTAAAATTACTGCGCTTAAAGCCATATGACGCGGTTCAACCAAGTCTATTTAATTTGGTTGAAAGGCACAAAAATTAAGTGTATTGCAGTGCTATTGACCGAGAATTTACTCGACTGACTATTTACTTTTTGATTAAGTACAGTAAAGATTTGGTTGTTTCATCCAAATTAAAGGCAAAACTAATTATGTTAAGTAGATATAACGTCCTAATAATAGAACACAGAATAGAGCCACGGAATAATAGGCAGCTTTAATGATGATGATCTAGCGAACCGTGTAATTCAAGCCTAACTTTCTAATCAACGACTGAAATATATCATGTTTCAGGGTAATTTCAGCGCTTTCATGGTTAAATTAAGACGCGTTTGCGACTAAAATATCATAACGACATCATGCGATAATCGCACGCAATTTATTATTCAGAATATTACGATAACGATGTCTGTATTCACTTTCAGTTGTTGCTAACCCGTCTTATATACGTTTTATTGAAAAAATGGTACTGAATTTTTTTACTGTTGCGTGTGGTTTACTGAAAAGGGTAATAGATCTTTCTTTGTTCACGTTTTAATGTCATGCAAAACAATATTACCAGCCAATTATTGTCCCACTGCAACGTAAAAGCCTCTTCGCATACAGAGAAGGTATTGATCACCACGCTTGCTTAAGGCGGATTGGCGATTTCAGACTCATATTAATAAAAAACGGTAATTTAAAAAACTAAAAAAACCCGACTGCTATTCTTTAAAAATCCCTAAAACAAGATAAATTGTAGCAGTCGGGACCCATTCTAGAAATGGAGGATTAGTGAATTGAGAGCATCATATATCATCTGCTTAACCTTTTCCCAACTATGTTGGGGTCGGCTTTCCAGTCTAACCGGATGCAGCTGAATACCAGTGTTTTACATGGAGCGACTGCCTATCGGACCTCCACAACCCAGTAACTGGGCAACACGATACCCCTTGGTTAGACTGGTTGTCAGACTTCTTGGCTTCTGACTATCCGTAACGACTGTCAAAGATCTACAAATGACAGCCGGGACCAACGGCTTTACGTGCTTTCCGAGGCACGGAGGAAACTCGCTATGGTAAATGGTCACCCATCCATAGACCGACCTCGGCAAGCGTGGCTTAACTTGGAAGATCGGTCTATGCGGCTGTAATTATTTAGCCACGAGCTCCTCGAGTGAATTGAGAGCACATACCTATATTACATTGCAGATGGTCCCGAATGGGTCCCGACTGCTACAATTTATCTTGTTTTAGGGATTTTTAAAGAATAGCAGTCGGGTTTTTTAGTTTTTTAAATTACCGTTTTTTATTTTTAATTTTTTTAGTGTTTTAAAAAAGAAATTAATATACCCAGTATCACTCTTACAGTAAATACGAATCTACCGACACCTCTCAAGCTAAAATCCATCGAGCCGTTCAGCCTGCAGAGCGAGCCAAACATTTGAATTTGGCGCCAAAAATCCGCCATTTTGTTTTTTTTTTTTATATACCCAGTGTCACTCTCACAGTAAATACGAATCTAACGACACCTCTCAAGCTAAAATCCATCGAGCCGTTCAGCCTGCAGAGCGTGCCAAACAATTATACCTACAAACATACATACATACATACATACAAACATACCCTCGAAAAACATAACCCTCCTTCTGTCGCAGTCGGGTAATTATGAGAAGGCACGAGGATTGATTACCGCGCTTGCTCAAAGCGGATTGGCAATTTAAGACTGATATTAATTATAAGTCCAGGTTTGCTAACGATGTTTTCCTACACTGATGTCAATGACGTTCAAGATAAACAAAAACATTAAGAAAATTGGAGTTAAGGAAAATTGACATTATACAGCGTGTTACGAAAAGGGCATATCCATACAAAGGTGAAGAGTGTATCCGGTACTGAATCTCTATACAACATTTCAGCTCAAAAGCAATAACTTTGAAAATGTAGGTATAATATTTACTTTTCATTCGGCATTTTCTTCAGTGTATATCATAACAAACTTGTCAAGAAATTCTCTTATTAGTCAAAGGTATAAATTCAGTTTGTTTGCTCCTAGCTTTCATGATTTCGCGAAGCAAATGGCAGTACCGCGACAACGCCCCCGCAGCGTACGTTTCATGCGCCAAATGCACATATGACTGCGCTGCGCACACGCATCGGTAACGCCGACGCTAGAGCTGTATCATATGACCGCCGCCGGGGCGCCACTGACTCAAGCACCTACTTATTATGTTCACATTGTGATGATTAATATGCTTATCTGCATACATACATACATTAACTCACGCCTTTTTCCCATGTGGGTAGGCAGAAATCACAAAACGCCACCTGCTACGATCCTTACATACTTCTTTCGGCTACTCCATATTCATACATCTGGTCATACAACCACGCTGGTTACTAGTACTGCGCACCTAACCTTGCAGATTGCTTACCTACTTAATTACGGTAATTCCAAATAAGGGTTATTTAATAAGTAATTTCTCAGTAGCAGCCTTGATTTTGAAAGATGGTGGTTTGCCACCCCCATACTTCGAAAAGCACGTAAAAGCCATTGTCATTTGTAAATCTTTGAAAATCATTACGGATAGTGAAAAGCTTGAAAGTCTGATAACCTGACTTACCAAGAGGTATCGTGTTACTTAATAACTGGGTTGTGAAGGTCAGATAGGCAGTCGCTAAATGTAAAATACTGGTTTTCATCTTGGTTAGACTGAAAGCTGACCCCAACATGAGAAAAGGCTAGGTAGACGAGGATGGTAATTGTAATGAATGAGAACGAATTACTCAATAACTTGTAATTCTACTACTACCCATTAGTTATAATTACCCCTTACACTAAATAACCCCGACCGACTCAATTTTATCGTATTTTTAATATTATTTAATTTCGGTTTTGTCTGAACGTTGAACTCTATGTTAGGATGAGTATTTAAGGTTTATGTCATTAGTGTCATATCAATAATCATAAAACAAACATTTGACGACACGGTTGGCGCAATGGCTTAGCGATTGGTTGTTGCACTGTTGTTGGTTGTTGTCGCGAGTTCGGAGCACGGAACAAATATTTATATGGCCTACAGATAGTTGTTCCGGGTTTGGCTGTTTGTGTATGTGTTGTTTATGTTAGTAAACGCACCCACGATACAGGAAAAATTTGAAGTGGACATTTAATATAAAATAAAATACGAGTGTGCTTTACACCACACGACTGAAGTAGTCTTTAGCTCGATCTAGAGAAAGAGAAGAGAGAGAAAGAGAAAAATGAGATGAGAGGAAGAGAAAAAGAAAATGTGCGCGCGCACCTATCTCTTTTGCCCCTACAGTAATAAACGAAACGTAACTCTCTCTCTCTCTCTATCTTCACTAACTTATATCTCCCTCTCACCTTCCGTTCGCGTCGCCCGATCACACTTTTCGTAACGTTCTCGTCACGCATTCACGATCTTACTCCCCAAATCAAGCGTGCGAAAAGAAGTTTTACTTCAAAATGTTACTTCTACAATAATGTAATCAACTCACCGATTCCATGGGAGGTGTAACATGTACAGTTTCATTGATAGCAGTCGTTCTCAACACCTGCATATCATGTTCGTTATTCTTTATCACTATCGCATCTTTCCGAGGCCTGGAAACGGCCTGGAATGGCTTTGCACCGGCACTCATGCTGGAAGTTCTTGTAGGGCTTTTGACTGGGGAAGCCCTAGTGGCACTCTTGATTGGGGAAGGTCTTGTAGGGCTTTTGATGAAGGCAGCGTTGCCAAGAGTCGCGATGGCCGAGCCATACGAGTATCCAAAGCCTGCGTTGTCTTTAGCTCGCTTCGTATTCGGTGATTGATAGGATATGCGGCTAGAATAAAAAGAAATGGCATTACTAAAACATTTTTTTTTTTTAAATGGTTATGCAAAAACTATCCTAAAATGTTAACCATTAAAGTGTGATTTCGTTTTATGTTGCAATCTATGGAATATGTGTGATGGATTACCTCATGTGTTGTATCATTGTCTAAACTCATTAGTCTTTAAATAACTAGTGGTTAATCTAATATTACATCAACTTTATATAATAACTGATAACAAAATAAATTAAGCAAGATTTTGAAATAAATTAGCTAAATGAAAACTAAGGAAAATCATTTCAATTTCAATACAATTATTAATAAATTCCAAATCAGCAAATGGAAGGAATTGGGGGAGGCCTTTGCCCAGCAGTGGGACAGCACAGGCTAAATAATAAAAAAAAAAGTCCTCAAATGACTTTTTATTGTATAGTTTATCGATTTTCAACCTAATGGCTATAAAAGTCGAGCATCAATTAGCGCGTCATATGACATGCGTCAATATTATTTTGCACGGTGCGCGCGTCATTGCCAAACATTCGTCATTCTGTAGCTAAGGTAAAAGACCTTTAATAATTTCACCATACAATACAATATTTATTCATTATTGTAATTAAACTAATTTTTCATTACCAAAAACTGAAATTATTAATTCATTTATCAATAAAATTAAATTTCGTTAAAGAATTCAACTTTCAGGATATTTTAAGTACTTATCTATTTTTATCATTTTTTTGATGATTATAATTATTGGTAATTAAGTATTGTCAGCAATATAGTGAAAGTGACGTCTACAATGTTTCCAATCCACTGAGCCGATACAACGAACAAACATGCACCATAGTCCGTAATCCCTTTAACACACTGACCTACTTAACAACTAATAATAGCCTTTGACCTGACTATCTCAGTGGGTGTATTTTTCTTAAAATATACCACCTCTGCCTACACATAAAAATATAACCTATTATCAGTACGTAAAGGTCACACTATTATTATTCGTAAGAAAATATTCTGTGCGACTGCTACGCTAGAGGTCCTGGGTTCGATTCCCAGGTCGAGCAAAGTGTTTTTGGGTTTTTCTATGAAATTCTCAGTAGCAGCTCGGAGTTTGGATTTGTGCCCGGTTAATGGCAATAGGCTCGCCCCCTATTACATGGGACCTAAATATACCGGCGAACTGTGGGTGTACATCGGTACACCTCTGCCTAACCCTTCGGGGAATACAGGCGTGATGGTATATATATATATTTTATTAAAATATTCTGCGAATATAATTTTGTGTTTACTTCCTAGATAGATGAAACATCTGGTCTCTCTACATAGATAAGAAATACTTAGATTGACCATACGTAATAAGGGCAGACATTTTGATTCGCATATAATTAATACCTATGAACTTTTTGCTCACACCCCCCATATCTGCACAGAACATAATAGATATTTTAAATTTGTCTCGTTTTTCTTAATTAAGTATCATGAAACCAACTAGATTTGAATTCAAAAACACCACGATGTAAGTTAATAAAATAACTAGACCAGTGTCAAGCTTCATGCATTGTTTCAAGCAAGATAAATAGTCTAGATGGATACAATAAAGCCATTATGAGTTATTAAGAGCATGTGTATAACCTAAAAACAATTGAGTCTTCTAAATAAACAAACACACTAGCTCAAAGTAAAATTCTTGTCAAATTTGACTTACTTTATCAGAATTATAATCAATTTTTACCGATAATTCCCTCTGACACCAAAACAAATAAACTTTACACATGAATCACTAAATAAATAGCATTTCAACATGCACAATACCTATAATAACTGTGAAAGACAAATCAATTTATTCAATTTGTTTGTCAAATATTCCATTACATGCAAAATAAAGTCATTGAATAAATCAAGTTGCTGTTTTCATAGCTGATTACATGGTTCCAACATAATAATGATAACAGATAAGAACATCAACTTACTTAATATCATATCCCGGTATGGGATTTCCTAAATGAAAGTTATACATGTTGTCAGATTCACTGGAAGCCCGTTGTCTTCTGCGACCTTCTATGTTTTTTGAGTCCGGTTTGTTCTTAGGTTTCTTGAGTATACTATGTAACGGTGCACTTGGTAAAGGGTTGTTGAGTATTGATTTCAAAGGCTGTTTCATTGCTTGCACCTCCATCATGTCATGGTCTACTTTCTCAAGTAGTTCCTCAACCTTTGGCAAACGGTCATCTACTTTAGTGTTTGAGAGTGTTGTAACTAGTAATGGTCTGCCTGAGTTTTTTGGGTATAATTTTGATCTTCCTGGCAGGTAACTGGGAACAAACAAAGCAATTTGTTGTTTTGTTATTGTTACATACCTGAGATAGCCGAGCAGTGTCCGAGCACTACAAGCACATAGGTTATGTTTATGAAGCTCACCCAAGGTACCTGTCCTGCTCGTGGGCCATGACGTAGTCGCCGTTCTCGGCGGCCGGTAGTGAACACTCGTGGCGGAACCTTGCGTTTGTGTAATGTGGCTCGATGTTGTTCAGAGTGAAATGGCTCTTGTTGGGCAGAACTCGGTGATAGCGACAGCTACTGTCCGCGGAGCGGTTAGCCTCGCGAACATCCTCGTACGGCGAGCGGTCCACGCCTTCGCTGCGGCAGCGACGCCGCAGTATACGTGCTGGCTCCCGACCAGACCAATCCAGAACCGACCCTAAGTGATCGCACACGTCGAACCCGGCTTCGTAGCTTGGGCACGCTCGCCTACTATCCATATCCGACCCGCCTAATCGCGACGCATCGTCAAATGTCCACATGGATTGCGCACCAGGAATTTCACTATTACACTGCTAATTTTACTGAGAACCACTGAAACATGGAACTTTTAACGGCGTCGACGAGGCCAGGGGGCGACAGGTGACAGATCGCCATTCGACAACCGCAATACAACGTGCCAGGAAGGACTCCCGCCAAAATTGAAAGAAAATTATGTTCTTTTTATAAATAAATTAGCAAACCTTCAAGAAAGGAAACTCCTACATGAGTTACGCTTTGATACAGTCACACACTTGGCTCCGTTAATTTAATAATGCCCCGTAATGGCGTTCGTGGTACACTCCAAAACCTCTTGACTCTTTTTTCAGTTGTTGTTTACCTATTTCGATAAACAACAAAATCCCTAGTAAACTAGTAGTAGGTACTGCATGATGTATTGATTTACTGTTCTTTGAAATATTTCGAAACAACGTAGCAAATATCGATCTCTTGAATGGGTTATTGAAAAGAAAATTTTAAAACACTACAATTTATTTCTTTCTCTAGTCAGTCTCTACACTCACACCTAAATTACATATCCTAGTAAATATCGTTGCGTTGCTTTTTGATTTCTGCTATCTCTTTCTAGTCAAATGTTTAATCTAAGTGTGTGAGAGAGAGAACTCATTAGTTCACTATACTGCCGCAAGTATATTTGAATTTGTGTGGTTGGTACTATGCGTGTTTTCATTGAAGATTTTAGTAGATTGAAGCGCTGTGTTATATTTATTTGACAATGAAACTGTTAGCGGTATAAAAGTACAAATAAAAATCCTTTCAATAAGTCTTAAAGATTTTCGAAGATATATTCTAAATAGCTTTGTAGTACGTAAGCGTTTTTTCATAAAGAGGATTCAATAGATTCATAGCGGATCTTGAATGAGATATGAGAACGCTCAGCATTTAGAACAAAGGTTCAAGTCGTCTGCAGACACAGAATACTGCACACTGGCTCATATTTACGTTGGTGCGCAGAGGGTCTAATAAGGGTGGAGATAGCTGATCGAGATACCATCTAGAACTCTTGGGTGGAAATATCCATGCTCATATAAATCAGACGTGGTAAAGTTATTTACCACGTCTGATTTATATGAGCACGGCACTCTGTAATAAAGTGTTAACTTTATTAACGCTAGTCTCATTGACGAGAGTGCCGTGCGACTCCTGAGCAATACGGCAGCACGATACGTCAGGATCAGACATGCAACAACAACAACACTGATCCAGCACTTGCGAGACCAGTCCGTCACCAACTTCGAGCGTCGTCTTTCATGGATGAATGATGATAATTTTATCTCGATTCGGCTAATTCTATGATCATACCACGGAGAGGCACAAGGCTTCTTGTTTCTATAGGAGTTTTATTATGACTGGGTGCTGACTTTGGTGAGAAATAAAGGTCTAGAGGTACTGGTGTGTGAGTTGATGTAGAGTCCGAATACACGATACCTTTACTTTTCGGTACAGCCAGCAATGAAAGTCTATAAAGACTTGTATCAGCACGTCGACTTTCTCGCTGGCCATACACAACACAGGTAAATTTTAAAATAAAACTCAGTTTTAGAGAATCAGTATTCTTTTTTACACAGCGTTAAACCTAAACCTTACAACTGACGCCATTATACTTAAAATATAATACGAATCTGACTCTTTTGCTAAGCTATAATATTTTCAATAAAAACTTCTATCTGAGAGATATTATATCATTTCCCCAATTTATAAAATGAATACTACACATGAGTGCATTTGCCACAAAAAAACTGGAATTTATAACTTATAACTATCTAATATTAATATTCAAATATTACAGAAGGGCAATTATAAAATTCTTATCTCCTGGCTCTGAGGAAGTAAAGCCCAGGCCGCCAATAATTACTATGAGAATGTATCACACATTTCCGAAGCCATACATAGTGATTTATGTCTCGCTTGGCGTATTTACAATTTTTTTATGATTCGAAAAACAAGTTTTCAATAGTTAACGTCATACAAATTAAATGGGATAGGGATAAATAAACCAATATGTGAATTTAACGATACAACTAGTACCATTGTCTGTACATACATAAACAGTCCCGCACAGAAACTTACGACTAAAACATTGTAACATTATAAAAAAGTAATCTAATATAAACTATTTATTTAAAATTAATGTTCGCCGTCCGTAACGCAGACTGATATACAAAGTAGAAAAAATATACATGTCACCACAACAACAGATTTGATAAGTGATTACTGTGGCGGGCGCGGGGCGTCGCGCCTGTCCGCCCGCTGCCAACGCTCGCAGATGTCCGGTAAATAAAGGCTGGAGGACCGTGCCAGTAATTCGCATCGCATTCCTGCATTAGTTTCAAAGCCGTTTGTAGACTAGGGGTGTACTCTGGAACAAAACAAAATTAATTAATTGTAGAGATTGCAGTTACAGGATTTTTTTTTATTCGAGATGGTTAAAATGGGTAAGATTTGACTCTTGCCTAGACAAAGTCGACGATGGAGTGAGCTTACCCAGAAGAAACCTTTTCACTGTAACTGCCTTTACAAGCTTTCGAGCCTACTTCGTAGAGTACATAATACAAACAGGTAAAGAATAGGGGGGCAGGATAGCAAACTGACAGTAAGGCAGGTTAAACTGTATCAGAATAGAGTGTAACAGTTAGTGGTTTTATTCAGAATATCTTTAGTCTTTGGAAACCATCATGCCAGCGGTGATGACATCTGCAGAATTTCACTTTGAAAGTTCCTTACCACCTCTCCAGTTCTCACCTTAGCTGGTCAGCAGCGCGATGTTGATCTCCTTGACCATCTTGACGCGGTGCAGCATCTTAGCCAGCGCCTGCCTGCTGAGCGCCTGCGTAGAGTACCACACGGGCGAGTCGGGCACGCACGAGCGCTCCGGTTGTAAGTAGAACACGTCGTTGCGCGTACGCACCGACTCGGGACTGTTGGAAAATAGACTATAATATCATTGGTAGTGGAGTGGTGGGCTGGGCAGGCCCTACTGGGGGGAGCGGGAGGTGCACTCACTGAGTATATGTTAAGAATGATTAAATTAGTAACTGTAATTTTGTGTTAGCTCTGACCCTTTACAAAACAGATGACTGCAAGTAATGGTCAATATACGAAAATAAGCAAAACATTTTTTTTAATCAGTTAATAATATAATATTAGTAAGAGGAGAGTCATAGTCGCTGACCCTTGCAGTCATTTACAATAAGCGGGATTAGTGTAGGAATAAAGTTAATACAAAATTATCTATTTAAATATAATATAACAACTATTCTGTGAGTGCACTCAACCCTGCGCCGGGTTTAGGGGGATTTCCTTAGGACTAAGTATAGGCTAAGAGACTGCAGTCGCTTTTTACGCACCCCACCGCGGCTTTTTCAGTCTGATTGATAACCTTATCATCATGATCATGAGAGCATCCACTACTGAATAAAGGCCCCCATACAAATGTAATTAAATTGTGTGTGATATAGAAATTACCGCAACTTTACTGTATGTTAGTTGCTAGACTATGGTCGCATTATCACATGAGCTTGTAGAATCCAGGTTACTATTGAGAAACTGAGTAGTGATAACTAAATCTAGCAACAGTATGTCTAGCCCAGACAAATCTCCAACCTCGTTTTATAACATAAATAGATTGCATAAAAAGCCATCCTCATAGAGAGATAACGTATCATAATGCTTGTATTCTCCATAGCGCCACAGGTCAATAATATTAAGTTCCATGTACTAAAGGGCGAGCCTATTTCCATCAACTGGGCACAAATCATCGGCGACTGCTGCTAAGTATCCAATACTACATTATAAAGAAGGAAAAGAATGACTGCAAAAATAAAATGTATGAGCAGTGTCTTTTTTTTTATTTAGCCCGTACTGTCCCACTGCTGGGCAAAGGCCTCCCCCAATTCCTTCCATTTGCTCTTTTCCTGGGCCACCTCGAACCATGTCTTAGATTTCTCGTATTTTACTATCAAATTGCACCTATATTTATGATAAATTATGCAATATCAGCTACTCTAACTATAAAAAAACGATTTACGAGGTTTTCATTTATGGCCGTTGAAACATAGACTCTGTGATGCTACTAGAAAATTCCTAATAGAAAAGACTTGTATTAGAGAGATATTAACTGTAATCGCGATACACTCCCGATTTCTGAAAGGCTATGATTCAATATGATTGGTCAATGTTACTGTGCAACAATCACAACAGCAAATATGAAACTTGAGAAAACTAGAGTACATTATATCTTCAGTCTTTCAAAAACCGGGTCTACGTAAGAAAATAACATACCATTTCGAAATATAGAATTCATATAGTTTGACAGGACACCGCAGTGGATTCTCCTCGTTTTCTTGTTGTTCGTACACTTTCTTCTTTCTTGAATTAGCTTCTGTAATACATAATGGTGTAAGGTTAATTATAAGAAATAGACATGGCTCCTTTATATATATGGATGTAAAAGGAAGTTTACTTTGTTTGGCAAAAAGAGTCAAAGTATAGAATATATAAACAAATTCAAACTACATAGTGTTTTTGGCACTAATTGGCGAGGTTCAAATGAAATAGATGTAGGCAATCAAGGTATTTTTTCCTCAAGCCTACGCCGACCTGCTGGGCAAAGTAACTTTCTTCCCGCGTAACCTTGAACCATCAAGGTTTATCGGTATATTGGCTAGCCTACCTAGATAATAAGTCGAGTACTAACCTAGTGCCGATTGCGGGGGGTAAAACCTTAACAGAACATTCCTTGAGCCGGGTATCTTCGCCTGCCCGGGCTGGTTGGGATTCCTCTTCCAATGCTTCATTATATGAGAGAATGATAGCTGCATATGCTCCTCCACTGTCTGAAAAACAAGGTTTGTCATATCGTTAGTATTGTCGCAAGTACACACACACTACAACATCGGGGCCGTTGCATCGAATTAACTTCGAGCAAAACAAACAGAATCTTTAAAAAGCTTCTTAGTAAACGAATCCCGCATATTGAAAAAAATAACGCAGTAGCTCGTGCGCTCTACAAATTTAGATTTTAAAAGGTGCCTTAGCTAACTAGTTGACCTTGCACGATAATAGTGTCATTTGAACAATTTGTAGGGTAGAGTCAGCAACAAGAATAGATTGACATTTCAGATTTTAAACCCTTATTATTGAGCACAATATCAAAGGAAATACGAAATGGACCTAAAATTAAGACAAAAAAAAAACTGATTAGCACTGACACACCAAGATATTACTATCACCCGCATCACCCTAAGGTAGACTGGTAGAAAATGCCTAAGGCATTAAGTCCGCCTTTGTACGGTGTATTTTTTTACATTTGTGCATAAAGTTTTAATAATATATATATATATATATATACCATCACGCCTGTATTCCCCGAAGGGTTAGGCAGAGGTGTACCAATGTACACCCACAGTTCGCCGGTATACTTAGGTCCCATGTAATAGGGGGCGAGCCTATTGCCAAAGTTTTAATAAATAAATAAATATTACTTTGGACATGCTAACAAACTTTAATATCTCTCTAGTATAAAACTCACCACTAAATTAAAATGTTTGGTGTTGAAGAACATGAGTGTGGACAGCAGGACGTGCGGCGAGTGCGCCCCCAGCTGCTTGCTCTCCCACAAATGCTCTTCCTCCACTCGAGTTACTATGTATTCTGGAAGTAGATGATTACCATATTTAGTATACTGCAATAACGACTAGGTTATTCAGTAACAGGCTGAGGAAGGAATGATATTATAAGTGTCACGTGAACTGGAGACTTCTTCTTTCTTTATCGTGTGGGCAGTAAGGTCTAACGACCCGACACACCCTAGTGTCGGAGTTTCTGAACCGCCTCAAGAGCCCCTGACATAGGTACGATGTCAGTGATGTCCAAGATAAACTTAGAAAGTACATATGAATCAGAAACAGTGACATTGGTACTTGTCCGTGCCCGATTGCGAAACCTCGTGCATGAGAGGCGGGCGCTAACCACTGGGCCATCACGATACGAAATGTGATGATATGATGAGATATATCCGCGTTAGTCGCAAACTCCGAAGTTTGACATACCAAGGACGTCAAAGATGGAAAAAAGGTTGGAAGATATTTCGTGAATAATCAATGCCATTAATTTGTAGTGTGTGTACGTCTTTAGTATGTAAGTATATGTAAACCTAGATAGTTGTTATATGTATGTAGCTAAGCTAAGACACTGTACTTGCGAGTCGACACAATAAAGTGAGCCTTTACCGTGTAAACATGTGTATCATTTCATACGACACTTCATGGCGACCCTGCCATACAAGGTCTTATCGTTAGTGAAATACGGACAGTGAAGAAAAATAAAATAATTTTAATTTCGGACACTTCAAAATAAAAATATAGACAGTGGCACAGTGTTGTGAAATGTGTAAACAAACGTACATTTTTGAAACATGGGGACTACTCAAACTAAAGAAGAAACAATCATCGCGCAAACGGCTGCTGGTGATGGAAAGAATGACGCGACAGCCAACATGGGCTACTCCAGCATCAGCACGACAAATATCCTTCTCACTCTAATCACAGTTGTCCTGTTGGCAGCGGCATGCTATGCTATCTGTTATTATTATAAGAAGATGCATGTAAAATGGATGGAGAGGCAGATGAACCGCAGGTCCATATGTCGTAGGCAGACCTACTTCAAGAAACCCAACGACGCCGACACTTCCGTGTGAAAAAAAAAACAAAGTGTTTCTACCATAAATACAATCGCCGCGTAGTGCTACAATAGTTAGTAAAGTGATATTTTGCTATAACTTCATCTCTGAACAGTATCAAAATAATTGCAATTATATCGCATAAACGCGTTTAAAAAGTAAGTAGTTATTATAAATGTGTAACAGTTCATAAATCTCGCACGGCGACACACCGAACTCGATACCTCGCGCCGCATGTGGAGCGTTATCGCACTGTATTCCTGGAAGATAGTAAGCGGAGAACCGTAGGAAGATATTTTATTGTTAAGAGGATGTCATTGCATTCCATTATGTTTTATTTTTAAATTATGGCCGATGATTTTAATATGCAGATTTGGTAGATATTCGTAAATATTTAATAAAGAAAGGGCAAGCTAGATTTACAGGTTCTATTGCATTGAATAAGTCAAGAGAGGCTAAGGATTTATTTAGTGAAGCGCAATTATTGTATTCTAAGTTATCGCATGATTTAAAGCCTAATTTAGTGACGCAATTGACCACCACCTTCGATGAAATTAAGAGTATATTTTTAAATATAAGTGAGTTGTGTGTTTCGCCTCCTAGCGAAATAAAAATAATAAAAATGGAATTTGATATTCGGACGGCGTGTAATTTAATCCCACTTATGGATGGTAGGGAGGAGACCACGAAACGATTGATTGATGCTGTAGAAATGTATGCGGATATGTTAGACGATTCGGGAAACAAACTTTTAATAAAATTTGTGCTAAAAGGTCGGCTTTCTGAGAACGCAAAACTACGTTTGTCGAACAACTATGACACAGTTTCCGCTTTAATACAGGATTTAAGGAAACATTTGTTAACTTCAAAATCATTTACCGCGATTCAGTCCCGCCTCCAAAATATGAACCAAGGTTTTAGGTCAATTGACGAGTATGGTTCAGAATTAGAACAACTTTTTACAGACTTAACCATCTCACAGGCAGACGGAGACTCGTCAAAGTTCGCTATTTTGAAGCCATTAAATGAAAAAATGGCTATTAAGAAATTTTCAGATGGGTTGAAAAATTCAAGGCTGAGCACCATCGTGGCCGCGCGCAACTATGACAACCTCAAGGACGCCATACAGGGTGCAAAGGACGAAGAGGTATCAACACCCTCGACGTCCGCTAAGCCGGACGTTATGCAGTATTCCAGAAGAAGTCGAGGTAGGTTTACACCTTCTTCAGGACCTAGAGGTCAAGGTCAACGTGGCCGTAATTATGGCCCTCCTAATCATTTTTATCGCCGCGGTTACGGACGATCTTTTCAAAATTTCAACCGGGGTAGATCTTTTTCACAGCCGAATTTTAACTATGGCCGATATAATCATCGTGGTAACAGGCGAGGAAATAATTATAACCGAAATAATATTTATTCCGCGCAACCCATACAACCCACACAAGAATCGGCGAAAGGGCTTGTTTCACAAAGTTCTAACGATGATACCCAATCTGTAAATAATAAGCAGTTTTTTCGATTTTAATCACTATATTTTAGCTTGTAGGGGACGATGTCAATTTGTGACATTTTATTCCAATAACAAAAAATATTCCTTTTTGGTTGATACAGGTGCGTCGATATCAATTATAGGGAAAAAGGAATTACCCGAAACGATACGCATAAGTTATAATAATACTACTATAAACGGAATTGGAGGTCAGATTAACTCCTTGGGATGCGTAACCTTAAAACTTGTGTCAGAAAATAATGACACGTTTACGCATAAATTTTATGTTTTTGAAAATTTGCCCTTCCAGGCAACTGGTATTTTAGGTCTAGATTTTCTTTCTACTTATGGCTGTAATATTGATTTGGCTTCCAACATGTTAGTTGTTAATAATGCAGGAAAATTTACTTATTTACCTATATCAGCTAGACCAGATTTAACGTTTACTAATAATAATAATCTAGTGTTACCGGCCCGAAGTGAATCGATCCATTACGTACATTTAAGTATTGATGTAAAAGATGATTGTGTTGTTTGCTCGAGAGAGATAGAAAAAGATATTTTTCTAGCAGGGGCTATCGTTAAACCTACGAATGGTAGGATACCGGTCAAAATACTTAACGTTACAGATAAAGAAGTTAAATTAGAAAATTTTATTCCGGAAGTTAACTTTTTAAGCGAGTATCATGTTTTTTCTTTTGATAAAACTAATGCAAACGCTAATAGAGCCGAAACTTTACTCTCGTCGTTAAAATTAAATCATCTTAACTGTGAAGAAAAGTGTTCGATCGAAACAATTTGTACAAAATATTCAGATGTGTTTTTTCTGCCAGGAGATAAGTTAGCAACCACCAACGTGTATGAACAATCGATAACACTTAAACCAAACGTTAATCCTACATACGTTAAACCTTATAGATTGCCTCAATCTATGAAACCTGAAATTGATCGTCAAATAAAACAAATGATGAAGGACGATATAATAGAAGAGGCCTCAAGCGAGTGGAACAGTCCAGTGCTACTCGTTCCCAAAAAATCAGAAGGCTGTAAGAAGTGGCGTTTAGTAGTGGACTACAGAAAACTCAATGATGTGATAGTCGATGATAAGTTCCCACTACCGAACATCACCGACATTTTAGACTCACTTTCAGGCTCAATGTATTTCACACATTTGGACCTAAACCAAGGTTATTATCAGGTTAAATTGTGTCCTGACAGTCGTAAATATACAGCTTTTACCACTAGCTCGGGTCAATATCAATTAAAGCGTCTTCCTATGGGACTTAAAACTTCCTGTAGCAATTTTAGTAGAGTAATGTCTATAGCCATGTCCGGCCTGACGTATGACAAATGTTTTGTTTATCTTGACGATGTAATTATATTTGGGCGAAATTTAAATTCTCATAATAAAAATTTGATTGATGTACTCGAAAGGTTAAGAAAAGTTAATTTAAAATTAAATCCGAGTAAATGCC
The DNA here is from genome assembly GCA_932526535.1 of Caradrina clavipalpis. Taxonomy (NCBI): domain Eukaryota; kingdom Metazoa; phylum Arthropoda; class Insecta; order Lepidoptera; family Noctuidae; genus Caradrina; species Caradrina clavipalpis. Next base: position 4,385,578 of record OW052108.1, read on the forward strand.
AATTTTTGAAAAAGGAGATATTATATCTTGGACATTTAGTTTCAGCAGATGGAGTTTTACCCGATCCTGAAAAAACAATAGTTTTACAAAATTACCCTGTACCTAAAAACGTAGACGAAGTGAAACGCTTTGTAGCCTTCTGCAATTATTATCGTAAATTTGTACCATCGTTTGCTGACATCACATTACCATTAAACCGATTAAGCCGAAAGAATGTAGATTTTAATTGGTCAGCAGAATGTCAAAAGTCTTTTGAGGTCTTAAAACAAAAGTTGATTAGCCCGCCCATTCTTCAGTACCCAGACTTTTCAGAATCAAATGAATTCATTTTGCAAACAGACGCGTCAGGTGTAGCTGTTGGTGCAGTTTTGTGCAACAAGGACTTAAGACCCGTAGCATATGCTAGTAGACCTTTGAACAAGGGAGAATTAAACTATCCCACAATACAAAAAGAACTTACTGCTATAGTCTGGGCAGTGAAATATTTTAGACCATATATATACGGCAGACATTTCACTATAATGACGGATCATAAACCACTTATTTATTTGTTTGGTATGAAAGATCCCTCTAGCAGGCTGTTGAAGTTTCGTTTAGTTTTAGAGGAGTATGATTTCAAAATAGTGTATGTGCAAGGAAAGGATAATGTACTCGCAGATGCATTATCCAGGGTAAATGTGACTTCTAGCGAATTAAAGAGTATGAATGAGAAAATTTCGGAAGTTAATGTCATGACTAGAGCACAAAAGAGAAGTGATGAGAAGAGTAAGAATGTATCACCGCCAATTAGTAAACCTACTGACGAAAGGTCTGATCAGCCTAGAGTCGTGGAATTACTAAAGAAGCCGAGTGATGTTGTGGAGATGATTTTGCTAGAGAAAGATACAGTGGATAAATATAGAAGAGATAATATGATAAGAGCTGAAGACGAGTGTCTCGCTTATATTCCAAAAAAAATGTTATTATGCGTAAACCTCAACTTCAGAGCACATTTCTCGCGAGCCGAATTTGTGACTAAGTTAGAGAAATTTTGCAAAAATATAAATATACAAGAAGTATGCATCATTAAAAATAATGAAAATGAAGAGTTTATTAAAGAGTTGTGTAATGAAATACAAACATTAAAAAATTGGACCGGTCCGAGAGTATGCATACTAAGAGGAATAGAAAGAATAGATGACGATAATAAAAAGAAATTTATCTTAAATGACTTTCACCTGCTCCCCACCAGTGGACATGCTGGTGTGCGTAGAATGACTAACAACATCAAAAGACGATATTTCTGGCCAGGTATCTCTAAAGATGTTCTTGATTTTGTTAAAAAATGTCCTACATGCCAAAAGACTAAGTATAGTAGGTACACAAAACAGCCGATGACAATCACAACAACTGCGTCATCAGGTTTTGAAAAAATATTTTTAGACTTGGTAGGCCCTTTGGATAAAGATGAGGAAGGAAACTGTTACCTTATAACAATCCAATGCGAATTAAGCAAATTTATTGAAGCATATCCTATAAAAAATAAAGAAACAATAACGGTAGCTAAATCATTTATACAAAATTTTGTTTTACGTTTTGGTATACCTCAAGTTATAGCTACCGATAGGGGCTCAGAATTTATTTCAAGCACTATGTCTGAAGTTTGCAAATTGTTAAAAATAGAAAAATTAATATCAACAGCATACCATCATCAATCAATCGGTTCACTTGAAAATGCTCATAAGCATCTAGGCGCTTTTCTAAGGACCTATTCAGGCAATAACGGCTACGACTGGTCACACTGGATCCCGTTTTGGTGTTTCAGTTATAACAATACCGTCCATTCAGAGACGAAGTACACGCCCTTCGAACTCATTTTCGGTAGGTCGTGTAATATACCTAATAATATTAAGAATTGTAATAGGCTAGATCCATTATATAATCCTAATGACTATTGTCTAGATTTAAGATATAGACTACAAGTAGCACTTAAGGATGCTAAAACTAATTTAGAGCTAAGTAAGGTAAATAGAAAATTAGCATATGATAAGAAATGTAATCCAGTAACATATAGTAAAGACGATTTAGTGTTACTCAAAAATGAAGGAACGAAAAAATTGGATAATATTTTTGAAGGCCCTTACATTGTAATAGAGGACATGGGTCCCAATGTTAAAATTTTAAAACAAAATAAAATAGAATTAGTTCATAAGGATAGGACAAAATTGTTCCATAATTAAGTTAAGGTATAAAAAAAAATATATATCTCTATACACCTATATATATATATTTTTTTCTTTCACCCCCGGAGGTGTAGTGTGTGTACGTCTTTAGTATGTAAGTATATGTAAACCTAGATAGTTGTTATATGTATGTAGCTAAGCTAAGACACTGTACTTGCGAGTCGACACAATAAAGTGAGCCTTTACCGTGTAAACATGTGTATCATTTCATACGACACTTCAAATTGTTTACAGGCAAAGATCGAGATGAATGATGATGGATTTGTAGTAGTAGAGCTTTTTGTGAAGGAGCTCAGGGGAGTAGTAACACCATACCTATTTCTGCCGCAAAGCAGCTTGTTGCTGTGTTCCGGTTTCAAGGGTATGGGTGCCGGTGTAATTACAGGCACATTTGAACTTCGTCTCTGGGATGGCAATGCATTTGCGAGGCCTCTGGTATTGCAGATGTTTATAGACAGCGGTGACCACTTAACATCAGGTGGATCGTCGGCTTGTTGGCCACTCAATGATATAAAAAAAGTAAGACGGAGATTAAAATACATTATTAACTTGAGCGGTACTTACGTGAGTCATTGTATAAAACTGAGAACTTCCTCGCGACCTCGTCTAAGCAATCCGTGAACTTCTCGTAATACGGATCCGTGAATATATTGTCTATCCTACCGTTTTCGAATAGATATTGCTGTATACCTGAAAAAATAATTGCTTTTATTACTTTTTATATAAGGTTAGGTTCAGTAGAAGCTTAAAAGCAAGTTTCAATGACGTGATTTTATTGTTACAAATAACTGTTGAAAATTGATCTCTTCTTGTTTGTTTAAAGGGCATCTTCATTATCGATCTGTGATGCGACCTTATTGCATACAAATAGAACCACTCTATTATTGTTCATTTTATTATTGTAAGTTAAGGCACGAGCATTGATCACCACGCTTTCTCAAGGCGAATTCGTGATATCAGGCTTATAATTTTATTACAAGTCTTGGTTTCCTCGCGATGTTTTCCTTTTTTTGTGATGGGTTTGCTCTCGTTTCTGGTGCAGGTCAGAGGTAACAAAGACAAATGTTTTTGTTTATGTTTGTTTTCCATCACCGTTATCAGTTAAATCCAAGAGAAACATACATACAATATACAACAAAAATAAATAAAACACACGGGGAAAGTATACATCTTTCCCTTTAAAACTATATTCAAAAATTCCAACTCACCTAAAACCAAATAATAAATAGTGTCCGGTGCGTATTCACTGCCGTTCGGCTTCCGCACCTCTTTGACGAACAAACACAGCGAATAGTTGAGTTCGTCGGCGGTTAACTGTAGTATTTCCGACTTGAATGGTTTCCGTCGTATTGAGCTTTTTTCTATCTCTGCGTTCTTCGTCATGACCCATTGTTTCCATGCGTTCACGCCGAATGTGTACTGGAAGTGGTTGAAATGGTGGTGAAAAAAGTAGGTAGGTAGGTAAGTAGATTAGTCGAATACGCAGGAGATATTATAGTGCACTAGTGTGTGCGGTACATACAGGTGCACTCCCTCTTTCCCTAAATCTCATAGTCCGATGGAACGGCAATGCGACATGATCAGAGAGATAAGGCAGGTGGTTACGAAGTGTTACTGTATTGCTGAATGCAATAGGCTATGTTTTATTTTAATTATACACTCATCTTTCACGCGAATGAATTTACTGACAGAATCTATTTCACATATAAAATGCGATGAAATCTTTCTCTGTATATTGTACCTTGAGACACATATTGGCGTCGGGCTTCTCAGCGGGCTCGCGCGGCGGGTCGGGCAGCGGCGCGGGCGCGGGCTCGGCGCGGCGGCGCTTGGAGGAGCGGGCGGGGCGCGCGGCCGCCGCCGGGGGCGCGGGGGCGCGCTTGCGGGGCGCGGCCGACGCGCGCAGGGCGGCTACCGCGCGCTGCTGCTCCAGCACCATCATGTGGTGGTGGTGCATGCTCTCGCCCTCCAGACCTGGGGAGCGGCACACGTAATATAAAAAAGCTTATCGTAAAATATCAATATTCCAAACCCAGGAGCTCTTTTCTTATAAAACTCATCATCATCATCAGCCTATCGCATTCCACACACATGCTGGACATAAGCTTCTCACAAGGCCAAGGCCTTATAAAAGGGTAGAAATATCATCATTATTTTTACACCCTCCAAAAGAGTCATTGCTGCAACATCACTCTGAGTTGATCACTGATGAGTTTCTCCAATCCCAAGAGCCATTTTCCTTCTATCTATCATCGACAGACTACTATTCAATAAAATAAAGCTGATGATCTAAGATAACACTGACATTTTGAATAACTACAATCAAAACACAAAATATATATAAATAACAATTTCAACCAAAACCTCTTTGCAAAGAAGCTGGTAAAAAAAGAAAATACTAACTAATATCATCATAATTTAAAAAAAGAACGTCCAAATAACGAAACTCACCAGGCATGCCAGGATGCGAGCTAGGTGTGATGGTATTCGCCGTCATGGCGGACTCCAGGTCCACAGGCTGGTCCTCATACTCCGTGGCCATCTTCAGCGCCATCTGCAGCATGTCCTCACCGAAAGCGTTGTTGCCGTCCATACCGGCGACGGGACTGAAGGTCTCTTCTGCAAATACATTTCGAGAAATGGTCAGTTTTCGGATAGAATGCCTGCATACACTCCACCATTAACCAAAATTCCAAAACAACTTCTCTAAAAAAAATTACTCATATCATTTTTATTTACGTAAATTGGCAATAAAACCATGTTGTTTCAATCAATTACACTTTTGACATGAAATACGTGACACACTGCTTCATAAAATTTTACGTATTTCCGTAATCTTTTTGAATTACAGTTGTGCTTCAAACGAAAGTATCTAACAGACACTTCAACATTGCGTGTTAACATCGCTGTCACGGCTTAGCATTGATTCTTATCACGCTACGTGTTATGCCCCAAATTTATGCGAACTTGAAAATATATTACTGTTAAATAAAAGGTTCATTGTCGAATAGCTTTTTTCCCGCGACTTCGTCTGTGTGAAAACTTAGTAAAATTCACCATTGAATCGGATAATCTTTACAATTTACAGGTTTTATTTCCTACAGCGCGGAACCTTATCTCTTTTGCTAAAATAATTTTCCTTATTACATCAGCTATATGTAAAGTGTGTTAATCGCATCAAAATCGGTCCAGCCGTTTTGGAGTTTAGCCGTAACAAACAGACAGGGCAACAAAAAATGAAAACGTGACATTTTGACATTACAAAGAGACACTTAAATTTTACTTATGCTGTTTGTGTATGTGAGTTTATGTGTTTGTAAACGCATCCACGATACGGGAGAAATTCCCAGTGTGAGGACACGTTTAAAAAAAAGAATTAAATTGTTCAGAAAAACAGAACTTACCATTATCATCATCAGTATCCGAATCACTCTGATCCTTCTTCTTGTCCCCAGCCACCATTTCCGCCATCATCAGCAGCTCAGCTTCGAACGGATCCGTCGGCATCTTATCATGGATTTTATTAATCTCTTTCATGATCCCTTTAGCCGAATTCCTCGTCGTAGGGATGAAGATAGGAGTCGGGATGGGAATGGGAATAGGCACAGGCACTGGGAAGGGTAGTGACCACATAGCACAGGGAACAGGAACATAAATAGGTACAGGAACAGGGATAAGTACTCGTCGCTCTAAACTAGGGTCTGTTTGGCACTCCTTTGTGCACGGATGTGGTCTGCAGGACACGCCTTTCGACACCATCATGGGTTTGGACATGGTCGCTTTGTTTGCTACTTCTTGCGGCGGTAAGGTTTTGACTATAACGTGGTTGTATATCTTGGGGGGTGGCGGTGGTGGTGGTGTGGGAGGCTTGGGGGGTGGGGGCGGGGTCTTGGGCGCGGCGGGCGGCTCGGGCTCCGGCGCCGGCTGCACCTGCAGGCGCTTGGACTTCTGCCGCGTGATGGACGGCATGAGCGGCGGCGGCGTGGCCAGCGACTGCACGCTTGAGATCACCGGCATGCCGCCCGCACGCTGCTGTGCTTTAGACGCTGTGAGAATAGGAATATACGGATTACAACTAGTATTTATACACAACGATTTTTTATTTAGGGTAGTAGACACCATTCACTAATATGGAACTACATATTGGTATAATTATCTCCGAAAGGCTACATCAGATCTTCACGAAATAATATGGGACCACTGCAGAAGTGTAGCCTTTAAAAAAAAAGGGAATCGTTAAATCGTCCCAGAAAACACAGAAACAGGAGTACATACAGCAACAACAAACAAAGAAAGATACGGCATACATGAGGTGAAGATACAGCCCAAACTGCCTTTTTTGAAGTCAGTTAACAAGCGATTCAAAAGCTGCAAATAAGCAAAGCAGACAATAAATTATTGTTTTACCATTATTTTTAGCAGCCGTCGGGTAGGTCCGCCGAGGAGCTCCAGTCGGCACCGCCTTCTGCTGGTCCAAGGGCTCGCCCGGGATAAGAGCGGGCGTATGTTTTGAGTATTGTCCCTGCGTACGTTACAAAAAATGTATGAATGTTATTCATTGATGCAAAATACATATAGCCAATATAGATCGTAGTTTTTTATAATATCCTCCGAACTTAATTTTGGTCACGGATACCAATGAAAAGTAGCCAATTATTTAGGAGGTATTTTAATGGTAAATACTCTCTCTTCCCTCACACTATTCCGGTGGAATGGCAATCCGAAACAATCGTGGAGATCAAGCATAGAATAAGTAAGTAATGTTCCAAAACTCAGAAAAAAATATTCCGAAAAAAAACAAAAAATTGTCGAATGAAGTCTCCACTTTTTGTCTCTGTTCTTTGAACTTTAGAAACATTAGCTCTACCTATTCCGACCACTGGTCATAACTAAGAAGTTATTACGCATACGATAAAAATGAATATTGACAGTGTAGTATAGAAAGACGAATAATTTTGCCTGTATAATTGCTTTTCGACTGTACAAGACTAGTGAAATCTCACCAGAAATAAACAGATTCAGTTTGAATGCTCAATATTTTGTTAAAAGAAATGTCACAACCTTTCTTTCTTTTATAGAATGTATAAAGGTAGGAAGCTTACCTGGAATGTCATAACGCACTGGTAGGAACAGAAATTCCTTACTGTCGCGTCAGACATTGTTAAATGGTATTGCGCCAACGACGTCCGCTTGCACATATCACATTTTGTTCTGAAAATATCACGTGTTTTTAGCAAATAAGTCATTTTGAACGGGCATAGGTAACTACTGTTAACTAGTACGCAAAATACGCGTTGTGGTGTAGAATCGCTGAAACTAGCTCAATATACTACATCACATTTACAGCATTAATTTAAAAAAAAAAAAATGATGTCCCCTACTAGGATATTCTCGTGCATCGTGGGTGCACCAAAAACACAGACTTATCAAGATGATAATAAGGGTAAAACAAGAAAAAATCTCACCTTCTGGAAGACACAGCATTAACAGAAACCTGGTAGAGATTCAAGCAGTTTAGCGAGCACATCATGATCGCCTGACCATTCGGTTGTACCCGCCTGATCATATCAAAGTTGTACTTCTTAACCTTACACCAGTTACATGGCACTATGTGCCGGGAATTACTTATGTACACGTTTGTACACGACTTTGAGCAGAAACATTGAGGGCTTGCACCCTCGTAGATTGTGAAGCATTTACTTTGTTTGCGCTCGAAGTATTTTTTGCACCATCGGCATTGGTCTGTGAAAGAAATTAATAATGAGAAAAGTTCACTTAAAAATAATGTGATTTAGTGTTTATTATGTGCTGCATAAGGCATAATATTTCAGTTAGAGATTTGGCATAAGATACGCTCATTAGAACAGCATCGTTCCAATTCAAATGTCGCGTCGCCCGCGACCCGTCACCTTTTTGGTCTTGTCATTACAAAAAATGTTTTACGCACACGATTTAAAGCCGTAACTTAAATGGCAAATTGTTGGCTAGGTGGTCACCGTGCTGTTATAATGAACAATGATTTTAAAACCCAATTAAAAATCCACTCACCAGGAAAGATATTATTAACGAATTTGAAAGCTGCAAAACACGGGTCGGAACACAATCTCTGCGACAACTGCTCGCTCACTTCCACTTCTATAGAAGTCGCTTTTTCTAAGGAACACACCGCACATTTCGCCCACACTGGCTGAGGTATTGGGTGTTTACTCATTTGATCAAACTTCTCCATACAAACTTGTGAACAAAAGTCCTTAAACTGTCCTTTATCACCAACTGGAGCAAGGAAACCTTGATGCCCCAAAGATATATCTCTTTGACAGTAACAACATATCTTTAAACCTTTCTTGAACTCTTCCAAACATGCCCAATTACAAAACTGTCGAATATCGAAGCCGAATCTAACGCAATATTTTCCTAAACTAGTATGTTGGACAGCGTTTTTGCAGTTCGCGCATCTTGCTCCAATTTTGTTTTGATACCTTCCTAAGCACACTTCGTCACAGAAGTCCATAGTCTCCCAGGTCAATATTTTCTCATCAACAGTTAGTATAAGTGAGCACTGGTTACACTTTCTAACAAAACTCCGTTCTCTCTCTTCCCTCGCTGCTTGCACCATTGCGGGCGTCTTCGCTTGTATTTTATAAGCTTCGTCTAAGTATTTATCTGTTGCATTGCTAATAACTTTTAATTTCAGTAATGGAGGATTTTGAGGCTGTATTTGCTGCTGTTTTCTGGATACTCTCTTCCTTTTGATCATATATCTGCCGTTCTCTTTGAAGTTCAAGCTTTTAACACAGTTGTTTTCGCAAAAAAAGTGGGTTTCCCCATACCTGATAAATGTGTAAGCGCATTTTTTCTTTTCTTTACAAACATAGCATTCTGCCTCTTTAAGGGTGATCTCTTCAACAACTATTCTTCTTCTTTTGAACACGTATTTGTCAGCTTCGTCGGCCATCATGCTGTTGAGACAAGTCATTGAGCAGTAGTTGGTATCCTCTCCATCATAGTTGTAGTAGAAGTAGCATATCTTTTTTTCTTCACATTCTGAGCATGTTAGGGGTTTGGGTGTAATTTCTTCTATCAAATATTTCTTGTGTGTGACTGTGTACTGCCCTGAGTGTTCATTTTGGAACTCTTTGACGCAAGCCTCGCTACATAAGTAGTTGTTATCATGGTTGTCCTTGGTTGAGAACCGGTATGTGCATGGTTGTTCAGCCTTACATTGTGCACAAATGCTTTCGAATGGACTGATCTCCTGAATAATGTGAGGGGTGACATTTTCGTCCACCTCTCCTGATTCATCATGTTCGTTTTCGTTTTCTTTTTCTGAAAAATACAATACCTATTAGATCACTGATAGAGGGGAGGGTTTATTTTTAGAAAGATTGAATGTGAATGCTTTGTGAAACAAGATCGAATTTTTTTTATCCTCATTTCTTACGAGTTCCAAAGTTTTGAGGACTTTTAAAGAATACGGGTCCTGATGCCTGCACTATTTAGGAATTGATGGCCGCCGCTATCAGTAGTGTTGAACTTGTTCAGGGCCATCTCAACAAAGACTGACGTGGTATAAAAGACGAAAACGTCATACCGTACATGAGGGTTTAGGAGGCGTAATAAGGGGGAACATCCTGCCTCTTTAATGACTCTGAAGGTCCCTGTTTGGGACTATTTGTTTTCCAGTTCAAATAATTAATTCATGAGAAATTCAAATGTTTATCTACACTCAACTAGTATCCCAAAGAAATGGGGAAACTAGCCTATTTATCCAGTAATAATATTAAAAACTAAACTCACCTCCACCATTTTCCTGTGACGCTTCTTCGATAGCCGCATCTGTTTCTGTATGCTCTTCAGCCACCTCACTGTTCGTCTGCTCGTCTATGCTCACTTCTGCTTCTTCCTTCTTTTCTTTAGGAACTTCCGCTTCTGCTGCCGCTTCTGAAGAAAATTCACGATACTTTAGCAAGAATGTAGTTCACAGAATTAAAATAACCTTTATTACAATGGTTTTTAAGAAACATTTAATCAAGCCGAAAATTAACTAAAATTACAACTTCACTGTCCCATTTCTGAGGCTGCACTGTACCTATTCCAGTTACGGGAATACTGAAGGTCAAAGTTTCAACTTCTTTTTACGATTTTTTTTTCAAGGTAACTGGGTTTGATGGGCAGTATGAGTAGTTAAAGGCTCTGTGATGTATCTTTTTACATCCCACACAAAGTGATGACAAAATGCTTCCTAGTTATACACATACAGTTTACAGATACAGTTTAAAAAGTCACTCCTTATGCTTCAATGTAATATCAACCTCAACCAGGTTTATTCCTTTGCTGTCACATAAATGGCAGCAGCCATATTCAAATCAGATATGTTTAACACAAAGGAGGTCTATTTACCTTCAGCCTGCTTTCTCTTCTCAGCTAAAACCTTCTCGGCTTCAGCCTTGTCAGCTTCAGATATTTCTCTTTCAATGTCTGGTAAGAGGCATACTTCCTCATCAGCCCCAGGCTCATCTACCAGTTCAGACACTCCGCCTTCGTCGATGGGATGATCTTGAATAAGAAAATAAAGATTATATTATAATTTAAACTGTATAGCTTAATAATGTGTATGAATGCTGTGCAAAACCAGGGTTTTGGTAGTCATCTATACTAATATTTAGAAGAGGTAAAACTTATTATTTTTTCTTTTTTTTAAGAGGCGAATTCTGGTCCGATTTCCAAAAATACTTTACCAAGAGAAAGTTACCCTATTGCCAAGTGTCATAGGATATGTTTTATGTTATACTTGAAATCCTTTCGGACAAAGTCGCTGGCAGAAGTCAGGCATAACTTCACTTGAATACCAAGTAATTGTTCTATTAGTATTGTACCAAACAAGTACAAGAAAAAAAAATATTAAGCAGAATTCTGAAATTATTGCCACACTATAGTGTTTCTGAAGTGTTAAAAAGCTCTATAAATATATAAAAAAGTTTATTCTTTGTTGACATGTACTAGTTTAAAGGATATGAGTGCCGGTATAATTACAGGCACATGAAGCATGTCTCTGGGATGGCAATGCATTTGCAACGTCTCTGGTATTGCAAATGTCTATAGGCAGTGGTGAGACTTAACATCAGGTGTGCCACTCAGTTTGTAAGCCATCCAATGACAATTAAAAAAGCAATAATACTCTACCTGTTTGATGTTCCTCATCATCATCAGCATTGTGATCATCATCATCATCATCTATGTTGACAGTAACACCAATGTCCAACTTCTCCCTTGATTCATTTGCTTGACTTGACTCAGCTGTTATATCTTTCAGGAGAGCATCAAAGGGGTCCAGAGCCTGTAAAATAAAGTTGATTTATTCACATGCTTTGATTTTTCTACCAAATTAGTAGATTCTGATTTGAATACATGGCAACACTTCTTATCGAAAAAGAAAAGCCATGTTCAGGGATGTTGAAAGCCTAATAGAAATATTTATCAAAAGCATAGAAGGGGGCTATAAGAATTTTAGTTACTTTTACTGACTAGACCCGGTAGGGGTAGGAAATTACTAAAATTATATTAATGTTTGTAATACTTGAATGGCCCTTAATATAAACAGTATTTACAGGTATTTTTAGTTTTTTTACAGCTGAATGTTGTACCTGTGTATGATCTTCTTGATGGTGATCTTCTGAAGAAATATTAGGTGCTGTCTCAAACTGAGGCTGCCCACGCTCTTCATCATTCTCTTTCTTCTCCTCATTCTCTATAATTTCTACCTTATCATCATCATCATCTTTCTTAGTTTCCTCTTTATTATCTTTATCATCAACTTTTTCACTACCATCATCAATATTTACAATGTCATTCGTTTTTTCAGCATCCCCTTCAGTTTTTCCATCATTAGTTTCTACATCATCATCATCAGATTTTAAAAGATGTGCTTCTTGACTAAGTTGAGTGAATGTTTGGCTCTCTTCAAGAGTTTCTTGGCTAATATCAGCTGTTTCTTGGGTAGCATCTTGGCTATTTGACTCACTAATATCTTGACTGGTTGATTCTTGACTGGGTTCATCTTGTGAAGTTGATTCTATTGGCAAATCATCTTTTGTTTTATCTTCTTCTGTATTTGCTTCACTGTCTTGTGATTCTTCTATATTTTTTTCAGGAGTGTCAGCTGTAATGAAGATATTTTGATTTATTAGAATTAAGATGTTTTTAATTATTTGTATATAAATGTAACCTGCTTTATAAGATTATTCTATATAGCAGTCTGTATCATAAAATGCTTCATTATTTTTTTCAAGGTGAACTTATGGGAGCTCCAGATATCAATCATATTTTAAAACTCACCCTGTTACAAAATAAGGTATAATAAAATTATCCACAAATAGTTAACTTATCATTACAGGAATTCTTTGCAATAAACTGCATCATTGTTGAAATACTTAAAAAATCTCATTATCTGTTGATATGATGTGGAAAACAATTTAATAATGCATTTGAATAATTCACAATTACATCTAACAGTAATATGTGGACTTGAAATGCAATCATAAAAATGTAATCAAACCATAGTGATAAAAATGTTTACAACATCGGTAATTAAAAATACTTAAACTTCATCTCTCCTCTGGTATTTTAGAGATTTTGGTGGTTCTGAAATGAATTGAGCTGTATTTAAACTAAAAAAAATAGTTAAAAAAAAATATTGTATCATCAACATACCTTCATCCTTGCCATCCTCTTGACTGTCACCATCAGTAGTGTCTGTCACATCTCTCTTACTGTCACCAACATCACTTTTAACACTACTGCTATCTTCTGTGACTACATCATTGTCCACATGATTTTGTAACTCACTCTCTGCTTGTTCTGTTGCACTTTTTGTTACATCACTATCAGGTTTTACATCACTAACAGAGTCTGTGACTTTATCATCTGTGTCTCCGCCTGCAGAAGCCTCTGTCCTCTTTTCAGCCACATCAACATCAAGTTTCTCAGTCCCCCCATGGGCACCAGATCCTTGACTGATGTCTTCACTTGGTTTCTCAGGCAAACTCTCTTTCTCATCCATAATTCCAATCCAATTGGAAATATATTGTCAATTCAATAGGCAAATATCATCTGGAATTAAAATATAATAATATAAAGACGCGAAACAAGAATTGTCTCAAACTATTCGCCGCACCCGGCAGTAGTTTTTAGGTTAGGATGCTACAGGACAAGCTTCGTTTGACACTAGATAAACATAGTAATGAAATTCAAGCGGTTTCCATTACACAGAAAATGTACCGCAATAAAAACAGGCTGCGAAAAGGGTAAAATGCTAGATACAGAAACTGTAATTCATGGTTTATGACGCCAATCATTAGCCAAGCCACACGTCCCGCGCTTATTTCGATTTAAAATACAGATCATTTTTTTGTGATACTATGCGTGGAAATAAAGCATCTTTACTGCAAAACCAACAATAACGTTGGCATTATTGAGATTACAATACAGAATGTGTAAAATTAACAGATATTACTACAACATAGCTGTCAGGTAAGTTCCTTTGTAAGCAATGAAAAAAGAAAGGTCATTATGATGCCGATTAATCAAAACATCCATCAATCGAATACATAGAAGATATTTCATTGTTTTTAAATATTAATAATACAAAAGAAACTAATTATATGACTTACTTATTACAAAATTGTTCACAATTCACATAAAAGCACAACAAACGGCCACCATTTTGGAATCAACTTGTCCCTGCCAAATTGTTGCGGAAACGCATTAGCTGTCAAAATAAGCTTAATAAATAATGTACATGATCAGTTTTTGAAATTACTCATGAGAGTTATTTTAATATTTTTTTATTATTTTCATAAATAATAACTGAAAGTTTATAGTTTGATAAAACGATAAACAATTTTAATAAGGCATAAAACCATCTCCAAATTCGTGTGGGTAATGTTGGTACATGGTGACGCTACCTTTAGTGATGGGAGCGTAATTTGTCGGTTTTTTGCTTATTCTTCTTAATTTCCAACTCATCCTAGCAGGCATTTGTTTCAATAACGTCACGTTTTCTTAATTCAAATAAAAAAAATCATTAGTAAAATAAGTTAAACTGTGAAACTATTATGTAGCTTTAAAAATAAAATGTATAAGTGCAAGCTAGTATAAAAAATGAAGTAGTGCCGCTGAACTATATTTTAGCTCGAGTTGCTGGTCGAGAAAGTCGATCCCGATATTAATAGTTTTATGCTAATGGTTTAATTAACAATCGAACATGGGTCTGTATAGTACCTAATCTAAAAGATGTAATACAATGGTGTCGATTCTGTTATGCACAAGCTAAATTTAATTTAGACTATTTCTATCTTTTTCTTTCCAATCAAACAAGAAAGGGACGGACGTGAATTAGACTTGTCAATTTTAGTTGATCTAAAACCTCTATACAATTATAGTTGGCATGTCAGAACGCGTCGATTAAAAACACGGAAAAGTTCAAGGCAAAACTAATTTGACATCTCTAACTTAGTTCTAAGGTATTACCGTCCTTTTCTTTCGCTGTATGTTAGTAAGAGATGTCAATTCTCTAATTTTAGTTTAGTGTGTGAACAAGGGAATCGGCACCAATGGTGCCGATTCCCTTGTTCACACACTAAACTAAAATTAGAGATTATCGACCCGTTTCAAATAATAGAGAAAGAATAGAAAGCATAGTCACATGGTGAGCGATATCGACAAAACCACAGACAACATTTTTATTGCGGGCAGAACTAGTATGCAAGAATTGAAAAATCATAAAAAATCATGACCATTCATTTATTTCATGAAAATTATAGCCGTTTATAGATTCCATTAATCTACTTTTATTTACGTACTTCAAAGTCATAGCATTTATTGGGAATAATTGGCAAAGAGTCCGTTCTATTTCATTGTAGGTACGTCAGAAAGTTGAAGGACTTTCTCATCATACTTATGCAAGTAAATACTTAGGCGTTTTCAAAGATTTTTTTTTTCAACCGGTTAGGGCACCTGCAAACGTTTAACGTACCATCATGCACACTACACATGGATTATTGATATACATACATACTTGCTCACGCAGCATGGTCGCGGAGGGCAAGTAGGTCATAATATCTGCCACATCAATGTATAGCTTAGATTAAGGATACTTGGTCTTGGGCTTGTCTTTACCCATGGGCTACCACGAATTCGTAGTGTACACGTGCGTACCTTATTCATGCATATTAAAGGCTGTAATGTAACAGCGCTTTTTATTACTATTATCTTTCACACTAGTACACGAGTATTAAGTTTCTTACAACACACGTGGAAGATTTAGTAAGCTACAAATAGCCGATTACTTATTTTGCGATATAGGTGAAAGCGAAAGACTTATGAAAACCTTTATGCGTAGTTTATTTATGCAGTCCTCGTGCTTTCCCCTCTTTTTTTTATAACAGCATCATAAATTAACGTCCATGAACTTTTAGCGTAGCGGGCAGGGCATATGGCACGCAGAGCTGATGGCCGGTGGGGCCGCAAGGTTCTCGAATGGAGACCACGCACCGCGGCACCGGTAAGCGCAGCGTAGGGCATCTACACACAAAGTGGGTAGACGATCTGATTAAAACCGCAAGAAGACGCTGGATGGGAGCCGGTTCCAACCGGTCCTGTTGGAAATCTATGAGGCCTTTCTCTAGCTGTGGATGTACTGCGTGCGGCTGATCTGATGATGATGATTATAATTCCTGTTTGGGACGAAACCCTATAAAATGGTATTCGACGATAAAACTTATGTGGTTTTATTGTATAATATAATATTAGGGTTACATTTTATATGTTTATTTACTTTTAATCTTGTTTTCATAGATAGGACTAAATTATATTTTGTGAACGCGACTAATTTTGACAGCTGATAGCCGTCGCTTTTGTTCTCATTTACTTTTTTAGTCGCTAGATTAAATCAATAATTTCGATTGGCTAATATTGTGTGTATATCATTTGTCATTGGTTGATGCGAACTATTGCTAATTCTAGACCAATAGTGGCTTAGAAATGCGGTTCAGTTAGTTGTTCAACTTCCTCAATTATGGCGGGTTCGTGTTTTTTCAAGCTCAAATACGAAATGAGTAGTTATTTGCGCCGCTCGGGCGGCGACATTGACAGCGATTTGTCGAATATTCTCGTGCGCCATTTTGTGAATGCTATGGAATTTTGTGTTAAGTAATCAACGCAAGGAAATTAAAATTCGTGTAAGTTCAACTTTGGGCCAAGTGCCCTTCACGTATAAAATGATATTCGATATATTCGCGATTCGTGTGTGATAGCTACAGTGTGGTCGCGATTATCGTTTATTCGTTTCTGTTTTGTTTCTTTTTGCATGCGAAAAAATGCGATTTGGCCTTTTTAAAGTGCGCTTACTCATCGCTCAGTTCGGTACATAGAATCGGGGTTTATTTCCAGGTTTCATTGCAATGTCTGAGAAATTGGTGGGGAAAACGGTGCTGAAACGACATGAGGTTGCTAGGCCCGTTCACATTCAGAGGCTGGAGGCCTCCTTAGATGTCCGGCCTTTCGTGGGTCAAGTGGAGAGGATCCTCAACTCTGATGTGGCGTCTGACAGTGAAGATGACTCTGATGCCAAGTCCTTCGGAAATGAGATGTCAAAGGGCGACCGGATGATCCATGGTGTGGTGACCACCAAACAAGGTAAGTGGCTGATACCATCATGTCAACAATAGTATCTCAGCAACATTTCCATAATAGAAAACATTATTCCAATCTGAACAAATGTATTGTTTAGTCATTAGTACCAAAGTATGAATTGAATTTACAAGCTGTTGGAAACATACTGATCATAGTATGTACAGGTTTTGATTTCACTTTACAACATGCAAAATACATATATGTTTTTGGTGTTTAGAATCATATCATTTTAATCAACATCCTGGATCCACCTACACTTCTCATTACAAGCTCTTCCCTTTTGTATTATTCTTCCTTCCCATCACTGCCAACAAGTTCACTGAACTCAAATAAATAATAAAGAAAAAAATATGCTTCAAAATGGATTTGAATTGTGACTGCACCCTTTCTGCCCCCTTACTTATATTAATGAATCAATAACTAAGTTCATTTCTACTTCCAACAAACTCAATCAATATAAAATGCACCAAAATCTTTTGGGCATTGATTTGGCCCTAACTGAACAATCTGAACAAAAAAACATACTTAGGTCAGGTTGCACCAGCCAGAGTTCTTTTAACTCTGCATCAGTAGCGAACACAAGCCCATTATGTATGACTTTTGACCTTATATTCTCAACTGACAAGTGACAACAACTCTCAAGTGTTAAGATTATGGTGCATGCCAACCTTACAATGATAAAGTAGTATGAAGAACATAGTGGATACTTTAGTGATATTTTTACATATTTTATCCCTTACCCTTAATGGTATGGTTCCATTTTAACTCCCAACTCAAAAAGAGGGCATTGTAAGTTTGATGTGTCTGTCTGTGGCACCATAGCTCTTAAACAGGTGAACCAATTTAAATGCAGTTTTTTAAACTTGAAAGCTGGTTTTCTAATGATAGTCCTTAGTTTTATAAAAGTCCGTTCAGCTGCTTAGAGTGTTACAAAATGCTTGGATTTTAAAGTGTTGTTTAAAATTTGTTGTCTGCTAAACTACTATAAAACATACATACATAATCTCACGCCTTTTTCCATGAGGATAGACAGGAACCACACAACGCCACCTGCTATAAAACTTGTTAGAAAACCTGATAAGCAGATTGGAAAATTAAAATTACAATTATTGCATGATTATGTTTTATTGTTTTAGAACGCCAAAGTGACCGCCTCAGACTATACAACTTCAGTTCAGTAGGAGAAGAACGGGAATGGCTCAGAGATGTACTGTTATCATCTGGGTCAGAAACAAGCAGTGATGATGACTCTCCGAATTGCAAAGAGATGAGGATACGAAGGTTGTTGAAGGAGAGGAAATATCATAATAGATATGCAAAGAAATACTATAAAGATCAAGGGGTGAGTTTAATATAATTTACTGTACACGAAATACACGCTTAGAGATAGAGTTGCGGAAACAAGCCCTTTTATACCAATAATATATTTTATTAATTTTTGCCCACAGCTTAAAAAAAAATAAAAAAACAAAATAGTTTATTGCGGATCATAGGATATAGGATGTGTTCGATAAAGTTAATATTACATAGGTCAGCTATGTCCCGTCATTGAGGCATACAAAATTCACAAAATAATAGGGTACAATCACTTATTGGTTATATTTAAAATTCAATCATGCTCCGAAAGACGTGGCTCCATCTATTATTATAAGAATGTTATTTTTGTTTTTCTCAGGAACAGTACTCTTAAGTAAATGGGTAATACATACAAACTTACTTTCGCATTTATGATATTAGTTAAGACTAGGATATTGAAAATTCAATTCAGTATTTAAGTACGTTTTTGCCAGAATAATTTTAGGTAAATTCCTAAAACCAAAGGATTAACCATAATACTGTTTCGTACAGATAACAATACTGAAACATTTTATCAGAAGTTACTCAGAAAAGCATTATTATATTAGCAGGTAACAGTGTCACTACTTATTAGCATTCCCTACTTGTCTGTAAGGTCCTTCACCCACCTGCTAAGAGGTCACTGACTTCTTGCAATTTGTTTTAATTGTCCTGTTGGTATTGCAGTTACAAGCGTCATAGTTGAGGAGTGTGTCTTGAGTTTAAGTCTCAGGTCGGGCAGTTTTAATTAACTCATTGACCATTAGGGATTTTTTAGTTTTTAGACACTGGTGGTGTGATACCTCTGTGCCTCAGAAAGCACATTAAGCTCTTGGTCTTGAGTCGGATATCTCCCTGGTTGTGTCAGATTAATAAGAGAAGAGGGAGTGCACTGGTGTTTGTGCACACACTTGTGTACTATATTATCTCCTGTTCATTTGGCTTACCTCTATTGAGGTTGACCACTTTATTTTGAAATTTGGTCAAACTAACTTTAATTTGTTAAGTACCTTACGTACTTACAGTACTACTTACGGTACTTATTTTTTTATACATTATCCTTAGAATTCCCGCTACATGTATTATGGCGCTGGTCTTCTATCTACCGTGGACCGGTACCCAGAGCGTCGTATCAGCCGGCCGGTGCCTCCTCCGCCATCCACAAGAGGTCGTAGAGGCAGGCCTGCGGAGCGAGGGTCTTCTGCCAGAGGTCTACATAAAGCCAGACGTGGGAGGGTCAGAGATGCCAGGATGAATGAGGGAGGGGATTTGGTAAGTAGAACTGTATTTATTAACAGCTGAGAATAATTTTCTAGGAAACATAAAATGGGCCTCATCATCGCTCCTCATATATTTCCAAATGGACTTGGTGGAAGCAATCTCCGTCCAGCGTTTTCGTGTGTTTTAATTAGGTTGTCTGTCAACCTTGTGGTTGGACGTCTAACGCTCACCACCAACCACATCATTAACCAATAAGTCCAAGTCATAACTTCTCAAAAGAAACACTTTATTTTAGCTCTAAAAACCTAATTTATTTTTGAATAACTGTAAAATTAGATTTATAGTTGCTTTGAAATTAATGAACAGTTAGTCAATTGAGTTGGCAAAAAAAGTGAAGTCGCTGTTTATTATTGTCATACAAAATCTAAGGAGCACTCGCGTTTTGAAAGGGCACAGTAAGTAGGCCAATTGATTGGTAGTATCTAATACCT
Source organism: Caradrina clavipalpis (assembly GCA_932526535.1). Taxonomy (NCBI): domain Eukaryota; kingdom Metazoa; phylum Arthropoda; class Insecta; order Lepidoptera; family Noctuidae; genus Caradrina; species Caradrina clavipalpis. Next base: position 4,405,538 of record OW052108.1, read on the forward strand.
AGTGAACCCTAATCTCTTCGAAGTCTGAGTGAACAGGCTTCTTCTGGGTAAGCTCACTCCATCTTCGACATTGTCTCTGTCACCTCTGACCTAGATTAAGAGCGTGTATACAGAAAGTGGGCAACGTCGCAAATAGCTGTCAAATATTTTGCTATTTAGATTAATTTGTCAATATTACTGTATGAAAATAAGAAATATGGCTAACTAATGAACTAGAATATTGATTATGAAATGCAATAATTAATATCGTAACACTGAATATTTAGTTTTAGATGTAAAAAAGTATTTGGAAACTTTACAAATTCCTTTTTTACTCCTAAAACGGGTACAACATCAAATTCAGTGGTTTAATTGCAATTAATTGCAATAAATTAATATTGACAAATTAATCAAAACAGGGAAATATTTGACAGCTGATTGCGACGTTGCCCACTTTCTGTATACGCGCTCTTAAAGCAAACCCATATCAAATAAAAAAAAAAAAATAGCCATGCTGATTATTGACAGACAACTGTTGTTGTTATATAACTTGCAAAATTTCAGTAAATAAATCAAACTGAATTTTATATAATTATGTTTTTCATTTTAGCCTGACGGTGTTGATTGGGAAGAGCAATTACGTCATTTGAAGGAGGAACCAGACAATGATGACTACAGTATGTCGGCTGACAAACCGGGAGTCAGGTTAGTTGAAAGTCAAAAGACCTAGATGGAGTAGGTACTTTTGGTGATAGTGGAAATAATGTTTTTTCTTACATACTTCTCCGCTGTTCTTTTCTGATTAATTTCGTTGCGGGATCCAAGACAGTTGAATCGTTTCACTGGGACTCGTCGAGCTTTATTGACTCGGCGCTTTTCTGGTGATCTCCGCTGTTGAGTCTGGCTTTCAGGAGTTGCAGTGGTTTGGGAATAGTGTGGCGGGCTAGTGAAAAGACCTAAAACAGCATTGACTTTGCAGTCTGTGCAATATTTTTGGTCGCTCTGCACATTACCTGCAGAAATGCGCTTGCGCAGGTCACATTTTTTTAGTTTAATTTACTTGCCCAAAGTCTACCCGTTAACTGCCAAGATTTTCTGCGCCATTGAACTAATGTTATTTACTAATTATGTGTAACCTATTTCGAACAGAGGTCGCAAGAAACTCTCAACACTAAAGAGTCCGGAAGCCCTAACGGCCCGCAGACGACGTCACTGGCTGTTGCTTGTCAAGAAAGAACTCGGCAAAGTTCAAAGAGCCCGCACTGCCACTCATAGAGAGGTGATGCTGCAGAGGAAGCGACTTGCGACCTTATGCTGTAAGCATTGGCGTCATATTGCAATGCAGGTAACGATGTAAATCAATATTTTTCTTTTATGACAAAAATAATAATAACTGCTTCTTTAGCGTAGTGGACATAAGCGCGACTGCTATGCTAGAGGTCTTGGATTCGATTCTCAGGTCGAGCAAAAAGAGTTATTCGTTTTTTTTATTTATTGAAATCAGTATCATCCCGGAGTTAGGATTGTAATAGGCTCTTCCCCCTATTACATGGGACCTAACCATACCGGCGAACTGTGGGTGTACATTGTACATCTAGAGGTGTACAATGTACACCTAAGTTAGGTAGACCTAACCCTTCGGGGAGTACAGGCGTGATATATAAATAATAATTTTGTTAATACATACATATAAGGCCTTTGTCGTTTTTTAACCGACTTCAAAAAGTAGGGGGTTCTCAATTCGTCTGTATGTTGTTTTTTAATTAATGTTGAGGCATTTCTTCCTACAGTCTCAGAAAAATATGAAAGAAACAGTATGGCGGTGTAAGCGGCTAAGTAGAGAGATGCAAGCGTACTGGAGGCGGTATGACCGCGCCGAGAGAGAGACGAGGCGAAGAATGGAGAGAGAGGCGGAGGAACAGAGAAAGGTAACATTATTGCCCTTTTTACAAAAACTATGTATAATTTTTATTACTGATGTTATTTGTTAAAAGAATAAAGCTATATTTTTTGTTCATATTGATATTGAGAAAATTGAGTTTTTACGAAGCAATTTTTTAATTTTAAGTCTTACCACATAATTTGTTATGCCTATTTAAGATAAAAGTTATGAATGTATTAATTTAAGTGTTTTTTTTTTAATTTAAAATAATAACATTCTTTAAAAGCTATGTACTTTGAACTATGTGCTTTGTACTGCCCTACAAAGCCATTCATATTAGAATGTGCAATGTGAACTACGCAATACGTATGTAAACAAACACGATTCGAAATTCAAAAGCTTTTACTTCAAACCGTGAATAAAAAATAAAAAATTAAGGAAATAAATGTAATAAAAAAATGCGCCAGTGTTAATTGACTAACAGAAGTTTCACCACAGATGGACGTAGAACTAATGGAAGCGAAGCGGCAACGTCGCAAACTGAACTTCTTGATTACGCAAACGGAGTTATACGCGCATTTCATGCAAAAGAAACTGAATTCCGTTGACGATGGTGACGGTGGAGCTGACAGGATTCTACGGCAACTAGATGAGGATAGAGATCCAAGACTGGCAGCTATTGACCATTATGATAGGTAAGCAGCCCAAAAAATCTTACAAACAAAAACAATATGAGCTTATTATTGTCTACAGAGAAGGCACGAGCATTGATCACCACGCTTGCTCAAGGCGGGTTGGCGATTTTTCTTCCACCAATATGTCCAAGATAAACTTAGAAAGTAGATATGAATTGAAAATGTCATATTGGTACTTGCCCAGTATCCAACTCGCAACCTCATGCATAAGAGGCAGGCACCTTAACCATTAGAGGCTATCGCAAAAGCAAAAAAGAAGCCTTTACCTCCTTATATAACATTAGTATTGATTATAGATGTATGTATAGTCTAACCCAATTCTCTTCTGACAGCGAAGCCATGAAAGCTCGCGCATCCCGAAATGCCCGTGAAGCTTTTCGCGCCGAACGTGCGCGTACGCAGCTATTCGACTCGAACGCCGGCGCGAGCGACGCGACTGACACGGACGGCGGCGCCGACGTCACTGACGGCCACGACCGAAGGAACGGGGACCATGACCAGCCGGATATATTTAGGGGGACGCTCAAGGGGTACCAACTGAAGGGCATGAATTGGTTGGCTAATTTATATGATCAGGTGAGATTTGTTGTGGTTTGAAAGGTTTTCGATTTGTTGAGATAAAAAAACGGATAACTAAATAAAAAAAAAACGAAGCATTTTCTCGAAAATTCCTTCAAGTATTTCATAGAAATCTCTTTGGTTGAATTATATTGTGCTTGATTCTATTTGTTAAGTTTTTAAATTAAAACAATAATATTCCCCACACTGAATTTCGGTCATGGTGACAAATCCTATTAAATACTATCTAATACGAAGCTAATATTATAGTGCACAAATGTGTGCACAAACACCTCCCTCCCTCTTTCCTCATCTCTTAATATCATAGTCCGTGGAGAGATCAGGCTTAACAACAATAGCTTTACATGCTTATCGAGGGACGAAGGTGTCGCATTACCAACTTACAAACAATATACCTGACAAAGACAACAACTCTTCTCTTCTTCTTCAAGTATCAAGACCTCATCTACCCTTTACCTAATTCCCAGGGTATCAGCGGCATCCTAGCTGACGAGATGGGTCTAGGCAAGACAGTGCAGTGCATAGCGTTCCTGTGCCATGTGGCGGAGAGGCTGGGAGTGTGGGGACCGTTCCTCGTGGTCTCCCCGGCTTCTACGCTGCACAACTGGCAACAGGAGATGCAGAGATTTGTGCCGGATTTTAAAGTGGTAAGTTACCTTTGCTTATGTAACTTTGCCCCACAATTGGAATTTTTCCTGTAGAGTGGGTGCGATTACAAACACATAAACTCACATACACAAACACCTAGTCCCGGAACTATCTGGAGGTCATACAAATATTTGTGCCGTACGAGAATTGAACCCGCGACACGCAGTTCAGAGGGCAATTGCTCAAGCACTTCGCCAACCGTGCCGACGATCTTTGCTGCGTGCCTTTTTATCACGCTTTTATTTTTTTGTTTAAGGACGCATTTACGAATTGACACGCTTCAATTCTAGGTATTGAGTCTTACTACTACATGTGCACGGCTTACGCACACAGCGACATGCGCGAAGCGGCGAAATTATGAGTAAACTGACACGGCTTGATACTTTTATTTAATTTTTAGGCGTTATTTTATTTGGTATGGATGCCAAAAAGTAGAAAGAAAAAGAAGTTGATTTGGCACATTTTGTAGTATTCAGATCAGATCATAATCAGATTGGTTCGATGGTACCATATCATTATGGGTTTTACATACATTTGCACTTCCAAAAAAATCCTATTGGAATAGGCAACTAGATTCAATATATTATTGTTTTTTTCATGTAATAACGTTCAAAAGTGCCATTTAATGGTCCAATTGAAATAAATGATTTGACTTTGACTTTGACTTCCCTTACATAGTTAAGGATGAAGCTCATAAAAATGTTTGAATACTGAACAAAACTATCGAAAACAGGGCAACAAAAAAACAACTTAGTTTTCATAACATTATAAGGACAATGTAGAGATGTAAAGTGACCGTCAGGTTATATGTGACCGATTAATCTGACCGAGCATATTGGACATTTATCCAATTTGACCGGTCACTTATTGTCATTTATTGTCAGCAACGTCAGAAACGTTTTTTTAATATAAATAGACTTTATTCTATAAAACTACCGAAGTTTTAGAATCATCGAAGCTAACCAGATGTCATTCATCGATCTATAACACAGTAATAAAAAATACTTAATAAAATACAGTATAAATAAAAATAAATACCTACGTGAGAGTCTATATTTTTTAAAAGTTATCTACACACTATGTTGGTTTAGAAAGTCAATAGGTATTATTTCACATTCATAAAGTTAAAAATTTGCCTGACTTTCAATATTTTACGAAAATAATAGTTACACCAAGTAAAGAATACTAATTTATCTGACCAGTATGACAATAAATGTCCAATATGACCGGTCATTTAATGTTAAATGACGGACGCTTATCGTATGTGACCGTCAGTTTACAACCCTAGGACAATGTGAAGAATGTTTTCGAACTTCAATGTATCTTTTAAATCTTGGATCATTCAGTTCTGGAAGGAGGCAGTTCTTATAGAATCGAATTTCAATAAAAATACAAACAAAACTAAAATTAAACATAGAGCTATGGTTTACGATTTCTTGAAGCTGTTTCATGAAATAACCGTAGTTACTGAAACCTGGATAGGTTCTGTTTCCTCATTGTTCGTGTTCTAAAATAATACAGAAAATATATGTATTGGTTTTTAGAGCAAAAATGTATTTGAATAATCAAATCATTATCAGTAATTTTAGGTATGTAATTTCAAACTTATGTAAGATATTTCCAAACTGTTGTCATTAGGAATACTGCAACTCGTTTGGTCATTTCTCTCCGGGCACACTTCGGATGTGTACGTCGCGATACTAGTATCACGCCTACTTTCAGAATTTTGCCTATAAAAATAATAATAATTTATTTTAATGAAAGTAATACTTAATTTTTATTCATAATAACGTACATGTATTTTTGATAATCAAATAAGTACAAACCGTATTCGCTTTTCTGCTTTATGCCTACAGGCATGAAGCTTCTTACGAGAGCTGTTCCAAAACGTATTAGGCCTTGGCATCTATAAAAACAATTGAGTTATAAGAGGTTTTTAAACTAACTCTAAACAACCAGCTCCACACGTCTATTAGTTCCAGCAGACTACGAAGTTCACCTTCAGGTCACTCTATGAAGTACTGTTGTAAGGTCTCGACATAACTAATAACAAAAGGAGCCCAACTCGGCACACGTAGCTCGGGTTGGGTTTTAAAACGTGCTGCCTCGCTGGAGGAAATGTGAGAATATCAGGGGTTTCTAGGGGGCACCTTTGCAACATTTTTTTTTGCTAGAGACGAAGTTTTATCCAAAAGCATTTAAAGAAAAGTCCAAAATTTTTAGATTAGGAATGGAATTTACGTCGTAATGTCTGGCTCCGAGTGCGCCCGGAGTCCGACTCAGACCAACTTGACTGGATTAGGTTGGGTGCTTAATGTCCTCCGTCACCCCCAGAACCTCCAGAATCTACATTTGCTGTGACAAAACGATTAAAAAAACATTTTAAAAAATACGCATTTCCGGCAAGCAAAGTTAGGGGGGATGGGTCCCCCCTCCCCTTCCCCCCACTACTTCATGGAACCCTATTGAGGCAGCACGTTTCTAAACTTCAACCCGTAGCTCTATTCGTCTATTAGTTCCACCAGCAGATTTGGAAGTACATCTTCAGGTCACTCCATCAAGTCCGAAACGAAATATGAATTTACGATCACCACTTACTTCTGGCAAAAATATAAGAAACTGTGAATAAAATCTTTCCTTGGATGTGTGGACCGTATAAAATGTTAAAGTATCAAGTTTGGTATGTCAACTATTTTATATTCGTACAGCGATCTTTTTCAACACGAGCTGCTGCTTACAAGCGACACAGTGTCCACCCACGACGGCGCCCGAGCGCAGACTAAAATGTCATGTCATGTCAATGTAAATTGTTTTTGGAATAAACAAAGAAAGCGACCAATAAAATGACCCCTAATTCAATCCATTAAGATTCACGTATTAGAACAAAATAAGTGAAAAAATAGATTTAATTTTTATTTATTTTCTGATATTTTTTGTAACATTTTGATAATTCTTTACACTAACTTTTTGAGTTGAACATGTCTGCATTCATAAAATATTTAAAAATAAATAAGTTTATGTCATTAAATAGGAGAAAAATGAACCAAAACTCAACACGATATCTTTATTTTCGTGTGAAGTGGCAACGGAAATATTTTTTTTAAATATTATAAATCAGAATATCCGAATAAAAAGTTACCACGATTTAAAGATGAAGGAGTAATCTATCTGTGGTAATTATTAGTTACATGTGGTTTAGTTCCGTTTTGCAGCACAATACACCGAAAAACTACTTATTTTTATCACATTTGCAAATGCGTCCTTAAGAAGACTGTATTCGATTCATTGTTCTCTTCTTAGCGTATAATACAAAAGCAGTATAATTATATTTGATTTTAATTACGATTCATGACTACAGCAGTCTCCTCTCTCTTTTCGATTTTTCATACCCATTAGTTATTGCATTACCTTAACTAATTAACTTCGAACAAAAAATTGCAGTAACAACGAAAAGCGCATTATTTAAAATAAAACTATATGCCTTATTATTTACAAAGTCTTTTATCCAGTAACTTCAGCTCATTCCACCAATATTTTAAGCCTAACAAAACTTCTAGGTACCATACTGGGGCAGTCCAAGCGAACGCAAGATCCTCCGTCAATTCTGGGAACGCAAAGACCTGCATACTCGCCAAGCGGCCTTCCACGTAGTAGTGACGTCATATCAGATCGTAGTGTCAGATCTAAAGTACCTGAACCGCGTGTCCTGGCAGTACATGATCTTGGATGAAGCCCAGGCTATCAAGAGCTCTGCTAGCATGCGGTGGAAGTTACTGCTCGGGTTCAGCTGTAGGAATCGATTGTTGCTTTCTGGTGAGTGGTTTTGTCTTTGATTTATATTGATGTGTATAAACGTTGTTTGTAATAGAAATAGGTGCGATTGTATTCGATTTTGATGATAAATGTATCGATACTAATTGTGTATCGATTACTTAATCATGTCATTAAAATTGACATGATTTTGGTCTACCTTTCTTTTGATCCGACTGCTACGCTAGAGGTCCTGGGTTCGATTCCCAGGTCGAGCAAAAAGTGTTATTGGGTTTTTCTATGAGATTCTCAGTAGCAGGTCGGAGTTTGTATTTGTGCCCGATTAATGGCAATAGGCTCGCCCCCTATTACATTGGACCTAAATATACCGGCGAACTGTGGGTGTACATTAGTACACCTCTGCCTAACCCTTCGGGGAATACAGGCGGGATGGTATATATGATGGTTTCTTTTGGTCACATGAGACATTTCAACTTTCTGGAATGCAGATGTCTATAGGCAAAGGTGACCACTTAACATCAGAAGGGCCGTCGGATTGTTCGCCATCCAACGACGTTAAATAAATACATCTTGTCAGCTATTTATTAGTGTTTTGTAATAGGTATATACTAAAGTCTTAAAATAATAATAAAAAAATACTGTTACATAATTGCTCGCTATAGGTGGAAAGGTAATATTCAGTAGGAAGGTACTTTATTTCTATCTCTTTTCTAGGTACCCCAATCCAGAACAGTATGGCGGAACTATGGGCGTTGCTCCACTTTATAATGCCGACGCTGTTCGATTCGCACGAAGAGTTCAACGAGTGGTTCTCCAAAGATATTGAAAGTCATGCTGAGAATAAAAGCACGATTGATGAGAGTAAGTATCTTTAGAGACGTTTATTTCATCCGCCACGATCTCCTTATGGACCCGTCTTGATCTGCCTAACCCTTTTCTATGTTGGGGTCGGCTTCCAGTCTAACCAAATGTAGATGAATATCAATGTTGAGCTATAGACCTATCTAACCTCTACAACCCAGTTACTGACTCTACTTGTCAGACTTCCGGGCTTTTGACTGCCCATAATGACTGTCAAAGATACAGAATGACAGCTACGAACAATGGCTTTACGTGAAACATATGTGCAATTTTCGCAAAGATTACCTTGGTGCCGTGCAATTGACAGCGCAACCTGCGCAAGTAAACATTTATAGGTACTATGTCATACACTGCGCAAGCGTTCTTACGTTGCAGAGTAATAAGAAACGGTTGCAAGAGGATCTTACCATTACATTTTGTTTCAGAGCATTTATCGCGTCTGCACATGATACTAAAGCCGTTCATGTTGAGAAGAATAAAGAAGGATGTAGAAAATGAACTGTCGGATAAAATTGAGATTATGGTGCATTGTCCACTTACTATTAGGCAGAAATTATTGTATATAGGTAAGTTGTGTAAAGTTACAAGTGCAAATAGATAAAAAAGAATGATTTTGTAGTTTGACCTGGCAACATTTTGGTTTGGTTGGTATTGCCAGCAAGAAATAATAATTTCTACTGTATATATTTTTTTAATTTTGATGTGTCTGTAATTTTAGGTTTTTTAAAGCTTTAGTTTCTTTTAATTGTATTTTTTTTTATATTAAATGAAATTGTTTCAGCTTTAAAAAAGAAAATAAAAATAGAAGAGCTACTCCATTACTCAGTGGGAGCGGAGTCCGGTCACAATGTAGATAAGAACTTTACATCTAATCTTATGAACTTAGTTATGCAATTTAGAAAGGTGAGTGCAAACATTTTTTTCTACTAATACATATAATAATCAATGGCTTTCCAAAAAAACGTCTAACCGTAAACCGTCTTTATGACGTCAATACAAAAAAAACTCGTAAAGACGTCCAAAAAAAAAAAAAAATTGCATGAAAATGGATATTATATACCCTATGGGGATGCTAACTGTCAAATTAGCATCGTGTAAATCAGTTGGTCGCTTTTCATTTAGTGTTTTTGTAGTGACAAACACTCAGCACCCTTTTGTGGCGAAGCATCCGGCACGGTTGGTGCAGTGGCTAAGCGATTCGCTACTTGTACTGCGTGTCGCGGGTTCGATTCCCCGCACAGATCAAATATTTGTATGGCATAGAGATAGTTGTTCCGGGTCTGGTTGTTTCTGTATAGGAATTTATATGTTTGTAATAAACACACCCACGATACAGGAGAATCCTAGAAAAATCCTAGTGTGGGGCAACGTCTCTATTGGCACGTAATCCCCATTTCTTTTCTTCTCCATGACATATTCTCCAACAGGTATGCAACCACCCGGAGCTATTCGAGCGTCGTGACGTGCGATCCCCATTCTCAATGCAAGTCGACGACTATCACATACCGAAGCTAGTCGCTGAAGAATGCATTCTCATCCGTTCTACTCCTTCAAACCGCCATCTTTTATACAACAAGCTATCTATTCTCTCCCCTGAATATGTACATAGGAGTGTCAATGGGGAGGGGGCGGGGGGTGGAAGGGATGAAGGGGGTGAAGAGGGGGTGGGCAGTGATAATGGGTTCTTTGCGTTCACGAGGTTCGTTGATCTGTCGCCGATGGAGCTGTACAGGATTATGCTGTGTGGATGGCTTTTTGCGTGAGTATTTTTGGAATTTGTTTCTTTGTGCTGTTTTTTTAAAGTTGTGTTTTGTTTAGCAAAGTTTTTGTGTTAAAAAAGTAGTTTTGTTTTAGACTTGTAATTGGGTAGTAGACACCGTTTACCAAAAATTTCAAAACAACACAAAAAAAGACTTTAAAAATAATTTTGCTAACCGAAATAATTTCGAAATTGCTGTAAAATTAGATTATTTTGAAATCAATGAATAGTTATTAAATTAAGTAGTCTAATAAGTGCCATACCATGTCATACAAATCTAAGGGGGACTACTTTTTGACAGCTCATAACAAGTATTTCGATCGATTGGTGGTGTCCACACCCGTAATTTTAGATCTTTTTTATTAATTTTTACAAACATAAGTATAAAACCTTCTAGCATGCAGCACATAGAACAATGTCTAGAAAAATACGAGAAACTCCGCCACCGTCACTACTGGTGGAACTCCACGCTTACCTGTGACGTCAAACAAGAGGAGACAGAGACAGACATACGCGGCGACTACTACGACAGAGTGAATAAGAAACACATGCTACTGGTGTGTCCTAACGGTGACGTGTTGGCGAAGAGGAAGGAAGATAGTTTGATGTGGAGTGAGATGCTGTTTACTGACGCGTTGTGGATACAAGGTTAGTTAATTACATACATAATATCATGCTTTGTCACATGAGGGTAGGTAGAAACCATCTGCTACGATCTTTACATACTTCTTTCGACACGTCCACGTTCATACTGGTTATACAAGCACGCCGGTATCGAGTAGGTACTGCGCACCCGATTTTTCTCAAGAACCTTACCGATAAGGTCAATGTAGGTCTCTCTTAGGCGTCACTTGAACACACGCACTTGTAATAACAATTTTTCTGAAATCGCCAATCCCTCTTGAGCAAGCGTAGCGATTAATTCTGGCGCCGTTTCTAAGAAACTGTTATTTTTATAGTTTTTTTATTAGATGCGTAAGAATATTTACGCAGTGCTTAGACAAAACCGTCTTGGAAATTGTTGCATAGAAATCATATGTATCTGATTTTATTTTCTGGAATTTGATTTTTTCCCGATACAAAACTCCATTTCATACTAAGCTAGCACCTGAAGTTTATTTGTTCCCTAGTATTAAGACTGCGTATCGTCATTTGTATGTTTGTTTTTAGGTGGCCCATTCTACACGCACACGGAGCAAACGATACATTATACGCCTGAAACTATCGAGCACAAAGCGTTGAGGATACGGAACATGAGAGAGACAGATGGGCAGGTATATATGAAAGACAATTATTATTCTACAAACTGAATGACGTTCAGCAGTAGCAGCGGCGTTTTGTATGCAGTATTCTCAGTATCAGCTCGGAGTTTGGATTTGTGCCCGGTTAATGGCAATAGGCTCGCCCCCTATTACATGGGACCTAAATATACCGGCGAACTGTGGGTGTACATTGGTACACCTCTGCCTAACCTTTCGGGGAATACAGGCGTGATGGTATATTGTATATTGAATGACGTTCAAATTCAAGTTGCAATCTAGTTTCGGTGTCAAAAAGGGTAATTATTACAACTAAAATTTTTCAAAATCTAGTCTCAGTCTATCTCATAGTTGTAATCAATGTCAAAAATAAAGATAATGATGATAATGATGTTTGTAAAAAGTAGGCAAAATAGAGTTATTTTTGACAAATTAAAAGGGATTAGAATACGATCGTAGTTATAGTTGCGGGAATCACTTTTATAATTATTATCAATCCAAATCAAATCAATTGATTTGCAATACCAATAATACTTTAACCTTTTGAACGCCAGAGCGTAAACACATCGGCGCCACTGTTACGCCAAGCTACACATTCAGCATTTCGATTAGCAATTTTTGATTATTGTTTTTTTCTAGTGAAATGTATGAAATGAATATATCTTTGTGCTATTTTACAATATTTCATTATTATAGTTTTAAATAATAGGAAAGAGAAACACAAAAAAAAAAATTTAGGACATTTTTAAGTAGAAAATAAGTATATTTCGTTTTCTTGACGGCTGTAGACGTCGATGGCGTGTTTGGCACGTTTTCGTTTGTCGGCTATAGCCGTCCGTGGCGGTCAAAAGTTTAAAATATTATTACTTTGGCCAATTGGAGATTTATCTAAAATCATATTCTTCTCCAGACGGAAATGTTAAGCGAAATCAAGACTGAAGAGGGCGGTGTCATCGCTGTGCCTAAATTGGAATTGGCAGACGTGCCGTTTGTGGAGCGAGCCCCTATCTCGTACCCTGACATGCCTACGCCTCTGCCTACCTTCCTGTACTTTGCTCAACAAAAGGTAAGCTGATTATGTTCCTGTTTATTAAATTATTCTAGAGAAAAAAGTTTGAACTCTATTATTCCACGAGGCCTGTACCGTTTATCGCACGTGTACGTAACCGCAGGTGTGCACGTGCACGCGCGCCCCGTTCGCGGCGTCGCGCAGCTTCGCGTGGCACGTGGCGCGGCACCAGCAGGCGGACTGTGGCGCCGCCTGGCGCAGCGTGGCGCGGCTCGCGGCGCGCGCGCGCCCGCCCTGGGGCTGGGCAGAGCTGCAGGTGCCAGGTACGCACGACTATTGCTTAACATATAGGTCGAGAAAAATAGTTTATTATAAGCTTAAAAAAAAACGCCTTTTGGGATTTTTGATTCATTGCTAAGGGTTAAAAATTCAATAAGGAGGCGATGAAGACACCGGGCGGCCCTAGTGACACGAAGTTACTATTTTACAATAAAGAGCCGCCGTCTCCTTACTTCCTATGTCTAATTACTAATTTAAATAAAACTGCCGCTCTTTTTAGATAAAAATCAACTCGTAAGCGATGCTGGAAAACTAACCGCCCTGGATTCTTTGCTGAAGAGACTGAAAGAACGAGGTCACAGAGTTCTCATATACAGTCAGATGACCAAGATGATCGATTTACTAGAGGTATGTAAAAATTTTACATGTAATAAAAATCTAGAAACGTTTTAAATAAAAATTCAGAATAAAATATGAGGATTTTTATTAGGGAGGTAATAAAAATCCTCATATTTTTGAACGAAATCTAAAATCTTTTTTCACAAAAATCCATAATCCTAATTAATAGTTTTGAATAAAAATCCAAAATAATTTTGAATATAATCGTCTTAAGTAAAATAATGCATCTTTGTTGTTTATTTAGGAGTACATGTGGCACAGAAAACACAAATACATGCGGTTAGACGGGTCCAGTAAGATCTCTGCTCGACGAGACATGGTGGCTGATTTTCAGGTATGTTTTTTTATACAGGCTGACCTTTGATTTACATTTTTCTGGGGTGAAAGTTCTTATGAAAACGTTTTTAAAATTAATAAAATTTAAACTTTCTCTTTGAAATAAATGCATATGTTTACATATACCAAAAAACAAAAACCTTTTTTATATGTCCGTCTGTTGGTTCTGGCTTATCTACTAAACGACTGGACCTATTTTGACAAGAGTTTTACAGGTACTTAGTTCATGTTATAAGGAGTAATTTAGGACATTCATACTACAAAACCTACCCGCCCCCCCCCACTTTTTTCAGTAGCAGCTCAGAGTTAGGATTTGTGCCCGGCTGATGGCAATAGGCTCGCCCCCTATTATATGGGACCTTAAACATACCGGCGAACCTCTGCCTAACCCTTCGGGGTATACAGGCGTGATGGTATATATGTATGTATGTATGTATGATTCACTTATTACCTCCCACCAGGCACGCACAGACATCTTCGTGTTCCTCCTGTCAACGCGAGCGGGCGGCCTCGGCATTAACCTCACAGCGGCCGACACCGTCATCTTCTACGACTCGGACTGGAACCCCACGGTAGACCAGCAGGCCATGGACCGCGCGCACCGGCTGGGGCAGACCAAGCAGGTCACCGTGTACCGGCTTATCTGTAAGGGGACCATTGAGGAGAGGATCATGCAAAGGGCGCGGGAGAAGAGTGAGGTAAGGAGAAGATGGATCGTTGTTTATTTGTGTGATAAAAATGTTGTTGTGTGATTTTCAACGCTTGGTTCGAGAGAACATGGTGTATATTAGGATGTCTCTAGGATTTTTACGATGACGATTTGATTTTGTATAGCCACGTGGAGTAACAACGGCGAAACCTATTGTAAAAAGAAATACCTATTTGAGGTTTCATGTGTTTCATATAGCGATCTTTTTTTGGGATGGGAAATCATCAAGTAAGTTCTCCCGCCCTGAGCGAGGCGGGAGGGAGTGTCTTGTGCCCTTTGCGTTCCGGGGGCGCGGTATCTCTTTCGAACAACCCGCAGCCCTGCCAGGCATCGGCCCTGACTGGCCACTCCCCTTCGAATAAAGGTACATTTTTTTTACACCATTCGCCGATGTTTCAGATCCAAAGGATGGTGATCAGCGGAGGCAATTTCAAGCCAGACACATTGAAGCCTAAAGAAGTGGTTTCGTTGCTGTTAGATGACGAAGAAATTGAACTCAAATGTAAGTATGCAATAAAACAATTAGGGCCTGTTTCATTTCTTAATACACAATTCAATCTAAGGCTTCTAGTTATTTGCTGATTATGACGGAAATACCGATCTCTTTGTTTTCAAAATTAACGCACTTATTCTACTTTGACAGATCGACAAAAATCTGAGGAGAAGAAGATCATGGAAGAAAGAGAACGAAAAAGAAAATTAGGATTATTGCCTCAAGTTGTAAGTACTAAAATAAAAAAAAATTACATGCCAGACTTACAGGATTTGGTCCTTTGACACGGATAGACTATGTATCCTTGTCACCTTCTAATGATAGGACTAATTGAATCTATAATACTGGCACTTTGCTTTGTGTTTTTGCACAAGAAATCTCCATATTCTATTTATACAAAATGAACCTTAAATCTATTAAATTAGGGTATATTTTTAATAATTTACACAACAATTTTATTTACCAGCAGCAAGCCCCAGTGACAGTAGAAGCGAAGCGACCTCGCGACTCTGCCTCCGAGCCGGGCAGTCCGCTACAAGTGGATGATGACGGTGACAAGCTGGTCGTGGACATACCGGTGTCTCCCGCGCCTATACGTAAGTAATAGCGCACATTAATGGCATCGGTGTGATTACAGCCACGTGAGACATTTCAACTTTGTCTCTGAGATGGCGAAGCATTGGAAGGCCTCTGGTATTGCAGATGCAATACACAGTCGTTACGGATAGTCAGAAGCCAAGAAATCTGGCAACCAAGAGGCAGTAACCAAGAGGTAGTAGAGGTGTTGTCCAGTAACTGTGTTGTGGAGGTCAGATAGGCAGTTGCACCATGTAAAACACAGGTATTTAGCTGCATCCGGTTAGACTGGAAGCCGATTTCAACATAGTTGGGAAAAGGCTAAGCAGATGATGATGGTATTGCAGATGTCTATAGGCAGTGGTGACCACTTAACATCAGGCGGGCCGTGGACTTGTGTGCCATCCGATGATATTAAAAAAGGCTTAAAAAGACACTTAACGATGTCAAAAGTTTTATTATTATTGTCATCATTGATATAATTTCTTTTTGTTTTGTAAATTCTGGTCAAAATAAATGCTTTGACTTTGACCTTTGACTTTGAATGTTCTAACACATAACATTACTTTCCCTTACAGCGTCGTACTCGGGCGCAGTCCGCGCGGGCGCGTGGGGCGTGTCCCGGCCCGGCCGGGGCGCACGACGCGGCCGGCCGCGCGGCTCGCGACACGCCCTGTCCCGCCGACCGGACCCGCAACCCGCTGATAATGCCAGTGCTATCGCTGCTGGTATGTTCTTTATGCTTTATTTTAAATAAAATCTGTCGTGAATCCAATAACCCCCCTAAGTATCCCAACCCAATTTCCCCTCATCCCTTGTCCTATGTTATTCCTGCTAAGGTTTGCTCAAGAAACAAGAAAGGAGCTCCGCATGAGGTTTTTCAAGATAGGAGTTTAGAGGTTTTTACGGGGTCGGCAACGCACGAGTGATGCCTTTGGTGTTGCAAGTGTTCATAGGCACCGGTGACATCAGGCGGGCCTTTAGCTTATTTGCCACCTTCTGTGGTATAAAACAATTCTATGATTAAATAATCTTCTGTGATTAAAATGAATAAATAAATAAATATATACAGCCTTCTCCCTGTTTCGACGTTAGTCATCGTTGAAATCTTTTTTTTATATGATTTCGTTCTCTTCAGGTGCCGCCCTCCTAGAATCCGACGCTCCACTAGAAACGATCATCGAGTCCCCGAGCACGGCGGAGGGCGCGGGCGCGGGCGTGACCCGCGGGCGTCGCGGGCCGGGCCGGCCGCGCCTGCGGGCCGCCGGCACGCCGCGGGCCCCCAGCCGCCGGCCCCGCCGGGCCCGCGAGCCACTGCTGGTGCCGCTGGCGCCGCCGCCTTAGTCGGCCATCAGGCTGGGACAAGCGGAGCCCACTGGATAACTTATTGTTATTGTACGAGTGTTACCAGGTCAGTCTTGTATCCTGTATTCAAATATCAAAACTATAAATTGAGTAGTAGACACTGGTAAATAATAATTCCAAGACACAACTTTTCTTAAAAAGACACTTTATTTTAGCACTGTAAACCTGATTATTTTTTAAATAACTGTGATTTTTGTTGCTTTGAAATCAATAAATTGTTAGTTAATTGAGTTGATAAATAAGTGACGTCACAGTTTACTATTGCCATATAATATGGCGGAATCGCGTTTTGACAGCTATAAGTATGTCAATTGATTACTGGTGTCATCTACCCAATTATACCGATAACAAAATCTTTAAGTTATATAAAAACTAAATTTCTTTTCCATTGTTCCAGTAGCCATAATGATCGCGGTTCAGCGCCTACAGCTCGCAACAATCTGCCCACCTCTAGTGCAATTATTATAATAACCGAGTGGCCAGTATATCTTGATACTCGTTGAAACAGCTAATTAAAGGTGATGGCTAAATGACTGCCCCGGGGCAGTCAAGCACTTGAAATGTATAAGAATCTTACATATCCTCATGATATTTAAAAAATCATTCATGAATTATGTAGTGTTTAATACTTTCCTAGCACTTTCGTGAACTATTAAACATAATAAAGTATCTCAATTGCTTTTTAAGCTATTTTTGTTTGACAGACCATGTTTGACATTTCTCCACATTGGAAAAAGAATAAACAAACCGTTGCTAGGCAACTGATTTTTTGGCAGTTAGAGGCAGTTGTAAACAACCTTTTCCAGTCATGTGTTATTTCCATATACATTATTAAACCTAACATGGCTAGTACGTGCTCTAAATGGGAGTTTGTTTGATTGTTACTTTATCAGGTTATGTTATGAAGAAAAAGCCGTCAGAACCGTATAACTCGACCTAATTATATAGCCTCGTTTCGTTAGGAAAAGAAAAAAAAAATCTTGCATTTTTAAAACTATAACACACAGAATTGTGTAAAAACCATAATGCAATAATCTTAAAAATAAATCTTAAGTAATATTGCAAGTAAAAAAAAAAAAAAAAGTATTTTTGTATGTTGACTTGATGAAACGAAGCGTGGGTCTTCCACACTTAATAGCATTATAATAACGCACATAACACGCGATTAATTTTAAAAGTAAATTAACGAAGTATGCTGTATTATAACTTATATCGATTTTATTTGAGAAGAAAATCCTAATTAGCAAATATGTTTTGAATACCTGAATTTTGTGATGAAAAACTTTTTCATCACAACCATTCGTTTATACATATACAACCTCATTTTCGTTTTAATTTTATTCTTTTTCGAAAATGTCAAAGTGTCAGTTGGAGAAAATTATATACTGTCACACACAGCTTCTTTCCTTTTTAGGCAATATTATTTTACCATTTATTATTATTCCTTAAAAGTACCTGAAACTTGTTTTACATGAAATACTAATATTTAGCTATTCAGCATTACATTGTGCTAGGTACCATATTTATAGATTACTGTGGGGCAGTGGGGCAGTGGTCGATACTTCCATTTAGCCATCTCCTTTACCATTTGTTTTATACCACCACAGATAAGTATAGACTTAATAATTACTTGTCATTATTCATGGAGTGAAAGTACTCGTGAAAATGAAGCATATTTTATACAACACAACTCTAAAATATATTCTGGGAAAAAGGCGTACGTTTATGTATGTCTAAAATATAAGAAACGATCAAAATAAATGGAAAAGCAAATTTGTATCATGTTTCTGGGTTGGTTTTTTAGTAAAAGTTTTACGAATTCATGAATATTTTTAGCCCCTTAAAACCGCTATATGTATAATACTTAGATTCAAGTATCAAGATCTACTAGCCACCCGGTCATCGCCAAACTAGTTAACAGAAAATGTACAAAATAACGCTTCTAGATACAAGTATTATGGCAAAGTTTAACTTTGATTGCTAAGTTATTTAGTAACTATGTAAATAGTCGAGATATTAACGAATATTATTTAACTCCTAAAAAAATCTTGATAGTAAATAAAATAGGTAAAGTGTATTTTTATTTTCTTGTCTTTTTCTGTAAACAAACATGGCGGAGTAAATTTTTTACTTTGGAAAAAAAAAGTCAACGTCAAGTCATTTATTTTAATTACACCATTAAAAGACACTTTTGAACGTCAATTACACGAGAAAAATATAAAAAAATGGATCTAGTTGTATGATTAATTTGTTGCAAGTATTTGGTGTAGTTTGTATGTATGTATGTGTAATTGTCATTCTGTATGTTTACATAAAAGGTCCTGAAACTAGAAATACACTTATTCATGTTGTACGTATGGAAAGTCGTAATACCGCGTTGTTTAAATTGATCTAGGGCCATATGTTTGTTATGAAGTGTTAGTGCCATCAATGTTCTGTTGTAAAAAGAGTGCTATTGATCGATATACTAGGTGCTGTTTTGCACCATAGGTTGTTCTAAAAGACATAAGTAATCAAATAAAATTACGAGACCTGGTCAATATAACAAATACTTGTATTTTTGTATATGTTTCGACAGAATTTTAGAATTCACCTGTATCAAAGAGTAGGTAGTGACGCGTGCGGGTTCATCACCCCGCCTGCCTAAACCCAGCGGTGAGATGTCTAGTTCGAATTCAAAAATAACGACTACTAAAAGAAAAAAAAAGAAACATTTTACTTTTCATTCGTGTGGAGAATCACTAGCATAGCATAGTCCTTCTTGATATTGACGAGGATGTAAAACTGCAATTTGTATAGCACTCTCTCTCTCTCTCTCACTCACTCTCTCTTACTCTCTTACTCGAGCCAGAAACATGATGTCACCAACACTTCACAATACGGCCCCTGGTAATTGTTACAAAATCGGGGAAAGTGTAATGTCAATATTATTAATTAAAGTAGGTAGTACTAATTAGATAACTAATTAACATGTATATTTGACTTATTCCAGTGACTATTATAACGCTTGTAAACGCGTAAAAGAGAAAGTAGAATATAATGAATTGAAAAGATTTCCTCGGTCACTTGTTTTTCGCCTTTTATTAAGCAATACTAAGTACAGAAAATTATGGTTGTGCATATGAATAATTTTATTCGAAAAGGACATAGGCTGTGCTTCCAAAAAAATTGCAGAATAATGATACTTATTGCCTTTTTTATAAGTACTACTATCCATTTTTGTCTAGTTATCTTACACGTTCGAACTTATAAATAGAGCCAATGTGCATTTTCATGAGTGTAGAGGTCTAATGGGTATTGCCAATTACCATAGCACGTCTCCGAAAAATATAACCGTTACTAGACGGCGCGCTGTCCGCTAGCCGCCACCTTTTTCATCTTGTCATTGTAAAAAGTATTTTAACGCGCACGATATAAAGATCTAAATTAAATAGCAATTATTTTTTGTTGTACTCGGAGTGTGTCGGAGTTGCGCTATATTATTGAGCAATGCCAATAAAGCAACAAAATAATTATTTGTAAACAGTTTTAAAGCCGACATACTGGCCATCATTTGGAGACACTTGTTCCAAATTTGAATTCACAGCTATAAAACAATGGGTCGATTTATGAGTTCGTAAGTGTATGCTGTTGCATTGTCCTCAACTATATACAACTAATTTAAAATAGTTAAATTATACCTTAACCATGTACTGCCAAAAGCCAACATTTTAAAATTATATTCCTAAAGAACAAATCAGTAGTGTTCAATTAAATAGACTGGCCTTCTAATACTATGACTGTACCTCGATGAAGAGACAAACTAAATAAATTAATGAAGTAAATTAATTCACTTTGTTTTATTTTATTGTTGAACCAGCAGTGTGTCTTATTTCTCGAAGTTAGATGGCTAAATGCCTGCTGCGCCAAGCATATAATATACAGGGTGTTTAGCAGAACGTTGAACATAAGAAAATGGTGGATAGGTGGGGTCATCTGCTATTTACTCAGCCCTAATTTATTTGGCCCTGGCCCCCTGGATATTAAACTTTTTTTTTGTTTTCTCCTAGTTTCACCACTTTCTTAACTTAAAAGTGTATTATTTTTAAATAAAAATTAAACACCCTGTTTATGAATTTCACATTAACTCGTAATATTTAAATATTTAATCATAAATTACTGAGTGTTTAATACTTTCCTAGCACTTTCGTGAACAATTAAACATAATAAAGTATCTCAATTGCTCATAAGCTGTTTTAGTTTGACAGGCCATGTTTGACATGACGTAGTTTGAACGCTCTGCAGTTTGCTTGTTCGTTGTGCTTTTTTATTTTGGATTTCTCGCTTGTTTAGTGTACTTATTGTGTGTGCTCGTTTACCTACTGACCTATTGCTGCTTGAAATGGACTTGCAATCAATTCATCCTGCGATGCATAAAGTGCGGTGTAGCCACGCAAAGACTGCGGCGGCAAATTACCTCTTCATTGCTTGCTGTTCTTCTAACTATCTTAACACGATGGTAAACAATCGACGTAAGTCATCTATCTACAGGTAAAATCATTCTACAACTAATAAACAAATGTGTAATAAAATGTGATGTCAAGTGTTTTAAAAAAATGTGACCTCAAGTTTTATTAACGTGTTTTTCAAAGTACCCTACATTATGAACTCAATAGCAATGCATCAGAAACACTAATTTCGTCTTGTAATTGTCACGACTACAACAGACTGGTTGCCTTAGATGTCATTATATTCAAAAGTGTTGTTATTATAGTTAAATCATGTGGGTACTACGGTAGAATTAAGTTTTTGTTATTTGGATCAGTTAATATTAATCCTTATCTTTTTAAAATCTAATAAGTAAGTGAAAAGTAAACTAATTTCTAATAACTAATTTATTTCAACTTATTTAATACTTAAATACGCCCAGGCGTGAGTGATTTTTGCGCGGATGCTAGAAAGCCCGTGTTATCACGTTTTTGTGTAATTACCCCGCTTTTTACATATTTATTCAAGTACTACCGAGCACAATCGGTATGGTTCGCTAGTTAAAAAAATCCCTAAAACAAGATAAATTGTAGCAGTCGGGACCCATTCTAGAAATGGGGGATTAGTGAATTGAGGGCACATACCTATATTACATTGCAGATGGTCCCGTATGGGTCCCGACTGCTACAATTTATCTTGTTTTAGGGATTTTTAAAGAATAGCAGTCGGGTTTTTTAGTTTTTTAAATTACCGTTTTTTATTTTTTTAGTGTTTTAAAAAAGAAATTAATATACTTACCCAGTATCACTCTTACAGTAAATACGAATCTACCGACACCTCTCAAGCTAAAATCCATCAAACCGTTTAGCCTGCAGAGCGAGCCAAACATTTGAATTTGGCGCCAAAAATCCGCCATTTTTTTTTTTTATATACCCAGTGTCACTCTCACAGTAAATACGAATCTAACGACACCTCTCAAGCTAAAATCCATCGAGCCGTTCAGCCTGCAGAGCGTGCCAAACAATTATACATACAAACATACATACATACATACATACAAACATACCCTCGAAAAACATAACATTTTTTTTACCCTCCTTCTGTCGCAGTCGGGTAAAAAAAATACAACTCAATATCTTCGCAGATACATCGTTACGCCTAGGTAAAAGTTCATAGCAATGCCATTTGTTACGATTTTTTTATACGTATTGACGTAGGAATTTCACGATTTTATTTTCAGGATTGTAAAGATATGAAAAGTTCCTTGAACTTTCTTTATATGAAATACTAATATTTAATTATTCAGCATTATATTTTGTTAGGTACCATGTTTATTCATTGCTGGGGCAATAGTTCATACTTCTATTTGGCCATCTCCTAAGTCGCCTTAAGTCTTGTGCTATCTCTTTCTTTTTGAAGTGTATTGTAGCGACAGAGATAAATTTAAGAAGATGGAGTGTTAGTGTGATGGAGTGTGTGTGCCATATTGGTCGGGCTATTATTATCTTTGAAGACTATGTCAGCTTTGCTTACCCTTTCATGAAAAGTAGGTATAATAACCGTATCTTGTAGGTCATACGTGTGTCAGCGCGCAAGCAACCATATTGATCTAAACGTAGGTAATATCCAACAAATAATTTGTCAAGCAAGTGAACCGGTAAGTAATCAACGTTGCGCCTGATTCACGTCTGCCATAGATAATATTGGGGACATGTAACATAAACTACATGATATTCTAGTTCGTTTTTATAGTATACTAACGATTGCCCGCGACGATGCGTGAATTTTCTTACGTATCCCAATTGTTCTTATATTAAGTTATACCTTAGCTATCCATAGGTGTTTTTTTTTTTTTAAATCGGCTATGTAGCCAGATTTTGTGTGTATCTTATACAAAAAAAAAAGCTTTTCTCTTTATAATATACTCCGTATTTTTATTATTATTTCCATTTATTTATTTATAATACACTAGCTTCTGCCCGCGACTTCGTCCGCGTCACAGTTGATGTGTTATCCTACGGGTACCGTACATTTTCCCGGGATAAAAAGTAGCCTATGTGTTATTCCAGACTATAATCTATCTTTGTGCCAAATTTCATCCAGATCCATTCAGCCGTTTAAGCGTGAAAGAGTAACAAACATTCATACATCCATACATCCATACATCCATACTTACAAACTTTCGCCTTTATAATAGTAGTAGGATATTATTTACATTTTTAAATATTAATATAAAAAAAATAATAAAAACATTTAAAAATATAAAAAACTAGCTTCTGCCCGCGACTTCGTCCGCGTCACAGTTGATGTGTTATCCTACGGGTACCGTACATTTTCCCGGGATAAAAAGTAGCCTATGTGTTATTCCAGACTATAATCTATCTTTGTGCCAAATTTCATCCAGATCCATTCAGCCGTTTAAGCGTGAAAGAGTAACAAACATCCATCCATACATACAAACTTTCGCCTTTATAATAGTAGTAGGATAGGATAGTAGCCCACCGGCATCGGGAACAGGGTTCAAGCCACCGGTGGTCAGGGCTCCTGAGAAAGGAATCTCCTAACAAGACGCGCCGTGTCTAGGAGTACCGCTTTCTGAATCAAACCCTTGATCCAACCGCCCAACGAGAGCCTCCTTAGTGTCCTTAGGTGTTGGTCGAGGCTCTTGGCTGTTATGCCATTGGCAGTCACGACTATCGGCACAACGATTGCCGTATTCACATCCCACATGTCGACAACCTCGCGAGCCAGATCAAGATACTTCATTTGTTTATCTTTCTCAGCTTTCACGAGGTTCTCGTCATGCGGGACAGTAATATCAACGATCATTGCGCGACGCTCTAATCGATCTACCACCACTATGTCAGGCTTATTGGCAACAATAAGCCTGACATAGTTATGACATGTTTATGACATGTTTATTATTATTATATTTGAACGAGCTTCGAGTATTTTATACTAGTTCTAAGGGTTCTTGTACCGAAATGCTCAAACCATGCCGTATTGCTTTCATTCTTTGTTCCCTTCGTCTGTCTGACCTCATTGGGCTGTATCTTTTGAGCAGTATAGGCAGACACTTGTTTTTGGTCTGTATTACTATGGATGCTAAAGAAATAACACATGAATAAATTAAAGTAAAACTTAAACGGGTCCATACCATAAACTAGGAACGTGTTTTTTTCGGTGTTTTCTTGCTCGATCTTAATATTGTACGCGATGGTAAGGGAACGAAAGAATCCGACTGACATTCAGCCAGTTTTTTTTTTATCTCAATATTAAATTAATTTAAAGTTTTAATATAATAAAGTTAGCATTATGGGTTCAATAAAGCATCGTATATGGCATTATGGTGACATCTCGGTAATTGACCAGTAAGATGCCCATAATGCATGCAGTTTATTTTGTTGCTCTTCGTAAGTACCTACTGCCAGCGCAGTCGCAATGCTATTTATTTAACATAGCAGCTGGCCAAAATAGGCAAAAGAGAAAATTAAAGAAGATTAAACCCTTAATTCAGGGTTTTTGTAGAAGGTCTAAAAATATCTAGGCATCAGAATTATAAGAAATTTATTTTAAGAACAGTTTTTACATACATATCATCACGCCTGTATTCCCTGAAGAGTTAGGCAGAGGTGTACCAATGTACACCCACAGTTCGTTGTAGTACGGGGCGATCCTATTGCCATTAACCGGGCACAAATCCTAACTCTGAGCTGCTACTGAGAATTTCATTGCAACACCTTATAACACCTTTTGCTCGACCTGGGAAACGAAATCAAGAGGTCTAGCGTAGCAAAAAGGATTATTAGGTTTTTCTATGAAATTTTCAGTAGCAGCCTGGTTAATGGCACATGGGACCACAGATGGGGTTATTAACTGTGAGTGTACATTGGCACACCTCTACCTAACCATTCTGGATATACAGTCGTAATGGTATTATTTATTAAATTTGTGCCGTAGGGTGTGACGACATACCTAATAGCATACTCAAAAAGCTTAAATACCTCATTGCCCCTCCTTTGACACACATTTTTCAGCTATGTTTAACAAAAGGAATATTTCCTAAATTGCTTAAAAAAGCCCTTGTTACCCCTGTGTTTAAAGCTGGAGACAAAAGTTGCGTAAATAACTACAGGCCAATTTCAGTTCTAACAGGCCTCTCAAAGATATTAGAAAAAATTATAAACTCTAGATTAATAAAATATCTTGAAAGTAATAAATTACTTTCTGATCATCAATTTGGTTTTAGGCCTAAAAGATCGACAAGCCAAGCTGTTCACCATCTGACTAATTTTATAAGCACTAACCTAGATAACGGCATGCACACAATAGGGATATTTTTAGACCTAGCCAAGGCTTTTGATACAATTTCTTGTACCTTGCTTTTATCCAAGCTGGAGATGATGGGAATACGGGGTGTACAATTGCAACTGTTATCTGATTACCTCAGCGACCGCCATCAGTGTGTAAAAATAGGTCAGTGCATCAGTTCTGAACTTAAAAATACCTGTTACGGAATCCCACAAGGCAGTATTTTGGGTCCTACCTTGTTCTTAATATATATAAATGACCTATGCAATTTGACACTTCAAAATGGTGTCATTATGTCATATGCGGATGATACAGCTCTACTATTCGCAGCTAAATCAACAGTCGATGTCTATGATGTTGCACAGAAAGGTTTTAATACTGTGTCTAATTGGCTTCATAAAAATCTCTTAACACTAAATATAGACAAAACAAAATACCTATTATTTACAATGAGAAACACTTATCCAACTCTTACTAATCTAAGCATTCAAGCGCATAACAATTGTAATTCACATTATGCTGACATTGCATGCACTTGTCCCACTTTAGCGAAAACAGAACATATCAAATATCTAGGTATTACGATTGACTCAAATCTGAACTTCCGCAAACACATCGATTTATTATGCAACAGAGTGCGTAAACTAATCTACATTTTCAAAAACTTACGTCACATTGCCCATTTTCGATTAATTAGACAGGTTTATTTGGCTTTGTGTCAATCTATTATTACCTACTGCATAACATCCTGGGGTGGTGTCGCTAAATCAATTTTGCTGCCCCTAGAACGCGCCCAACGAGCAGTTTTAAAGGTTGCTACTTTTCGCCCATTCAGATTTCCTACACATCAGCTTTATATAGCATGCAATGTGCTAACAGTACGTCAATTGTTTGTTTTGAACGTAATCTTATTACAACACACTGAACTTTATTTTAACCCAGTACCCTCAGATAGGAGGAGAAAAGATTTGGTTTGTGCTAACCTTCGGACGAAACATGCTTTTGCTAATCGTTTTTACTTATTTTTGGGACCCTACTTATATAACCAGTTTAACAGAGTACTAAAGATTTATAGTTTAAGTTATAATAGGTGTAATCTACTAGTTCAGGAATACCTGGCAAAACACAATTATGCAGACACGGAAAAATTACTAGAAATTGTGAAATAAAGTCTGTATGTACACACTCTAATAAAAGTCTCACTGTTTACCTAATCTACTCTATCTACTTTAACATTATTCGTTAATTTATTGTAACATAATATATATCTTACATTCGATAATATAACATAATAATTAATAATATAGAAGTCTTAATATTATATACCTAAATAGTTACTTGTTAAGTCATTGAAAATAATATGTCTTCTCTATAAGTTAGCTACTAACAAAATTTACTAATGTCCTCTTTTTAAAATGTTTGAACTAAATTGATGGCCTGAAACACAGGTTTTCATAAACCTAGCTCAGGCAGGTCTACATTATAGTTAGAATTAATTTTCCTCTATGACGATTAATGTAAATCTTAGTTTTACTTATATTTTGAATAAAATTTTTATTTATTTATTTATATTTACCTATGTTAAATAAGACAGTCTCTAGTACCCTTTGTGATATCATCATACCCACAGAGCGTCCTCGACCTTTATATTTCTATAGTCCCATAAACACTATGAGGACTCCATAATGCAAAGTGAGACAGTATCAATTACACCGTGCGCATACGAATGCCATCGTAATGCGCGTGCGTCAACTGCGCTTACAACGAATAATGTTCGTTTTGCGCTATTTTTGCGCATTTTTATGTAGTGCGTCTAAAAATAGGAGTTTTGGAATTGTAGGTGTGGTGTTAATAGTGTGCTTTATATTTTAAATAGCTTTAAATGACGGCCCCGTTGGTCTCGTGGTCACAAGTGCGACTGCTGTGCAAGGGGTCCCGGGTTCGATTCCCAGGTCGAGCAAAAAGTGTTATTGGGTTTTTCTATGAAATTCTCAGCAGCAGCTCGGAGTTTGGATTTCTGCCCGGTTAATGGCAATAGGCTCGCCCCCTATTACATGGGACCTAAATATATCGGCGAACTGTGGGTGTGCATTGGTACACCTCTGCCTAACCCTTCGGGGAATACAGGCGTGATGGTATATTTATATTTTATTTATTTTAAATGACGGTTATCACGCATGCGAAGTCGCAGAATAATGAGTAGCTTATTTCCTTTCTTAGGGTTGAAACTTACCCCAGGCCAAATATCTTTAAAATCGGTTCAGTGGTTTAATCATGAAATCGTAATAGACAAATAGAAAGACGCAAAGAAACCAAGCAACCCAAGAGAAAATCTAAAGAGAATAGGATTTAAAGAGTTGACTATTCGAAACCGCGATCAAATTTTGAAATTATAACAGGGCAAGAGTTTATTGTCAATTCTGTGACTGCCCACCACATGCGTTTCCTTTATGAACTATGCTATGGTTGGCTACTATTGTCTAATTACCGGATACAGCTGAATATATAGGTGAATAATATTTTACATGAAGCGACTGTCTATTTTATCTCCACAACCTGTTCATTCTTCATACTTAAAATATTACCTATAGCCTAAGGAAAAGTCTAAATAATTCGGTTTTTTAAGATGGAAACTTTATAAAAATGACAAACGCTTTCAAAAACTAGTTAAGTGGAAATAGGCCGCAGCTGTTATGATTTAATTAGCTAAAAACTTTGACCGAATTCAATATTATTGTTTTTTCAACAACAAAATTTTGATCCATAATGGCTTTTCAACAGCCGTTGAAACAAACGAAAAGAGGTATCGGAAAGATGGTTTTACCGCAAAAATATTATAAGTTATGCTGACTGAATGATCGCTAAGTAAACACATATTATGCCAATACGCAGAAAACCGAGAATAAGTTAATATTCCAGTAAGTGTTCGACCGCAGACCTGCATTATGGATTTATGGGTAAAACGACCGATTTATACAAATATAAAGTATCTACCTTATGCCTTGTAGGTATGAGTAGTCGGTTTCCTAATTTTATGTGACACAGATTTATTTGTTTTAGAACTGTTTAACATTGCATGATGGACTTGAACTTCAGGGGGCAATTCTAGTAAACGCACGGAACAAATATATGTATAGTCAACAGGTACTTGTTCGTCGTCTGGTTGTTTGTGTATATGAGTTTATATGTATGTAAACACATCTACGATACAGGAGAAATTCCTAGTGTCCAAAGACAAAAAAATAACCTAAACTTTCTTGTCTTTTAAGAAACTTCACAAGAACAAAACGCATTGCATAATTCAACAGTTTATCAAAGTTCACACGCACGATTTGAATATGAATACATTTGTTATAACGCACGCCGTCTACCGGGGTAAGCAGAAATATTTAATCAAGTTCTGATCTTTGGTTAGTTGGCTGGCTCAACGCACCGGTAATAGGTACCTACTTACGTGCTTTACATGAAAGGTGGTGTTACATATTTTCTCTTTTTCCCACGACATTATTCATTATATTTATGAGAAGGTAATGTATTATAACTTACAATACAACTTTCTTTATGTCATTATTATAATGGTGTGTGGAGATTTGCGAACAATACGGTGTGTTATTTTTGTGGTCGTGGCGAATTTGTAATAGTAAGCTAGGTATAATAGGTATATATAGTATGCTATTTCCGACTTTTTTGATTGCCTTTGTTAAAAAGAAGATTATCGTTTTTTGAGACTGGGCTTCCAAGTGCGTTGATGTGCATATGGTTTTTAGGGTTCTGGCCCATTTAGTTTGTCCGTCAATTTGTCACAGAGCTGAATCGTCAGAACTGTAATAGACACTTGAACAGTGTGTGGCCGCTATAACAATAATAAAAATCATCATCATCTGCCTAGCCTTTTCCCAACTATGTTGGGGTCGGCTTCCAGTCGAACCGGATGCAGCTGAATATCAGTATTTTACATGGAGCGACTGCCTATCAGACCTCCACAACCCAGTAATGGGTAATACGATACTCTTGGTAAGACTGGTTGTCAGACTTTCTGGCTTCTGACTAACAGTAACGACTGTCAAAGATCTACAAATGACAGCCGGGACGTGCTTTCTGAGGCACGGAGGAAACTCGCTATGGTAAATGGTCACCCATCCACAGACCAACCTCGGCAAGCGTGGCTTAACCCGGAAGATAGGTCTATGCGGCAGTAATAATTTAGCCACGAGCTCCTCCAATAAAAATAATGAAAATAAAGTTAAAAATTACACACAGTATTAGTACATTTCTGTATGAGACACTTTTCTACATGTCTTTTTATAAGTAGATAATGTTAATTATTGTACGGTGGGACACCCTTCGGACTCGCACTTGGCCGGTTATGTTAAACGGGGTCAAAAACCGCGTGGAAAAATCACCGCGAACATTTTAAAGGTGCAGCGTTAATTCAGCAGTCGCTCCTGTTTTCTTGTTAAAATAAAAACGCCAAGTTATGGATAGCTGCAGGAGTTAGTCACGCGATCTTCAATTAGCTAAGTAGTTTTCGTTTGAGCTCTAAAGAACTTGCAAATCAATAAGAAGTAGCTTTGAGCAAATTATCTTCATACCATCACGGCAGTATTCCCCGAAGGCTCAGGCAGAGGTGTAGCAATGTACACCCACATAATCCCATGTTATAGAGGGCGAGCCTAGTGCCTGAGAATTTTATAGAAAAATTCAATAACACTTTTGCTTGGCCTGGGAAGAAAGACCTCTAGCGTAGCAGTCACGCTTAGGACCACTCAATAGGAATGCTCTGGCCTCTTTCTCCAGTCTTGGGAGCGATCTAAGAGGTTTTCCACACACCAAAAAAAATGGTGCACCTTCGCTTTTTTATAAAGATAGGGAATAACTTTCCGTCACTCGTCATTTGATGATTTCCCATCTCTAAAAAAAAAAAACCGTCACTCGTAGTGATATTCCGTGGCTGTCAGTAACGTGACCCTTCAGTCTGGGAGGTCCGTTACGGACGGGCGCTAAACAATCCAATTAGTGCCGCGGCGCGCCTGTGTCATGCGTGTGCGCAGCTTTGTCACTGCTTTGTTAATACTACATTTGTTTGGGTCCGTGGGTTACGCTCCCAGTCGTCGAGGCACCTGTGGTCGACGCACCCGATTCGATTAATTTCATATCATTTTTTTATTGTGCTTTTTCACTTAGTACAGTAAACGAAAAAAGCGTTTCATCATAATAATATAGTATTTTTCCTTGCTAAACAAAAGTTATCTATCACATAGCAGAGAGTATACGATCGCCACTTAACCTTATCCTTACACACCTTTAGTGAAAAGTGATGATTTGCTTGCACATATAATATACTATTTTGTGTTTTTTTTTTAATAAATTTTTAAGTTTTCACAGTAGATTCCTACTACGCTAAAAAAAATCGATACATTTCACATACAGTTATTTTGAAAGCTTGATTATTTTGTTATTGAAACTGACTGTTATATTCAGGTTAAATTATCCTCATTTGTTTGGTTACACAGTTTGATTATATTTAATTATTATTGTTACAAAGATGAAAATAATATTTCACTATGTATAAACTTAGTTGCTCTACAGTAATTTTTAAGACTGTTTTTTTTAATCATTTTCTTATTGTATTACATGTGAGACTTATTATTTAATTAAGTTAAATGATTCTCTTCTTCTTCTTTATCGTGTGGGCAGTAAGGTCTAACGACCCCACACACCCTAGTGTCAGAGTTTCTAAACCGCCGCAAGGGCCTCTGACAAGGTTACCGATGTCAGTGATGTCCAAGATAAACTTAGAAAGTACATATGAATTAGAAAAAGTCACATTGGTACTTGCCCGTGCCCGGTTGCGAACCCACAACCTCGTGCATGAGAGGCGGGCGCCTTAACCACTGGGCCATCACGACATTTAAAAACACATTAAACGATTCTCTTGATTATAGGTGATGAAAACTGTGATAGGTATATAGTAAACAATTTTTTTTACTAGTGTTCTTATTGAGTTATATACATTAGGCGGTCAAACTCACTCTGCTCAAACTTGGCGACGCTTGTATCATGGTGACCAGTGTTGTGATAAATATAATAATAATTGTATTATGTTTACTAAATTATAAGGTAACTATTACCTACAACAAAGAATGAAAAATTACTGAGTCTTAAATTTTTCAAAACATACTACCAATATAAAAGCATTTGTTTGTTTTAAATATATAATTATGATTTTTATATTAAACATTATACCAACAATATACATTTAATATTTTTGTAAAACAGTTTTGTGCCTGACGTTACATTTGATCAAAAATTGACTTGAATTAAATAAATCGAATCGGGTGCGTCCACCACAGGTGCCTCGACGACTGGGAGCGTAACCCACGGACCCATTTGTTTGGTGTTATGGACTTGTGAAAAGATTGGGTGGAATATAATTTGTATGAAGCTTTTAGTTTTGGTATTGTTTTTTTTTTTCAAAATCAAACTCAAATCATTTATTTCAATTAGACCATTGAAGGGAAAATATAATAATATTGAATCTGGTTGCCTAAGTTTAAGGTTTAGATTTTAGGGTAGTTTAAGGATTTTTGGTCTAGCATCCTTTAGTAGCAGTTTTTTTGTAGATGCTGTTACTATAAACTTTGTGGGATTCGTCTATGCAAATATTGTAGAGCTGAAGAGTTTGTCCGTTTGAACGCGCTAATCTCAAAAACTAATAGATCGATTTGAAAAAAATACGGTATAGCATAGCCAGTTTACCGAGGAAGGTTATAATGTATATAAAATCATGCTACGACACATGGGAGCGAAGTACTAGCGGGTGAAGTCAGGGGGTGTAACCAGTACCTACTACATAAAGTGTTCTATTTTAATTTGGATAAGTTTGTAGTTAAAACGAGCACTCAATTATTCATCACGGTGGCTACCGTTTCCTTGAGTCGCAGACTTATAGCTGTCCGCTAAGCATATTAAGTAGGAGGTATACTCTACAAAATATTCCAAAAAAAAAAAAAACAGAAAACGGGGTTTTTTAAAACAGCCTTTTACACCATGATTCATCGTATACCTCAAACTGTAGGTTTATCTGCAGTTATAAAAGAAAACTAGAATAAATATCCAGATATGCAACATACGTTTTTGGAAACCGCACCAAAGTCTTGTAGCATCTGCATAAGCAATCTGACAAACTGATCGAATCCTTGACTATCTAAAAGTGCCTGTAATTTAATTGAAAAATTACTAGTAGTAGAGCTCTTTGTGAAGGAGCTCGTCCGGAGAAGTACTACCATCGTACCTATTTCATATTTCATATTTATTTATTTGCATACCATAATGTGTAAAAAGGTGTTACATAAGGCTTAAAGCTAATAGAACAGTTATGGACCCTGTTAGGGCACAGCAACATTTAAGTTAAAATTAAACTTTGAGAAACACAAATTAAAAATAAAATTTAAAAACATAAAAAAAAAATAACACTTCTTATTTCTGCCACAAAGCAGCATTGCTATGTTCCGGTGTGAATGCTATAGGTGCCGGTGTAATTACAGGCACATGAGCTATTTTAACTTTGTTTCTTTGATGGGAACGCATCTGCAAAGCTTCTGGTGATGGTGATGTTTTGAATCGATTCTCTGTGACTATTTATTGCGTCGGCGCTTTTCTGATGGTCGCCACTGTTTATTCTGTCAGTCAGGAGATGCAGTAGTTAGGAACAGTGTGGAAGGCTTGTTCCATAAAACAAAAAAAGAGCAGCGGTGCCAACCTGACATTAGGTGGGGCATTGCCTTATTCATCATCATCATATCAGCTGCAGGACATCCACTGCTGAACATAGGCCTCCCCCATAGATTTCCAAAAGGACCTGTTGGGACGGCCTGCAACCAGCGTCTTTCTGCGGTTTTTTAAATAAACCTTTCAGTAATGATTCATATTTAACCTCAAATTGGAGGTTTGTCCTCAGTTTTACTAAACAGCATGAAGATCCAGATACGCAACCGCAAGCGCAGTTATACGGTAAACCGTCCCAGAATCGGAATGACTCGAAATAAATCGGTTGTCACGAACATTACCGATTAGAATTTCACTCACACACACACACACACGCGGATAGTTCTCATCATACAAGTGAGTCATCGTGTGAATGGTAACTTTTCCTCAAAACGCGACGTGGAGTAATTCGCCATAGTCGTCTTAGGAGCGTCTGTGGGGCAAGGTGGAAGGGAATGGGGTTTGTGGCTGGGAATCTGGTTTGATATGACATATGTGTAGTGGTGGAATGATTGATGATGCATGGCTGTGTGAAAGAGCTGCATATTTAGATTTGAGTGAGATGAAACATATTTAAATAATATATAAGGATAAAAAAATTAACTTTACAAATTTCGTGTAGGCACTTGCTCAGTATCGAAGAACTTCGTAAAGTTGATTTTTTAACACCCTTTATAGAAGATAGATTGACGTGTTGCGCCGATCCCAAGTAACATGGGATAAGGGCAGGAAGATGATGACGATAGAAGATAGATAGAAAGAAGATTTGAAAATTGTCGGAGAGAAAGGCTGAAAGATGCACACAGATAGGTAAATTGAAAACTCCATATTTTGAATAGTACAGATTTTAATATGTTACCGGCATTAACAAATGCACCTTATGGTCAGTTAGTTTCGGCTTAATTTAACCCCTATCTCCACATGCACAAGACTCAGATTGAGACTCGCACAGACCATAGAAGCATCAGGGAAGCACAGCATATAATAGGGCAGACTCAGCCGTAGGCGAAACAAAATTGTCATTGATAATGATGGTGAAATATATTTCAAAAGTCATCAGTTTGTACCGAAGAACGAGGTATGTATTGCAACTGTTGACAGCTGTCATTACTTACATAAGTCCATCACTTGCACCTCATTATGCGCTGCGCATGGTTGTAATGCGGCTCGCACTCGGGCGCTACCACGAAACTAAGTTAAACATCGCTTCCGTACCACTGTTACCAAGATCTTGGCATTGTTTACTATTTGTTTGTTTTTCTTTATCAACTAATGTCTATTGATTGACATAACTTACAAGTGTATGTATGTATGTAATGCATTCTTCAGACCGATTTCGGCCACGGCGGCTTATCTTAATGTAGACTAGCCAAGTACGCAACAAATATTATAGTGCACAAGTATGTGCGCAACAGGTGCATTCACTCTTCCTCATCTGCCATAGTTCGATGGGATGGCAATCCGACACAATAAGGAGAGATATCAGGCGTAGGACCAAAGGCTTTACGTGCTTTCCGAGACACGGGTTTGTCACACCACCAACTTCCAATAACCGGGCTGCTACTGAAAAAATTGTAAATTAATAGTTTAGGCAAGCTGCAATTTTCCGAAGATGATTTAACAATGATTTCCCTTTCTTTCATTGAGAAAGTCAATTTAAGTAAAGGTATTTCGTCAGTATTCCTTCTTCTTCTTATTCCTTCTTTATAATACTATTTTCTGTCCGAAATTTCATCCATGTGGAAGTCAAGTATACCTGCCAAAAAACATTCATATACTAGGCTTGCTATCATAAAAATATTTTTTATAATCGAAGCTGGCAGTACTTCCAAAAATTGACACTTACAAACAAACAGACAACTTTACCACTTTATAATGTTAGTAAACATTGAGCTAGATCCACATATACGGCTAGTTTCACATCATTAGCGATGTCGGCTTGTGAGTGGGTAATTTCAGTGAACTGAAGCGGAGGGCACACGAGCGAGTGAGCTAATGCGCTGACCCCGATATAGATGCTATTGGGCTACATCGGTGGCCCTGATCACACTTGTAGCTTGATCATGGGTCTACACATCTTTACAACATAACATACCTTCACGCCTGTATTCCCCGAAGAGTTAGGCAGAGGTGTACCAATATACACCCACAGTTCACCGGTTTAGGTCCCATGTAATAGGGGCGAGCCTATTGTTATTAACCGGGCACAAAATCTTAGCACCGAGCTGCTACAGAGAATTGCATAGACAAACCCAAGAACATTTTGCTCGATCTGGGAATCGAACCCAAGACCTCTAGCATAGCAGTCGCGCTTAGTACCACTAGGCCAGAGGTTCCCAAACTTATTTTGCCTACTGCCCACTTTGAGAATAAGTTATTTTTTAGCGCCCCCTTTTTTACGTACACGGTTAGAAATTTGTCATGACGGGGGGGGGGGGGTGCTCTCTACTAAAACGACGCCTTCTGCGTACATTTTTTTTATAATGGCATGCATTTTTATGTTGAATTTTTTAAAGACTTGGCGCCCCTATGTACTTTCCACGCTCTGTATTAAGTTATTATGGGCAGATATATTAACTACGCGGAGAAAAATATCGAGTTTGAGCAATCTCTTCATTAATTTTAGTTAATGTTCACAAGTTGGTTAGTCGAGGGTCGAGAGCACAGTCTGTGTCTAAGAGCTCAGTCGGTGTCCTCCTAGCTACATGAAATTACAAATTGCCCCCCAACCTCTACACAACGCCCCCATTTTTTCTCTGGGTCTCTTACCGCCCCCCTTTAGGCCTGCAGCGCCCACAAGGGGGCGTTATCGCCCACTTTGGGAAACGCTGCACTAGGCTAACGAGGCAGTTATATGCATTTATGAATATGAATTACACGGTACTTACACGAATCAACCAACAATTTTTCTGTCTGTTTGTATGTTTCAACTAATCTCCGAAACTGCTAGATCGATTTTGATGAGACTTACTGGCAGATAGCTGATATTATAGGCTATTATAGTAACTAAGGCTATAATAGATTTCATTTAAAAAAAAGAATCAAGATAAATTCAGGGCGCAAAGGCTATTTTTGCAATCTCGCCCTCCGCTCCGCTCATTTTCCCGATCCGCTTTCTGTGTGACGAGGATTCATATGTCGTTTTTATGGGTCAGTGGTCAAGCAGCTCTTTTGTTTTGTTTAATTATTACGATTGCAGATTCAGTGAAGGGGATTTGCAATGAGCGTTTAAATTGTCTGACGTTAAAAAAATAATGTACTTAAGCAATGTTTGTGCGGCAAGCATAGTTTAATTTTATAAGCAGGTAGGTAATATGTAGTAATAGAGATAATACTAGCCTATTATATTAGTTTTGTCCACTTATTCTCAGCAGCAGCTCGGAGTTTGGATTTGTGCCCGGTTAATGGCAATAGGCTCGCCCCCTATTACATGGGACCTAAATATACCGGCGAACTGTGGGTGGACATTGGTACACCTCTGCCTAACCCTTCGGGGAATACAGGCGTGATGGTATATATTTTTTGTCCCACTACTTTGCCAGGGTAAAGACAGACTATAATTGCTATTCCTGATGGAAAAACTCAATGTCACTTTGTCCGATCTGTTAATTTAACCCAGGACCCCATGCATTGGCGTCTGGATCACATAGGTACATTTTAGACACATTATATCATCATTCATTGCCTCGGCGCTCTTCTAGGGGTCATCATTGTTGATTCCGGCTTTCAGGAGTTGCAGTGGTTGATAATAGTTTGGCGGTTTTGGTTTGTCCCAAAAGAGACATTAAGTCATATTCAAAAGGGTGCCATTTAAATCTATATTTAGCAGCCCTATATATACAATAAATCAAACGCTCTGATATCCCACCTCTGCTCTCCTTGCCATTCATCACCTGATGACAGCCACAAACTGGTGACCTGTCAGTTTTTGTGATCGTTCATCATCACAGAACGCCCCGGGATGCAAAGATGGTGTTTCCGGGAGTTTTTGCAAGAATTTGTGAGATTTCTGAAATTTCTTAGGCGTGTATTCAATTAGTACCATTTATGTGAGTCGTGAAACAGGCTGGTATGTGGGAATGTAATATTATAACTGCGTCGTTAGCCTAGTGGGCCTGAGCAAGATTGCTATGCTAGAGGTCTTGGGTTTGATTCGAAGGTAAAGCAAAAGTGCCATTGGGTTTTTCTATGAAATTCTAAGTAGCAAATCGGAGTCAGGATTTGTGCCCAGTTAATAGCAATTAGGCTAGTAATAGGCTCGGCCTCTATTAAATGGGACCTAAAAAACAAACCAGAGGACTGTAGGTGTACTAAGGTATACCTCTGCCTAACCCTTCGGGGAATACAGGCGTGATGATATGTTATTATAATTATGTAACACTATAATGTTGAAGAGTAGTCTGTTCGAACGCACTAATCTCGAAACTACAGGTTTGATACTGAAAATTCTTTCGATAATATAGGAAGATGCGTTATTTTTGGGTAGTAGCTTTTTGCTATATTTTATTGATAATTAAAGACCAGTTTTTTAAAAGCTGGTTAAAAGTCGAAATGTTTGCTAGAAGACATTGAACACTGAATATACCTGCTGTGGTAATTTGTAAGCACACAAAACACAAAGCTGATTTAATTTATTGCTAAATCAAATTAATTCCTTGATAGAAATTTTAATCAGATTTAAATAATCATAAATATATAGCACCTCATCTAGAATCCTAAGGAAAGCAATCAGTTAAATATGATAATGAAATAAGTATTGGTTCTAGCAGTGATGACATGTCTGTGTAATATTGAATATTGGCAAATAATTGTCGTTGAGTGAATTGTGTTATAAAGTTACGTGAAGTGATGACACGATTGGTGCAGTGTTGCTCGTCTGGGTAAGTACTACCACCATACCTATTTTTGAAGGGTTTGGGTGTCTGTGAAATTACATGGATGGCAACGCATTTGTAAGGCCTCTGGTATTGTCTGGTATTGTGGTACCGTCCCATGGGACTATGAGAGTTAGGGAAGAGGGAGTGCACCTATGTTTGCGCACACACTATAAATATCTCCTGCGTTTTTGACTAGTCTGTATCAAGATTAGTCGCCGTGGCTGGAATCGGTCTGGAGAGAGAATACCAGAGGCAAAGTTGAAATGTCTCAAGTTAAATAAAACAAGACACCCCAACAGCATTTTAAAATCCATAAAAATCATACAAAAAATACGGAAATCTTTATCGGAAATGGCACATTACACCCTTATGACGATCGTCCAGTTATAGAAGACCTCACTACTCAACACAATTTAGGAACAAACACTGAGAGGTATGGGTCTACTGAGTTTGGTGGTCTATAAGTAGCGATGTTAAAATACAGGGGTGGGTAAATTGTCGCGTGGTGTTGGATGACGGATGTCTTTACAAGCTAGACGACTTGTCAGTGAGGATTGACGGCATAAGGAGCTCAAACTTTGTACTGAGGATCATACATGGACCTTTAAATTTTACTACTATTATAAATGAAAATGTTTGTATGGATGGATGTTTATTACTCAATCACGCTAGAGGAGCTGAAAGGATCTGGATGTTTAGCATAGATATACATTATAATCTAGGCTACTTTTCATCCTGGAAAAATATACGGCCTCTTGGTATGACCCATTAACTTTAACGCAGTGGAAGTCGCGGGCGACGATTTGAGTACAATTTCTTAAAAAAATTGGGAAAAATTTCGACGTGTGTTGGTTTGTTTAGAATCCATTTACAATTTTCGCCGTTGGTCGATTAGCGCATAATAATATGTTCATTTCTAGAAAAATATTTAAATTTTATTTATCACGTATTTATTTTTAATCTCCCGTTACAACAATCAACGGATTAAATATCTACATTTTAGTTTATCGATTAGCTTAATTTATTAATGATGAATTTGAATGAGATTAGCATTTGATTTGAATTTAAACAAGATATTTCATTAGGCTTAAGTATATAGCTAGGGCTGTCATGACCAAAATGAAGCCGGACTAAAATTAAAAAATTTTGCCTCTTAAGGTGAAATTGAAACTTTTTCTGGCAAACCTGAGATATTTTTCATATTTATTGTTTCATTTTCTTGCTTTTCTAGCTTGAGTTGGAGTTCCATAAACACAAAAAACTACCTACTAACACTTTTTGAAAACCCCTTTCCAACGTCTTGCAAACTAAGATAAACCCGGAGAATCTCGAGCGTTTGGCAGCCCTAGATATACTCAATATTAAATAAAATAAAATATAATAAATTAAAAACAGACGAAAGCATATAAATCATTGTATTAAATACTTGGCGTAACTATTTGGAACCTAATTAATTAAGCGAACAGAAATAAATAATAATATCAGCTTATCAGGCGAAAGCAGTATGTAAGGATGGCGTTCTGTGCTCACCCCCATGGCAAAAAGGCGTGAGTTTATGTATGTATGTATCTGCCTATTACTGCCCCACGGTGCACTGCCTGGGCGTCTTCTCATACAGAGAAGGCACCAGCATTGATCACCACGCTTGCTCAAGGCGGATCACGATTTCAGGCTTATATTAATTATAAGTCTAGGATTCCTCGCGATGGACTGCCTCGTTGGTCTAGTGGTCCTAAGCGCGACTGCTACGCTAGAGGTCCTGGGTTCGATTCCCCAGGTCGAGCAAAAAATTTTATTGAGTTTGTCTATGAAATTCTCAGCAGCAGCTCGGAGTTTGGATTTGTGCCCGGTTAATGGCAATAGGCTGCTCGCCCCCTATTACATGGGACTTAAATATACCGGCGAACTGGGGGTGTACATTGGTACACCTCTGCCTAACCCTTCGGGGAATACAGGCGTGATGGTATATATATCCTCGCGAAGTTTTCCTTCATCGATGTTAGTGATGTCCATGATAAACTTAGAAAGTACGAATATGAATTGAAAAAGTCATATTGTTACTTGCCCGGTACCGAACCTGCGACCTAATGCTTAAGAGGTGGGTGTATTAATTACTGGGCCATCACGGCATAAGCGAGCAAAAATAATTTATTAAAAAAGACATCATAACGTCAAATGTCAATTAAAAATAATATAAATTTCTTGCAAATAATGAATAGGCTTCTATTTACATAATAATTGACTACGCCTGTTAGGTCTATTATTAATTATTATTTTTTGCACGTTTCAACCTTAATGAGTACTGTCACATGTTATTAACTAATAAGTAAATAATAATTAAAACGTAAATTATTACATGCTTACGATAATTTAATGATGTTCGGTTGTATAGGAATATTTATGAGGGTAAATAAAATAAAAAAATATTTATCTATGGCCTATTAAAGCTATAGTTGCTTTTCTTGATTTTTATTGGATCCTATTCCTGTATTTTATATGTGCATAGGTATCTGACAGCTGTAAAATCACCTATGTGCCTAAGATTAGTTTTAAAATTGACATGTTTCATATTACCGCGTAGTTTAACTTATTAAGAAAACTGTAAATAGACATGCCTATGACTCTTACTATGACTGCCTCGTTTGCCTAGTGGTCCGAAGCGCGACGGTTGATTGCAATAGATTCGCCCCCTATTATAATTATGGGACCTAAATATACCAGCGACCTGTGGGTGTACATTTTTATACCTCTGCCTAACACTTCGGGGAATACAGGCGTGATGGTATGTGATGTGTGTTAATATATGATTCTAGACCCTCAAACGATAGAAAATTTCAAGGTCATAAAAAATCTGCTGTCTCATACAAAAATGCAACACTTAAACGGTCAAAATGTATGGAACAGCGAAATTTTTTTTTTATGTTATACCTTTTCAAGGAACTCCTCTTACTTGCAAAATCTACCCTTAAATTAGATAAAGTTTGAGCACCACATCTTCATAACCGACAACATATCGTACGCGCGAAAGATAAGTGTATCCTCATCCTATTTTTTACGGTGAAATCAAAACTGTAGGGGTGCACCAAAAGTGCTGTGGCACAAAAAGTACCTACCTACCGTGTCAAATGTCGGTACCACGTGCCGTGACACTGAAATAACGAAAAACGTGTGTTTCATTTACGTGATGATTTTGTTATGATGTAGATACTTTGTTTTTTGAGCTTTCTTTTTGAGAAGGGGGCTTTTTTTATTTGGAAAGTAAGATTGTTTGGGCTTTTAATTGTCAGAAAGTAATATTGTGTGCGTTTCCTTACTTTGAGCATCTCTCAAACAAGCAAAATAATAACATTCATATGTTAAATAATCACATTCAATTTCTAGTTAGTCACCATAGTGACAAGCTCATGTTTTTAGACATCAACTGTTTTGTTGAAAAATTGAGATCGACTAGGGATACAGCGTATCTGCCTATTAGATTTAGACGTCAGATAGCTTGGCTATTAGCTTTTAATATAAACTCAGACATAATTAGTATGTCGAAGTCTTCTACAATTTGCACCACAATATTTAGTAATAATACTAATGTTAGGGTGGTACCCACAAATAATATTTTAAACTAGTTATTAAGACAACAGAAGGTACCAGTAACAATTTATTTAAAATTATCGATAAAAAGGTACCTCCTAGCAATCACTTGCCAAATTGTAAAAAAGGGGCTAAACAACATTCCTTAAAAATATTTCATCAAAATATTCAAGGTTTTTCTTCCAAGCAATTAGTAATTGAGCTGTTTTTAGAAAAGACAATGTTCGACATTATTTGTTTTACTGAACATTGGTTAAAAGATTATGAAATGTTAATTAATTACGATAATTATACTGTGGGCAGTTGTTTCAATCGAAAATCAATGTTGCGTGGTGGTTCACTAATCTTAATTAAAAATACTATTAAATCTAAGCCACGCAAAGACATAGTTGAACTTTCGGTTGAACATATTATTGAGCTGTCCTGTGTTGAGCTAGATAAGCATGTTATAGTGTGCGTCTACAGACCCCCAAATTACCAAAATTACTCTATTTTTGAAACTGTAATGGAAGATGCTTTGTCTAAACTTACAACTGGTAATAAATCAGTAATAATCTGTGGTGATTTTAATATCAATATTCTAGAAAATAATTCAATTAGCAGTAGATTAATAAGTCTTTTTAAATCTTTCAACCTATCAAATGTTTTTCTAGAACCAACTCGAATAACTTCGACTACTGCTACATGTATTGATAATGTTTTTTGCTGCTGCACCTACTTAGATAAAGCTATAGTAAATTATCTTCCGTCTGATCACAGCGGACAAACCGTTTCTTTTGAGTACAAAACATCATTACAAAAAGTGCAGATACAATCAAGACCAATAACATCTGGTAATCTAAATAAATTTAATAGCACTCTAATTAGTAAGTTATGTGTTCAGGGCCTTAGTATTAATAATGGTGATTCTTTATATGAAGATTTTTTTTCAATTGTTCAATCGGAATTTAACAATATTTTTAAGAAAACTACTAAAACAATTTGCCCTAAATTTTTATTTAGTGATTGGGCGACTAAAGGTATCCGGAAAAGTAGGGAAAGACTGTTTGAGCTGTATGGCCTTAAGCCTTATGTAAACACGGAAACTTTTAATAAGTATGTTGCTAATTACTCAAAAATTTTTAAAAATACGTGTATATCAGCTAAAGCCTTGTACATTAGAAACAAGGTAAAATCAGCCGATAATAAAATAAAAACGGTCTGGAAAATTATCAACAGTGAAACAAATAGAAACAAAAAACATAATACTGATTATACTCTGGAGACTTCCCGAGGTCGCATAAGCAATAATATCGATGTGGCTCAGGAATTTGCAACATTCTTTACAAATATCCCAATTAAAACTACAGAAACCTTAGACTCCTCGCCTGCACTTGCTATAGATTTATTGAGAGCGAATGTTTCAGCCTGCCCTAAGGAGTTTAAATTCAATCATATTAACCCTGTGGATGTTCTAAAGGCTTTCAAACAACTTAAGATCAAGGTTACAGAGGATATGTGGGGCATGTCCACTAATGTGTGTAAATCTATTATTGAGACAGTTGCACCCTATTTAGCTTTAATATTTAACTTGTGTATAGATCAAGGGGTCTTTCCGACATTAATGAAGCACAGCAAAGTTGTACCCCTATTTAAATCCGGGGATAGCAAAGACACCAATAATTATAGACCTGTTTCGGTTTTGCCGGTTTTCAGCAAGGTGTTTGAAAAAGTGATCCTCAATCAAATGCTTAATCATTTTAACTGTAATAACATCTTACACGATCAACAGTATGGTTTCACCAGAGGACGTTGTACTACAGACGCCGGTGTGACTTTAATTAAGCACATCTTTGATGCATGGGAGGACTCACAGGATGCCATTGGTATTTTTTGCGACCTCTCAAAAGCATTTGATTGCGTAAATCACGACACGCTCCTCTTGAAGCTAGAACATTACGGCCTCGGTCAACTAGCCCTTAGCTTATTGAAATCGTATTTAAATGATAGATTTCAGCACGTTCAAATAAATGGCGTAAATTCATCAGGCTTAAAAGTAAAGATGGGGGTTCCGCAGGGTTCAATATTGGGTCCGTTCCTCTTTTTAGTATACATAAATGATTTACCTCATTTACTGAAAAACCAACCTAAAATGGTGTTATTTGCTGATGATACTTCATTGATTTTTAATGTAAACAGACGGGCACAGCACCTTGACGACGTAAATAACGCTATGCTTAAGGTTCATAATTGGTTTACGATAAATAACTTAGTATTGAATGAGAAGAAAACTAAATGCATTAGATTTGCGTTACCGAACGTTAGAAGTAGTGCATGTAACGTTATATTGAATAAGGACATATTGGAATTCGTCGACAAGACAGTTTTCTTAGGAGTTACGCTCGACTCAAAACTGCAGTGGGGTCCTCACTTAACATCTCTTGCAGGGCGGCTAAGTTCAGCTGCTTACGCTGTCAGAAAAATCCGACAATTGGCAGACGTGGATACCGCGAGACTAGTCTATTTCAGCTACTTCCATAGCATCATGTCTTACGGTATTTTGCTTTGGGGGCGGGCTGCAGATATAGATTCTATTTTTATTCTGCAAAAGAGGGCTGTCAGAGCCATCTATAATCTTTGCAGACGCGAATCTTTAAGAGAATTGTTTAAAAAAATTAATATCATGACGGTGCCTTGTCAATATATATATGAAAACATTATGTATGTTCGGAAAAATCTTCATCTTTTTAATAAAGTTGGTGATAGACATAATTATAATACTAGAAATAGAAACAAATTAGATCAACCAAGTTTTAGATTGTCAAAAGTACACACTTCTTTTATGGGGTACTGTGTAAAATTTTATAATAAAATACCACTCAATATTCTCGAACTAAATGAGAGAAAGTTTAAAACATGCATAAAACGCACACTATGTCGTCAAGCATATTATAAATTAGAAGACTATATAAATGATAAAAATGCTTGGCTTACTGCTGGTCCTGCTCCACAGACACTCGGGCTCACAAATTAATATGCATATTTTACAAAAAGGAATTATGTTTTTCTTAAGCACCTTTTTTATTGACTTTAATAACGTCTACCGTTATTATAATTCTT
This sequence comes from Caradrina clavipalpis, assembly GCA_932526535.1. NCBI lineage: Eukaryota > Metazoa > Arthropoda > Insecta > Lepidoptera > Noctuidae > Caradrina > Caradrina clavipalpis. The sequence goes on from OW052108.1 coordinate 4,450,243, forward strand.
ATTTCTTTTTTCTTACATACTACAGTTGATTCGTTGAATAGGTTCACTGATAACCTTAGCTTTGTATAATTGAACATAATTTATTTCAATATTGTAAATGTGAGTACCATGGAGCCTTAATTTATTTGTTAAGTTACTAAGTATGCGTTGGACACTAAGCATGGCAGTGGAGAGCTTTGTCATGCTCACTTTAATGTCTCGCTGATGGTGGCGCGTGCATTGGATCGTTCGGTTCCCTTCAAGATGGTCGAGCTAAATGGTGCTGATGCACGCGTCATGCTCGTGAACGGGTGCTGTCAGTTGGGATTGGTCATCTCTTAACTGCCATGGCTTACATCTTTATTATTATATTTTATTGTTTTATATTCACCTTCATTGTTTTCACATATAGAAGCAACCACAATTTTTGTAACCAAGTTTTTGTAAAAACCAAATTGAAAGAAAAGAGTGTCCATGGAGTTTCTTGCTCGTTCTTCTCCATAGAGACCTACGTTTTGGAACGAGCAACTAGCTTCAACTTTAACTGTAACTTCTTGACAATTCAAAAGTGCCTGTACATGGTCTAATTGAAATAAATGATTTGAATTTTTTTGAATTTTTTGAATCTTGGTTTAGACACGGATGTTCTGTGATCTGTTATGTTTTGCTTAGGTCTATTTACGCAAAATGAAAGATTGGAAAAGATTTTAAAATGTTATGTGGCAGCCAATCTTTCAGGAAACAATTGGTGTTACTAGATAATGTTTAATGAGTTAACAAACTTTTCGGGGAGTGAAAGTCTGCGGGTTGTTCGAAAGAGATACCGCGCCCCCGGAACGCAAAGGGCACATGAAGGAACATGGACGGGTTACGGTCAGCAAAAGTCTGACACTCCTTCCCATCTATAAAAAAAGGGGTGAAAGTACTCACAAATAAGAACAACTAAGACAATAGGGTAAACTTTGAAAATAAATCGGCTGTTCCATGTAAATCGTAAAGTAGAGCAGTTTTGTAGGAAACAGCTGATTATTTTTTCGTAATTATATGTTTTACAATCGGTCCCACACCAAAAGTTTTTCACGTAAATTCGTGAAGTACCTAGTTACTTTCACCCGGGACAAATGTTAATACCTAATTTAAATGTCGCTTATTATAAAGATAAAAGTCAAATCGTTTAACCCATTTATAGGCACTTTTCAACGGAAAAGAAATCGGTCAGTTAGTCAAAAAAATTAAGGTAGTTGCTCGTTCTAAAACGTACAAACTCCACAGACAGTCTATTCAATTAAGATTTTACAAATGTGCTCCAGGAAAAGAAAAGAAGTCATGAGCAAAACTTTTCTTTGATTATATTGTGGTTTTGATATGTTGAAGTTGATGTGGCTTCATCAATTTCATTCCAGAAGTCTTTCAAGTCGTCCTGCTGACCCAGTTTGTTTGTAACTGTTTTATACGTTGTACTTACTTGTGACTAGTGTGCATTTGGTATGCTACTGAGGCTGTATCGTAAAGTAAGTGCATGAGAACATTTATACGTAGTTAGAGTAAGGACACTATTTAATTATAGTCCATTTATTATAGCATTTAAAAATAACATCTAAAAAACGCGAGTTACTGTGGTATATTGTTGTAATGTTCGTTTGTAAATGGTTAAAATCTACATTGACATAACGTTACGTAATTTTTCTAATGTTACATATTGCATGGACTGCACGAATTAGTCAATAGGTAATCAAACTCGATTGAATGTCGTAGATGATAATAATCTCTTAACAAATTTTAATAATATGTATATTTTTTATTATATATTATATGTATATATTAATCTCTTACGTGAAACTTACTAGGTATGTGTCTAGAAGTTACTGGCTTTATTCTAATTATACAATTTTATGGACACGAATTTACTCAATGATCAAAATATGACTTGACTACTTTTGTAAATATTTTACCTAGATCAAAGCTAAGCTAACCCTAACCTATAATATTTCACTATTCACACAAGTGCCATAAAATTCATCGCTTCGGAAGTCCATTGTCCACTTCAACCGGATTGCGGGTAAAGTGCTATAACTCACGGTTATTATCCAAACTGTCCGGTAATTAATTCGAATGCCGTCATTAATTAAAGTACGCCGAACGCCAGACAATTGTATGCACCTGAAATATTGTTTTGAGTTGTACATTGAGAGAGAAAAGTTATTGTTGAAATGCAGAAGTTTTAATTTTGTATTGACATTCAAAAGTGCCTTTTAATTGTCTAATTCTTATGATAATATTTCGTTTATTTTTCGAACACAAAACTTAGTTAAATAATCATAATAATTAAATTAAAAACTATGTACAGTTAAAAAAAAAAACAAAAAGAAAGGAAGGTCATCAAAAAACTTATTTAATTCTTATTGAATTAAATGATTTGACTTTGACTTTGTGTTGAGTGAGATGTTGTAGATGGGAATCATATATAACAATAAAGAAGAAGAGGTCGGCACGGTTGGTGCAGAAGCTGTGGGATTGGCTGCTGCGCTGCGTCTAGCGGATCCGATTCCCACACCCGAACGGAACAAATGTTTGTATCAAATTCAAAGTGACAGTCAAAACATTTATTTTAACTAAACCATTTAAAGGCACTTTTGTATCGTCAAGGTGTCGGTCAGTTAGTCAGAGAGTGGAAGTTCGTTTTGCTGAAACGTAGGTAGGTTTCTCTATAGAGATGAACGAGCACGAAACTCCACGGACACTCCTTTTAATTAAGTTTTTACAAAATCCTTGACACAATATTCTTGTTACTTCTACAATGTAAAAACAATGTACGCAACGATCAATAATATAAAAAACTGCATAAATATAGTTTTGCTTAAAAGCTTTTCCCGTCAAAAAAGGGCTGAAAAAATATCCTAAAAGTCTAGCCGCTAAAAGCTTCACCTGAATATTTAATTCAATTGTGTGGGCACTTTGCACGCGACGTTACGCCGCCCATTAGCCAGACCAGACTCCGGAGCTATTGATCTGGCTAAATTTACTCTCCCGCCTGGATTATTGAGCAATTTGCGCTCGTTATGGGAAGGCTGTGAAGTCTGTGGGGGACATCATGGCGTGATGGTTATTTATGTTGGTTGTGTATTGTTTGGTACGTGTGGTGTTGGGTTTATGGCACTTGTGCTATGTACAACTAGTGTTATGGATCGTGTGAATGAATGGATGGATGTTTGTCACTCTTTTACTCTTGACAATTTAAAAGTGTCTGTAAATGGTCTAATTGAAACAAATGCTTAGACTTGACTAAAAAACTACTGAACAGATATTAAAGAAACTTTACAGTTATATGTCTTATAAATAAGAATAACATATACAGGTACTTTATAAATTAAAAAAAATACGATATTAAAATATAGGTAACGATACACAGAGCATTTCTGCTCGTTGTAACGATACGTATTATCGGAATGTTTAACGGAAAAAATCCTGGCATCTGAGAGTTTGGAAAGTACTCGGGGCTGCAGCTAGTCTGTGATATTACTAAGCTGTACTTCCACTTAGAAATTATTAAACCTCGAACCTCGCTAAACGTATTTAGAATATCACTACATCCCTGTCAAAATGTTTAAAGTGGACAGAGACAGAATGATGTTTTAACTAGGCTCAAGCGTTATATATAGGGATTGCAATCCCGCAGCTTATTCAATCCCGCGGGATTGATATGCGGGATTGACCAATCCCGCGCGGATCCCGCGGGATCCCGCGTTTTTAAATTTCTTTTATGAAATCAATTAAAACTACAGGTTTTTTTTATAGACGGTCTCCATGTGGGTCCGACAATGGTTCCCAATTAATTGCTACCGATTGACCAAACTCGTTAGTTGGATACTATGATCGCCATCTTATCTTAATAGGATGAATGTTTTTGATATTAAGCGTGACTGGTTTGTGATTTGTGTTGAGCGGTTTTTGGATGAGAAATTATGGAGGTTGAGTTTTGGGGTTAAAGGACTAGTCATCATTTTTAGATTTTTATACCCGATGAGTGCCAACGGGATCCTATTACTAAGTCTCAGGAGTCCGTTTGTCTGTCAGCCAGTGGGCTATATTTTATGAACCGTAGAGAGTAGACATTTTCACAAAAAAAAAAAACACACAGTTGCATTTTCTATTTCCGCTATAACAACAAAATAAAACCAAAATGAAAGGGGGTAATAAATCTATGTATGGTGTTTTTTTTTGTAATGTTGAACATTGAGTTGTTGTACACAACCTTCCGTGTGCAATTCTGACATGTATTGGTATTTTTCGTGTTCTAAAATGCAGAGTCGATCGCTGATCGTCGATCGAGCTGACATGAATAAGCTAGACCAATATTAGTTTAAAGCAAATTTAAAGCGGGATCCGCGGATCCGCGTTTTGACGTTGCGGGATCCAGCACTTTGATAAAGGGTGCGGGATCCCGCGGGAACGCTGGATCCCGTTTTGCGGGATTGCAATCCCTAGTTATATAATATTGCAGTCTATTTACTTTAATCTAGTTAGTACCTTCTTACTTACGAAAGGATAATTATTTCCTTATTTTTTACATTGTAACTGGCGACCTACTAGCAATATCCCACAGAATATTAAATCATAGGTACCTGCAACGAATCATTAAATAGTTTCTAAATCAAAGCAATTGGTCTAAACCTAGATCTTACCCGCCCTAATTGCAGACTAATAACACATTATTAGACAAGAGACAGTAAATTAGACTCTATGTGTCAACTTTATTGGTTATGGCAACACCAAGCTACAATGTTGCAATATTGCCAACACTGGTAACACCCATGGGACGTTGGTCCTCCATGGCCGGTCATAATAAGTGGTACTAGACAGTAATGTTACTCATTATGGTCAAAATTTGGCAGATGGTTTAGAGTGACTACATGTTGTTATAATGAGAGAGGATATCTACATGAATGCATTAGTAGGATACCGTTGGTTATTATCAACAATCCCTTAAAACATTTTCGAAATATCCATTTAATAGAGTTCGATATCAGGCACGTATCGATGTGAATTTTTAAGTTCATGACATCGGTAAAGGAAAACACCGTGATAAATCTAGGTGTAATTAATATAACATACCATCACGCTTGTATTCCCGGAAGGGTTAGGCAGAGGTGTACCAATGTACACCCACAGTTCGCCGGTATATTTAGGTCCCATGTAATAGGGGGCGAGCCTATTGCCATTAACCGAGCACAAATCCAACCTCCGAGCTGATACTAAGAATTTCATAGAAAAACCCAATAACACTTTTTGCTCGACCTGGGAATCGAACCCAGGACCTCTAGCGTAGCAGTTGTGCTTTGGACCACTAGGCCAACGAGGCAGTGTAATAAAATAATTAATATAAGTCTGAAATCGTCAGTTCGTTAAGCAAGCGTTTCGTGCCTTCTCTGTGCGAGTGAGAATAGGCCTTTGTCCTGCAGTGGGACAATAATAGAATGGTATTCATCATCATCTGCTTAGCCTTTTCCCAACTATGTTGAGGTCTGCTTCTAGTCTAACCGAATGCAGCTGAATACCAGTGTTTTAGATGGAGCGACTGCCTATCTGACCTCCACAACCCAGTAACTGGGCAACACGATACCTCTTGGTTAGATTGGTTGTCAGATTTCTTGGCTTCTGACTATCCGTATAGACTGTCAAAGATCTACGTATGACAGCCGGGACTAACAGCTTTACGTGCTTTCCGAGGCACGGGGGTGTCACACCACCAACTTCCAAACTCCGGGCTGCTACTGAGAAATTCCTAATGGAATAACCCATTAACACTTTTTTGCCCGACCTGGGAATCGAACCCGGGACCCCTTGCTTATCAGTCGCACGTTGCGACCACGAGACCAACGGGGCAGTTAATAATAGAATGGTATTATCAATATTAATTCGTACCTACGTACGTGATTACGTACAATCTTAAAACTATTTTTAAAAGTTTCTTTGTTTATCAGAAACCTGAATAAGGGTCATTGTATTAAGAACAACTTTTACAAAGGGACCAACATTGAAATCGCGAAAATAGAACCTGCTGATTTACACTATATCTACATTTTTTATATAACTTTCAAGTTTTACTGATACATTTTTGTCGTAATATGCAAATATATGGATCAGCTGTTATTTTTTCGATTTCAGGGTTCATTTCATAGTAAAAGTTGTCCGTACTTATGATAACAAAATACCTCTTTAGATGTTTCTGGTTCACAATTAACAAAAAATAAGATTGTTCATCTGGATAACGGATTGGTAATATAGTTATAGATACTAATAATAATAGCGTCAGCGTCTTGTTAGCCGAGTGGTCCTAAGCGCGACTGCTACGCTAGAGCCTAGAAGTCTTAGGATTGATTACCAGGTCGAGCAAAGTGCTATTGGGCTTTCTATAAAATTCTCAGTAGCAGCTCGGAGGTGGGATTTGTGCCCGGTTAATGGCAATAGGTTCGCCCCCTATTACGTGGGTCCTAAACAGCGGAGTGTGGATGTATACATTGGTACACCTCTGCCTAACCCTTTGGGAAATACGGGCGTGATAGCCTATAGCCGTCCACTGGTATAAGTAGGCCTCCTCCAAAGAGCGTCAACCATCCAATATGTATGTAATAATAACATAGCAGCATACACAGTAAACAATTAGAAAAATATCTATAACTATAGTATAACAATTTTGTTAATACACGTGCGCACTATTTATTTATGTAACTTATATGACAATAATGAGAGAAAGATACTTTCTACTTTTTAACGTTTCCGTCGAAAAATAGGAAGATCGTTAGTCTATCACACAAAAGAAGTGCCTATCCATCGTCATTCGTCAATTTATCTTCACCAAAATTTCGCACCCCATTGACGCGGTTAAAAATATAATTGTCGGATGTGTCTGTTGAGAGATCCGTCGAATTAGACAGGGGCTGGGAATTTGGCTGTGTAAAAAGATATTTTTATTGAAAATAGACACAGAATAAATAAATTGTAGTATGAGACGCTTTAAAATTCGGAACATTGAAAGTTATGGCTCATGGAAATGGTCTGACAATAAGGAATAATGTTTTAATAATATCAGAATATCCCGTCAAACATTATAAAAACCGGGTTCACTATCGAACCCTTGAGGCGGTTTAGAAACTCTGACACTAGTAGGGTGTTTGGGGCCGTTAGACCTTACTGCCCACACGATAAAGAAGACTATCGAACGTCCTTAAATAAGGTACCTTTTGTACCTGATTCTTGAAAAGGGCCAAAGTTAAAGTCTAATCATTTATTTCAATCAGATCATTAAAAGAATCTTTGAACGTAATTTACAAGAAAATAAAATTAAATCTAGTTGCCATTTCCAAAACATGTATAAAAACTAGCCATCATATTTCAATGTGATTTTATATCTGCAGCCTGAAATAGGGGAGACTATAGCAAGCAAGTACGCATACATATTCCTCTATCCATCCTGAAACTTTCAGACATGTTAAAATGACTTAAGTCTGGTGACTCTAGGATTTCAGTTCTCAGGACTGAGTTTCAGTTACACACATTCTCAGATATAACATTAAATTGAAATAAAATATATATATACCATCACGCCTGTATTCCCCGAAGGGTTAGGCAGAGGTGTACCAATGTAGACCCACAGTTCGCCAGTATATTTAGGTTGTTTTTTTTTTTAATAGTAGGTATAATATGAAAATACATATATTTTCAAGCACATTTTCTATGTCTCATTACAAGTCAAACAATTCACGATAAACTGTATGGAAAATATTATGTCAAGGAAAATGTAAATGACATGCGGTTTTATTTAAAAAAGCCATGCATAGTCGAATGTAAAATTCAATGCTAAAAGCCTCGATAGAGTCAACCGTCAGAACTGGGTCGGGGAGATTCAATGTTTAGTTATACAAGGTTTTAATCATACTTTTACTATCAGGAGATTTGTTTAGAAGATTCAGAAAAAATGGCTTATTTTTCTGTTCATTATAAGAAGTAACTGAAATATATATTTTGATTAAATAATTGTGGTAAGAACGACTTTCATGCTTCCGAAATGTCAGGCGCTTATCAATATTCTTTTGGGTTAGGCGATTTGCACACTGCACCTTATCACGCAGCGGGGCAGTGTGTTTGTTTCGTCTTATACTCGTATGTTTCACATTTTCTTCTCCCTTAAGTTGGTTCATCTTCTTCCTTGTAACTACTACTTGATAATCAGAGGTCAAACTTGGCATTTGATTTTGGCTATACATTTTCCTTTGACTTTCTACAAGGTAAGTATAACTTGTACAAAACAAAGCAGAATTAAATATGGCGGCCTAATAAAGCAGCTTATAATGTCATTTCATTCACACATTATAACATGTGAGTGAGAAAACACCAATATTTTCAATTAATTTCTTTAGTAATACGGGTTTTATCTAATAAACATTATCTTTGATCTCAAAGCGTGAAATTATGCCATAATAGTCCTTATTACAATGCCATTGAACATTATTCGCTTACTCTTCGTGACACACAAAGTTCATTGCTCGATTTATTCGTTTGTTCAGCAATAAGTTTCGTGAATCCAAGTTAATATTGCATTCAGCCTCCGTTTGCTTTGAATTATGACTTTTTTATTTACTTTTAAAATAAACTGCCATCGTCGAATGGAATAATGGATCGTTTTGAGTTTGTTTGTTGGTTTATGGAGTTTTCAGTACGAAGTCTGTTTTAGATAACATAACATACCCTCACGCCTTGTTTCTCCAAAGGGTTAAGCATAAGTGTAACTAATGTACACCCACTAATGTAATGTAATGTTCACCGGTATGTTTTTAAATCCTACGTAATAGGGGGCGAGCCTATTGCCATTAACCGGGCACAAATCCTAACTCCGAGCTACTACTACTAAGAATTTCATAGAAAAACGAAAAAAAATTGCTCGACCTGGAAATCGAATCTAAGACCTCTAACGTCGCAGTCGCACTTAGGACCTGGTTCTAAGCGCGACTGCGACGTTAGAGGTCTCTTGCGTAAAGTTTAGAATTAAGCCCAAGTCATAAATATGAGTAAAGCTAGATCAATACCTATGTATTCTATGTGTGTGCCAAATTTCAGCTAATTCCGTTCAAACGATGCACCGTGAAAGAGTGATGATGATGATGATGATGCGATCCGACCGTTTTCGGCCAAGGCGATTGCTGCAACTCCTCCGAAGTTGACGTTCGTGTGCTCGCATGTGACTTATGTAGCCAATCTTCTTTATGAAGATCCTCGCACATTGAGGGCATGTGAGCACACCATCTATGTAGTTATACATACGTGAAAGAGTGACGATCTTCTATTCGTCTATCCATCCATTTATCCTCGAAAAATTCGCGTAAACTGCCCCGTTGGTCTCGTGGTCGCAAGTGCGACTGCTGTGCAAGGGGTCCCGGGTTCGATTCCCAGGTCGAGTAAAAAGTGTTATTGGGTTTTTCTATGAAATTCTCAGTAGCAGCTCGGTCAGTACTATATCTTAATAGATAGTACTGCTGTACTATTAACTCATTAAAAAATACTACAAATATCCGTAGTATAAATCTAGCAAAGAATAACAAAATAAGACATAAAAAACAGTTGTAAAGTTTTCAGACGAGACCGAGTCGCGACTTGCGTGACTGTACCGCAAATAGTAAAATAGTTGACAGAAACAAATTGCTTTTTCAATGTTGCTTCAACAAATAAACTAGTTGTGATGACAGTTTTAAAGGGGAATTAGATTGCGAATCAATACGGCTTTTATGGTAACTTTTATTGACCCGCGACTTCGTCCGTGTGGCTTATTTTACCCGCCTTAATTTACGTCTTTGATCACTGCCCCACTCCCGTGGGGTCGCAGCGTGATGTGATATAGCCTATGACACTCACAAAAAACGAGGGTTTCTATGGGTAAAGAATTTTCAAAATCGGTTCAGTAGATCCAGAGATGACCCCCTACAACCTTACAAACTTTACCGTTTTATAATATTAGTATACGAGTACATTAAAATATACGTAGGTTTATAAGGATATCTTGAATTATTTTATGTTGTAGATGGTGGATATGAAACTTACACTCGATACTTGGCCCAGAGGTCCGTAGGTCCACTGTCCATAGGTGCACGGTCCATAGGTCCATGCTCCATAGGTCTATAGGTTCATCTCCCATACAACAAGACTATTCATTTACTGGCCATCTCACAGGGGGTTAAAATACTCATAATAATGAATAACTTTTATTATGGGATCAACTTTAAATTACAAAAAACATTTCATTTGATACGATTAAAATTTATGGGACAGCAGATTTTTTTTTGATATTTATTCACAAGTACTTTCCATCCTGAAATATTGGTAGTGAATTAAAAGTCAGCCTGTTTAGCAAAGCAGCAATTAAGGCTTTAATAGGGTCGCAACCCACCACCCCATTGCGCCATTACGCGAAGGCCTATAATTTATTTTTATGTCATTGGATGGCAAACAAGCCGACGGCCCACCTGATGTTAAGTGGTCACCGCTACCTATAGACATATGCAATACTAGAGGCCTTGCAAATGCGTTGCCATCTCAAAGGCAAAGTTGAAATTTCTCATGAGCATGTAACCACCGGCACCCATACTCTTCAAACCGGAATGAAAATTTAAAAGAGTATGTATGGAGTTTCTTGCCCGTTCTTCTCCATACGAAACTACCTTTTGGAATGGGCAACTAGATTCAATAGTTTTAATTAATTTGACGTTCAAAAGTGCCTTTGTAATGGTTTAATTGGAATAAATGATTTGACTTTGACTTTTGACTTTGAAACACAGAAATGCTGCTTAGTGGCAGAAATAGGTATGGCACTTACTATTTTTCCCCGGACGAGCTTCTTTACAAAGAAATTAAAACTCCAAAGCTAATCTAAACCCAAGATTACAACATCTGCAATCATATTTAGAGCTCTCCAAATGAGCCGTTTAGTAAGCTTATAAATCCACCATAACAGATTCAAATAATTCACAATAGCTACAGGCAAATTGATCCCAATTGCGCGGGCGGGTACATAGCTTTCATAATGCGCAAGAGTCGATGTGCAGAGAAAGTGCGCCGTGGGTGGACTTAGATATGAACAGTGTCTGATGACGAGGGTGTAGTCAGCTGATTGTGGGAAATTGTAATTGGGTTAGTTGGTATTTAGGTTGTTGGTTTGTTGATGAAGTAGATAATACATAACGACAAATATTTAGGATCAGGCCATTTTTGTATTGATGAAAAAACAATAATAACACTTCACGTAAACAATAATAGCAGCCTATTATTGTCACACTGCAGGACAATGTGCTTTTTCCGAAGAGAGGCACGCTTGCTCAAGAGGGATTGGCAAGTTTTGACTTATATTAATTAGCAGGTTTCCTCACGATGTTTTTCTTCACCGATGTCAGTAATGTTTAAGATAGACTTAGAAATACATATAACGCTGGTATTACTAGTTTACTTCATCGCGCACAATCGCTGTCATTTCTTAATCTATAATATAAAAATGAATCGCAAAATGTGTTGGTAAGCGCATAACTCGAGAACGGGTGGACCGATTTCGCTAATTCTTTTTTTAAAATATTCCTTGAAGTACGAGGATGGTTCTTACGGGGAGAAATATTGTAAAAAAAAAAAAACCTGAAAAAGTCTAAAAACAACAATTTTCTATACTCCCATACAAAAGATTTGTGATAATACTTATAATGTCGGTAGGGGTAGGGTAGGGGTAGGGTAGGGGTTGGGTAGGGGTAGGGTAGGGGTAGGGTAGGGGTTGGGTAGGGGTAGGGGTAGGGTAGGGTAGGGTAGGGTTAGGGTAGGGTAGGGGTAGGGTAGGGTAGGGGTAGGGTAGGGGTAGGGTAAGGGTAGGGTAGGGGTAGGGTAGGGGTAGGGTAGGGGTAGGGTAGGGGTAGGGTAGGGTAGGGGTAGGGTAGGGGTAGGGTAGGGGTAGGGTAGGGTAGAGGTAAGGTACGGGTAAGGTAGGGGTAGGGTAGGGTTGGGTAGGGTAGGTAGGATACCACGCGAACGAAGTCGTGGCGGGTCAGCTAGTTACTAAATATATAAACTCGCTCTATGTTTCTTATACGTTTATCGGGCAATAAATCAATTTGATTTTATTACTCTATTATACTATATAACTTACTTTATAATACTTATATACTTTATGACTGCTACGCTAGAGGTCCTGGGTTCGATTCCCAGGTCGAGCAAAAAGTGTTATTGGGTTTTTCTACGAAATTCTCAGTGGCAGCTCGGAGTCTGGATTTGTGCCCGGTTAATGGCTAATGGCAATAGGCTCGCCCCCTATTACATGGGACCTAAATATACCGGCGAACTGTGGGTGTACATTAGTACACTTCTGCCTAACCCTTCGGGGAATACAGGCGTGATGGTATATTTATTTTTATATTTTTTATTTTTACTCTATTATCAAACCTATTTAAATAATCACAAATGTTTACCTCTATTGCTCAATTAATTACAAATGTAAGCGAAGGTGAGTCATCTGTATCGCTAGTTAGGTGCAATCTGCATATCTGTGAATCTGTCTGTGACGTAACATGGCGGGAGACTTGCGCAAGAGTGCGATTTACACGGACCCGGGCGTTGCGATGGAAGCAACTTTGAGAAATGTTTCAATATCTTATCTTACCTAATCTTTCTCCTTTGCTGTTCTTTTGGTTTCCAGAAAGTTGAAACAGTTGTGTCATTATCTGACTCGTCAATCATTTCAATCTCGTCAATATGTTGTGATGGCCCAGTGGTTAAGGCGCCCGCCTCTCATGCATGAGGTTGTGGGTTTGCAACCGGCACGGGCATTTTCTAAGTTCATCTTGGACATCACTGACATCGGTAATCATGTCAGAGGCCCTTGAGTCGGTTTAGAAACTCTGACACTAGGGTGTGTAGTGTGAAGACTCGTCAATCAATATTGTATTTTTGTCTATCGCTTTTCTGATAGTCACTACAGTTGATTCTTGTCTTGTCTGGTCGATTCTGTTATCTGTACTTTTATGTAAAAATCTCCCTCGTTGCAATTCAGGTGAAGTGATCTACATACTGATGAGGTCTCATCTCATCCGATGCTAAGGGATTGACTGCTGTGAATGATGTTTTAGGTCTCATGTGATAGGGGGCTAGCCTATTGCCATTAACCGGGCACAAATCCCAACACCAAGCTTCTACTGAGAATTTCATAGAAAAACTCAATACTAGTATTTGTTCAATCTGGGATTCGAACCCAAGACCTCTCTTTTTGGTTGCGGAAAAATGGTTAAACTTCCCTAAATTACTTTTTTACAATATACTGTGAGGTACATATTCTTTGTAAATGCTACTTTATGACAAGTTTTCTTGGGGAAGACATAAATAAATAAATAAATGTGTATATTAAATTATTCAAATACTACATTTATTGGTGTTTTACAACAAGAAATATATTCTATTGTGTTTAAAATTATTCAAGTAAGTTTTAATCTTAGTTATAATTTACAAGAAATACCTTCACAATTATAATACTTAAGCTTTAGTAATTCTCTGATCGAGAGCTTATTTATGGTGTGGCATTTATTTTCTGTACACTCAATTTTTTTTTAAGCTTGACTTACTGTTTTGTTACTTTAAAGAACATATTTCTATTTACTCCTTTGATTACATAATTAAATTTGAAATATGTTTTGTAGCTTTAACAAAATACAAAATGTCACAGTTTTTGGAATAGCTCTTTAGTCATAACTAACTTAATTTACTTAAGTCTAACATTATATCACAAAACATGTCCTTATCAATTGAACACATTTAAAACCTTCGTGCTGCTAAAATTTAAAAAGAAAAACATTCTGACATAAATACGAAACGTCAAAATTTGAATTTTAAAATTAGAATTCCGAATTTCTTATGAAACCTAACCGGTAGGATTTTTGTAACACAATTGTCATTTACAAAATTGTTATTTAGTTAACTTTATACAGGAGAAGTTTTTAACCAGTGCGTAATTTTTTTTTTGGTAGTTCAGTGTCAGTAATAGAACACATTTCCGTGTTTAGATAAAAAAAAAAAAACATCCTTATCCGAGTTTGAAATAAGCAAAACATGGACATAATCTATTCGCCATACTATCAATGAAAACTCGCGGCCGCCGCCCGGGCGCATGGCTGGGGTGAGGGGGTGGGGAATGCGCTAGCGCCGAGTGACAATAAAATATGGTTTTTAAGTAAACATGTTTCGTAAGCGATAGCTTTTTTTTTTAGTACTAAGATATATCAAAATAAAATATACGTGTTTAATAAATCGTTTCGAAGTTTATTATGGCAAAATTTACGCACTGGTTATTTTTTTTTCCTGTATACTAGTATCTACTTAATATTCCCTACCCTTCTTCAGTCTCTTCAAAGGACCATCATCTTCTATTTCCTCTCCTTCTCAAAGAAGTCATCAGTCAAAGGCACGTGTGAAATCTGGTCATACGTGTACGCGTCGAAGAATTTCTGCGTCACATTCATGGCATAATCTATGGCGTACTCCAGGATTGGACCTCCGAAGTCCTGGGCTAGGGTTTGAGATTCAGAGTTCAGGACTTGGAGCACGTGTGCACCTGAAAAAGATGGTGAAAATTAAAAATGTATGCAGATGGTATGCAGTAGTTTTGTCTGTGAATATTGCCGAGATGAAATCTACCGAGATTCTAAGTAGATGAAGTGACCTTAACGTATGATGTCAGTTCCTAGCATCAGCAGCGCTATATATGCTGTAAAATGGTCCATTCGTGAATTTAGGTGATGTGACTTTGATTAAGGTGAGCTATTAATCAATCTCTTAGCTGACTGCTCACCTCAAGGTCATTTCACCTAAATTCATCGAGATAGATTTTATAGAATAATGCGGTTATGGTATGTTCATGATAGAGTCCATGCTTGCAGAGTCGCAGTCGAAGTTTTCTTTTATTCCATTCAAATGAAATTTTCTCAAATATGGAGGTTCATGTGAAATTCACGAGAACCTATATAAATTGCTGTGCAGTTTGGCACTTGGCAGATGCTATGTTAGAGTTAGACTATCTACCATTATAAATTAAATAAATAAAAGCCAACCCAATATGTGTTTTCCACTAGAAACTTCCAGTCAATGAAAACTAGATCTGTCAAAAGTTCAAAACATTACCAAACTTAACCACCAAATCATGTCCGACCAAACGAGTCAAGCTAACAAACAGATAACCGGTCCAGAATTTAAATAAACATTAATGAGTATACAACTTCCTCAAGCCATAAGAAAAGCCTAGAACCTCCATAGCATTGACTTTAGCAACACCACAGGCATTGAACGTTGGTCAATACACATATCATCACGCCTGTATTCCCCGGAGGGTTAAGCCGAGGTGTACCAATGTACGCCAACAGTTCGCTGGCATGTTTAGGTCCCATACTAGCCGGCGAGCCTATTCCCATAAACCGGACACAAATCCTAACTTCGAGCTGCTACTGAGAATTTCATAGAAAAACCCAATAACACTTTTTCCTCGACCTGGGAATTGAACCCAAGACCGTTAGCGTAGCAGTCGCGCTTAGGACCACTAGGCTAACGAGGCAGTTCACGTTGGTCAATGTACGAGGTTGGTCGGGGCACGGGCAAGTACCAGTAATTTTCTAATTCATATGTACTCTCTTAGTTTATCTTAGACATCACTGACATCGGTCACCATGTCAGAAGCCCTTGAGGCGATTTAGAAACTATGACAATAGGGTGTGTGTCATTTAGGCCTTACTGCCCACACTATAAAGAAGAAGATTGGTCAATATTTGGTTGTTAGTAGTTCGATGTTCAACGTGCGGTCAAGGGCAGCAGTTTTCGTCAGTATTGGTCGCGTGTAGCGAAACAAGGGCAGGGGGACATTATTTTTGCAAGGAAAACATTTAGGAGGATAATTCTAGTAACTTTTGGGATGGTTCGCATTTTAATCTTAGTTTTAATCTGTCGAAACGGTCTTTATTTTACCTACGTCTTTGATAATGTTTTGGCTTTTATTGTTCCTGAAATTATGTCGAGATTTTTAAGCGTATTTTATTACGAGTGTTGGCTTTTTTCTTATTCTTCTTATTTTTATTGTTAAGACAGTAGAATAACTATACCTATGAGTAAATATTTAAAAATATATACAGCCTGATTCTTTCTATTATTCTATTCACTACCGATCTTAAAAAAAATATGAATAATTTCTATTAAATTATCACTTCAAAATATGAACAAAAATATCAGCTAGTCCTCACATTTTGATTGTGCTGGTATCCAGGATTCTAAGAATTATTCGTATTTATAAGTACTTTCACCCCCTGAATGATGCGTACTAAACTAAAAATTATTCTATAACGCATTACTAATATCTGTCTTTAGCTTTGCGACTCATGGTGGCCATCCTTGCCAAGAACGTTCGACACACCATTATCATAATCATCATATGAGCCGCAGGACGTCCACTACTGGACATAGCCCCCCCCCCCCCCCCCCATACACTTGGAAAAGATCGGTTGGAAGCGGCCTATTTCCAGCGTCTCTCTGCGGTCTGACACACACATGACGTTTGACACATACATGTCAAATTCCGTACCTTTTTTTCGCATATTTTTGCGTTTATTACAAACCTGTATACATAACCGATAGAGGTCAAGGACATTCATTAATATTCTGGGCCGTTATACCTATTAAAGGTATAATCTCCATATAAGAAATATAAAGTTTTTGTAGTTTGTTTAAATGTTTTAATATCTGGAACTCCCATTTGGTTCGGAAAAAATTGAGGAATATTATACTATAGGCTATATAACATCACGCTACGACTCACAATGAACGGAGCAGTAACCAAAGGTGTAACATAACGCGGATTGAATAGCGACGTGGATGAAGTCGCGGACATAAGCTAGTCTTTGCTATTGTCGATTTCGCTTGGTTAACCAATTTAGTTTAACATTCCTATCAATAAAAAATAGGTGCGAGTTAGTATTGTTTATAATTATTAATATATACGATTTCACATCGTGTTCAGCGATTATAGTCAAGTTTAAAGGAGGCAGTTAAAAATTACGAGTGATTACAGCGTTTAGTAATAATAATTGGTCCTAGTTTTAACCGTTACATAATACTTATTTAACCTCAAAACCGGTTCAAGGAACATTATAATTAAAAGTTTTATCATGGATTCAGTAGATCAGACACGTGATTTTAGAGATCCCAGAAATTACTTTTTTGTAGGTTATAAAAAGAAAAATCAGCTGTTCCATATATTTTCACCGCATAGGTGTATTTTGAATGAAACATCTGATTTTATAGCTGACTATTATGATTACAGTTACCAGTACATGTTGGTATGGTAGGTCAAGGCTTCTAAATTACGCTAATACCACTAATACACTCAATTTTCCGCCTGTTGCATCCCGATTGCACATTGTCTTTGGGCGACACTGGGCGTCCACCATGGCGGACCTAGGGCCTACTGTACTACATATGTATTGGTGTCTTAACTAATCCTGGTTGTTAGCTTGATACTCTCGTTACCTATGGTTGTTTTCATCACCAAGATTCATTTAATGACCCATTTAATCACTTATACTTTATGCAACAAAAAAGTACAAAAGCGGACTCAATGCCTTAGGCATTCTCTTTCAGTCAACCAAAGGTGGTTAAGACATATCATCATTAACCTACCACTTTTAGCAAACTCTCCCCCGGTTTTTCAAACAAAAAATTGATGTGGCATATTCTCAAGCGCATTGATGTGCGCTGAGACTGGCCGATTTTCTTTTGTTTTTTTTTGTCTCGTACTAGGAGTTTTTCCTGTACTTAGGTTGCGTTTATTTGTATGGCCTTCAGATAAATTTTACAGGTCTGGTCTGTTTGTGTACATGTGAATTTATATGTTTGTAAACGCATCTACGATACAGGAGAAATTTCTAGTGTAGGGCAACGATTTTGTAAAAAAATGGGGGTGCTCTTGTTAATCTTATCAGTTTTTAGTACTTACTGATCTGCGGGTTCCCTCTGATGAGGTTAGTGAGGTTCAGCTTGAGGTCAGTGCCGTAGTCAGCCTTGTACTTGTAGGAGTTGATCTTGTAGTGGCCCTCGCCTTTCTCGTTCTTCACCACGCGTTCAACCACGTCCAGGCGGATGCGCTGGTTGTCTGGTTGAAGAGATAGGTTTTATTTTAGGTGTGGTGTTAGTTTTGGTTTTTAGGTTATCCGTTAGGTGACAATTGACATGCAAGATGTAATGCAGCATGTTGCAAATAAAAAAAAAACTTTATTTTTAGTTACATGACTCATATAAACACAGACACAATTACACAGCACACAGTATTTATAACGTTGAAAATAAAATATAGTAAAAAAAATATTTAAATAAAATTAACTTTTTTTTTTAATGGGTTTCACGATGTCCTACTTCTGGGCAAAGTTACGTTATTTTAATTTAAAAAATCTTTTATTATTTATTTTTATAGCATCTCTACGCACTCTCACCTATTAAGGTTCAAAAGATGATTATGAGCAATAGCGTTCCGCTAGGAGCCTTTTTCTAACGAGCCCTAAAAAGTAAATCCAAAGATACGTACAGATTTTAATCTTGGCCTGGCCCTCAGTGTCCAGGTTGAAGAGCAGGAGTCTGCCAAGCAAGCTGTACCCTCCGGTGACGGTGAAGTTGCAGTGCATGTCGAACACGAACGTGCGCTTCTTGCGACGAGATCTGCGGGAAACAAAATGTGCTGTAGGTACGACTAAATATATATTTTTGACTCAATTGCCCACTTCTGTATCTACCCATACTAATATTACGCATATCGTCACATCCCTTTATCTTTTCCTAAGATTCCAGTCATGTGAACATGATGCAGCCCTGACGACACTGGGATTTCAGATTAACAACACCATCACCATCACGCCTGTATTTCTCGAAGGGTTAGGCAGAGGTGTAGTTATGTACACCTACTGTACCTGTACACTGTGTTTTAGGTCCCATGTAATAGGGGGCGAGCCTATTTCAGATTAATAATTTTCCCGAATTCCAACGAACTGGATGGATTCGCCAAAAACGGGAAGAATGAGGCAAGAAAGCGTGAAGCATGGAAGGAGTGGAGGGAGGCCTTGGCCCAGGAGTGGGTCAGAATAAACTAACAAAAAAAAAACTCACGAAAGACCCAAAATGGTCATGGTGGCCAAATACAATAGAGATAGTGTACCCAAACACAGGTGCATTCTCTTTTCCCACTCTCTCATAGTCCGTAATACCCAATAACACTTTGCCGGACCCAGAACGCTACGCTAAACGGACACAGTGAGACCAACGTAAATAGGTAGGATCTCAGACTAAAGGCATAAAACACTTACAGCCTTACTTATAAAAATAACGCTAAATAATACTTAGCTACTTATCAAAAGATTAGCTCTCAAATCCTTGACTAAAAATCAATTATTTTTCACATAGCAACCACTTTCAACGGTGTCTCAGGTGAAAAATCTTACCAATAAACGTTAATCAGCGTTGAGATGTTGCCTAAGTGACAAAAAATTTAAACAACCGCGACCCGTTGTTTATGTATAGTTCGGAAGTAAGATGGCGGGCTATAATCAGCTGAGACGATGACTTTTTGGTCTATGGATTCTATTGTAAATTTTGACAATTTTATTATGCTCAATTGTTCGTTCGATTTCGTTCTTTAGTCGAATAATTTGGTCATGATCTATGCTGACCGTCGAAGTGTTGGCAGATTAATATAGTGTTTCATCGTTCAGTCAGTCACATAAGAGGTAGGTACCTCCATGTATGTAATTCTGCAAAACACATAAAAAGTGACTGCCTCGTTAGTCTAGTAGTCCTAAGCGCCACTGCTACGCTAGAGCTCTTGGGTTCGATTCCCAGGTGGAACAAAGTGTTATTGGGTTTTTCGATGAAATTCTCAGTAGCGGAGTTAGATTTTGTGCCCAGTTAATGGCAATAGGCTCGCCCCCTATTACATGGGACCTAAAACATACCGGCGAATGACTGTACCTTGGTACATCTCTGCCAAACCCTTCGGGGAATACAGGCGTGATATTATGTGTGTTGGTGTCACAATTAAGGTTCAACCTTGTAACTTTAACCGTTCATAGTTCAGACCGCACAGTTACGTGTGTAATCACAAGTTATTACCAACTTTGTAAGTAGGTACACTGCAACAAAATTATCTGTAGGTCTTGCATGAGCGCGCTGGCGGAAAAGTCGCTGAGTCGAGTTGAATGTCGAATTGGTAATACGACTAGACTATTCTGTAGCATTTCGGTTTGAAGACATTTATTTCGTAAACTGAGGAAAATATAAAAAATATCTTTTTGTTTAATTTTATACGACAACCAGTTATTATCATCCACTACTTCTTCTTCTTAGCGTATCGATTGCAAATAAAATAACAATAATAAAACAAAAAGACATTTAAAAAAAAAATTGTTTGGCTCAAAATTCAATATTACCATTAATATCAATATTTATGATATTAATGATTTCTTCTTACTAAATATATGTCATATGCAAACTGGGTGTTTTAATTAAATAAATAAATTGAACTAGCTACTGTCCGTGACTTTGTCTACATGTTTTTTTTCACCCGCGTTAAGTAACTAGTGACCTACCGAACCTAGTAAGTGGTAGTAGTTTATTGCTTAGTCGCTGCTCTGCTTGCATGTCCTAGCGTCATGGTATACAGCCTATACCATTCCTCATAAATCTAGCTAACATATACAAAAATATTTTGTCCAATCCGACTGTTAGTTACATTCATAACACTCCGCCGATTTATTTGTACATCGATTTCTATTACGTTTAATCCGCGCGCTTGTGCAAGGCCCTCTGCTGTAAGATGATGTATACGTACGTAGCAAGTGCATAAATAATAGCAGGGATTTGCTAATTGTTGTGCGATTACACATTATGATGATATACCTAATGATATATAGCTTTAATAAAAGTTACATATTTAGTTGTAGCATTGAATTAGTTGATGTCACTAGAGTACTAGTGAACTTGAAATTCGATACAGAAAGTGTTAATGTTCTTGACGGCCAGAAAACTTTTAAAGAAGCAGTTCGGTTGGGCCTAATAATATGTAAGGCTTAGGCAAAGTTTCGGACAGCAGCTGATCTATATATCCAAGCGAAAGGTCAATCATTCATTCACTAACATACGAAATCTCGAAAACTATTTGACCTATAAATTAAGCTAAAAAGCAGCGTCAAGCGAATACCCATACCCATGGTAACAGGAGATAAGAGTCCGACATAATCCTCCGTTCTCCAAAAACGGTTTTTCCGACAGGACCGAATAAAGAAGGTCTTTGATATCCATGCAAACGAAATCGAGGGCAAAAGCTAGTAAACCATAAAATTTGACTGCATTCTCAAATGCAACCGCACCTTACTTATTTAGTACTAAATACTCTAAAACCTGCCATTACCGTTCTAGTCTTGTCTCCAAAAATAACCAGAATTATGTATGTGTTAGCCAATATGTCTTAAATATATGTTTTTGCCGGTTCATAAGTGGTATTCAGTTAGCTGCGACCTCGAGATTCTGGGTTTAGTAAGAGGTGAAGAAACTGAGCGTATGTGTTGTTGCAATGTTTGTCGTGGTAACTAAGTTAGTTGTAATGGTGACAGGAGGACCCGTGAATTAAGTAATAAAGGTTTCTTTGTCTCTGTGTCTGGCTCAAAACGGAAAAACGGAAAAATGCTTGACAAGAACTTCCCACCTCGATTGACAAAAAGTGACTAGACAGCGCAATACGTAATTTCGTTTACCTAGATAACCTTTTTTTTAATTATTATGATTTCAAAAACTAAGCCATTAAATTGATTAAAAATAGAAACTATGGGACCAATCTGAAAGTCTAGATTTTTTCTAAATCAGTTTACAAATGTCGGAGTTCTGAGGTAACAAACTTAAAAAAACGTTATTTTTCAACACAATTATTTTAGTTGAATTTATTAATTTTACTGCAATTTTTAAGAGATGTGAAATTTAAACGTTTTTTTTTTCGTTTTGTACCAAAGTATCCCTCTCTATAGGGGAAAAGGAATGCTCATTTACCTGTATATCTTTTTTTAAACTTTGCCCCACTCTAGTAATTTCTTCAGTATAGTATGTGCGTTTGCAAACATATAAACTCACATAGTCCAACATCTATTACTAAACATATCGTGGAAGTCGTATTGTGACACAAACCTTGGGTTCAGTAGGTAGATGATTCTAGACCCCCAGAGAGTGTTAACATTTTTGTCGGTTATTTTTTTTAATCAGCTTTTCCGTTCAAATTGGCCGTTGGCAACGCCGAGAAGGGACGCACTACAAAGACCCACCCTGACCTTATTGGTGAGGTTCTTTAGAAAGGTCGTGTGCGCAGTTCTCGTAACCGGCGTGCTTGTATGACCAGATGTATGAACGTGGACGAGGCGAAAGTAGTATGTAAGGATCGTACCAGGTGTAGTTATGTGGTTTCTGCCTACCCCCATGGGAAAAAGGCCTGAGTTTATGTATGTATGTGTTTGTAAATGTTGGCGTTTTGGTTTAGAATTTTGTACTGAATTCATCGTCAAAGTGGTTTAAGTCTTTAAATCACTGTTACCGTGTAGAAGATATATTGGTGAATATGATTATGATTTATTGATTTTGGAGAATTGGAGGACAAATTTTGGCCTTGACAATTTGTAAAAAAAATACTTATTATTAATAGCTGATTTCCGTGATGGCGAAGTTATTTCCAAGTAAATACAAAGAACGTGTATTTGTCCGTGTTTGTTCATACATGGACAGCAAAGTTCTTGCTTCCTTGTTAAAAAAATGTCTTTAGGTACTCAAGTATAGACCTTACCGAAGTATTTCCATGTCAATATGGAGATTCTTAGGTCGGATAGTTTGACTCATGATAAGATCAATCTTTTGTTTAAATCTTTTGTATCGATGCAAGAGGATTGACATAACCTGCCATTTTATATTTATTTATATCTTTTGTCAACTTTTAGCTTTTGAATTTGGAACAACGCTTTTGCATGTAAGTGCTGTTTGTATACTCCTATTAGTGTTCAAATTCACCATAACCCTATCTACTGTTCATCTTATCATGATTTACTCATGTCATGAACTCATGACCATAAGTAAATGAGGCATCTCAAAAAAAGAAATGGGTCCGCGGTATCCGTATAAGAACAACAAAACGATAAAGACCTTTCCACACATATGTGATAATATCGCAGGTTGCGTACTTCGCCTATGTGTTAATAATCGCGCGAAATATCATACAAATTATTCTACGGATAGATATCTCAATATCCCCTCTGTTTGGATTTGTGCCCGGTTAATGGCAATAGGCTCGCCCTTATTACATGGGACCTAAATATACAGGCGGACTGTGGGTGTACATTGGTACACCTCTGCCTAAACCTATGGGGAATACAGGCGTGGTGGTATATATTTTTTATATATATTTAATACATATTTTAGTTTTTACATTTAAATTGTTGATGTCATCTTTAAACCCGATAACGGAAAGTGCCCACGTTTTTGGCAGCCAGAAAATTTTTGAAGAAGCTGTTCGGTTGGGCTTAATATAATGTAGCAAAGTTTCGGACTAAAGCTAGCTAAAGCGATGATGGTATGTGTTGAAAGGCCTTCAGGAGCTGATATACCAAAGAAGTGTTACCAAATACTTACGACACTTTATCAGGGATACAGGAACTCAATCCCACCAGCTTAGCATTATGGAAGGTCATCCTCAGGTTTCCTGGCAGGGTCATGCTGATGTTCCTGTCCAAGTACAGCGGCTCCAGGGACGGGATCCCGGCTTCCGGGATGCCTTTCACTATCCCCGGGATGGCATCTAAGGTGGCTTTTGTGAAGCACTCATCACTGAGCTCTGAACATGGATGGATGTAGTCGGCTGTGGGAGAAGAGATGGAGAGAATGTTAAGCATATATGAATAGGATTTCCATGTTTTTTGAATTTTCGGCTAATAGACAAAGGTGGCGCGCGGATCTGTTAATAAACTGGGATAGAGGTCGATGAATATTCAAATCTGGAAGACTGGGGATTTTTCTTTATTTTTGGATATTCCTCAAAATATCAGCTGAACTGTGGGTGTACATTGGTACACCTCTGCCTAACCCTTCGGGGAATACAGGCGTGATGATGGTGATGGTCCTCAAAATATTGGTGTCCGGTATTAGACTTAGCGTCATACTATTAGGCTGATCTGAGGGTGATAGTAGTGATCTGGACATTTCAACGCTGACGAAATATATAAATATTATGTTTTAGTTTGATTTTAAACTTTAATTGAAGGCTGTTTATTATTTTTCTAATTATGGCAGAGCTTCCTCATTTTGTACAATAATCTCGTTATAGTATAAGTGCAGTACCGATATTGATTTTATTTTTTTACAATAGCACAAATCTATAGCTCTTTTATACAATGCGCATGTTCATCAAAATAACGTACCATGCAGGTAGTTCAAAAATCCAAATTCAAACAAACAATCAACGGTTACATTCAAAATTAGAACGCTCCATTTAAAAACAGAACTTACGCAAGGGAATCAGCTGCAAGCTGCCATAGACACAAACACTCAACACTACAAACACGTAATGTCCATAATTCGACATCGTCATATTCACTTTTATTATTATTCGTCACAAATCAAAGCGCACTAGTGTTGCATACGAGGACTGTAACACGAATGTTCGCTGTCTGCTTGTCTAAATGATCTTTAATTTCGTAGTGATTAAACAACACTTCAAGGATTTAAGGTGTGATTTCATTGGAACGACTTAGTCGTAGAAGGCCGCAGACGGCGACGACGTTAGCGCGTGTGTTTGTTGCTACACGTACGCAGCACTAGGTGTCGTAATTGTGTTGTGCCTCGTGACATAATTATGCAAATCGTTTTATTGTAGATTTCAAATCTATTGGTGTAGGTTATTGATTATTGTTTAAGTACTAACAAATCTTTTGTTGGCGCTATATAAAAATCTATAAAACCACATTAAAATGGCTATAAAATAATGTTTTTATGATCATAACATTGAGTTCTTCAATTATAACTACTGGCACAAAGGTCTAGTTCGAGGGCGAACCGTCATAAAGTTAAAGATCAATAAAACTGCGATTTTTAACTGCGCATTAAAATCGCAGTTTCCAAGTAACATCTACTTCAATCTGCGATCGACCTTAAATCCATCATCTATGGCATAAGAGTAGTTAAGTAACGCATAATGGTGGTTAGGTACATCTAGCACTAATGTGAATAGAAGATTGCCGGACGGACATTGCAATTTAAATCGGATTGTCAACGGAAAAACCATAGCAAGTCATTTGAAATGCATTCCAAATGTGTTATTAATTACTTGGGATGTAACAAAAAGTGTATAATCAGGTAATCAGCAGATTTTCATGTTTTATGTCAATTTGTAACGGGTTTTTATTTAGGTTTTCGTTGGTTTTCCCCTCTCACGTAATGTAGGTAATCAAGAAAATTTTAAATATGTTTTCGTGCAGTGGGATTTTCTTTTAGTTTTTCTTGTGATTTCATAAACATAGAGATATTTGCAAAGGTTTTATTTTTTTGCAATATTTCATGTCATTGGTCATTTAAATTATACTTTATATTATAAACTGATGAGTTCGTTTGTTTGGTTGAACGCGCTAATCTCAAGAACTACTGGTTCGAATTGAAAAAATATTTTTGTATTGGTTAGTCCTTTTATCGAGGAAGGCCTTACGCTATATAACATCACGCTACGATACCCGGGAGTGGAGCAACAACTAAAGACGTGACTTTATAAGGGCTAAAACCACGCGAACAAACGCGGGCAGAAGATTGTATGAAATAAACAGGTACCTTAAAAGATTATCTAAAGTCACATTCAAAGTAAAAAAAATATTATTTATTTTAATAATACCATTACAAAGCACTTTTGAACGTATTTCAAAGGAAAACGAATTGAATGTAGCTGTACCTTCCAAGAGGTAGTCTGTTAAGAAAAATGCGCAAGAAACTCCATATTTTCTTATCAAAAGTTATTACAAAATAAGAAGTAACCTTTAAATTTATAATATTAAAATAAAATAAAAAATATAGTAGGAAAGAGCATATTTTATTATTTTAGTTTTATTTTGTCTGGACTAGACAAAATAGGAGTCTAGACAAAATAAAAGTAACTAGTAAACTTTAAACAGACCTATGGATCAAGGCCAGCATGTTTTCAAATACTGTTATTTAAACTAATATTATAAAGAGAAAATATTTGTAATTTTTTTTGTTTGTTATGGATAAACTCAAAAACTACTTAACCGATTTTGAAAACTCTTTCAACTATGGAAAGCTACATTATCAGCGAGAAACATAGACTATATTTTATGTGAAAAAAATTAGGGATGCGTAAGAAAATTCCCGCGAAGGAAATCGCGGGCAAAACCTAGTCTTATATAATCACAGTTAAAGTTAAATATTTTCAAGGTTAATCTTTTGACTTTCCTTATAGTTAATGTAATCCTTAAGAAACAAGTTTTATTTCGTAATATGGTATTAAAAAACTTGTAAATACCAAATTCTTAGACGTTGAAAAACAGACAAAACCTAGAGGAATAATTAATAGTTACCAATAAGTCTTGTTAATGTACTTCTTACGATAAACCGCCACAATGATTTTTCCTTGTTTTTTTTATTTACATAGAAGTAGGTAGGTACCTACTTCGTATGTACCCTGTGTTTGTAGGTACCTATGTATAGGGCTGCCATCACTTAAATTGTCATCCCCGGATGAAAGCTTCTAATACTCCGAATATTTGAAAGAAATTAGGATTTTTTTCCGAGCTCAAAAAAATATATTTGTATAATAATAAAAATAAGAGCACGTATACATTTTTCTTGTTTTTATAATCTTAATTTATTGCTTATCAATTAATCAGAATTTCCTTGATGCAAAAAATTATCGGGTTATATCTGGACATTTTTGAAAAGCCCTTCCGTACGACTCCTGGACGGCCCTCTAAGCTGACAAATCCGGGAAATCCCGGACAAATGGCAGCCATACATATGAAGAAAAGTAAGTGAAATATGGGGAGAAAAGTTTGTATCTGAGTCCGTCAGTATTGAAGATCAAACCATGAAACTTTGATAAAAATAAATAATCCTGTAAAGTCCTGAAAAATCCACACGTACGAAGTCGCGGGTAAAAGCTAGTATTACCTATAATATGTATAAAGTATAACAAATTAAGAAATTACGTAATTATGGTTTTAATCCATCATAGTGTTCACATTTCTCCCGTACCTTCACGCTATATTATTTATGGGGTAAGTACACATGTTTCGCCACTGTGTCTGTGTGCACAAAGTTATTAGTGCAGTAAGTTGACGTTAGGTAACACTTAGTCGATTGCAATCGACTAGCAAGTACCTGTTGCAGGTAAACGAGTTTGTTATGTGTAGTGGGGTGGGCAGAGGTGTAGGTATGCAGTGGGGAGATTGATAGTATGGAGATATTATAGTGCACAAGTGTGTGCGCAAACAGGTGCACTACCTCTTCCCTGACTCTCATCTTCCTATGAGCTGGCAATCCGAGACAACAGAGGAGAGATCAGGCGCTGCACCAACGGCTTTACGTGCTTACCGAGGTGCGGGAGTGTCACACCACCAACTTCCAAACTCCGGACTGTTACTGAGAAATTTCTAACCGAAAAACCTAATAATACTTGCCCTACCTGGGAATTGAATCCAAGACCCCACGCTCAATAGTCGTGCTAGTCTCTACGAGACCAACAGAATCGCTACATAGTATTAAAAAAAAGTCGCTTTCTCTGTCCTTATATCCCTTTGTATGCATAAATCTTTAAAACTACGCAACGGATTTTGTTGCGGTTTTTTTTAATAGATAGAGTTATTGAAGAGGAAGGTTTATATGTATAATAACATCCATTAAATAGTGGAGAAATACTGTTATTTTTGGGGTTTCTTATGTGATGTCGTAAATAATTTCATTTTTTAACGTTAACAGTTTTTCTGTAGTGTATTTAGTATCAGCACTGCACCCGTGCGAAGCCGGGGCGGGTCGCTAGTAATTGATAAAAAAATAATTATAAATATGTAAACCATGTACGTGTTGCACTTTTGTATGGAAACGATGTTTTTTAATTTATGTCTTGACGTGAAATTAATTATGTAATTGATTCTCGAATAACGTAGATAATCTTGTTGTCTTTAAGATTTACATTTGACATTTAAATAGCGTTCATATGAAATGTATCTACAAAGTCTGAGCTGTTAATTTTGTAATCTTAAAGTTCAGTTAAATCTCGCCATAAAATTAGAATTTATTTTGTCATGAGATCCGTCTTATGACAAAATAAATTCTAAGTCTTGCTTATCTATACTAATATTATAAAAATGTTGTTTTTTTGTTGGTTGTACCGAATAGGCTCCGGAACTACTGGACCGCTTTTAATCATTTCTTCACCAATAGATAGCTACTTTGTTCCTGAGTAACATAGTCTATATCGGGTGTGAGGAACATCTATCCTTAAATTGAAACCATGAATTCTTTATTCTGGAGTACAAGATTTTTTTTAAATAGGAAAACCATAAGCAAATAGTTATGTAGGTTTTAATACTTTTCCGCTAAGTAAAAAATCGCTCTTATTCCTTCTGTATCGTCCTAAGCGGCTGGTAAAAAACTCTTTTGCTCTGGTTTTAGGTAAACAGATATCGTTAAAAAAAGCAACAGGCCAATTTTTTGAACTAGGGAAAAATTCGTAAACTTTCCTGCAATAATTTCTACTTCTTGTGAAGTCAGAATAGTGTTCTGAGTGCACTGGCGAAATTTAAGTATTATGTCCCTTACACCCCGTATAACATCACGCTACGACGCACGGGAGCGGAGCAGTAACCAAAGACTTAATTTAACGAAATCGCGAGCAGTTCACTAGTCATAAAATAAAAACGAAATGTTGCATTTTTAATAAATCATGCAATCCCAATTGCACAGTGTGCCGTTAATTCTATTTATGTGGACAAAGTATAGAGTAGGTAGGACGGCGTGAGAAAGTAGTTTCACGGTCGATTACGCGGACGATATGGCGTCCCGCCCACTGTGCAGTTACTCTTGTACATAAACAGTCACAATTAGCTTGTTCATGTTTCTGATTGCAATTGCTATTGGAGAGAGTGTTCCAACGAGTAATTTCTATATGCCTTTGTAGGTATTTGTTTTTATTATTAGTTACCATCACCATCACGCCTGTATTCCCCGAAGGGTTAGGCAGAGGTGTACCAATGTACACCCACAGTTCGCCGGTATATTTTAGGTCCCATGTAATAGGGTGTAGGGTTAGGGTGTGGTTATGAAATTATATTAAATTTGCTGATTTTTTGCCTCGTTAGTCTAGTGGTTTTAAGCGCGACTGCTATGCTAAAGGTCTTGGGTTTTTTCAGGTCGAGCAAAAAGTGTTATTGGCTTTTTTTGTGAAATTCTCAATAGCAGCTGGGAGTTAGGATTTTTGCCCGGTTAAAGGCAATGGCTTTAACTCCAATTAGCAGGTTTTTTTCTATATTATAAATACTATTCTTATTCATATCATGTGCATATTGTAACATCTTTATGCACATTATGGAATGCAAATAAACTAATATGAATATGTTCATTCTGTGCATATTTATTACATCAGTAAAGTATTAAATAAAACATATAATCAATGAAAAAAAAATTGCTCGTAATAAATAAAATGGGTGTAATTAATTACAGATATGATCGAAGTTTTATATGACTAAAATATGCTGTAGTTAAATTATTATATTTTTGTTCCTGATCGGTATGCTCTTGACTCTGTCTAGATCAGAGGTGACAGATACAAAGTCGACGATGGAGTGAGCTTACCCAGAAGAAGCCTGTTTACTTTAACTTTAAAGATTTTTCTACACTAATAGTTTATAATACGAGGTTTCAGCGCCAATAAAAATATTCATAAAAATATATATGTTTAACCTCAAACTTTATTGCCAATAGTTGAGTTATAATCTTCATATATAATATATACCATCACGCCTGTATTCCCCGAAGGGTTAGGCAGAGGTGTACCAATACACCCACAGTTCGCCGGTATATTTAGGTCCCATGTAATAGGGGGCGAGCCTATTGCCATTAATCGGGCACAAATCCAAACTCCGAGCTGCTACTGAGAATTTCATAGAAAAACCCAATAACAAATCATAACAAATCATAACACACATAATCATAACAACAACATACATAATCTTCATGATGTAGTAAATAAAACTTAATAATAATTCTAGAAAAACCTTCAAAACTTAATTAAACATTGCATTCACTTTTGGTTTAAAATATTTTGAACTATTAGCCACAAAAGTAAACGTGACCAGTCAATTGGCCTTTTTTGTGTTAAAGAATCAGCATTGCCATGTAACGTGGCAATGGCCTTTTGGGCACTTGCTCCATTGACAGCAATGCGGACGAGATTTGTGATGCCCTATGAGCTTCCTTTTTTATAAATTGTATTTTTAATATAATAAAATACAATTGTTTTTTTTTATTGTAAAAATCCTGATATAAGCAACAAAATGAAAAATAAAACCGGCCAAGTATGAGTCGGACACGCGCACGAAGGGTTCCGTAACATTATCTATAAAAACGAACAAAAAAAAACACGTTCATTGTATGTCCCCTTGAATATTTTATTTATTCTATTTTGTTAGTCTAGTATTTATTGTTTTACTGGCAATAGAAATACAACATCTGTGAAAGTTTCAACTGTCTAACTATCATGGTGCATGAGATACAGCCTGTTCACAGACGGACAAACAGACAGACGGATAGACAACAGTCTTAGTAGTAGGGTCCCGTTCTACCCTTTGGGTACGGAACCCTAAAAATTACGCATACTTACATACATACCCATACATTAAGCGGCGGTTCTCATGCGCAACCCATTAAAAACCAAATTACTTTTCAAATCGAGACCATACACTAACCAGACTTATTTATCAGATCACTGGTCACTGACAAATATATAAAGGGTACAATGCCCACAAATGGCTTAATTCGTCAACACTGGGCACAATTACTTTTGTCCACATTTTGCGCTAAGCTGCACACCGTGCGAAAAGCTTTTCAGTATTGTTGGTTGGTCAATTTTAAAGTTAAATGTATAAGTAGATAGTAATACCAGCTTTATTGGCCCACTGCAGGGCAAAAGCCTCTTCTCATACAGAGAAGGCACGAGCATTGATCACCACTCTTGCTCAAGGTGGATTGGCGATTTTAAACTTATAGTCATTATGCGCCACTGCTACGCTAGCTAGAGGTCTTGGGTTCGATTCCCAGGTCGGGCAAAAGGTGTGATTGGGTTTTTCTATGAAATTCTCAGTAGCAGCTCGGGGCTAGAATTTGTGCCGGGCTAATGGCAATAGGCTCGCCCCCTATTAGATGGGACCTAAAACATACCGGCGAACTGTGGGTGTACATTAGTACACCTCTGCCTAACCCTTCGGTAAATACAGGCGTGATTCAGGTGTATTCATTATATGTCCATGGTTCCTCACGATGTTTTCAGAGAGATGTCCAAGATAAACTTAGGAAGTACATATGAATTTTAAAAATGCAATTGATTTTTGGCGAACAAGCTGACGGCCCATCTGATGTTAAGTGGTTACCGCTGCCTATAGACATCTGCAATACTAGAGGCTTTGCAAATGCGTTGCCATCCCAGAGACGAAGTTGAAATGTCTCATGTGCCTGTAATTACACCGGCACCCTTATCCTTCAAACCTGAACACAGCAACGTTTCTATGCGGCAGAAATAGGTATGGTAGAAGTACTTCCCGGACAAGCTCCTTTACAAAGAGCTCTAGTACTCGTACTACTTATTTGGTGACTTGCCCGGTGTCGAACCCGCCTCATACATGTGAGGCGGGCGTCTAAACTGACCTGACCCATCAAGACATTACAATGTAGGGTCAGCGTCAGAGAAAAGGAACCCCATTTGGTCATCATCGTCAACCCTTTTTGGATATCAAACAGTATAACCGTAGTCTTGGGGGGTTCCTCTTCTCTGACCCTGACTGTACAAGTAATTTATGTAAATAAGATCGATTTGCATGATGATATGCGATTTCCGTGTGGTTTTAAAATCTTTCAAGTAGCTTTACCTTCCGTTGAAGCCTTAAAAGAATGTGATAATGAAGGAAATAGGTGATTATGATTCGTCGGAGATGGACGAGTTTTATAAGTATCGCTGTCGGGTTTATTTTTATACTTTCGATACGCGATTTTAAACGCCTTTCAAAAGTTAAATTTGAATCAAATGTCTTAATAAATGACACTGTGAAGTTTATTTTTTAAGTAGGTGAATGGTTATGTAAATTACTGAATGATTGATTTAGTTCTGTGAACTTTAATTAAATTCTAAAACATGGTTAGATTAAAATGTAAGTATGGATAATGGCCATTAATGGACATAAATATTATGAAGAGAGTTTTACACAGTTTCGAGCTAGAAAAATCTGTTTTTTTTTACATGTATTTTCCAGTAATTAATGAGTACCTAAGTTAGTTCAGAAAAGGAACACGATTTTACTTACAAACTTACAGGATTGAAAAGGAAAACATAATTAGCGGGACAAACTGTATCTGTCTATAATTATTGCTGTAATGGACCTACTTTTCAGCAATAATTATAGACATATACAGTTGGATACGGATTTTCAAAATGAATCTTATGATAGAGAGGTGACATTACACAGGTTAAATGTTTTGTCCACATATTCTACGTGTATAGTATTATAAATACAAAAATAGAAGCCATTTTCTGTCTGTCTGACATAGGCTACTTTTTAAACCGCGACTTCGTCCACGATTCTTTTTCTGGTAGAAAATTTAGTAAGAAATATAATACATAATAAGGGACTTCAATGTGGCTATTTATTTCTTAGTGTAATCCAATGGTTGTATGCGACATATTATTATTATTAATGAGTCACCGTGTGAACTGGGTCTCGGTAGTTCCCAGGCGGTGACCACACAGTAACAGGACAGTTCTGTGTCCAAATATTTTTTTTTTAAGTGTTTATGGGGATGGGAATTACGTCGTAATTAATTTTAAACCCGCCTGTAAAAAAATACACAAAATTAGGCTCAAAAGTGTAAATTACATACATCTATATACTTACCACGCACCATCAATGGAAAAATGTAATGTACGCAAAATCTATATTAATCTTAAAACATAAAAATAATAATAATTAGCCTTCCCTGACCACCAGCACCGGTGGCTTGAACCTGGTTCCCGACGCCCGCCGGTGGGCTACTATTTTTATATTTTTATTTTTATATTTAAAAATGTAATTTGTATGTAATTAAAATGAATAAATGAGAATAATAATAATGCAAGCGCACCTTAGTACATAAAACTTCGTATTGTGTATACTCTGTGAATGTTAGCGTTTTAGTTGTGTTCAATTAGTAGCGACTACCCTACACTTAAGAAATATTTATTTTATTTTATAATTATCTTTATAACCCTCTGTATCAGTGTCGTACGCGATCCGTTACGTTTTTGGTTACTGCTCCGCTCCCTTTGGTAGTAGCGTGAAGTTCTATACGTATAAACCTTCCTCTTGAATTACTCTATCTGTTGATGAAAACCGCATTAAAATCCGTGGCGAAGTTTAAAATATCTAAGGGACAGACAGTGGGAAGCGACTTTGTTTGACACTTTATTGAGATTTTTGCCATTATTGTTACTGTGCATAAGTTTTTGAGTGTAAAATGTGATGTGTTAAAGTTGGTTTTTAAAGTGTGTCATGTGAGTGAATTAATTCTTATGGAAACTAAAGACATCTCTAGCGTCAAGATGTATGTAAGTATCTTTTTTGATTACAATTCTATTTTCATTATCAATCTGATTAGCCTTTTCCAACTATGTTGGTGTCGGCTTCAAGTCTAACCGGATGCAGCTAAATACCAGTGTTTTACATGCAGCGACTGCCTATCTCACCTCCACAACTCAGCTACTGGATAACATGACACCTCTTGGTTAGACTGGTTGTCAGATTTCCCGGATATGACTATCCGTAACGACTGTCAAATATCTACAAATGCCAGTTGGGAACCAATGGTTTTAAGTGCTAACGGAAGAATACGCAGAGGTGTACCAACGTACACCCTCAGTCCGCCGGTATGTTTTAGGTCTCATGTAATGGGGGCGAGCCTATTGCCGTTAACTATACACAAATTCTAACTGGCACAAATTCGGCTACTGAGAATTTCATAGAAAAACCCAAAAACACTTAGTTTGACCTTGGAATCGAACCCAAGATCTGCTCTAGCATAGCAGTCGCCCTTAGGACCACATGGCTACCGATGCAGTTAGACAGTTATCCATTATTTCTAACTCCATAATTATTTGGTTGCCCTACTACTCATGGGCGGGTCGTTGTCTGTCCGTCCGTCTGTCACAAACGGTTCAATTGAGCCTGCTTTGTAAGTGGCTCGCTCAATTTGTCCGCCATTCTACTATTGTGGTTAGAATTTTGGCGACACCAAATTACCTATGTTGTTGTTGTTGTTTAACAAAAGTTGAAAAGATTCTTGGTCATATTGTTGTACTTTTCTGTGTATGTTGGTGAATTTAAGACCTTGTTACGTCTAATTTTCTTTGCAATTGTAGGCAATATTTTGGTGTACATATAAATATTACTTAAATGGGGAAAGTATTACAAGTTGTATTCTACCTATCTATGTAAATAAAAATGAATAGGTAAAAGTGTTGATATAAAACTAAAACTCAAGAACGCGTGAACCGGTTTGGCAGATTTTTGGAAAATCCATCGGAAATGTCGGAAATTGGTACCCGTGCGAAGCCGGGGCAATTCGCTAGTATTCAAATAAATAAAATACATGCATTTCCTAAAAGGTCCCATATTTCAGTTTTTTGAAATAGTAATTAATGGATATTAAATTAAACCTAATTATTAGACACCAATGAAATTGTAAAGAAAAAAAAAGTCAAAATTTATAATTTCGGAAGTCAGTTAAGCTATATACAACGTTTACTGTAAGATGGGACATCTTGCAGTAAATCTTACGTATGCAATAGTGCCAACATTACGGCAGGAGGACATCTTCCGGAGAACGGTGTGTAGTAACATTTTATAGTAGGTACCTATACACGTATTTCCGCTTAAGGGCCGCCCGATTATTAGGCCGATTTTTGACAGATTTCTTCGCCGGCGAGTAGAAACGACCGAGAATCGGACCGATTCTCGGTTATATGGGTAGATGCTTACGAATTGATTGTTTAATGCCTTTCGCAATTTTGTTGTACATTTTTGGACCTATATGCTTTCCATATCAGGATGACTAGCCTACCAATCTGCTTACCCAACAAGTGCTATATTTAGGCTAAGTAAGTGAGGAGGTTGCGACGCGTCTCGTCGGAGGCTGAGATGCACGGCATCGTAACAGTAAATCTCGGTCGTGCGCCTGCGCCCGCCTCTAGCATACTAATGCAGATTATGTGTGTGTTCGCACTGTTATTGGCGGTACGATCATATTGATTACTAACTACTGCACGCTACTTCGTCTGCGTCTTACATAATTATGTTGTTCCAAAGAAAATGTAAATTTTTGAGGGATAAAAAGTATCCTATGTGTTTTTCCAGACTATAATCTAGTTTGTGTGTCGAATTTTATCCAGATCCGTTCAGACGTTTGAGCGTGAAAGATTAACAAACATCCATCCATCCTTACAAACTTTCGCATTTATAATATTACTAGGATAGTAGAATGTGTTTATTTGTTTACTAGCGTTACGTCTTTAGTTACTGCTCCGCTCCCGTGTGTCGTAGCGTGTTGTTATATAGCCTATTCTATTCCTTTAGAATCTGTCTATAATATTATACAAAAATATTTTTACAGTCCGATTGGTAGTTGCAGGGATGACAACAGTTTTATTAGATTGGTTTAAAATTTTCATAGTATGACATCGATACCATGGGTCAAAGATATAGGCCAAAGTTGT
Source organism: Caradrina clavipalpis (assembly GCA_932526535.1). Lineage (NCBI taxonomy): Eukaryota > Metazoa > Arthropoda > Insecta > Lepidoptera > Noctuidae > Caradrina > Caradrina clavipalpis. Next base: position 4,486,349 of record OW052108.1, read on the forward strand.
TTTTACAAGACCACTGGGCACTGTGTCCAGTAATTAAGTTAGTTGAAAAGCAAGTTTAGAAGTTATGCTTAATGATTATTTTTATTTGTTATTTGTCAATGAGAAAGTTTCGGTTCATTAGTGTTGTTTTCTTTCTTTTCTTTCTTTCCTTTTTTTTCTTTCTTTTCTTTCTTTTCTTTCTTTTCTTTCTTTTCTTTCTTTTCTTTCTTTTCTTTCTTTTCTTTCTTTTCTTTCTTTTCTTTCTTTTCTTTCTTTTCTTTCTTTTCTTTCTTTTCTTTCTTTTCTTTCTTTTCTTTCTTTTCTTTCTTTTCTTTCTTTCTTTTCTTTCTTTTCTTTCTTTTCTTTCTTTTCTTTCTTTTCTTTCTTTTCTTTCTTTTCTTTCTTTTCTTTCTTTTCTTTCTTTTCTTTCTTTTCTTTCTTTTCTTTCTTTCTTTTCTTTCTTTACATTATTTCCTTTTTTTTCTTCCTACTTCAGGATTTTGTCTAAATATTTCATTACCTTTGTACTACATTGAAAACAAGCAATCATCTAGACAAAGTTGAGACATACGAGTTTGTGCATTAATAAAAATGATTGTGGAAACCTTATAAAATAGCTTGGAGTTGCAAAACTGCCATAACTATGAACGCACAGCCTACATGATTTAGTTGAGAAGCTGCAATTTTTGTACATGAGTCCCGACCTTAATGTATGCGGTGATTCATAGGTTTTATGTTCTTTTTTACCCGACTGCGACAGAAGGAGGGTTATGTTTTTCGAGGGTATGTTTGTATGTATGTATGTATGTATGTATGTATGTATGTATGTATGTATGTATGTATGTATAATTGTTTGGCACGCTCTGCAGGCTGAACGGCTCGATGGATTTTAGCTTGAGAGGTGTCGTTAGATTCGTATTTACTGTGAGAGTGACACTGGGTATATAAAAATAAAAAAAACAAAATGGCGGATTATTGGCGCCAAATTCAAATGTTTGGCTCGCTCTGCAGGCTGAACGGCTCGACGGATTTTAGCTTGAGAGGTGTCAGTAGATTCGTATTTACTGTAAGAGTGATACTGGGTATATTAATTTCTTTTTTAAAACACTAAAAAAATAAAAAATAAAAAACGGTAATTTAAAAAACTAAAAAACCCGACTGCTATTCTTTAAAAATCCCTAAAACAAGATAAATTGTAGCAGTCGGGACCCATTCGGGACCATCTGCAATGTAATATAGGTATGTGCTCTCAATTCACTAATCCTCCATTTCTAGAATGGGTCCCGACTGCTACAATTTATCTTGTTTTAGGGATTTTTAAAGAATAGCAGTCGGGTTTTTTAGTTTTTTAAATTACCGTTTTTTTTGAAGTTAACCATAACGTTTCTAGAGGCGTGTGACTTTTTTTTCGTGTTGGACTGTGGATATGTGAAAGGAGTTTTTATTTTAAATGATGCATAAAGAAAATAAGAGTGAAAATATTTAAAATCAAGCTTTAGGTAAGTGGCTACCTTTAGGCTTCCCCTGTGTCCAATAGCGGACGTGGTTTGGCTGATATGTTGATGGTGATGATCATAACGAAGATAATTATAATCTTAAGGAGTAATGACAAACAAGAGAGATGCACCTTTATCTTATAAATACAAGCTCGATATCATGTTATATTTGCTTAAAAACACACAATGACATGTATAACGTCCCGCCTGTATTCCCGAAGGGTGGCAAAGGTGCACTAATGTACACCCACAGCTCGCCGGTATGTTTTAGGTCCCATATAATAGGGGTCGAGCCTATTAACTAGGCACAAATCTCAACTCCGAGCTGCTACTGAGAATTTCATACAAAGACCCAATAACACTTTTTGCTCGACCTGGAAACGAAATCAAGACCTCTAGCGTAGCAGTTACACCTCTATCTTGTGCATGCCAATTGCGTGACTTCGGTTATAGTATCTTCACAATGCCAGTCGCCATTTTCATAAATTGCATCGTTTAGATGAAAAAGACAAAAAGATTTGCATCGATTCTTTTATGATTACGGTGGGGGAAAACAATCTAAAGCTCGTTTATAATGCTACTTATGATAGTGTTTACATAATGTCAAATACTTACATGTCTGTGATGTAACCGACCTTCAGAATGAATAGCGTGGTAACTGTGATGCATTTGTGTTGAAAGAAAGAGAAGGTTAACTTGAAAGACTACATAGAAGTAATAGAAATGTAAGGCTAACTTCTACTCACGATTTCCTCCTCATAGAATTCGAAACTACGATCGGTAAAGCATATCCTATGGCAATTGGAAATGGTAGTAGTAACTTAATATATCTGGAAGAATTTTTAAAACGGACCAGGGGAGCAATTTTACTTTCTCTTAGGAATGATCGTAATCTAATCTGTCTTAATCTGTCAAAAAGGCAAATTTAAGAAGACACAAATACTTAATAAGAAATCACATTGATTGTCGAGATTGTTTAAATTATGTATGGAACTGGCTTTCACGAAATAGACCTACCTACCTACCTCTTACGTACAATAAAAAAAATGCTCTTTACAATATTAATAAAGAACAAAATAGAACAAACAAAAAAAAAAAACAAATAAAAAGGCCATACATTAATATAGAACATGAGGAGCTCGTGGCTAAATACTTACAGCCGCATAGACCGATCTTCCGGGTTAAGCCACGCTTGCCGAGGTTGGTCTGTGGATGGGTGACCATTTACCATAGCGAGTTTCCTCCGTGATTCGGAAAGCACGTAAAGCCGTTGGTCCCGGCTGTCATTTGTAGATCTTTGACAGTCGTTACTGTTAGTCAGAAGCCAGAAAGTCTGACAACCAGTCTTACCAAGAGTATCATATTACCCATTACTGGGTTGTGGAGGTCTGATAGGCAGTCGCTCCATGTAAAATACTGATATTCAGCTGCATCCGGTTCGACTGGAAGCCGACCCCAACATAGTTGGGAAAAGGCTAGGCAGATGATGACATTAATATAGAACAGTCTATCAGTCCAGATGATTCGTTTCTGAATAGACCTTCTGTCCATCTTTACATATTGGCCCCAATACTGCATCGATGCGCCGGCGCATGTTGTGTGCATCGTTGTTGCGTCATGTGACGTTCAGATGCTTTTGATTTGTGTATTTGCGGGATGGGTGTTTAAATCAATTTACTGTCTGAATGGTCTTCAAGTAATTAGGTACTTATGAGAGGCAGTTAAATAAGCTTCAAATCCAGGACTTCTGTCATACCTCTTACCTTCAAATTCTCATAGGTATTATGACTTGACTTTAGAATGTTCTTTTAAGTCTCTCTGTCAATGGTAAACTGACCCTAGTTGATTCTAGTTTTTATTTATTTTAGGATGTGAAATCATCAAATGACTTCTTCCGCTCTGGGCGGAAAGAAAGGGAGTGTCAGACTCTTACTGACTAAAACCCATCCGAGTTCCTCCTAATGCTCTCTGCGTACCAGGCCGCTGTGACTCTTACGAACAAATTCCGCAACCCTGACACGGTATCTGTTTGCCGTGCAAATAAAAAACAAATACAGAATCGTCATGAGATTAACGGCTATTTATTGCATAGATATTTTTTATATCAGATTAATCTCACAATCAAAATATTTAGACGATTCTCAAGAATCCCTTTCCCCTTACAAAACATCGATTTGCGGTCTAAAACCCTCCTTAATAGCTTAAAACTAGTGAAGCGATTCTCACTACTATTTATACTTAGCAAATCCAATAAAAAACGACTCAGTACAAAAAAGTGTTGGCGCCATAGCTGTAAAGTAACTTTAGGACCAGTATAACATGACACGTGGCAAAATTCGGTACTAAAATTGACTGTACTGAATTTCACACTGGCCTTTAAGGTAGTGGCAAGCAGCGCCACCCCAATGTGTCAAGTTAAATTGGACGTTATGTACGGAGCTATTTTACAGACAAACGCAGGCATGTTTCTATTCCTGGGCTATTTTAGCTGCAAAGATGACTCCTATGGCTTATAAATAGCTTAAGTGATCGCACAAATGTTTCTGATTGCATTTGTTATATAAGTGGTTCAAATGATTCGGTTTCTTGGTTGTTGGGTTACTGAAATTAACTGTGGTGTAGAAAATTATTCTGTAGGTAGGTATAATAGATATTAGAAGAAACGTAATCTAGTTATAATTAAACTATACAAAATAAATTGGAATATTTGTAATTGTCATATTAACATTCGTTTTTTTTAACTCCCAATAAAGTTTTTTTATTATAAAATAAAAAAAAAGTTGTTGTTTAACAGTTTCAATTTCACCTATTCGGCAATTAATATTTTATTTTGAATTCAAAACTTCAATTTTCGAACGTGCAGCTAAATTAATTCCAAATTTGGAATTTCACGCTAAAAATGTTAGTTAGTTCCTCTATTCGACACAAGATGGCGCCACATACACCATTGTTTCAACGTTCCTATTTGGCGGATTACCGAATACGAACACTGTTATTCGTGGATTATTATTTTAAGAATAATAAATTCATCTGTCTAGAGATCTTAGCGTTGCATAATATTATGATTGGTATCCGCTGGGATAAACGTAGATATTGAATGTAGAAGTTTCCTAGTAGTATCAGATGTTCTAGGAAGAATTCCTTCGATAATTCCTTCCTTATACCTTTCTTATTCTATATGACAGGGATGGCGAATCTTTATCAGTGAACGTGCCAATTTTTATATAAAAAAATTATAATGTGAATGAATTCATTTGTACAAGAATCGTAATGATAACTAACTATGTATTTTATGGTTGTTTAAATTAAAGGTTAGTGGGATTTCTGCTGTTGCAAATTATTTCGATCAAATGCATTTGTCAAATTATTTTGTCGCGTGCCATTGGTTCGCCATCCCTGCTATATGATGTCTGTTCTTACTAAGCGACACCTAAATGTATTGCCTAAATAAACAGCAAAATTGGATTTTCAACTCTCTGCTTATCGAGGAAAGTCAAAATTCCAACAACGCAATAATTTTAGGTAACGCCTAGTATTGATGAAAACAAGCGAGAATTCTAAGTACTATCAGATCGACCAGCAGTGCGATTCTCTAAAATGCAAACTCGAAAACGAGTCTCACTAAAGTGATCGCGCTCACTTCGATAACGAACCAACCTGTCATTGGTTTAGTATTCGTTCGCCGTGGTGACGTCACCGGCGTGATCGTATTTAACAGAATACCATTTTGTAATCTCACTGATGATGATGTCGGATTCAGCTTTCGGATTACGAAGTGAGGCTTAGAGAATCACACTGCAGGTCAGATATCTTCCGAGTTCTAAAGCTGAATGATTGGATTTATTAGTCCAGCGATTAGTAAACTATTTGTATGTAAACGCTTCCTGCATTAGTGGAAACATTACTATACCAGTGAATTGTACTGAATAGAATTTAGAATGCGCTTTGTCTTGTGCATTCTGTGCTGGATTATGTGGTCTTGAATCTGATGAATGGATATAGGTTTCAGTTGAAATCTTGTAGTTGGAATTCTGTGTTAGTTGTTTCTATAGATAGATATGAGTGCTCATTGATGTGACGATGTCGTGTTGGCCCAGTGGTTTAGACGCCCGCCTCTCATGCATGAGGTTGCGGGTTCGATACCGAGCAAGTACCTACCAATGTGACTTTTTCGATTCATGTACTTTCTAAGTTTATTTGGGACATCTTTGTTTTCCCCAGTCAGAACAAGTGTTGTTAAGTTTTTTCATCTGGATATTCTTAGCAGTAGCCAGGAGATTAGAAGTTTGTGGTTTGACACCCGCGTGTTTCGAAAACCACGTTAAGCCTTGGGTCCTGTGTTTGATCTCTCACCGGTTATGTCGGATTGCCATGTCATTTGGTTCTTTTTTTGTTCGGTATTCATCAAATAACTTCTTCTGGAATTAATGAGTGTCGGACTCTTTACTGACTAATACCCATCCGTGCTCCTCCTAATGCCCTGTGCATTCCAGTGAAGTGCTACTATGTTTCTTTTCGTGTAAGAGACTTACTGACTAAAAACCATCCCAGGCGTTCTCTTCCCAGTTTCGAAGTTGACTCAAAGGATATTTTCTAAGCTATATAACTAAGTACTAAGTCTACTAAAGAAAAGTTCGGTGACCGCATAAAAGTTTTCGATTTGACTACTGATAGCGTCGCGTTACTAGTGATTTATTGAACCCTTTCACTATTTTCGAAGAAAAACTATTTTTGTGAGCTGAATTTGCAGTGAACTCTAGTGCTTGTTTAGTTGAAAAGTTTTGTATTGTTGGCAACTTCGGTTGGTAGGTATTGTTCTTATAGTTTTTTATGGATATTTTAACTTTAAGTCCAAATATCATTTTACTTGTACATAGTTCATTTTTCGTACTGTCAACACCAACCAACGTACATCAAAATGGCTGTCATTTTTTGAAGGAAATTAATAAGTGTTCGATTTTCAAATCGTTACATGAACTGTGCTGGACAGTATTTGTAATACATTTGGCATATTGAAATAATTTATTAAAAATTTATTTAATTATTGAGAGCTAGGCCATGAGGTTAAACATACAGACAAACTGTGACACCTCAGCCTAACCCGCCGTGGAATACAGACGTAATGGTATGTATGTGATGCGAATGTATTAAGAGGTTTTTGTTGTTGTTTTGGTAGCACTAAGCTCAGTTGCTACGAGCTCTATTAAACCTATTAAAAAAACTAAATTGATACACAATAAAAACAAACATGTTTATTTTACCAAAAAATCAGTGGAGGTCTAAGATGGTGGGTATCTGTAAAAAAATGGCGGTGTCCCGTGATTGGTCGGTGCGCCCCCCGCGGATCGTGGGAGCGCGACCACGTGCCGACCACCGCGGTCCTGCGCCCGCGCAACTTGTAGCGACACGTCGCACTGTCTGCCCCACATTGCTGGTCACAGGGCTGGGAGTTCAGAGGATGGGAAGTGGAGGTATTATTAGAATTGTAAAGTGGATTAAGCAATTAAGTTATGGAATTTTATTAACGGGACTTCTTGGGAATTTCAAATTGGTAGAAAATATGATACATGTTTCTCATTTTCTACCCATTTAAAATTGACATAAATAACTTAGGTATACGAAGTACGATACTGTATATAATTTAGCACCATTAAGCTAAGAATAAAACGAAAGAGAAAATCATAGTAGATAATAGGCACATTTTAGCAAAATTTAGCATAATGTACCTTTTGTTTCAGCAACAAAAGTCGAATAGCAATGTTACTTTTACATATCATTTAAATATACAAGAAATTACACAATTTACTGCTATCCAGAATTTAAGGCAATACCTAAGAGTTCATTTTATCTTAATTTTAGACCCGTTTCGTATTTTATTTGATACTAGCTTTTGCCCGCGACTTCGTCCGCGTGGATTAATAGTTCCCGTTCCCGGGTGATTTCCGGGATGAAAACTATCCTATGTCCTTTCTCGGGTCCCAGACTATATCTGTACCAAATTTCATTGAAATCGGTTCAGTGGTTTAGGCGTGAAGAAGAGACAGACAGACAGAGTTACTTTCGCATTTATAATATTAGTACAGATTGTGCTCAATAATAAGGATTTAAAAATCTGAAATGTTAATCAACTTTTGTTGCTGACGTACCTTTTACGTCCAACTTACCAATAATTATTAGCACATCAAACAAATACAATTCCTACACCTCATTAAATCTTCACAGTCCATAAGATACAACAAAGCTTTTAGATCTAAACGCTATAATAATAATGTTTTTCTACGCCAAACAAATCGTACGTCGCTTCACAATACCAGCCCTATCAATAGATTCTTCGAGTCCCGATTAGGAATAACATGTTTGTGTTTTTATTAGAAGTTATTGACCTGATATTGTTGATAATAACTAACATCGCGATGTTCATCGTATTCGCGGCAGCGGATGGAAATGGGAAAAACACCTGTAATTCTAGCTAAGTTTGTCAGTTGATTTTGATTTTAATTTATCTCAAATCAGAGGTATATGATAATCTAAGGCTTTCTTGGACATCACTGACATCGGTGAAGGTAAACATCGTAAGAAAAACACGAATTATCCTACTAATATTATAAATGTGGATGTTTGTGAGGATGGATGTTTGTTACTCTGTCACGCTTAAACAGCTAAACGGATCTAGATGAAATTTGTATCCCGGAAAATGTACGATACCCGCGGTATAATATATCAAAGACGCGGACAAAATCGCAGGCAGGGCTAGTAATTAATATAAGTCTGAAATTGTCAATCCGCCTTGAGCTAGCGTGGTGATCAATGCTAATGCCTTTGTGTAGGAAGAGGCTTTTGTCCTGCAGTGGGACAATAACAAGCTATTACCATTGTTTTAAAAACAAAAGACTAATTTCTACTAATTTAAAACGTCAAAATCCTGTCGCAATTTCATCTTAGCGACAATCAATGTCAAGGCAGTTTTGACAGATCCTTAAGAAGACGAAACATTACACAAAAAAATAAAGATTTCATAAATTACTCAAAGCCCTTTGAGTAATCCACCAAATCTTTTTCCCCAGTCTAGCCAGCCTATAATTAGGACCAGTCTCATTGCTCTGTCATTCTCCCACATATGGGGAAAAGCATGCACTATACATAGGCACCTATATGCCTGTACATGTATATAAGTGGAGCACCGTTGTGTGGCGCCAACAAGACGCTCGTCGTACGGAATTATAAGCGTAACATCCCACTGAAATTACCGCTACAGTAGTCTGATCCACCTATGTTGTTATTTTAGGAGTTTAGAGCTGTTTTTGAAGTGGGTAGGATATTTTTCAGTGGACTTTAAGGCGTGTATAAGAAGAGAAATAGAGTAGAAGAAAGAGTAAGACTTTCTACGGAATAAAACTTTTGTGGTCTTTTTGGTCCTTTGAGTTGCTGCTGTAAGCTTTCACGCGTAATAATATTTAGGGTCTACGTAATTCTCCCAAAATGTGTTAAATTAATTGTGATTTGATTTTTATGGACATTTAACGCATAAATATTTTAGGCATACGGTTGAGGCACTGACTGTAATTGTTTCGTTTCGAATCGATTTTAAGTAAATCTTTTTCTTTTTGCTAGTTAGGTAGTAGGTACCTAATGTTGTCATCGTTTGAAATAATTAAGTAGTATAATGCATTATGAATTTGAGATGTGGGCATGCAGGCTCCTTTGGCTAAACTAAGCTTATTTTAATTGAGTATGATGTTTTTTTTAAACGTATTTTTTTTCTCCTTTCAAACATTTCTGGTAGAAACAATAGAAAAACATTTTCATTATAAAAAGTTTAACTTAATTAGTTTTGTGTATCCCTATGGGAGGTATTTATTCCAGACTAGGGCGTAACCCATCGACACAATGTAATGTAATTACGTTTAGAGCCAAATATTTACCACAACGGCGAAACGGACTTAATAGGTTTCTGTCTAACATGAGGCACGGGGAATTCTTTATTTTTATGCCATTGGATGGCTAACAAGCCGACGGCCTATCTCTCATTTAGAGAAAGCACAAGCATTGATTACTACAATAACTACTACTACTAGCTTACTATGCTTGCTCAAGGCGGATTGGCAATTTCAGACTTATATATTCATTAAATGTCCATGGTTCCTCACGATGTTTTCCTTCACCGATGTCAGAGATGTCCAAGATAAGTTAAAGCAAATATGAATTTAAAAAGTTACATTGTTTTTTAACCGATTTAAAAAAAAAGGAGGTTATCAATTCGACCCGTATGTATGTAATATTTCCAGAACTGCCCAGTTTTCGTATATGTTAGTCTTTTATATACCATTCGATGGCAAACAAGCCGACGGCCCACCTTATGTAGAGTGGTCACCGCTGCCTATAGACATCTGCAATATCAGAGGCCTTGCAAATGCGTTGCCATCCCAGAGACAAAGTTGAAATGTCTCATGTGCTTGTAATTACACCGGCACATATACCCTTCAAACCGGAACACAGCAACCCTGTTTTGCAGAAATAGGTATGGTGGTAGTACTTCTCCGGACGAGATCCTTCACAAAGAGCTCTACTAAGTACCTACTACTATTTATGCAAACATAGTAAAATTTTGCGTGAAACGGAATACTGAACAAGTGAACATACTCGTGAATATTACATTATGGTCACGAATATTATTATAATAATTAATATATTTGAATAAGTTTGTATTTAAATGTATGGGCCTTACATATATTAAGGCTCATTTGCGTCAAAAAAATAACACAGCTTAAAAGACGTACAAGTACTATAAAGTAATTAAAATGAACAGTTATTTAAACCAATTCGAAAAGAAAAAAAAGAACGAGGTTAAATTACAAAATGTCAAACATAATTCAGGCATTTTATGTTTTCATTAATTTTACGCCATTTTCAATAACTTATCTATAGTTATGGATAGATTGCTATCCCCATTAACAAGTAAGCGTCTTATTTATCTGAAGTTTGCGTTTCACAATCAAGGATAAGTGCTATTCACTGTAACTAACGAAGGATAGCTTTCCCTTTAAAAAAGCTTAGTTGGAGTTTTAGATAACCCTGGTTGACGCAAGCGGGCCTCAGAATATTTATCCATCACTTTCGTACGTATACAACCAATAGCAAAACTTGGCGGTAGAAAATGACAGTCCTGTCAAAGAACTTTCAATTAAAATAACCTAAAATTCAAGTTCAGAATCACCATCTATCATCAACCAATGATAAACCAGCAATCATACAGTTAAAACACGAACACCAGTCTCCATACACCACAAAAATCGTCCACTCAATCAGGCAAACGCAAGTCTATACCACGAGGAGGTAAACAGGGCACCAAGCGGTCAAGGTTGCCTATTTCAGGCAGGGGTCAACGACCATCCATGGCGGGTAATATGGCGCGCGGCAATGTGTTTTTGTCACGCGAACTTTTGAACATGTGTGGTGTGCCGGCGAATTTGACTTATGGATGAAAATGCTAATTAATGGACGCTTTTGGGAGTGAATTTACATGTTGTGGGTTATGTATGGTGTTTACAGTTTGTTGGTTAATTGTAGTGTTGTATTTTGTATTGTTAATTGGGGGAATTTTAGAGATTTGTGTTTGATTTTGGAGTGTAGACTTTATACAATGTTTAGCTTGAACTTTCTGAACAGCTTTAGTTTTAATGAACTGAATGTCAAATATTCTGAAACATTGTTTTAAAATAAACTGCCCCGTTGGTCTCGTGGTCGCAAGTGCGACTGCTGTGCAAGGGGTCCCGGGTTCGATTCCCAGGTCGAGCAAAAAGTGTTATTGGGTTTTTCTATGAAATTCGCAGTAGCAGCTCGGAGTATGGATTTGTGCCCGGTTAATGGCAATAGGCTCGCCCCCTATTACATGGGACCTAAATATACCGGCGAACTGTGGGTGTACATTGGTACACCGCTGCCTAACCCTTCGGGGAATACGGGCGTGATGGTATATTTATATTGTTTTAAAAGTTGATTGGCTGATAAATGAAGGCTAATTTAATTCATATTCATAAGTACAAGATTTATAGGTACAATATTTATAACATAAAAAAACCAACAATAAAAAAGCACATATACGGTCAAATTGACAAACTTTTTTCTTTTTTAAGTCGATTAAAAAACCAATGTCATAAAAAAAATCCTCCGCATCGCCATCAAACAAATAATTTGTCCAAAAGACTGGTGAAATTGCCATGTTGAATTAATGCCATGCTTAACCTCTGACCGAGGTAAAAGCCAGTCCTTGAATCACGGGAAGTGTCAACCAACCGTTTAGATAACTCAAATAAACTAATGCAATCGGGTGACTTTGAACTAGTCATATAATATCTCTTTGGTCTGAAAAATAAATATTCCGACAGTTTGACATATTTCCCATACAAAAGCTGTCAAACCACAATATTTATTCCAACAAATCATTCATGCATTGGATTCGTCATAAATCATCGTAAACCAAGTTATCTATGCCCAACTTTACATGAACCATAGTTTGCTTTGCATACTTCTTACATGATTGATCTTACAGATAAGGGAAAAATAATGGGTAGGAAAACCCACCCCATGTTGAATTGCCCTACCCTACCCTATATTCCGTAATCCTAAATCAATTTTGTAGTATGAATATCAATGTATGGAATTAGAACAAGTTTTTTATCAGGTAATAAAATAGTTAGTGTAGGTTAGCGTGGGTATGGTCGATAGTCATAAAACTAAAGTATACGTGGCTCGTTTGCACCATAAAGATTTGACATGCAATTCAAAAGTAAAATGGATGAATGAAATCGGTTTTATTCAATTCAAGATTTCAGTTCAGTCTCACTTTAGTCTTAATTTGTAAAAAAATGCGTCTATTTTACTTACGTTCTTGGACATTGATTGTTGTTGAGATGAGAATCGCGACTAGATATTGAACAGTTTTAATTAGTAGATTTGGCCTTTTGTTTAAAAGTCTTTGTCATTCAATTGGTGATTTTTAATGTGTAGAGTTTTATTTTTATTCTGGCTAGTGTTTTAGTTGTTAGTGAGAACATGTCTCATTCCACTTAAATCTTTGATTAAATTTATAAGAAGCATAATATTACAAATATTATGAGTACAGTATTTAGGAAAACGGGAGATCTAGAAGGCTATTATAAAAATTGTCTGCGTCGCGATCAAGAAAATAGTTGCAATCTCTATCATCTTTATTCAGCTATTATCTGCTGTTCTTATCCTTATGCAGTCCAAAATTAGAGATTAAAAAAAATCTCGTTAAAATTTTGTATTTTCCTTTGAAACTTGTTTTCCCATAGAAGCTTTTAATATTACACAAGACTGTAATGAAAAAAGACATCTATGGAATTGTCAATGCTACTCATGCCTCCAAGCATTGCACACCATACTAAAAAATAAGTTTCTCTTCATCATAACATACATACTCCAAATCTTTCAACATACACAAATCATCTCTGTCCCACATTACATTGTTTTGTCTATCCAGAATACAAATGTACATATTAGCGCTATTTATACATACAAACATACAAATTAATAAAATTGAATTGTCTGTTTGTAATTTTAAATTAACTGCTTTTTACTAAATGCATATGAAAGTAGTATATACGGTACTTAGAAGAAAAAAAAACTATTTTTAAATTTTTTGTTTGTCAATTTGTCTGTTTGGTTCGGCTAATCTCCGAAACGGCTGGACCGATTATGACGGAAGTTTCGCTCGCAGATAGCTAAAATATTATAAGGAGTACTTAGGCTAATTTTGTTTTAAAAAAATTATTTATTTTACATATATGATGATACAGAGGTTTTTTTACTCCTCCTGTAGAATATTCAGGCGCACGGGTCGAGGGTTCCGAAGAATTAAATAAAAGACGAGCAGAGTCTTCAACCACTTATATTGTTGTTCACAAGCTTCCGATGATTGCTACAGTACGACTGACTTACGACTGACCAATTTTGCCGTGAGGCGGCTATATTTATGACTTTCCTACGTGGGTGCAAGTAGTGCCATGACAAATAAAATAACAAAAGGTGTTTGCACCAATCACGTCACAGTATTTCTCCCATATGTCTCTACGGTGGTGGAAGTAGTGGGTAGGGCGCGACATCATCAACAAATGTTCCACCAATCAAATATGCACATTTTTGTCATTAAATTTACTTATAATCTAGAATCATATATTTACCTTAATTCTAGATGTATCCTAAGTTACATTAATGCTAAAAATAACCTAGGACTAGATAATCAAAACATACATCGTTTGATAGCGCAAAAGCATCTATATTTACATGAAAATCAAATATTGTTACAATTATAGATTTAATCTTCCTATTGTACATATTTAAAACTACAGAAAGCCCTCGTGCTCTCTTACAATTCCACCCCCCGCAAGAGGGTTCAACCGATTGCGCTTCCGTCAGTAGGGAGCACGACAACTTTTACTACGGGCCGACGCAGCGTACCCTTTGTAGTTTTGATATCTACAATTCTAACAATACTATCCGCACCTGGATGCACTTTGGCTATAATGCCTTTGGTCCATTCACTACGTGATTTGTTGTCATCGACCACTATCACTACATCGCCCACTTTTACGTTCGGCACTACACTGTTCCACTTTTGTCGTTGCTGGAGCGTAGGCAGGTACTCGCGCAGCCATCGCCTCCAAAAGAGGTCGGCCAGCGCGTTTACTTGGCGCCACATGCGCCGCGAGTCGATGTCGGCGGCATGCTGACGCGTACACGGAGCATCTCCCGCGGCAGTGCCAAGCAGGAGATGGTTCGGTGTCAACACGACGGGTTGCTCAGCATCGGTGCTCACGTAGGCTAGTGGCCGGCTGTTAATTACCAGCTCGGCTTCTGCGAGGAGAGTGAGTAGCACCTCCTCCCGAGGCGCGCGCTCTTTTAAAGTAGAGCGCAGCGCGTTCTTCACGGAGCGCACCAGTCGCTCCCAGCTCCCGCCCATGTGCGGGGCGGCTGGCGAGTTAAAGTGCCAGGCGATTCCCCGACCTGTCGCCTCGCTTCTAATGCGACCCACGTCTAGGTCGCGCAGGGCCTGGCGTAGCTCGGCGTGTGCTCCAACGAAGTTGGTCCCGCGGTCGGAGTATATGTCCGCGGGACATCCTCGACGTGCGATCAGGCGTCGCAACGCCAATATGGCTGAGTCTGCACTCAGCGACGCCGCTAGTTCCAGGTGTACGGCGCGTGTGGTGAGGCAAGTAAATAGAACGCCCCATCTCTTCTCCCGGCGCCGACCGATGCTCACCTCCATAGGGCCAAAATAATCCACTCCACAGTGGACGAATGCCCGGCGATTAATCTCCAATCTCGCGATGGGTAGGTCGCCCATCTTAGGCGTCGACGGCTGGGCTTTCTTAATCCTGCACGTTTGACATTCTCTTGCGATTGCTTTCACTGTTGACCGTAAGTTCGTTATCCAGAACTTTTCTCTTAAAGAGTTTACCACGGTTTCCTGGTTGGCGTGAAGCGCTGTTGTGTGGTATCTTTTAATGATAAGCCGAGTCAAGGCGTGCTTTCCGTCTAAAATAATGGGGTGACGCGCTCCGAAAGTAAGTTCACTGCAGGCGCCCAACCTGCCGCGTACCCGTATCAAACCATCTTCAAATAACATTGGGTCTAGTTTTTTAATCTTACTGTTCCGTGGTAGCGGGCGGGCTTCTTGTAGAGCTTTTGATTCTTCCTCGAAGCTCTCAGTTTGTGCTATCTTCAGTAAACGTAGCTCCGCCTCTCGTAGATCGTCGACCGTTATGGTTGTCGAGTCGCGTCGTTTGCGACAGCGGTCCGTGAAGACCTTTATACGTGCTACTACGTATAAGATGCGTGTCCACGTACTATACCTTTCATAGGGCAGCGCGGGTTCGGCCTTAGTAGTGACGTTCACGTTGTGTACCCGCTCTAGGTCTGCCTCTGACACTGCGTCAACTCCAGAGTCCACCGGCCATTGCTCCTGTGGGCTGGAAAGAAATGAGGGACCCGAAAGCCACATATTACTGTTGACGGGCCACTCCAACCGGGTGCCTTTATCGGCTGGGTTCATCGCCGAGGGAACCCAGCGCCAGTCTTTCATCTTTGACCTTTTATCTATCTCTGCTAACCTATGAGATACAAAACGTTGGAAGTCGGTTGCTTCCGAGTGGATCCATTTGAGTACTGTCCTACTATCTGTCCATAAGACCTTTCGGGTGATTTCAACTCCTAACTCTTTCTCCACGGTGTCGGCTACCCTGCAGGCCAACACTGCCGCCTGTAACTCAAGGCGTGGGATTGAAATCACCTTTTTAGGTGCCACTCTAGCTTTCCCCATCACGATGCTAACGCGCCTAACGCCGAGTGCATCTTTTCCCACCAAGTAGGCGACTGCCGCGTAGGCGGATTCACTAGCGTCCCCGAAGACGTGAAGTTCTACCTCTGATAACTTTATACCGTACCATCGCGGGATGGTTATATTGTTTAAGATTATAAGGTTCCGTAACCACGCGAACCATAAAGTTGCCTCCGCTTCATGCAGCCTCTCGTCCCACTGGATTCCTGTACGCCATATCTGCTGCATTAATATGCGCGACTGAATGACGCATGGATACAGGAAACCCAGCGGGTCGAACACCGACATTATGAAGCGAAGAAACTCTCGCTTCGTAGGAACAACGTCACCCTCTATAATTGTCTTCGGTAACTTTTTAAATGATAGGTCAAAAGCCAATTCATCGGTCCCCGGTGACCAAATCATACCTAAGGTGCGCTCTGTGGCGCCCTCGTCTTTTTCTAACGAGACTCTGTCGGGCATCTCTATTTCGAGAATCTCCCTGAGTTGTGGCGAATTGGTGACCCACCCCCGTATATTAAACCCGCCTTCGGCGTGGATGTGAGCCACCTCCTCTATGCGTTTGCTAGCCTGCGCGACGGACCATGCACTATCTAAATAGTCGTCCATGTAATGACTGTTATGTATAGCCGACACTGCTTCGGGATACTGACTATTAAATCTGGCCGCATTTTTATTCAAAATATAGATTGCGGATGTAGGGGAAGACACAGCACCGAAAATCATTGAATTCATGACAAACGTGTCAGGTTCTCCACTATTATTTTTATTCCACAAGAAAAGCTGTGCCCCTCGGTCACGTTCTCTGATTTTTATACGTAGGAACATGTCCGCTATATCTCCGGTGAATGCTACCGGTCCCAATCGGAATCTAATTAGAATTCCTAAAAGAGAATTTAATAGGTCTGGCCCCGCGAGCAAGCAATCGTTAAGAGCGGTACCTTGAAAAGTGGCGGCGGCGTCGAAGACTAGTCTCAATTTCCCCGGCTTATTAGGATTCTGTACCCCAAAGTGAGGTAGGTACCACACCGGATCTTCGAAGCGGCCGTCCGCTTTACTCGCATAACCCTCGCTAATTAATCGTTCAATTTGATTTTCATATGCTTCCGCGTACGTAGGATTCTTATGCAACCTACGTTCTATTCCCGACAGTCTCTGTCGCGCATAAGCATAGTTATCGGGTAGCTGTGGATCGTCACGCCTCCACAACAATCCTACTTCCCATTCGCCGTTAATAGTGAAGCTACTGGTTTCATCTAATATTTTTAAAGCTCTGTCGATGTCTTTATGAGACCTAGGGATTTCGGTTATACCTATTGCTTCTAATTCGAATTGGTTTTTCACCATATCATGCAGTTCAGACAGAGGTTCCGCTAAACAGTTCACGGCTTCGTAGCCTACCCTAAACCCTTTACCTATGGGCCCATGCAGAACCCAGCCTAGCTTGGTCAAAGATGCAACTGGCTTACCGGACTTTCCTCGGCGAATCTCCTCGCCGACCAGCAACTCCCAGTTGTCCTGTCCCAGCAACAGCATCGGCTTGACTCCGCACATTTCCTCCAGGCCCAAGTCACGCAGGTGGGCGAGCTCCTTTATCAACGCAGCCGGCACCGTTTGGGCGGGCAAATCCAGCCTCTTGAACGTACGCACACTTATTTTGTGATTCACTTTATTTGGCCCGCGCACTGTCACATATATTTTCCTTGAGGATTTATCAGACACCTCATTACCGCGCGCACTTTTTAGCACTAAAGGTATTCTATCACCCGTTGCCTTTCCAGCTATCGAGTCGTCGATAAGCGATACTGTAGCTCCGTCGTCCAGTAGAGCGTAGCAATCTCGTTCGTTTCCGTTCACTGACACGGAGACGGGAATTATCTTCAACAACGCTTTGCCGTTATATTCTTTCACATTAGTGACGCTTTCAGTTTTATGCTCTCTATCTACGTGCAGTAAGTCGTGATGTGCATAGTGGCATTTCGAGCATTTGCTTGCTCGGCAGAACTTCTTCGCATGTTGTTTTATTATACAATTAAAACACATCCTCTGATCTTTTACAAATTGCCATCTCTCATCAGAAGTTAGTTTCGCAAACTTTTCACACTTCGGTAATTTATGATCTCCCTTGCACATAGCACACTGCACATTGTTCTTATTATCTTGTTCGCTGTCGCTTTGTACATGTAATCTCTGAACATTTTTAAAGTGAATGCCTGGCTTACTATGTGCGCTTCTCAAACTTTTAACATTAGCCGTTTGACCGGCAGCGCCCATGTCCATCTGCACATAAAATGACGTAGCTCGGGCTAAATGGCTCAGGAATTCAGATAATATCTCTAGGCTGGGTGACACTCTCACATCGATGCCCTGAGACGCCGCCATACCCATTGCGAAGTCGCCATATTGAGCCCTCTGCACAGGCGTTAATTTACTCAGTAATTCACTCACCAGTTGTGGGTTGTTCAGGTATCCATTCGCGTGCACATTCCTCAACAGCGACACACAATTCCTCACTGTAGATGAGAACTTTCTCAACTCACGACCACTTTCTGTTACTTTCGGTAACGCACGCACTTTCTTCAACGCACACTCCAATATTAAATTAGGATGTCCGAACTCTTCATCCAGTGCCTTCATAATCTCCGATGGGTTAGTTGATGTCCGCAATAAGTCTTCTACCGCTATTTTTGCCTCTCCCTGCAGTGACGTTTTCAAGCGCGCTAAGTTCTCGTGCGGCTTAAAGTTGTACATAGCTGTTGTGTCCCAGTACATGTTCTTGTACGATAGCCACTCTGCCGGGTCACCGTTGAAGTATGGCAACTCATAGGCTTGCCTGGGTACTGGCCGCGGACGAGCTAGGTTTGAAATAGCTTCTGCCAGCTGATCTATTTTCCTGTCTCGCGGCTTGCTTCTCTCCGTTTCTTCGGCGAACGATTGATCCCATTCAGGCACTTCACGTGGTGGCACTCGCGGAACACTAGCCGTTACTATCGGCGTATATTCGCGGAACTGTACGGTCGCGGGCGCACACTGAGGGAGCGCAGATATCGAGGTCGTATATACTGTATGCGGTTGCGCGGTCACTGTTTGCGGCGCGGTCACTGTTTGCGGTTCGTACGCTGTTTGCGGCGCGGTCACTGTCACTCCGCGGGAGGTCGCGGCACTCTCGGTTGCAGGCACTCCGTACGCAGTCGTTACTACTGCGGGCACTGGCACTGGCACTGTTTCTTGCGCGTCGTGAGCTTCTGCGATCACTTGTGTTTCACTCGGCACTGAGTGTGTGATCCAATCTTCCACACGGCGTGTTGTAGTTTCTTCATCGGACGAGTCTTCTTCGGCGACGGCATCTATCTCGGCCAGTTCCGCCTCCAACTTCTTCTTGACGAGATTTTCCCTCAGGCGCACTAATTCCCTCTCAGCCTTGTACTCGGCCCTCCGGCGGAGGTAATCGGCACTCTTCTGGCCGCTCTTCGATGAGACGTGGCTGGTTCTTGATCTCGGCGTCCGTACCACCCGTAGTATCTCCGATTCCCGAGGCACTGCAGCCGCGTCGCGATGGTCAATCACGCGTCCGGGGCCCGCCAATGGAATCACGGGTGCGGGTAATGCCGACGACACTGTAGGCGCTATCGAAGGTGATCCCGGTGCCATTTCAGACGGCACTCCTGAATCGGCTTCCATCTCTCGTCGCTTGTTCAACGCTGCCTCCAATTTGCGCAGCTTGCTCCTCGTGGCGACTGAGCTTCGTTCACTCATCTTGAATGCTTCAGACTTCTCAGGCTTGAAACTTCAAACTCTTCAGGCTTGAGATGTAATTCTTCAGACGCAGGATCCGGCTCGAAGGACCAAAATTGTAGAATATTCAGGCGCACGGGTCGAGGGTTCCGAAGAATTAAATAAAAGACGAGCAGAGTCTTCAACCACTTATATTGTTGTTCACAAGCTTCCGATGATTGCTACAGTACGACTGACTTACGACTGACCAATTTTGCCGTGAGGCGGCTATATTTATGACTTTCCTACGTGGGTGCAAGTAGTGCCATGACAAATAAAATAACAAAAGGTGTTTGCACCAATCACGTCACAGTATTTCTCCCATATGTCTCTACGGTGGTGGAAGTAGTGGGTAGGGCGCGACATCATCAACAAATGTTCCACCAATCAAATATGCACATTTTTGTCATTAAATTTACTTATAATCTAGAATCATATATTTACCTTAATTCTAGATGTATCCTAAGTTACATTAATGCTAAAAATAACCTAGGACTAGATAATCAAAACATACATCGTTTGATAGCGCAAAAGCATCTATATTTACATGAAAATCAAATATTGTTACAATTATAGATTTAATCTTCCTATTGTACATATTTAAAACTACAGAAAGCCCTCGTGCTCTCTTACACCTCCGCTAATCTTTTCCGAATAATATCGTTGCGGGATCCAATACAGTTGTATCGTTCCTTCGGGAATCGTCGAGCTTCATTGCCTCGGCGCTGTTCTAGCGGTATCCACTGTTAATTCTGGCTTTTAGGAGTTGCAGTGGTTAAGAATAGTGTGGCGGGCTTGTCCCATTAAAAAAAACACAGAGGGTTACGTGATAACAAAACTGAAACCAATGAAATAGTGAACGCGAAAGAAGTCGCGGGCAACAGCTAGTTTTAAACAACATCTGCCATTTATGGTCGTGACTTTTTCTTTGCATGGTGATGGCGCAATTTTAAGGGGATGGCGTCAAATGTTTGGGCTATTGTGCAAATGTTTAAGGCGTAGTTTGCTATTGTTTGTCACGTACCATCTCTCTATTAGCGAATTAACAAGGGTTTGTTAATGTGTGGAGTATGGTCGTGTTTAATGTGTTTGGGCATCGTTTTGCAATGTTGGTGATGTCGAGGTTATTCTTAATATTATTGTACTTCGCTCTTATAAATGTCGGTTATCAAGAGTGCAGGCAAAGTCGTGGAAAAAGTAGCTTCAAACTTCATGAAATCAAAGAAATCATGAAAGCATAACAGAAAACTAGACTAAACTTTGTAAGGATGTTTGTTTGTTTGTTACTCTTTCACGCTTAAACGGCCGAACGGATCTGAATGAAATTTGGCACTGAGATAGATTGTAGTGTGGAATTACACATAGGATACTTTTATCCCGGAAAAATGTACGGTTCTCGAGGGATAAGACTAACCAACTTTGACGCGGACGAAGTCGCGTGTAGAAGCTAGTACATATTAGTATTTATAGTAATTATATTAAATGATGTTTAATTGTAACAATAATATAACCTCGCAAATAGCCTACAAAGTCGCAGGCATAAGCTAGTTCCTTTATAAAAACAGATTTAGGGATCTCACACTCCTAGTCGTGTTCACCTAAAAAATAACTTTGATGGAGATTTATGATACTCTTATAAACGTCACATCAAAAGATTACCATACCATAAAATAAATCATTCAAACAAAATAAAGCTAAATCGTCCTAAAACCATGTTCATTCATAGTCTCCTTTGTATTAATAACAATATAATATCTAAATTCGGAACTGTCACCGCTTGCGCATAAAAGCGTTAATCCTTGCGCATGCGCATCCGTCACGACCGTGGCTCCCTCTAGCGTTGATTCGGAGAGATTTTATTGATAGTAAAATTAATTTTATGACACATTTTTACGTCGGATTTTGTGTTCAATGGAATTTTTCGCTTAAGTACCCGTAAAATGTTTTCAATTATTTGTTAAAAGGCGTTCTTAGAATTCCGTAAGTTTATATATATATAAACTATTACTACTATTACTACTATTTACTGTAAAAGTAATGGTTTCTGTTACTGGGTAATTTATGAAGATATCTATAAAGTTTTGCATCTGTGAGCTACTGCTTGAATAGAACTTCGGTAAAGAAGTAATTTAACTGGAATTGCTTATGAGTCTTCTCTTCTTTCTTAAATTATTCTCTCAAATTCTAAATAATGATATCGCTAATCCGCTTTGAGCAAGTGTGGTGATCAACACCTCGTGCCTGCTCTTTAGAAGAAGAGGCCTTTAGCCTTCAGTAGGACAATAATAGCTGAAATTGTTGTATGTTGTTATGTCATACTTCTATATGTATTTTTTTATATTTCCCCACGGGAACTGTACATTTTTCCGGGATAAAAATTTGCCTATGTGCTATTCCAGACCATAATCTATCTCAGTGCCAAATATCATACAGAACCGTTAAGGACGCATTTACGAATTGACACGCTTCAATTCTAGGTATTGAGTCTTACTACTACATGTGCACGGCTTACACACACAGCGACATGCACGCGAAGCGGCGAAATTATGAGTAAACTGACACGGCTTGATACTTTTATTTAATTTTTAAGCGTTTATTTTATTTGCTATGGATGTCAAAAAGTAGAAAGAAAATGAAGTTGATTTGGCACATTTTGTAGTATTCAGGTCAGATCATAATCAGATTGGATCGATGGTACCATATCATTATGGGTTTTACATACATTTGTCACTTCCAAAAAATTCCTATTGGAATGGGAAACTAGATTCAATATATTATTGTTTTTTAACCCCCGACGCAAAAAGAGGGGTGTTATAAGTTTGACGTGTCTGTCTGTCTGTCTGTCTGTCTGTCGGTGTGTCTGTCTGTGGCATCATAGCTGCCGAACGGATGAACCGATTTCAATTTAGTTTTTTTTGTATTAAAGGTAACTTACGTACGAGTGTTCTTAGACATGTTTGATGAAAATAGGTTGGGCCGTTTAAAAGTTGTGGTGATTTGTAGTGGTGATTTGTAGTGGTGAAAGTAGGGAAGAAAAACCGAATGTCTGTAAATATACTCGAGTGGGGTCTCAAACTTAATAAAATTGACATTATAATAAGTAGGTACCTATAAAAAGCATAAAATAAAAAATTAAATTAAAAATTTAAAAAACCCCCAACACAAAAACCTAAGTTCCCTTTAAAAAGTAAAAAAATAACAAAAAAAATACGTCACGTTGGGGGACCGATGTTGCATTTAGGATACGATCGTCCCGAGCGGTCCCCCAACGTGACGTATTTTTTTTGTTATTTTTTTACTTTTTAAAGGGAACTTAGGTTTTTGTGTTGGGGGTTTTTTAAATTTTTAATTTAATTTTTTTTTCATGTAATGACGTTCAAAAGTGCCATTTAATGGTCCAATTGAAATAAATGATTTGACTTTGACTTTGACTTCCCTTACATAGTTAAGGATGAAGCTCATAAAAATGTTTGAATACTGAACAAAACTATCGAAAACAGGGTAATAAAAAAAAAACTTAGTTTTTATAACATTATTAGGACAATGTGAAGAATGTTTTCGAAGTTCAATGTATCTTTTAAATCTTGGATCATTCAGTTCTGGAAGGAGGCAGTTCTTATAGAATCGAATTTCAATAAAAACACAAACAAAACTAAAATTAAACATAGAGGTTTACGATTTCTTGAAGCTGTTTCATGAAATAACCGTAGTTACTGAAACCTGGATAGGTTCTGTTTCCTCTTTGTTCGTGTTCTAAAACAATACAGAAAATATATGTATTGGTTTTTAGAGTAAAAAAGTATTTGAATATAACAGTAAAGTTGTATATATCAGTAATTTTAGGTATGTAATTTTAAACTTCCGTAAGATATTTCCAAACTGTTCTCATTAGGAATACTACAACTCGTTTGGTCATTTCTCTCCGGGCACATTTCGGATGTTACATACGTCGCGATACTAGTATCACGCCTACTTTCAGAATTTTGCCTATAAAAATAATAATAATTTATTTTAATGAAACTAATACTTATTTTTTATTCATAATAACGTACATGTATTTTTGATAATCAAATAAGTACAAACCGTATTCGCTTTTCTGCTTTACGCCTACAGGCATGAAGCTTCTTACGAGAGCTATTCCAAAACGTATTAGGCCTTGGCATCTATAAAAACAATTGAGTTATAAGAGGTTTTTAAAGTAACTCTTAACAACCAGCTCCACGCGTCTATTAGTTCCAGCAGACTTCGAAGTTCACGTTCAGGTCACTCTATGAAGTCCTGTTGTAAGGTGTTGACATAACTAATAACAAAAGGAGTCCAAACTCGGCACACGTAGCTCGGGTTCGGTTTTAAAACGTGCTGCCTCGCTGGAGGAAATGTGAGAATATAAGGGGTTTCTAGGGGGCTTGTTACCTTTGCAACATTTTTTTTTTGCTAGAGACGAAGTTTTAACCAAAAGCATTTAAAGAAAAGTCCAAAATTTTTAGGTTATGAATGGAATTTACGTCGTAATGTCTGGCTCCGAGTGCGCCCGGAGTCCGACTCAGACCAACTTGACTGGATTAGGTTGGGTGCTTATTGCCCTCCGTCACCCCCAGAACCTCCAGAATCTACATTTGCTGTGACAAAACGATTAAAAAACATTAAAAAATATACGCATTTCCGGCAAGCAAAGTTAGGGGGGATAGTTCCCCTCTCCCCTCCTCTCCCCCCCCCCCCACTACTTCATGGAACCCTATCGAGGCAGCACGTTTCTAAACTTCAACCCGTAGCTCTACTCGTCTATTTGTTCCACCAGCAGACTTGGAAGTACAACTTCAGGTCACTCCATCAAGTCCGAAACGAAATATGAATTTATAATCCCCACTTCTAGCAAAAATATAAAAAAACTGTGAATAAAATCTTTCCTTGGATGTGTGGACCGTATAAAATGTTAAAGTATCAAGTTTGGTATGTCAACTATTTTGTATGCGTACAGCGATCTTTTTCAACACGAGCTGCTGATTACAATCGACACAGTGTCCACCCACGACGGCGCCCGAGCGCAGACTAAAATGTCATGTCATGTCAATGTCAATTGTTTTTGGAATAAACAAAGAAAGCGACCAATAAAATGACCCCTAATTCAATCCATTAAGATTCACGTATTAGAACAAAATAAGTGAAAAAATAGATTTGATTTTTATTTATTTTCTGATATTTTTTGTAACATTTTGATAATTCTTTACCCTAAATTTTTGAGTTGAACATGTCTGCATTCATATAATATTTAAAAATAAATAAGTTTATGTCATTAAATAGGAGAAAAATGACCCAAAACTCAACACGATATCGTTATTTTCGTGTGAAGTGGCAACGGAAATAATTTTTTTAAATATTATAAATCAAAATATCCGAATAAAAAGTTACCACGATTTAAAGATGAAGAAGTAATCTATCTGTGGTAATTATTAGTTACATGTGGTTTAGTTCCGTTTTGCAGCACAATACACCGAAAAACTACTTATTTTTATCAGATTTGCAAATGCGTCCTTAAGGTGAATGCTCCGACCAGCCCGCGAAATTTAAATTTTCTTACGTTTTTTGCAATTTGCCTAATACTGACTTGCAAATTGCAAAAAACGTAAGAAAATTTAAATTTCGCGGGCTGGTCGGAGCATTCACCTTAAGCCGTTCAGGCGTGATTGAGTAACAAACATCCATCCATCCAAACTACCGCATTAATAGATGACGTAGTAAATAATTTCCGTATATATAAAATTACAACGATTAAAATTACTTAAGACCCGCATGAAACTCATGATATTAAATATTCAAGCAGTTTACTTACCTTTACCTCCCACAGAAATTATCAGATTATGACATTGATTGCATATTTAATTTCAATTGCAGTGCATTCCAAAATTACGTAAAAACCATATTTATCTTATAATATGAATAATATTAAGTTATTAACTCAAGTTATAAGTTTTTCAATTAAGCAGGAGTAAAGATGTTTAATTAACTATCAAAATGATAAATATTATAATTATTACTTTAATTTACATAGAAATACTTATTCACAAGATGGCGGCTGCTCTTAGGCTTTTAATTTTATTTTGTAAACACGCTAAGATGTTTACGTAGAGTTCCTAATATGGGCTGATTAAATAATAGGTTATTGAGTTAAAAGGATGCAGAATAGTATTTATTTGTTTTTGCTTAATTTAAAACAGTACAAATTCTACGTATTGTAAATGTTTGACGTACAAAGGTGAATATAACGCTTTAAAACAAAACATTTTTGTTATCTTTATGTGCAGATATTCTCCGTCAATGCAGATACAGCCAGACAATTTGCAAGGTAAGTAAGCATGTTTTCTAAAGAATAATCTTCGGTTTCTCGAACGAGAAATTAATCTGTCAAATTGACAAGCGCGCGTAAGGTGTTATGAATTGGCTGACTTACTCGTATCAATGACCAATCACAGCAGACCATAACCATAACATTAATTTTGAATCGCTTTTCCGGAAATTCGTCGAACTTATTTTTAATTAAGTAGGTTTTAAACGCTACTCTTAATTTTTACTTGAGATGGGTTTGCTCTTGATTCTAACCTGGGTCAGAAAGAAGCCTGTTCACTCTAAATTTGAAGAGATTAGGGTTGAATGCGCTCGGAAATAATTTTATGATTTAGAAATGAGATTGTATCAATTGGAAATAGACAAGAAACTTATGCCATTTTGCCTGAGTTATATCCCAGTACTTGAAGGCGTCTCTTACTCATTATGCAATCCACTTACAAATACGGAACCCAACTGGACTATAGTTTATTAATTCATTTGTCATCGGCGCAAGCGCAAGCGTTTTCAATAACACGACTTACTCCTCTTTATTTATTAAATGTTTATTTATTAAGCATTACACAAATGCTGGCCAGCGGACCATAAATAATGCTGGCAACACCGACACTCTAATACTGTGTGTCTATGGTATTTATTTATCGTGCATAGACAATTATTAATTGATGTTTTGTTGCGTAGCTGTGGTGCATGCTGCGAGACCGAATAAGTTGTTTTTTGTAATTATTTCTTGATGATATTGTGATAAATGAATACATATTTTAGTCGTATTTTCTGTTTTTGAAGAAGTGTATTTGAATTTACAATAGGTGTGAACTTGTCACTGCATAATTTTCTTCACCTTGTCCGATTGTTTTACATAATGTTTTACGCAGGCATGTTGTTTAATATTACTTTGTAATTTTAGTTGTTTAATTTCAACTTTCACCGCGTTGAGCCGAAGGTTGAAAATCTAACAGTGCGCAAGGCAAAGTAATATTAAAATAGTACTGTTTTAAGATGTGGTGCCTGTTTAGTATTTTCTATTGAATGATTTGGTTAAAAGGTTATTATTATAGTTAGCCCGTACTTTCCCACTGCTAGGCAAAGACGTCCCTCCACTTCACCATCACGCGTCGCTTTGGATAAAATATTTTTGTCACAATATTTTGATTTTTGTATGGTTAATCAAGTTACTAAAACTTCACGTCTATATTATTAAAAGAATAAAACGATCACGACAACAACCTAAAACCCCCAACAACCTAAAAACTAAAACCATAAATAAGAATGTGCGGTACAAAAACGTTCGGCATACCAATTACTCTGTGGTACAGTGGTACCATAGACTAGTACGGTGTACAATGTAAAGAGAGCTCGTGTCGCATCGAGACGCCGCTGTCGATGCTATCTCTACCGCTAGGGATTACACCAGAGTACGCCTGTTAAGGGTTGGCCACTGTTCATGTTATTTTAAAAAAGGAAGACTATTAAAATATGTGGTATTAATGCTGGAAGATCAAGGATTAGGTATGACTCGGTGAGCGCAGTGGCTGCGCGATTGACTGCTATACTGCGTGTCGCGGTTGCGATTCCCGCACGAAATAAATATTTATACGGCCTACTGATTGTTGTTTCTAATCTGGTTGTTTGTGTATGTGAGCTTATATTTTTTATGAACAGTACCTACCTATTGGAGAAATTTGTAGTATGGAACGTGTTAAAAAAAGAATGAACTAGTAATTAGTGAACCTGTAAAACAATATGAAAAAAGGTATTTTTTAGGTTAGATTTTTCGAGAGGTAAAGTCTCAACGGATTGCGTACTGTGAAGTCAGAGCAAAACTATTTGGACAAATATTTAAGTATTCATTTATTAGAAAATGGCATGATAACAGAACTAAGGAATTTAACATTTCGAAAGAGACTAGGAATAGTATTTATATGTTTCAGGTAAAGCCATGCACATGTTTATACTAAAGTAAAAAATAAGGAAAAAATTTAAGATAGTAGAGTTAGAGTTAACAAAAACCCAAACATTGCTGGTACCATTTAAAAAACACAAGCAACAAAATCAACGGCCATTCCACACAGACCCTCCAACATTTCCCTCGAGACCAAAGGATTTATTTCACGAAATTGTTTATAGGGCCCGCGCTCAGCGTTATAGCGAATCGCTTAACATTATTCAAGACCAACAATAGTGGTCGATACTTACCTTACCGCTCCCATGAGCAGTCACGCGCACCCTCTTCCTTGTGGAAAATCTGCATAATACTACATGCATAATAGAGTGATTAAAATACCTATTTAAACTAACATTACAGTGGAAATGATTGGATTTAATTTTAATGATACGGCTTTTGTTTTTAGAGAGAATTGTTGGGGTTACTTCTTATTTTAATAGTCGTGAAGCTCTGGCTGGTTGAGGCATATACAACCTGATTTTGAGGGAATATGTCTATTAGTTTAAATTTCGAATGACTTGATATTTCGTCACGAAGGCTGACATGTCTTATTTAATAATCATCATCATTTCGACGTCCACTGCTGGACATAGGCCTCCCACATAGATAGAATATACGTGAATGATACTTTTTAAATATAAATCACGAAGACTGTTAATCCCGTTTCCACCGTAGTCTAAGTATAATGTATGTGTCTTTTATGTTTGAATTTCGAACGTCTATACACAGAACTAATTCTTCTGTAGCCATTCTTTGGTCATTGGAGTATAATCCGACATCCTGCAAGAAAGTATCGATTAAAAGCGATTGAACATGTTTATTTATAATTAGAATAGAACAGCGTGTGTTTGTTCTAGTGATTTTATAATACACGTAAACGAATATACGTTTACATTTAAATATTTCTAAAATTAATCACAAAAATATGAACAGCTTTTTTATTTTTAAATATAATCATGGCAATTAGTAAAACGTGTTCGAATTTCAAAAGGAACGCTCTGTCAGCTGATCACCTTTCATGTTCGGATACCTTTCCGTAGTACCACAAATAGAACACTAATATGAATTAATAGCTGTTTACAGTCACCGTGAAAAAATAATTTTTGTACGCCCCACATATTTGTTTTTGGAGTGTGAAAAATCGCGTTTTTCGACGGTTTGTGGTCGGTTTTTAAGTAATACGAATGTTTTGGCATTACGCGTGAGTAATTTCCCGTCTCTGGCTAATATGCAGCTGTGGTGTTGCCACACGTGATTTTATTTAGTTTTGTTATTATGACGCTCGAACGAATTGTGTTTTTAAAAAATTGGTGGATTATGCAAGCTGCTTGCGGGTGCCAAATGTGTTGTCTGTTTATTATGCGGTTATTTTTTAGATTAGATATTATTTAAGTATGAGGCCCTTGCTTTTAAAAAGCAGTGAGTAAGATAGTGTAAGCTGGAGAAACAAAAAAATCCTCCGTCTAAAATATTTCAAAGAGGTAGATAGATTGAAGTAAATTTTACATTAGCACAAAATCCTACAACCGAATAGAACCATAAATATTAATCAACGAAAGTCTCGAGCGCATCTTCAGATCCGCCATCATGAAGCATAGACAACCCCATTGTTCAATTTGAACTTTTGCCTCCATAACTGTGTCACAGATTCACAATGTGAAAGCGATTTGCCACAGACTGCATCCCATATTTTTGCTAGTCTGTTACGTAATTGCTTCCTGACACAATAAATACGACGTGTGAACTGTTTATTGGTTGTAAACTCGTAAATATTGTCAAAAGTTGGTGAATGTTACGAGATTTAGGAGTTGTTTAGTGTGTAATGTTGTTTGCTGTGAGATTTATATTTAGTTGACGTAATTAGGTCGGTTTAAATTCATTAGTTTTAATTTTAGAATTTATTTGTACGTTATTGGAATGAAAATGTTTCCTCATTCAAATTCGGAACCCAAAAGAAAAGAAGTTTAATATTAAGTATGGTAGACTGTTGCTATTTTTCTTATTTTTAACCCCCGACGCAAAAAGAGGGGTGTTATAAGTTTGACGTGTCTGTCTGTCTGTCTGTCTGTCGGTCTGTCTATCTGTGGCATCATAGCTGCCGAACGGATGAAGCGATTTCAATTTAGTTTTTTTTGTATTAAAGGTGACCTATGTGCGAGTGTTCTTAGACATATTTGATGAAAATCGGTTGAGCCGTTTAAAAGTTGTGGGGGTGAAAGTAGGGAAGAAAAACCGAATGTCTGTAAATATACTCGAGTGGGGTCTCAAACTTAACAAAATCGACATTATAATAAGTAGGTACCTATAAAAAGTATAAAATAATAAATTAAATTCAAAATTTAAAAAACCCCCAACACAAAAACCTAAGTTTCCTTTAAAAAGTAAAAAAATAACAAAAAAATACGTCACGTTGGGGGACCGATGTTGCATTTAGGATACGATCGTCCCGAGCGGTCCCCCAACGTGACGTATTTGTTTTGTTATTTTTTTACTTTTTAAAGGAAACTTAGGTTTTTGTGTTGGGGGTTTTTTAAATTTTGAATTTAATTTTATATTCTCGTTCCAAATTCGAATTTAAATTTTGAATTGTCAACATTTTCTTTTAGTTTAAGCAAGAAAATAGCGAGGATACTTTTTCTATAGGCACATAACGAAAAAAAGTAGTTTTTCCTCTAACTAACCAGTTAGATTGTACTTTATGAACTTAATTCACTCGTTACAACTTACAAGCCATGTTCTCACCTACTTACAAGCGCCCCCTCACCATTGAATCACTTCACATCACCGCCGATGACGTCTAACACATGTCGAGCCTCTCTGATTGATGCCACACCTAATTATCTTTGAAATTTTACATCCATTCCTGCAAACTTATCAACTCCCCTTCTATCGATTCAAATATCAACTCTATTTTTACTTATCCAAGGTTTAAATTGGAACGGTGATTTCGTGGAAGTAGTTGCAAGGTAAAGTTGGTAAAATTTCGTCACCTCTTAAGGGATGAAGACTTGAAGAGATTTATGATGTCTTCCGCATGCGTGAAGAGGTTTCTGGAATTCAGGGGTTTCAGTTGACCTTACACCTTTATTGTTATAAAAACTGACATCGTTAGGTTCGATAAGTTAAGACCCATCACTGTCAAGACCTTCTGTAGAAGTCGTAGTGAAAGAGTTCATCTGGAAAAAATAAAAATAAAAGTTCCGGAAATATTTGCAGACTTTAATATCGTAGGGTTCTGCATTTAAACGGGCTAAATTGAGCCTTAATGCTTTAGCTGACTTGTTCGTCTGGCGTTCTGTCCCTTTGTCACAGGGCTGTATCTTTTGAAACCGTACCTTTTGAAATTTTCAGAAATAAATTTAAAAAATGAAACACAAAAAACGTTTTTTCTCGCGGTTTTTTATTTGCACGATTTTACTATTACTGACAGTTACTATGGTATAATACGGTAACGCTCATGTGCAAATCCGACTCGCACTTGGCCGATTTTTGAACAAATCTAAGGTCAATAACACACATCATACCGTTTTGATTATTTTCTACCTGTAGTCGAAAGTTTCCTTCTTCTTCTTCACCTTTCAATTGAGCATAGATAATTCAGAAAGCACCCATAGATTATTCCTGAGAATCCCGTGACATTATACATTTTTAGGTTGTATTCGATTCTGCAAATGCTCTTGTTACATATTGCATTTAGATTGGTATTACATTAATAAATTACCATGTGCTGTTAGTGTTAATACCAAATTGAGATAATTCAATTTCTAGTACTCCAAAACTAGGTACTGACCTTTAGTTACTATTTTAGAGGAAAACAGTAACTTAGAAGTTATTAGGGACATACATACCGATAAAAATCTAAATCTATTTGACATTAAGTTATTTGACAGAACACTTAATACCCATATCTTGTCTACAAAATTTCATAAAACACATTTAATTTAGGAAAATATCGTGAGGAAGCTTGGGCTTTTTTTATTCTTACTTACTTTTTTTGGACTTACATACAATCACGCCTGTATTCCCCGAAGGGAACGCCAGAGGTGTATCAATGCTCGTGCCTTCTCTGTGCGAAAAGAGGCCTTTGCCTTGCAGTAAGACCATAATAAGCTGGTAATATTTCATCATCTAGCCTTTTCCCAATTGTGTTGGGGTCGGCTTTCAGTCTAACCGGATGCAGCTGAATACCAGTGTTTTACATGAAGCGACTGCTTATCTGACCTCCACAACCCAGTAACTGGGCAACACGATACCTCTCGGTTAGATAAGCTTGTAATATTTACGTTTCATTAAAATACTTTTTGCCCAAAATATACTACTGACTACGTTTGCATAGACCGAGCAACAGCCAGCTGTCGGCAACATTGAAAGCCAAGGTTTAAACATCACAATCTATTTTTTTCTTCCTAATCATAAACACGCAATAAAATAATATGAAACAATACAACATAAATAGCTTCTCAAATCACGCACCGCACGACATTAGGGCACGCGCACACTTGTCGTGATGCCGTGCGTTTGTCGCGTGCCTTATGCGAGCCGTGACTGTGCCGAGCTTTTGGTTGAAGCCCGACTTATCAAAATGTAAATGGTCTTGTTTCATTTAAATAAAAAATGTATTGATTTTTGGTGGTGGTGGGTTACGTGGTGGGTTTATATGGAGGAAGGTTGTGAGGTAGCGTTTTGAACTTTTTTGGGCGGTTTTTGAACTTTTTTTTTAGTTTAGATAAAAAGTGTATTTCTGTACTGGTTGTCGATGGTTGGTGAAAACGTGAAGGAATATTATGAAGTAGGTTTTTTAAAGTTTTTTTTTAATAAAGGAACTTAAACACGTTGCTACTTGCTACTAGATACTAATAAAATCCGCAGACATCATCCCACTGTTGGGCAAAGGCCCCATGACTTCCAGCTGTTTAAATACAGGGTGTGTGTGTAGCTTTTAATTTTGTCTAGTTTCTCTCACCCTCATTGGCATGGTCATGAAAAAACATAATCGTAGACATAGTAAGTGTATCTGGCACCTATTGCTAGGAATTACGTGTTAGGGATAAGCTTATTTAAATCTAACTTATCTATTAAAGGGTCCGAGGTTATTATTTTCATTACCTAAGATCATGAGAACAGCCAGGAAAGCAAGATCCTTGTACACCTAGCACTGACCGGCATTTTACATTTAGAAGCAAAAGTACACAAGTAAATTCCCAAGAAAAAATCCCAATATTTCCCCTCCAACAGCCATAACATACAATTAACATAAGAAAATAATAACACTTTCTTCATAAAACATGCATAACGCTTCGTTTCCATGTAAGTTGCGCACGCGCCTGCCCGCCCACATGTGCCGTCGCACGCGCACCTACCGACCTCACTAGCATTCTAATCACCTATTTTGTTAATCACAAGATCACCCCTGATTGAGTTGTTTATAGAATTATAATTGTAGTAATATGTTGTCATTTTTGAGTTTTAGATAAGATGTTACGAAACGCAATCAAGACTTGATGCGCTTGCGCATGTTTTATTCATGGATTTTGGAGTGATATAGTTGAGTGTGGTAGTTTATAGGTTTAGGCTGCGATGCGACCGTCGAAGAGATAACACACATTTTAGTGACCGCATTGCCCGAAAGCCAATTAGGACACCTTTGACATTTGACATCAGTTTGTTTGATCGCCGATTCGTACGGCTAAATTTCGCGCGAACATGCTATGATTGCATAGACGTATTCTAATAATGCCTTAGTTTGATGCTTTTTCTGGCACTTTAAGCTTACATTCTTTTTTCAACATTTCCCCGCTTTACTCCGTTTTTGAGATCCGGTCTTGTATCTCTTGCTCACTCTTTTTTTCAATTCAAATATAGTTTCTAAGTGTATCTTGGACATCACTGACAGAAAACTGAGGAAACCTGGATTTATAATTAAATATCGCAAAAAATATTTAACTATAATTACCTAATTAAAATTCAATCATGATTCAAAAAACACGGCGAATATTATAAGAACGTTATTGTTGTTTTCCTTGGGAACAGTACTTTTTTCGAATGAAAGGTACCCACTTACCGTTTCTGTACACCCGACAACGTATAATATGGAAATTTTCAGGATAAACGGTTAGGTTAGGGTTAGGTTCGGTAGGTTTAGGAGAGAAAAGGTAGGTAACAAACAAACTTACTTTCGCATCTGTAACATTGGTTAGGATATAAGTCTGAAATCGCCTTCATTTCATATAACCCGAAATCTTCTTCTCTTCGTTTATAAAAACATCACAATGTAAAAACCAATGAATAAATATCAGTGTTATAAATACAAAATACATATTAATAACGGTGATCGTAATAAATGTCAGAGACACGTTAAATCGTTGTATAACAAACTATCGAACCATCTTTATATGATAATTTACAGCTGTAATGATGGAAATAAAATCGTAATCTGTAATTTGTGTTTTGTCATTTTAATGTTGAATCAATAGGAACTGATGGAACGAACCTACCTTTAGAAGAATTTGCCGTCAATCAATAATACTTTCTTCTTCTTCTTGTCGTCACATACGTGGGTACATTACATACATTGGTACACCTCTGCCTAACCCTTCGGGAATACATACGTAGGCGTGATGGTCTTCATTTGGTGTCTATTGAATCTTTTTAATTCTGTCCGGCCAGTATTGAGCAACTAACTAACTTGCTTGTTACGCTAGTGGTCCTAAGCGCGACTGCTACGCTAGAGGCCTTGGGTTCGATTCCTAGGTCGAGATAAGAATTATTGGGTTTTTCTATGAAATTCTAAGTAGCAGCTCGGAGTTAGGATTTGTGTCCGGTTAATGGCAATAGGCTCGCCCCCTATCACATGGGACCTAAAAACATACCAGCGAACTGTGAGTGTACATTGTTACCTACACCTTTGCCTCTGTCTTCTGGGAATACTGGCGTTATTGTATGCAACGTGTGCAGCTCTACCATTGGCCTCCTTTAGATCTTGGATAGTGCAGGTGGTTGTGCACGACGGGCAACTAAGGAGGTGATGCATGTCCTATGATGGTGCTCCACACTGGCACTGCGTTTGGGATGGATGAAGGATGCCCCATTTGGCCAAATACTTTGACTTGGATGTTTTCCTTCACCGATGTCAGGAAAAAATTAGAAAGAGGTACCTATAGTTTGTTAGATTGAAAGAAGTAATCTCTTGAGTTACTGGAACGTGACAATCACTGATAGAAAAGCTACTCTATTGCTTTGTTTTATGGTATACTATACTTCGACGCGGAAAAATTCGCCAGCAGATGCTAATTCTTTATACATGTTGATGATAAGACAAAGCTCAATAAAGTGGAATAGCAATTTTGCAGACCGTGATCAGTTTGCTCGTTACTTTTTATGAACTTTAGTATTTTCTTAATAAAAATAATTGCGGAACAAAATTAATTTCTAAGTTATTAATATGCAAAAAGTAACAGTGTTGCTAAGAGTTTAAATTAATTATTGCTTAACTTAAAAAGTGATTTTAAATGTTATTATTTATAAGATACAAGCGAACTGCCCGCGACTTTGTCCGTGTGGCTTATTTCACCCGCTTTAAGTGACGTCTTTGATTATGCTCCACACTGGAACTGCGCAAAATTTTAAAATGACCCAATTATGGCAGTTATAAGGACATGTTATTCCATGTATTTTTTTAAATAAAGTTTTGTTCCCGCCAACAAGCCATATATCATTAAAGATGCTTAATAATGAAAATCTACATACATACATAAACTCACGCCTTTTTCCCATGGGGGTAGGCAGAAACTGCGGAACGCCACCTGCTACGATGCTTACATATTCCTTTCGCCTCGTCCACATTCATACATCTGGTCATACAATCACGCCGGTTACCAGTACTGCGCACCTGACCTTTCTGAAGATCCTCACCAATAAGGTCAGGGTATATCTTTTTAGGGCGTCCCCTCCCGTCATTGCCACTCACATCTGCCATATAAATGCCTGTTGTTAGTCGTCTTTCACTCATCTTCTCAACAAGACCGAACCATCTAAGCATACTCTTTTCAACCTTTGTCACTACATCCTATTTTAATCCGCAACGTTGTCGTATACTTTCATTCCTCACTCTCTACGTATTGTATAAATTGTAAATAATAATCTCATCAAAAAACATAAAGTAAATCATACAGTGTAATCTCATCTTTATAATTAAGGCTCAGTAACGAGCCAGTCCATTAGATGTTGTGTTACTGCCCTAATGTTCGGTGCTTGACGTGTGTAATAGCCTTTATGGCGCGTTCACCATGAACTATATGGGAACTAAAGAAATTGTGATTTTTGATTTTGAAAGTTATGGTTTTAGAAGTATTATGTTGAGGAGTTATGGAGTTTTTTTTAAATGGTGGATGTTTGTTAGTTTACTATTTTATGAAAACGTCTTAAGACAAATGTCTCATCTTTATTTTTATACGAGTACTAATATTACAATATTTGTAAGAGGTAATTTCTGAAACAACTTGAATCTAGTTTAAAAGGTAGTTTTCTATGGAGAACAATGAGTAGGAAATTTCGTACCTACTTATTCTGTTAAAATAAATGGATTAAAATATTTTTATAGATATTAGACGTAATATATGTTAGATTATACACAAAAATCTCTTACTAATAGAAAGCTAAGCTAAATCATTGCGTGTCATAGGCTATACTGTAAACACCTACTGGAGTTCCACGCAGACGTCGACGAGTCACTGGCAGAAACTAGTTCACAATAAATTAAAGAAACGCAGATTGCATTACTATAGTGCAACATAGATAACATTAGGCAACTGCTATGCATATTGCGTCCAACGTCACATTACTTTCAAATTAAAAATAAACACCCAGACTACCGCAAAAAAAAACACATGGCGTTAAACCATCAATCAATCCTTTACAACAACAATTTCCTGGACCATCCGAAACACCATGCAAGTCATACAATACAAATAATTGCGCCAAAATGTGCGTTTGCGCAGATTTGTTGCGCACGCGTGATACGTCAGTTGCACATTTGATGTGCACCTTTTGCCCAAGAATGACGTGCACCGTTGCACAAAGTAAAGACAGTTTGAATGTCATTTGTTTGTCGAATGTTACTTTGAAGTTTTGGTAGTTTAAAATGGCGAATGTGCTTTACAATAGTGCATGTGGTTTTTGAAATGGTACAAAATGGGGAATTTTGGTTTTTGTATTATTTATATGGCACTATAAAAAATTGTACAACGGAGGAATTTATGTTATGAACATTCAGTCCTTTGCAGACTTAATTATTTTTTGAAAGCCTAAGTTGATTATTTATATTAAAACCTATGTCCAGCAGTGGACGTCTTGAGGCCGATATGATGATGATGATGAAAACCTAGACTATTTTAGTAATGATTTAGCTAGTGCTGTATGTGTGATGTTGAACATCTCTCTACCGGTCTCCTTGACTATTTTACTGATGAATTAGTTAAGGCTTAGTTAGACAGCTCTTTTCCACCTTAATTAATACCTAGTAATAAAAGAATAAAAACTATAAAAAAAACAGGAATCCCTCTCCCAACTCCTTACAAAGTATCCCATACTTCAACGACAATAATTCCTTAACAATGATCGCTTCCGATCACATGTGTGGTTTTGTAGGCGCAGTCGGAAAGGCGGCTATCGGCTATTATCGGCTAGATAAAGGGTTGTCTCTAACACCTTCCAGTTCCGTCCTATTGTGTGCCACAATTTGTGGAAAAAATAAGCCGCCCGCTGTTTAGCCCGTTGGTCTTTAGGAAGGGGACGGATTTGGGTTGTGTAGTTTTAAAATTGAGATGGTTTTTTAGTAATTGGATAATATACAAAAATATGTATAGGTACTGAGATGCTGGCGATGTTAAACGAGATAAATAGGTTTAAGTAAATCTTTTTACGGTTCCTTGCCTATAGGATCTTACACATAGCACTATTACTATCCGACTCTACTGTCCCTCTAATTTGTCTATATGCCTCAGGTTGTATAAATTTATAGAGTGAAATATTTATAGAGTGTGTATTACTTTGGCTGCTGTAAGAAAAAAAAAACAATAAAAGGGGGTCCCATACAAGTAACGTGTTTTTTTTTTGTATGAAGTATTTTTAATGTTGTAAGGTTGAGCGAAACCCTTCGTATGCAAATTAAATGAATATTTGCTACTCATCTTGTAAGTAAATATAAATCAAAATATAGTAAAAAAAACATCATTTTCTTGTTATTTCCAAAGCTCTAGATAAAGTTAACAATTATTTCAAATGAAACACAATATCTCTGAAAACTTGACCTCAAAATCACAAAATCACAAATAAAATCCACCACCCCAACTCCATCCCTGTCCGACCGTAGTGCCACGCCGCGGCGCAAGCGCATACGTTATTACTTTATGAGCGGCGCGTCACGGCGCAGGCGCACGGTAGTACGCAGCCGCGGCTAGCGACCGCGTGAGCACGTGCCCACGATGTTGCGTACACCTTACGCAGGAGTTTCCAGAAATAAGGAAGGTTGGTACTTTGTAAGCAAGATAGGAGTATAGGATAAGGAGAGGCGAAATTGATAATAAAAATTGGGTGTTTGTCCTTTTTGCTGTCTATATGCATACCATACCATGACGCCTGTATTCCCCGAAGGGGTAGGCAGAGGTGTACCAATGTACACCTACAGCTTACCGGTACGTTTAGATCCCTTATAATAGCGGGCAAGTCTATTGCTATTAACCGGAAACCAATCTTAACTCCGAGCTTCTTCTGAGAATTTCATAGAAAAACCCAATAACACTTTTTGCTAGACCTGGAAATCAAAACCAAGACCTCTAGCGTAGCAGTCGCGCTTAAAACCACTAGGCTAACGAGGCAGTTATGATGATGTACCTACAACATTTTTTATAACATTAACTGAACATATTAGAGCCCTTTACATACTCCTTATATCAACGCAACGTTACCAAAACAGCCATATGTTTGAAAAAAGGAGGGGTGTGGCCTAATAATGTCACTGGATATGACCGTTACGTAACAAGTGACAAAAAGAATAAGATTTCCATCAACTTGTTGGATGGGGCACGGGTTATTCAGTAAGAAACCATTCAAGTTAATAATTGGGTTAGTTTCTGCCAAAATAAAACAAGACGTGTCAACATTTATTTCATGTTTTGAAGTAATTGTAATAGTAATTAATCTATTCTTATTAAATTGTTATTGCTGGATAGTAATCCTTACTAATATTATAAATGCGAAAGTAACTCTGTCTGTCTGTGTGTCTCTTCTTCACGCCTAAACCACTGAACCGATTTCAATGAAATTTGGTACAGATATAGTCTGGGACCCCAGAAAGGACATAGGATAGTTGTCATCCCGGAAATCCCCCGGGAACGGGAACTATTAATCCACGCGGACGAAGTCGCGGGCAAAAGCTAGTACTAATATAAAATACTAACTTCTGCCCGCGACTTCACTCCGCGTTAAATTTTATATATCATCCAATGGGGAAGCGTATTTTTTTTCAGGATAAAGAGTATCCTTTGTGTTATTCCACAGTGCAATCTATCGCTGTGCCAAATTTTATCCAGATCCGTCCAGCCGTTTGAGCGTGAAGAAGAGACAAACACGCAAACTTTCGCCTTTATAATGTTAGTGTGATTAGTGCTGAGAATCATTACCTTTATAGTTCCTTTTTAAATTTGACGACGATGCAAAACTGCACCTTTTAAATGTGTTTCATAATGAACCATAATTCTGGTATACCAATAAAGTTTGTAATAATTAACAATTACTAGACGACCAGTTATTAACCATTGATTAATTTTAAGCAAACCACAAGTACAGGATGCGACAATTGCCACAGGCAAGAGACATCGTTAATGAAGAAAATTTATACGCAACACAAGGCCACAAGCTGTCGATAATGGTTGTAATATCAGCATAAATAGATTACAAGAAAATAATACTAAAAAGCTCGTTAAAACCTCTCTTCAGGCATTATAAAAATAAAATGTAGTGTAATAAAAGTAAAAATTTTACGGTAGCGCAGAAAATTGTCTGGCTTACACCTTTTTGCATAATGTAGTTGAAACTTACCAAATTCTCGCTTGAAGGGTGAGTGTAATTTAGATACTGGCCACTACCCCTTTCTTTGCAGCCGTCTTTTTAGGGTTCCGTATTTAAAAGGTAAAACGGGACCCTATTACTAAGACTTCGCTGTCCGTCCGTCTGTCACCAGGTTGTATCTGATGAGTCGTGATAGACAGTTAAAATTTTCACAGATGATGTATTTCTGTTGCCGCTGTAACAACAAATGCTAAAAAAACAGAATACATATTAACAGAAATAAATATTTAAGGGTGCTCCCATATTGACAAACGGCAACAGGTAAACGCTAGAAATATTCACAAAATATTTATTTATATATTCATTTAAAAACAAATAATAAAATTAAAATAAAACAAAATTTTAAAGAAGCCCCCTTTACAACAAACATATTTTTTTTGCCGTTTTTATAGATAATCTTACGGAACCCTTCGTGCGCGAGTCCGACTCGCACTTGGCCGGTTATTTTACAACGTAACGACGAAATAAACAATTTGTCGTAAAAAAGACCGTTGGTAATGGTCAGATAGTTTTATGATTTTGTTTTTTTTTTAATGTCTTAAAGGGGTAAGATGTTAAGGTGTTATCGCAATGTTGTACGTTTTATTATTGTTAATAAACAATAATAAAAGGGGAGTTTTATTGTCGATTTGTTTTATGTAGTTTTTGTTTGTATACATTATTTTAATTTGTAAGTAGGTACATATTTGAAATTTTATAAAGCCTTAAATGTAAAATTCTGGTAGGTTCTCTGGATACAAAGTTAGATATGTACTTTCGTGTAATTAATTTGAAAGCTGTTTACATACGTACCTACATTAATAATTAACCTAACCACAAAACTTCTAAGTAGTAATAAAATTACAAAGTATGTATGTAGGCAATAGGCTCGCCCCCTATTACATGGGACCTAAACGTACCGGCGAACTGTACCGATGTATACCACATTGGTACATCTCAGCTTAACTCTTCGGCGAATACAGGCGTGATGGTATGTATATATGTATGTATTGTAGGTATGTACTATTTATTTGAAAAGAAAGGAGGAAGCTTCATTTACAAGTCACAGGATAATGCAAAATTATGAAGTACTTAGATTAATTTACAAATGTATGAAAAGTAGCAGAGTTGACACAAATCACGCCCCAGGCAAACTTCCCTAATAAAGTTAGCATACACAGCAGAAGATTTACATTTTACGAATTATGCTGACATAACCCTTTGATGCGAGCACAGCTAGCCAATAAAATATGCGTGCATTTACGTCCCAAAGCGTGCGCTTACCGCTTGAGCACGGAGTAGATAGTTACAGAAGGTTAGCTTGAATGAGTGTAAATGCTGGCTCTACCTTCTAAAAAGTTCAGATTATATGAGGTTACGCATTTGGTTCGGCATAAGTACCGGACAATGGCGAACGGAATAAGCTGACCCATTTAAGTGTATAGCCATTTCGTTTAATCGCGTACGACAAAAACGATTAGTGTATCTCACTGAGCCTAAAGAAACTTCCATACTAAAATAATATAATTTGCGGCACGGGTAAAAACCAATTGAAAATAGTGTCCGTGGAGGTTCTTCCTCGTTCTTCTCCATAGAAGCCTACGTACGTTTTGGAACGAGACACTTTCTGACTAACTGACCTACTCCTTGACAATTCACAAGTGCCTGTAAATGGTTTAATTGAAATAAATGGTTTGACTTTGACTTAAGCTTAAGTTCCACATGAGATATTTCAACTATATCTCTGGAACGGCAACGCAATTGCAAGGCCTCTGGAATTGCATGTCTATAGGTAGCGGTGACCACTACGAACTGTTAGGGATTACTTCAAGCACAGATTACAACTTCAAGTATAACATACATTTTTTATGTGGTAAATGTACGAAAGGATTCCTCAACAAAATTCTTTAAACATAAGGTGTTTTTAGGACTTGAGTGATGTAATTCCCTTAACATCTGTAGGCGGTCGGCGTCGGGCTGTTTTTAGAGCTCTCTAGCCTTCTGTTACCTATCTACTCTGTGTGCACAGCGTTCACCTGGCCAGATTGCGTGCAGGT
This sequence comes from Caradrina clavipalpis, assembly GCA_932526535.1. Taxonomy (NCBI): domain Eukaryota; kingdom Metazoa; phylum Arthropoda; class Insecta; order Lepidoptera; family Noctuidae; genus Caradrina; species Caradrina clavipalpis. Next base: position 4,528,406 of record OW052108.1, read on the forward strand.
GCGTCACTGCATGCAATTCACTTACGTACGCATGCCAATTGTGACGCCACCAGGGGACGTATTCCTGCAATAAAACAGACTTGATGTAATAGAAATGGCGGAATGGGGACGTAAATATTTACATAGTGTGCGTTTAGCGCCAGTTTTATGGGCATTTGTTCCAGTTTAGTGTACAGATTGTTTTGTATAGAATTATGTTAGTAGACCGTCATTCTTAGATAGCTACTTACTAGGTTATGTCGTGTTAAACTATGTTTTTTTTTCACTCCTCCTGTTGTTATTTTCTAATTAATTGTGTTTCGTCATTTTTACGATTTTGAAAATATAAACTACCGCTGGACTGTTAGATGCATCCGAATGCACAAGATCTTGTGTGTGTTACATTGTGGGCATCCAATAACAAGTTTTTTTTTTCAAAGCAAAAATGTAAGTCATTTCCAGCAATACCTTTTGTTCAATATTGCTCTGTATACGTAGTTTATTTCTAGATTTGTGTATTTTTACATCCCATATTTTATATAAATACTAACTTTACCTATACGCTTTAAAATCAATCACTTTGATTAGCTCGGCCCTGATGCCGCAATTTGACTTGTGTATGTTTATCATAGCTAACCCTTCGAGCATCGCAGAACTTATGTCATACAATTACGTAATTTATGCAAATAAGTTTATGTCATAAACTAAAATAGAGATTCTATTAATATATTGTCTAGACATAAATGCATTGCATATTCGATTACCATCCTACGTAAAGGGTGTTTATCAATCTATCAACAAACGGTAATTGCGTATGAATCTTATTAAGAAATAGTTTTGGCTACCTACTTCATGAATTTATTTTACAAAGAATTTTTTCTCAACAGGTTACTTAATTTGGAAAGGTAAATTAAAAAGACACAACAGAAATCTTTTTTTAGTAATATTTAAACACATTAAATCTAGTTAAAATTTATAATAACAAAGGCTATTAATAAAATCTTGAAATTTTGCGCGTAAAAAGAAACATTTTATCGCGGTGTTATTTTGAAGCTTTGGCTACTCGCCGCTAGATGGCAGCACATGCCGTCAAAATATAAAAGTTTGTAGTTAATTAAGTTTCGCTCGACTTTGGATTTGGCTAGCTAACTACGGACAGAATTTAAGAGAGATAGGGAAACCTATAGGGTTACCTAGGATGTCTACAATAACTAGAAATCTCAGATACCTGATTTCTGTTATTATATTATGTATCTATACATCTTACTTAATACTAATCCTACTTCCTACTATCCTTTTAATAATATTATAAATGCGAACGTTTGTGAGGATGGATGAATGAATGGATGGATGGATGGATGGATAGATCTTTGTTAATCTTTCACGCTTAAACGGCTAAACGGATCTGGATGAAATTGCAATGAGATAGATTGTAGTGTGAAAAAACACATACGATATTTTTTATCCCAGATAAATGTACGGCTCCCGTCAGATAATAAGTCAGAAATCGCCAATCCGTTTTGAGCAAGTGTGGTCATCAATACTTGCGCCTTCTGAATATGAGAAGAGGCCTTTGCCCTGCAGTGGGTCAAAAATAGGCTGGGATTAAACAATGTGTGAGTCATTTACTTGTTTCAATTGTAATTTAAACTAAAAGTAACCTTATATTGTTGAAAAAACGTAACAAAATTCTTTATTGTTTTTATTTTTGAATTAAATCTTGTTCAGACGAGTACATCCATACAAAATGTGTGGTGTTACATTTCTTTTTTTTCTTTACTCGCTCACCTACTCTCGTTTGCTTTTTGACAACTAGATTCAATATTAATGACTTTTTCATGTAATGACGTTCAAAAGTGCCTTTTAACGGCCTAATTGAAATCAATGATTTGACTTTGACTTTGACAACTCATAGACTAGTAAGTAGGGTAGAGTATTGCTGGTTGAGCCATATTCAACCTTATTTCATTGGTTAAAATTCCTTTGAGAAAAACTGTGTTTTTAATGTTCTAATCATCAAAAAGCCAATTGTTTAGTTAAATCAATAATATTAATATTCTCCAAAGTGATTTTGATCTCGGCAGCTAATCCCAATGGAGACTAGCCAAGTATGTAGGAGATATTATAGTGCACAAGTGTGTGCGCAAACACGGGCACTCCCTCTTCCCTTATACTCATAGTCCGGGGGACAGCAGTCCGACACAACCGGGGAGAGATCGGGCGTAGGACCACATGGCCACACGGGCTTTACATGCTTTCCGAGCCACCTTGGTGTCACACCACCCACTTCCAATCTCAAGGCTGCTACTGAGAAATTCGTTATAAAAAAAACCAATAGCAATGATTGCCGCGTTCTGGGAATCGAACTCAAAACCCTACGCTCAACAGTCGCACTTATAACCACGAGACCAACGGGGCAGTCATTTAAATCAATACGGATATAATGAATCCTCACGAGCTTTATATAATGTTTTATATATTATATAATACAGATCAAGATACACGATAAGATAGAAACAAATAAATTACAAAAAGTGTGTTACCTACCTATATTTTTTAGTAATCACTTAGTACTTTGTTGCTGAAACCTTGACCTTTGCTTAACATGTGCCGAATATTTTTTATTACTTAATAGGTATTAATATTGTTTATAATAATAAATTAGATTATAAAAAATATATTAGTATATGTATGCCCCACTGCAGAGCGAAGGCCTCTTCTCATACAGAGAAGGCACGAGCATTGATCATCACGCTTGCCCAGGACGGATTGGCGATTCCAGACTTACATTTTATACAGGCCTAGGATGTGAGTGATGTTCAAGATAAACTTAGAAAGTATGAATGAAATAATAAGGCTTAAAGATATAGGTAATTAGTGCAAGGTTAATAACTTTCTTTTTTAAGAAAAACTTTGTCCCCTTTTAAGAATTCGACCTGTATCATGGGTGCGTTTACAAACATATAAACTCACATACACAGACAGCCAGACCCGGGACAATTATCTTTAGGCTATACAAATATTGGCTCGGTGCGGGAATCCAACCTGCGAATCGATTCGCTCAGCCACTGCGCCAACCGTGTACATACCATTACGCCTGTATTCCCCGAAGGGTTAACCAGAGATGTATCAATGTTCACCCACACAGTTCGCCGGTTTGTAGGTCCCATGTAATAGGAGGCGAGCCTGTTGCCATTAACCGTGCACAAATCCTAACTCCGAGCTGCTACTGAGAATTTAATAGAAAAACCCAATAACACTTTTTGCTCGACCTAAGAATGGAATCCAAGACCTCTAGCGTAGCAGTCGCGCTTAAGACCACTAGGCTCATGAGGCCAAAACCAAAACAGTTGCTTTATATTAGTCCATAAATTCAACACAATTCACTCTCGAACAAGCATCACTACAAAATCATATCACGTCTACAAACTTTCTTTCTTTAAATCAACAGATAAGGTTTAAAAAAAAACCTTATCATTCTCACAAGTTGTTCGTAATTAAACACAGCTACCAAGGAAGTGATAACAGGCCGGATGTCGCCACGCCCCCTAACCGTAGACAAGACATGAACTTAGGGAACCAAGGAGTTTTTAATTTTTCGAGAAATGAGATCGTTATCGTATACAACCTTTAATTAGGGACTGCACTTTTTTATGACAGTTAATTGAGTTTTTAAAAAGTATTCTTTTTGATTTTGTTTTTTTTTGTCTGTGTAGATACCTATCCCCGGTAGTCAGAGTTGATGCTTAAAATTAATCAGTTGTTAACTTTAATAATTAGAATAATGTCAATAAAAAAAATGGCAGATAAAAAATATTTCAATTAGACCTATTTTTGAAGGAGTACCTAAATAATAACTTTTGTTGACTATTATTTGTTTGTAATGATTTATGCATATTTATGGTTGGAGATGCTAAATAAATAAATAAATAAATAAAAGAATTAGACTGGTTAGACTAGTACATACATAAGTTAAATCCCGAAGTGCGACAGTTTATCTACTAGTACTATAGGAAGCTAAATAGTATAAAAACCAATGAAAGATTGATTGAAGATTGATTGAAGAATTAACGAACAAACTGGACTACTAATTTCAACTTAAAGATTTTTCAATGAATTTATAAAAAGCCCTTTCGTGATCTAATTTGCAGGTGCCTTGACATTCAAAAATACAGTTTCGAAACCACTAGAAAAGACTTGCAATACTGTAGGTATCATTAAGATAAAATGGCGTCCTTTAAAGTCTAAGCCACGAATCTCATCAATTAAATAAAACCCTTTGGAGTTCTAAATTCAATATTGATATTCAAAAAGGTCAGTGTGGGAAAAAGGGCTTTGGACTTTGAATCAGTGGTTATTGGTGGATATTATATTGGTTTAGGCTAAGCGCAGACTTGAGTCAAGACAATATTGTACTGAGCGTAACTGCACCGTAGTAGGCGGAAATATATAGGGTGTAAGAAGACAACGACAGCAATGCGCTCAATGTAAGACAGCTATGCTTGCTGTCAAACAAACTAAGTAACCTTGAGCAATTTTTTTTTAAATGGGAAACCATTTTTACATACATACATAAACTCACGCCTTTTTCCCATTGGGGTAGGCAGAAACCACGGACCGCCACCTGCTACGATCCTTACACACTCCTTTCGCCTCGTCCACAACCATTTTAACCATAACCTAACCAAAACCAAACCAAAACCATAACCATTACCACCACCACCACCATTACCATACCACCATTTTTTAAACCATTTTTATTTTTCTTTTTAAGCCAGTCCTTGAAATTCAAAAGGCTAAGGTTTAGTAAAAAAAAGCAAAATGAAAACTACCCATTCACTTACCTAAATTAGATTTGAATTAGTTATAACGTAGAAGGGAAACCTAACATTCAACTGATTAATTTAAATTGCATCGCTTTACTAAAACCTTAGACAAAGATTTGGGTCTTGTTAATCAAGGGAAAAGGCCATGCATTATAGTTTCGTGACCGACTAATGGAAAACGCGAAGCTTAAATTGGTGATAGAAAAGAAATTACATCAAGACAAGGACAACATTCAGCTGTTCATTGTTGGACTATTAAACTGACCCTACAGATTAGTAGTAGAGCTCTTTGTGAAGGAGCTCGTCCACCATACCTCTGTATGTTATAATCTATAACAAACTCCCAAATCATGTAAAAAGTAGTATAAACTTACATAGTTTTAAAAAAAAACTAAAGGAATTTTTGATAAGTAAAGCCTACTATTCTATCAATGACTTTTTTAATGACAAAAACACTGGTGTCGACACTTTTAGATAAGCTGTGCCAATTTTTAACAATGAACTAAATTTGTTTACATCAATGATGAATTTAATTTGAATGAAATTTATTAATAATTTAATTAGTATGAAATCAATGTATTTTAATCAATGTAGATTTATTTATTTGTATTGAATTATGAATTAACAAGTTATATTATTAATGCATGATGAATGATAGACGTTAACCTAGGACGAATAATGAATAAATGTTAAACAAATATTGAACCAGCAGTAAATATTGTACACCTTATAGGTATGTTACAGCGATCCTTTATATAATAATCATACGAACTGACAATTACCTGTGACAAACAATAAATGAATTTGAATTTGAATTTGAATCTGTCTGCTGCAAAGTAGCGTTGCTGTGATCCGATGATCCGGATCCGGCACATGAGACATTTCAACTTTGTCTTTGGGATGGCAATGCATTTGCAAGGCCTCTGGTATTGCAGATGCAAGAAAATAGTCCAACTAAGGTTAATAATAGAGCAGCCCCGGATCTACGATTTTTTCGAACCGGGGCAAAACCTTGATAGTGGCGCCCCCTCCCTTAGTGCGTTTTTCAAACATATTATATTAAGATTGGATTAATTGATAAATACCTATGAAATTGTAGCAAAAGAGGCTTCATTTATCCGATATTTCAAATTCTTGTGTCAAGGATTTGGCGCCCCCATCAAACTGCCGCCCGGGGCAAGTGCCCTGGTTTGCCCCCCCTTAGATCCGGGGCTGTAATAGAGTAAGCTATTTCTATTATCAACCTCAGTTGGTCAATTTTCTTGGAGCCCTAAAAAATAACAAAAATTAAAAACATAACCGTGCCTAACTAAGGAGTACTGATAAAGTTTGCATGGGAAAATCTGAAACCTACGCGAACAAAGTCACAAGCAGCGCACAACTTTTAAATTAACCCAAAGGAATTTTATGATCCCTATGTCATTATTAAAGTGCATTAACAATTCAAGTCCAGAAATTGTGCAGAACATGAATCTCTTCATCTCGCCGTCGATCAATCAAAATGGCCGCGACCTTTGCGAAATGAACGCGATTTACGTTATTATGCCTTTATTTATAGATTAAACACCACTTACCGTCGTTTGTGAACGTTTTTTGTCAACGGACTGTGTTTTAAAATAGCTTAATAACGCCACACCCTGTATAAGCATTGGTACTTGCCCCTGCCTGGTTGCGAGCCTACATTGTCGAGCAAGAGAGGCGGCAGCCATAACCACTTGGCCATTAAAACAAAATGTATCTACTGATGAAATAACACTTAGCTTATAATCGGATTATTTGTACTTCATTTTAAATTTGTAATCATAAAGTTTCATATGTGTATTTGTGTTATTACAGGTCTTCTTTTAATAGTATCGGTGTATCTTTATAATTATAATTTCGCGCTGTAGGTGGGCCTGTCGACTGCGTTGTCGGTCCTCGTATGGAGGACAAATATAGTGCAGATGTGGCATTTACGGTACTAGAACAAGTGTTCGCTGCTGTTGCAAGTGATCTGAAGGAGATTTTTAAATCATCAGCATCATCTACTCTGCAGTTACTAGGCAACACTATAACCTCTTGGTAAGACTGGTTGTCAAACTTTCTGGCTTCTGACTATCCGTAATGATTGTCAAAGATCTACGAGTGACAGCCGGGACCAACGGCTTTACGTGCTTTCCGAGGCACGGGGGTGTCACACCACCAACTTCCAAATTCCAGGCTGCTACAGAGAAATTCCTTATAGAAAAACCAAATAACACTTCAACTAACACACAACACTTCTTTTATTTTTTCAATAATCCACACTAATATTATAAATGCGAAAATAACTGTCCGTCTGTAACGCTTTAAAACCTAAACCACTGAACTGATTTTGTTAAAATTTGGTACGGGGTAACTTTGAACCCCAAGAAAGGACATATACTACTTTTTATTCCGCAACTTTGGCTGCGCCCGCCATAGTCGGAATTTAGGTAGACTTCTAGTTTAACCAAATGTGACGTCAATCGTACTAGCATGGGCTATATTGATAATACTAGCGTCTGACTCGTAAGCCTCCAAATTCCATAATCTATAAATATTCCTAATCTCGTAATCTATTTATGTAATGTCGTGCAAGTGTTATAAATAAATATATTCGTATGTCAATAAGTATTTGAGGAGTGACAATTGAATCGTATGATCGGAAAATTTTTGAAAGTCCAGTTTCTTGCGGTGTTTGGAGATTATTATTATAAATATGGTACATTAGCTACTGGGGAATACAGGCGTGACGGTATGTATGTATGTATATATCTATGTATGGTATTAGCTACATCAACACAAGAACACAATACGTGTTCTACAGGAACACTTACCGTCCGGGAATGAACTACTGTGGTTTATCTGGAAGGCATTGAAACGACTGCGCGCCCAAGTTAGTCCCTACCAACATAATCTGGCAAAATGGGGCACACCGTCACACCGTCTAGCACAGATTATAGAGCTCCTGTTCACACTATGTCCCATATACTGGAGTATCTCAATTGACTGTCCAGCTGCACCCTTGACGATCTAAATAGCGCCTCAGATAAGGCAATCAACTTGAATATTAGATGTATCATCGATATCTCGTAAAAGTCCAGTGGTTAAGGCGCCCGCCTCTCATGAGGCAAGTACCATTGTGACTTTTTTAATTCATTTGTATTTTCTTAGTTTATTTTGGACATCACTGACAGCGGTGGAAGAAATCATCGTGAGGAAACCGGGACTTATAATTAATGTGCATACGTCTGAAATCGCCAACCCGCCTTGAGCAAGCGTAGTGATCAATCCTCCTGCCTTCTCTGTATGAGAAGATTCCTTTGCCTTACAGTGGGTCAATAATAGGCTGGCATTATTACTACCTATTTCAAGTTAATAATCGATCGGTCAGCAGGCTGTCACAGCTAAGCCTAAGTAATCTTCGCTCGGTGATACCATACATTTCTTCGTACATTATAATAATATCTCCAAATTCCCAAATAAATAATAATTGTCAAAACACGCATAAGTAGCATGTCGGCAAATAGTGGTGTTTGCTTTCCGATATGTTTATCGTATGATAGTTTGTATGGATACCGGGTCGGCGACAACCTGCGCGAATTTGGTTATCATTGGCGCTGAACTTTTTGTGGTAATATTTTGCAATATTTCTTTTTTGGTTAAATTGTGTTGGAAATTTAGAATTCTTTGATAGAAAGAAAGAAGTAATTGGATTATTTGATACATTCTAAGGGGTTTAATCTTGGTCTCGATTTGGGATCCCAAATCAAAGAACGATCTCTACGAGCTCTACGGCTAGTCAAAGAACGATCGTTCTTTGACTAGCCGTAGAGCTCTTTGCGAAGAAACTCGCGTTGCTGTGTTTCAATTTGAAGGTGTTATTACAGGCATATGAGCCATTTCAACGTTGTTCCTGTCAATGATGTCTGATGTGTATAGTCAGCGGTGACCACTTAACATCAGGAGGGCAGTCGTTTTTTTTTTCATCTGGAAATCTGCATGTATATCCTCTGTTTTGGAAAGAACTTGGTGGTGGGTTATGCCAGACTCTTATGTATTAAAGGCACCCGGTTCCCTTTACTACCATGAGTAGTCTGAGCTACGATCCGGGCCCCCTTTTGCCAAAACCTTCCGCAGACAATCCATCTCAACATTGTATAGGAGTTTGAACCCACGACCTCGCTACCACTCGCAAACTTCCTAATTATTATGGCTTAATTATTCCATGTCTAGATTATTTTACTTTTATACTTTCTCTACGACCTTAAGGCCCTGGGAATCTAATTAGGAGAATTATAATTAAGCACGCGATTTAACTAAGTAAGAGGCAATTGTATGATGTGTTTACAATAATTAATTATAAACTAATATGGAGAAGTTGGAGTTATGGGCGTTTGTGACGTTTATTAATTGCAGGAATCGAGATAAGCTTTATTAATGATAACCTAAATATTTGAAATAGATGGCCCCGCGGTTAAGGCGCCTGCCGGCCTTTCATACAGTAAGTAAGTTCAAATCCGGGCAAGTACCAGTGTGACATTTTCAATTAAATCAAAAATATTTATTTGCTAGATAATATATACAAATTACAAGAGAACAGGCATACAGAGACATTTGACATTTTCAATTCATATGTCTTCTTCTTCTCTTCGAGTTGAAGATTTTTGGGCCTAGTTGTACAATTCATATGTAATTTCTATTTCTTCTCTATATGAGAAGGCCTTTGTCCTGCAATGTTTCTTAAGATCAATTCTTCTTTTATTTGTTTTTTTGAAATGATTTGTTTTTGCAGCATGTCACCAAAGTTACATTTGGCGATTGCATTGAATTAGTTTGACTTTATTAATTAAATATTAAAGGATTGTTGGTTGGCTTGTTTTGGCTATCGTAATTTACAGTTACAAAGTACTTCATATTCAAGAGTTGCGAAAACTCTAACATTCTTGCACTAACAATCAAGGCACCAGCTCGCGTGCTGCCCGTCACTGTATGCAGCAGCGTAATTATAACAAGCGTTGTGTGAAACGCGATGTTCCCAGCAGATGTCGCGATAATCGCCACGCCAAGCATCGCGTGCGCATGCGCATTGCGGCAATGATCTACACGTAGCGGGACAATTAGTCGCCACGGATGGATTTAGTGGTTTAGTCTTCATTTTGGTTTGTAATTAAGTACTGAAAGTTTATTCTGCTGTGTTTTATAGTTGATGGTAGGGAGTGGTAAGCGATTTTCTCTTTCTTGCAACTTTCCAAAAGTTATTACAAGGAGTTCCAGCTTCTTTGGTTATAACATCTCCCTTGATGTTTGTAGTTGCAATGATTTCAATGGAACCTCTTAAGCTTTTCTTTAGCGAACTATGTGAAATGTTACGTTGAAACTAGTACCTAAATAGTGGGAAATTATTTTAATCAGGAAAATAGCTAGCGTTAAACAGTGCTCGTGACGTGACATATACGAAATTGAATGTCCTTTATTTAAAATATATATTCATGAATACATAAAGACTTAATAAAAACCACATAATTAATAATGTCTCATATATTCAGTTGTATAGCAAGCAATCAGTGAAAAATAGAAGTTTATGACGAAGTTAAGATAAAATTAGCTCTAACTTCCGTGTGAATGTCGGTTATTGCGGAAACAGACGAAGTCGGGGGTTTGGAAGTAGCGTATGTCCTGTCTTGGGGTTTAAGCTTCTTTCGTAGATACCTAATAATAAATAAATAATAATAATAATAAATAAATATCTTGGGACAACTCACACACGGCTATCTGATCCCAAGCTAAGCAGAGCTTGTGTTATGGTAACCAGACAACTGATATACATACTTATATAATTTATAAATACATACATGTTACAGATAAATTACACCCAGACACAGAACAAACAATCATGCTCATCACACAAAGTTTGTCCTGGGTGGGAATCGAACCCACGACCTCCGGCTTAGCAGTCAGGGCCACTAACCACTAGACCAACAGGCCTGTCTAAACTACCTAATGTCATCCAAATCCGTCCTATGATTTATCCGTGACATCATAACAGATAGATAGACTGAGTTACTTTCGCATTTATATTAGTATAAGTATGGATGAACTGCGTCGTTAGCTTAGTGATGCTGGCAATAGGCTCGCCCCTATTACAAGGAACCTAAAAGATACCGGGGGACTACATTGGTATACCTCTGCCTAACCCTTCGGGGAATACAGGCCTGATAGTATGGAGGTATGGATGATACTTTCCCATCAAAAATAAATCGACTTCAACAACATCCTTGCAAGCACCAATTAAGGACCTGCTCAAGTGACCATACTGGTTATTTCTCCAGTCTTTCTACCGGAACTAATGTTGCCAATAAAAAACCCTTTAAATGCCAAATCCACCTATCAGTTCAGGATAATCTGGCAACATTGGTTGCAGTCTGTAAAGCAGTAAACGAACCTTGAATTTGCAATGTGCATGCTTATTTAATTAGTCTCTTCCTTTTTGTATGCTAAATTGCTTTTATAGCCGTTATCAAGTATCTTTATATATCAAATTAAACTGTTGACGTGTGTGTAATCTTGAAAACTGATTGACGGATTCCAATGTGGTTTTTAAAACAATATTTTCATGTCGCTTGCCTTGTTAGCCTAGTGGTCCTAAGTGCGACTGCTACGCTAGAGGTCTTAGGTTAGATTTTTAGGTCAAGCAAAGTGTTATTGGGTTTTTCTAGGAAATTCTCAGTAGCAGCTCGGAGTCAGGATTTGTGCCCGGTTAATGGAAAAATGCTTGTGCCCCTATTACATGGGACCTTTAAAACATATCATGCCTCTAGCATGTATGACTTCGCGGATTCGATACCTGACAATTGATAATGAGATGTTCAATTCATAATGTACTTTCTAAGTTTATTTTGGACTTTTGGTGAAAGAAAACATCATCTTTCGGTTTAAATCCATTAATATATCTATACTAATAATATATTATAAGGAGCAAAGATTTTCTGTTTGTTTGAACCGAATAGGCTTCAAAACGACTGGATCGAAAATAACCATTTTTTCACCAAAAGATAAGTACATTATTCCCGAGTAAAATAGACTATAAAACATCACGCTATGTCCCACAGGAGCGGAGCAGTAACCAAAGACGTAAATAAAAGCTGGAGAATAAAGCCACGCGGACGAATTCGCAGGCAGTTTGCTAGTTACTTATATAACATGAAAAAAATAGAGATACGCAACTCGCTAGACGTTACGTCTTCATATTTGAAGCTTAGCAGATAGTAAATATTATAAAACACCATGTTTGCACGTACTAACACTATCGCTGACGTCACTTCCCATGTCCGAAGAATTACAATATTTGCAATCTATACTATCTACGGAAAGATTTGTATTTTTGGATGTAACGAATAAACTTAAAAACTACCGGACCGATTTCAAAAATTCTTTTGCCCTTAGAAAGCTACATTATTCCTGAGTATTATGGGGTATATAACATCACGCTACGACCTACGAGAGCGGAGCAGTAACCAAAAATGTAAGTCGCGGATAGTAATATAATAAAGCTGAAGAGTTTTTCGGTTTGTTTGTCTAAACGTGTTAATCCCTGGAGCTACCAGCTATTTTTGTATAGGTATGATATCCAGATTCATGAAGAATAATATAGGCTATATATCATATGGGATTGGCACTAATAACGGGAGCGGAGCAGTAACCAAAGACGTAACTTTACGCGGGTCAAAAAAATTGCGAGGGCGAAATCACGGGTAGATGCTAGTCCTATTCTATCCTTCATACTAATCCTACTATCCAACTGATATTATAAAAAAAAACAAAAATAAAAAAAATATAAGTATAAAAAAACATAACCCTCCTTCTGTCGCAGTCGGGTAAAAAAGGAGAATTGTTAGGAGATTCCTTTCTCAAGAGCCCTGACCACCGGTGGCTTGGACCCTGTTCCCGACGCCGGTGGGCTACTATTTTTTATATTTTTAATTGTTTTTTTTTTTATTATACATTTAAAAATGTAATCCATGTGTAATATAAATAAATAAATGGAAAAATATGAAAAATAAATGCGAGAGTTTGTGAGGATGGATGGATGTTTGTTACTCTTTCACGCTAAAACAGCTGAACTGAAATTTGGCATTGAGGTAAATTGTAGTCTGAAATAACACATAGGATACTTTTTATTCCGGAAAAAAGTACGGTTCCCGTGGGATAATATCAGCATTCACGCGAACGAAGTTGCGGGCAGAAGCTAGTACAATATTGTTGGACCAACAGTTGGTGTCAAACATTGGTGCCCAACCTTATCGATATTATAAGTTCAGATAATTTTGAGTCATAAATTTTGAACGTCAATGTTGAAAATCCATGTTGTTGTGAAATTTTTAAGTTATCCAGTGGGTACGCAGAAAGATATGTGAATTACGTAGTAGGTAGTTGTAAAGATAACGGTCTTCCTGTCGGGTTATGAGAAGCATTACAAAATAACACACCTATCTAGCTACTGGTCTAGGGCCCTAGGGCAACCGTATTTACATAAAGTCGGCACAAAAAAATGGGAAGAAAAAATGGCTCGGGTGACGCAGTGGCTAGGTGATTGGCTGCTGCTCTGCGTATCTCGGAAGAAATATTCGTATGACCCATAGTTGTTCCGGGTCTGACTGTTTGTGTATGTGAGCTGTTTGTGTAACATAAATATAAGGTGCTATAAAAATATCTGCCACGGCTTTAATGGGAGGTAGTATTGTGTTTATAGATTACAATAGTAAAGATAAATTATTTTTAATGTGTCATATTTTTTTTCATACAAAAAAATGTACGTATAAATTTGAATTGATTTATTCGCATAAAACCATCCATCGGTCAGCTGTTGCCGCACCGCACCGAATACAATTCAATCGTTTGCGTTTCGCGTAATTTGTGAACCCTGTTATGCAGAATAGAGTCAATGTTTATTAAACTGCTTTATTTTCTCAAATTTTATTAACTATTCTGGGGTACGAAATTTCTTTACTATTGTAATCTTTAAACACAATACTACCTCCCATTAAAGCCGTGGCAGATATTTTTATAGCACCTTATATGTACATTAACATGTTACAAGAGAAATTCCTAGACAGCAGCCTTTTGTGCGGCAGTCCCCAAATTATGTAGCGCCTATATCTTGGGCACCAGATATTGTTTATCACGCTGCTCAAGGTGGATTGCCCATTTCAGTCATCCAAGTGTCGTCATAATGTTTTTCCTTCACCGCTATCAATGAAATCCAAAAAAAAACTTACAAAGGACAGTCAGACACGAAAAACAAACAACACTACATATTATTTAGCAGTAATTTAGCAACAGTTGACTGCGTCGTTGGTCTAGTGGTCCTGAGCACGACTGCTACGCTAGAGGTCCTGGGTTCGATTCCCAGGTCGAGCAAAAAGTGTTAGTGGGTTTTTCTATGAAATTCTCAGTAGCAGCTCGGAGTTTGGATTTGTGTCCGGTTAATGGCAATAGGCTCGCTCCCTATTGCATGGGAACTAAATATACCGGCGAACTGTGGGTGTACACTGTACATTGGCACACTTCTGCCTAACCCTTCGGGGAATACAGGCGTGATGGTATATTTATTTTATATTTTATTTATATAATTTAGCAAAAGCCACCATTCCAAATGTTATGGAGCCCGGAAGAGAAAAACTTGTCGTTTGCATACACGGAATGTCGGGCAGCTGAGCTGAACGCTAAATGTTAACGATGTCTCATATTCACGTCAATTTATTGAATCAAACTGGTTTCAGGATTATGCATTTAAGTTGAGTTGTTGTGTTTATATGTCTAAAGTACCGTTTCCCACGGATTTATGAAGGTTTTGTGGTGAAGTCTGTAGTCGGGAGTTTCCGGTTGATTTTAAAAAGGGGTTTCTACAACGTAGTGTCATGTCTGCCTACCCCTTTATATTTTTTAATTTTCGAACATGAAACTTACTTAAATAATAATTATTTAATTACAAACTATGTACAGTTAATATAAAAAAGGAAGGTCATAGGGCATCATAAAACACATCCGCATCGCTGTCAATGGGGCATGTGCCCAGAAGGCTGGCAGCATTGCCACGTTGTATGGCAATTGCTGATTCTTTGGCCCAAGAAAAGGCCATCCCTCTGGTCACGTGTAGAATCGACCCCTTTATTCATTTATTTAAGACCAACGAGATATACAATGCAATATCCACAAATAATCAGAGGGTCAATTCTACAAATTAAAGTCGCAATTTCATATCAGTAGATAATAAATAAATGGCAAAAAAATTAGGTAAATTCTTTAATTTACCCTAATTATCTCATTCGCAATCTGTTAAAAAATACTTTTCACTTTTGACAGATTGAGAATGAGATAGTTCTTAAAAGTTAGTAGAATTGCCGCCCTGATCTGGAGTCTGTAGGCCTAATAAATATTTGTTTCTTGTGGGAATCGAACTTGAGATACGTATCGCAGCATTCAACATCCCAGCGAGTTTTTGCCAAAATATTTTCTAAGCATAAGCTTGGGACGTAGATTGAAATATTATTAACTACTAGATATTAAGTTTTGTGACACATTTGACATATTGGTTTAGATTTATATTCTTAATTAAATTGGCTAATTAGTTTGCTCGGTTTACCGGAACTAAGCTCAATTTTAAGTGTCAAGTAAATTAATCATATTTTAATCTATGTTCTAGATTTTTCGATTTCAAGTCCCGTGTTGATTAATGATTAAGGCTAGCTCCAACCCGCGACATCCTCCGAATTTTTTTATCCTTATTACGTCTTCGGTTACTACTGCGCTCCCATGGATCGTAGCGTGATGTTTTTTAGACTATAACCTTTTTCAACAAACAGGCGATATGTATAACTCAAAACGATTTTTTTAAATCGAAATGTCGTTCCTAAGATGAACGCATTTAAACAAACTCTTCATTTCTCTTCATAATATAATTATAAATAAGTATATAATATGTATAACTGGTTATCATTATTTTAAAAGGTCTGGTCCTCGTAGTACCCTTGTCTAGTGTAACCCCTCCAACGAACCTATTTATAGGTGCTATGTATTCATAACCCGAGTTGACACGACTGGCATTCGACTCGATTCGACTAACATCTAGATCTAGACAAAATTACCCTGTTTGTGTTTTTTATACACCCTGTACACGCGGGCAATTATGAACCATCCTGTAGGTTACTGGGAATAGTGTTGCCAGGAATTGTTTATAGGTAGTTCTATTTTTGAATGTTTCGATTTTTGTTTATGTTTTTTGTTTATTGCCAGTGATAAAAAAATACGGACTTATTTTTTTATTTGTTTATTTATACTTTGAAGAGGTGGAGGACCAACAAAAAGGTTGATATAAATATTTATTACGTCCATGTAGCATTTAAAAATAAAACATGGAAGTATCGCCATATAACTTTAAATTACTTTACCAGTCTAATAAATGTACCACATTATAATTTAATATAAAATCGCCATAAGAGGCGTGGCAACACAACTTTGTAGGGTCATTTGGATGCGAGCGGCGTCTGCGCATCGCACGATTCCCATATTAACGACGAACTAAAATACTCGTGTACAAAGTAAATTAAAATATGCAACGCATTCAATGAAAAAACTGTATCGGATGGCACGCCTTGTGTCGTAATGGTCAAGTGTGAGTTGTGGGTTTGTGGTGTTATGACATGAATGTTTTGGATTGGGGTTTTCGTTTTTAAGCTTTGAACCTTGTCTTAACGATAATTAAGCTTATAAGTATTCATTGAAAATCTACCAAATGTGTGTTGTATTAGCACACGAAGGGTTTCGTAGAAGCGTATAATATTAAAAAAAAACACAATTCTTGTACATCCTTTACAACATTAATTTAAAATTATTATTTGTTGCATATTTAAATTATTTTAATGATTTAAAATTATTATTTGTGCGTAGTATAAGCAGCCCTAGTACTACGCACTACGTGAAATGTCTGGATGATAGGTACTTTATATATTCAAATATCTAGCCTGGTAGTAGTAGATACTCATAGGTAGGTACCCATGACGGTTCAAAAGACACCCATGTGATACCTACCCAGACGGACAGGGCCTCATAGGCACCATTTTGTTACAAAACCTTAAACGTATAGTGGTGCTAATTGAATTAAATGATTTGACTTTGACTTTGGTTATAAAGCTGGTAAGGATTACGCTGAGCAGTTTAGAGTCTCATACAATTTCTGGTTTTTTTGCTGAAAAATGATGATGATACTAAATCATCAAATCATCAGAAATTCGTCAAGGTTCCACCTTTACCCCAACTAACTCTAAAACAGAAAGCATCAACAGCAACAATCAATAAAAATATAAATAGGAAAGACATTTTCAACTGTCCACGACACACATCTCTTTAAAACAATTACTACTTGCATTCAGTATTCGTAAGACAATTAATCAATCGTTGTGTAACACAATAAAGCGGCTGCATCGCTGTACTGACGTATATCGTCTACTCGACGTAATAATTAGGCTAGCTGTGCAGCGTAAAGCGCATTCGTCAAGTGTTGAGATGCGCTAAGAGAATTTTATTGTGGTGGGAAGTGTCGATAATTTGTTTTATCGACTTTTTCTTTTCAAAAGGATTACTACAAAAAGCTAATAAAAAAGTAAAAAAGTGATTCGACTAAATAGGTTTTGATCTTTAAACAATTTCAAAATGGCACAGTGGTTAATTGACCTGTCTCTTGTGTATAGGTTTGAAATCGGGCTAGGGCAAAATACCAATGGCACTTTATCTATGTCATATTTACTTTTTAAAGTCATAGTCAGCGGTGAAGAAGGAAACCGTGGGACAACCTGGATTTGTAATAAATGTAAGTTTGAAATCGCCAATCCACATTAAGCAAGTGTGGTGGGTGATCAATGCCTACTCTGTATGAAGACGGGCCTTTACCCTACAGTGGGGCAAGGCTGATTAGTATTTAATCATTTCTAATATCTCCTAAAAACGTATCTTACTATATTCTCAGGATTCACATATTTACTAAAACAACAGCGAAAAGTAAGACCTTTATTTTTCTGAGAACTGAATGCAAATTGCTCGTCTTATTTATTGAGTGTCCTTAAGAATAGTCTAGAATCGTTGATATCTATGTAAATCACACATTTAAATCAGAAACAACAAAATTTTTCGTTGAATCCACAATTTATAGTAGCATCACGTAAACTAGTACTCTGTTTACATACTTAAGTACTTCCTTTGCGTTCTGTATTAACGTGTTTTTACAATAATTTACGTGGATACTTGATTTTATATTGCTTTTGTCCTTATTCATTGTTTTCATTATTATAAAGACGTTCCTGCGTGAAGTTCGTAGTAAGAATCATGATCAGGCAAATGGCATTGCCTTATTCAGAATATTGATGTAAACACGGTCATTCTTTGTCTGCAATTGAAATAGTTCAGCATTTTATTTTTTATTTTCGATTAGAAAGTAACAATATTTATTGATTATAATTTCTATCGATAACATCACTGTCCCATCACTAGTCTGCATCTGTGTCAGATGTGCGGCAGGTGGCGCGTGCGCAGGTGAACGCCATACTAGGCGCACAGCCTTGCACGCTCCCGCCAAAATCTTGCAGTGGCCTTACAAGACGCTATTGTCACTATTGTTTGCTAGACAGCCATGATGCTTTAAGAGTATTATGATATTGAGGAGTTACCGTACCTGTCTTTTGGTCCAGTTATCCTAGGGTGTCTCTGTGCTTGTGACCTCTAGATGTATTCTTTATACTTTCTCATGAAGAGGTAAAAACTTACGATCCCCCTTTTTTATTTTATGGATGGGACATCATCAAATGACTTCTTCCGCCCTGTGCGGAGCAGAAGGGAGTGTCAGACTCTTACTGACTAAAACCCATCCGTGTTCTTCTTAATGCCCTTTGCGTTCTAGAGCCGCGGTGACTCTTTCGAACAAATTCCGATCCTCCTTCATCTATGATTTGGTTTTGGTATCTCTCTGGGATCATAAGCAAGGATCAGCAGTACCTACTATTCTGTAGAAAATCTTCGTGATGATTTTAGGTGAAGTGTGAGCGTGTGGTGAGCTGTCAGCTCACCTCAATGGGGTGACAGCTTACTTCAAGCTCACTCCACAAAATTTTCGGCAGGTGTGACTGCAATTGTTTTGTCTTACATAATCAATGTTTTAAGACCTTGTGAGTTTCATTAGAGCTTTTAGTTTCCCTACTATGAAATACAAGCTTTGGTAATATCGAAATATTACGTTCTTGTTCGAACCAATCTACATGAACGGTCTAGAATCTATACGATATTATTACTATATACCTAATAGGTAGTTTTGATGAATACACTACATATTTTGGTGATAATTACATACATTATTTGGTGCTAATTACCAAAACTGACAATGACTAAAATGTGTTTATGTCAAATTATAGGTAGTAGGCGCTGATCATACAATAAGTACCCGATACACAATTAAATACAACGTTTTTATACGTCTCGAGAAAAGCACGTGTTTATAACACCACGTGGGTTTAGCGGTGCCCACGCTAAGACGTTTTAAAGAGCTTTTAAGACGATATTTTTCTACATTTATCTATTTAATTGTCTAAAACATGAGACCGGACCATTAAGAAATATTTTTGTTTAAAATATCATATATTGCCGATTATATGCGAAGTCGTCGTCAGTGGACGTCCTGCGGCTGATATGATGATGATGATGATGATGATGATGAAAATACCCCTCCACAAATGGCGATACTGAACTATAAGTTCTGGAAACCCCTAGCTCAAGGTTAGTAAGGTACATTTCATACTTGATACTCAAAAAAAGGATCCAGCATTAAAACTAGCAAACTAGCTAAACTACATATACCGCTATCAATTAAAATTTCAGCCATGCAAAACTGACATAGGTCTGTCGACTCTTAGACCATTAGTACCTAGCTAACCTGAGTTCATCTATAAATAGCCCTAAGGGTATCTTATTCCTAGTTGATAGGGGATTACGTCAGGTGCTTAGGATGCAGCGTGCACCTGTGACATTAATTAATGTATTACTTTGAGAATACCTGATTTGGTATTAAAATAATAATAATAATATTTTCCAGTCACAGTGGCTTATTTCAATGGAGACTAACCTAGTTAGTAGGAGATATTATAGTGTACAAGTGCGTGTGTAAACACAGGTGCACTCACTCTTCTAACTCTTGTAGTTCCATGGGACGGCAATCCAACACGATCGGGGATGAACCTCGTGGTTCCATAAGATAGCAATCCGACACGACCGTGGAGAGATCAGGAACAGGACGAACAGCTTTACGTGCGTTCTGAAACACGGGGCTGTCACCCCACCATATTCCAAAGTCTTTGTTGCTATTGAGATATTTGTAATGAAAAAATCTAACGTAAATCGAACCCAGAACCCCACGCTAAACAGACGCACTTGCTACACCACGAAACCCACGGGGCAATCAAGGAACCTTCAAATAGTGTGGCAGTTAGAGTAGACTGTTATTTCTCCTGCTTGATTAAAGGGATGATGATTCTTTCTTGGAGTTGCAGTGGTGGCAAAAGTGTGGCGGGCTTGTTCTAATAAAAAAATTGAAGTCAGACTTTGAAAGTTCTTGATGTCTCCGTTTTCCGGAACAACCGGACGGAACACGGCTATGATTTTTGACAGCAGAAATAGATACTTCCATCAGCAGTAACGCGATAATTAATGGTTTCTTTTTGTATAAAATTTGAATTTATTAGTTTAATTATAATGTGTTTCATAAAACAGCAACACTTAATTATTTAAGATTCCTATTGTAAACAGAAATGGACTAAAGTTTAACAAAGCAATAATAAAATTGATTGTCTATTCTCGTCGTGATGTGTTTTATTCAGTTGTTCATCTATGTACATATTTTCTAAGTTTATCTTGGACGTCTCAGACGTCAGTGAAGAAAAACATCATGAGTACCACTGATTATGAACAAAACTCTGAAATCGCCAATGCGCCTTTACCTAGGGCGGTGATTAATCCTCGTACCTTTGCACTAAACAATAATCGACTGGTATCTATTATTATTCTAATTGGATACCAATTAGAGTTATGTCTAATAAATTTTATCTTGAAAAAGTTCAAATATCTCTCACTAGTACCATTTATATCAATTTCACTCAAACAAATCGTGAGTATGACATTTCTAAAATAGATTTTCACAACCGAATTTCAATTTACAATAATTTAAAGTAACTTTGATTGTACTAAGATGTAATTACAGACCATATAAGTAATTGTTAAGAGGAAGTAATAACATTCATCAGGTTCAATTTCCTGCAATTTTACGATTATTGCCAAAAGTCGTCATCATTACAATCTTTTATGCCAACACAGGATGTTAGTAATAGGTATTGATTTTATTCGAGAATGAAGAGTTCGTGGCTTTGAGTTTGAGCGACTGTTTCGACACTGCTCATGAGAGTCTGAGATGGGGAAAACACGGTTCCTAAAACTAATCGATCGTTTGTAACTGACTTCATAAAAAGGAGGAGGTTATATATTCGGGGTTTATCTTTTTTTTTTGTTTGAAAGGGTATCTCCTGATTTTGTTTTATAAACCTATTTTTTGTGAAGATCTGATGAAGACCTTCGGAGATAAACATTGGAACTCCTCAATATGGAACGAACTCTTGGGATCAAAACTTGATCCAAGTGCTCAACGAGAGCTTCCTCAGGTAATCACCGATAAACAAAACTATTAAATATATAATTTAAGTATTTGTGTAAAATATGGTATAAAATAGTATAAAAAAATGGAAAAGGCACAAGGCATGTTTCGCTATTTAATGATATATATTATTTGTCGTCCGTTAAAGATAATATAATTATGTATGATATCACGAGAACCGCACATTTTTCTGGGATAAAATGTCGAAACATGTCGTTGTGCTATTCCAGACTATTATATCTCTTTGCCAAATTACATCCAGACCCGTTCAGCCGTACCAGCGTAATTGGGTAACAAACATCCATCCATCCAAACTTTCGCTTTTATAATTAAAATAGTAGTAAGATTAATTAGTAAGCGCGCAAAATTAAAGACCCACCTAGTAAAAGTATCCATCATCTGTTCACTGTTCATTCGGCGCGTGCGCAAGTCCCAGGACTAACGGGACGCCAGCAGATGGCGTTGTCGTCGACGCAACATTGTAAACATGTTTATTAACGCGATATATAGGTGTACATTAATTTTTTAGACCAATATGGTAGGCTTTTGGTCATGTTGTAAGAAAGTACAGAAGTCTAAATGCTCTTCACTATTGAAATCGGTTAAGAGCGTGCATCCAGAAAGTTGGCAACGTCGCAAACAGCTGTCAAATATTTCCCTGTTTTGATTAATTTGTCAATATTACTGTATGAAAATAAGAAATATGGCTTACTAATGCACTAGAATATTCATTATGAAATGCAATAATTAATATCGTAACACCGAATATTTAGTTTTAGATGTAAAAAAAGTATTTGGAAACTTTACAAATGCCTTTTTTACACCTAAAACGGGTACAACATCAATTTCAGTGTTTTAATTGCAATTCATTATTAATATTCTAGTGCATTAGTAAGCCATATTTCTTATTTTCATACAGTAATATTGACAAATTAATCAAAACAGGGAAATATTTGACAGCTATTTGCGACGTTGCCAACTTTCTGGATGCGCGCTCTTAAGCTGAACCGACACAGCAGAGTACGATAGATAGTCAAAGCATGATCACTTCGGTGTAAAGGTACAGGAAAAGTGCCAAAAATCTTCATTTTTTTATGTTCATGTAAATGGAATAGAAAGAGAAAATTAAAAAATAGAAAGAGAGGCTTCTGTTCTGCAGTGGAACAACACAGGATAAAAAAACGTATTGCCTAAAATATGAATTCTTTAAGCGAGAAATGTCGAATGGCAAAGTCTAATTGAATTTTCAAGCCGCGACATATTTGATATAGTATCCTACGGGAACTGTATATTTTTACAAAAAGTATCCTATGTGTTATTTCATACTACACTCTATCTCAGTGCCAAATTTCATCCAGACCTGTTCAGTCGTTTAAGCGTGAAAGAGTAACAAACATACATCCTCACAAATTTTCACGTTTATAATATTAGTAGGATGATACTTCTGCATATATCTGTACTACGCTTCGAAGTAGATTTTTAATAACACGCATTTAATCTTCGGAGAGAGAAATAATTTCTCGCTGTAGGGAATAATTTAGTAACAATACTGTGTTATATTTACAAGCATATTCGCGCGGAAACTTTATGTTTAACTAGCTTCTGCTAGCAGCTTTGTCTGCTTCAATAATAATATATTATCCCACGGGAACCGTAAACTTTTCCGAATAAAATGTAGCCTGTGTTCTATTCCGGGCTGTATTAAATTGTTGTGCCAAATTTTATCTAGATCCGTTCAACCGTTCTAGCCGGATTGAGTAACAACATCCACAACATACTTTCGCATTTATAATACTAAGTATATGTAAGATATAATACGAAGTATATGTACCATCACGCCTGTATTCCCCAAAGGGTTAGGCAGAGGTGTACCAATGTACACCCACAGTTCGCCGGTATATTAAGGTTCCATGTAATGGGGGCGAGCCTATTGCCATTGACCGGGCACAAATCCTAACTCCGAGCTGCTACTGAGAATTTCACAGAAAAACCCAATAACTCTTTTTGCTCGGTCTGGGAATTGAAACCAAGACTTTTAGCGTAGCAGTCGCGCTTAGGACCACTAGGCTAGCGAGGCAGTATAAGTAGCAAGTAAAAGCCAGTTATTTTTTAAAGATATCATCAAATGACTTCCCCCGCCCTGGGCGGGGCGGGAGGGAGCGTCAGACTTTTACTGACTAAAACCCAACCACGTTCCTTCTTGTGCCCTTTGGGGCGCGGTATCTCTTTCGAACAACCAGCAGCAAGTAAAAGCTAGTGGAAGTATAAATGTCACTTGTACACCATACATAAATGCTCATAGCGAGCACATTTCAACGTCCATCCCTGTCTTGACAAGATAACAATCATTGTTATTAGCCATCTTGGAGTAATTAGTCATTACTTATTTCATGTTCGTCACTCGTCAATGGATGTAGCAGAGAGATTATCAATTTTGACAACAAGTTGCAGTTGTCTAAAGAATTTTCTACAGCGAAGCACAGGTATATGGCCATATTTTAATGATAAATGTCATGATCATATCTTTAAATATGATGATAAGTATTGAATACTGTGGTGTTGAAAGTATACCGCTGTGTGTCGGGGGTTCAATTCCCGCACTAGACAAATATTTGTATGGCTACGTCAAATCAAACAAAAACAATATCCACAAATAATCAGACCCGGAACAACTACCTGTTGTTCCGGGTCTGATTATATGTGGATATTGTGTCTGACGTTTTCAGGGGTCATCCAATATTACCTCGTGACCATAATTTAGAAAATTCAGGTCTAGGTTTTCCAAGATTAGGTAAAGTCGGCACGAAAATAAAGAAAAGAAAAATATTGCTCGGTGGGCACAGTGACTGGGTGGTTGGCTACTGCACTGCGTGTCTCGCATTCGATTCACGTACGGAACAAAAATATTTGTGACTTACAGGTACGGTCTGGTTTGACGTGAGTTTTTATATGTTTGTAAACACACTCACGATACAGGAGAAATTGTTTGGAGAATAGTCCTTTTTGTAAATAAATATAATTAAAAAAAACTGGCTGCCTAGTGCTTACTTTCTTTTATGGTTACCTTCGTAAAATAATCGAGACTCACCACACCGCCATTAGGCAAACCCTTAAGGCTTATATATTAATGTTCAAACCCTCAAAGGGATAGTTAAAGCCTACTTTTAACCCGTAAAAGCGATAATTGAAACAATGAGCGAGCATAACGGTGAAATGCGATAGAGCACCGGGCAGCGCCTGCGGTTTTTGCGTCGCCAGCCAAATGTCAGGGCCTTGTCGTGTTCAAGATGTCGTTTGAGACGAACGGGGCGCTATTACACCGTAGCGTAACCTTTACTTATATTATATAAAGTACTTAGTAAAGTTTGAGTTGTTGTAAGAGGGAAAGTACCCACTGGAAGTAGGTAAATTGGAAAATTATTTTATTGATAGAAAGCTGCTTAGGTGAAGATGGTGTTAGAAGACAATCTCAATCTGATTGATGTGGATCGCGCTTGCGCAGTTTGGCAAAAACCACGAGAAAAGCAAGCAATAAAACATTGAATAAACTAAGTGAGGACAATTTGAATGATCTTTGTATACATATTTTGTTAAGATATAAAGTTCTTTTTTAAATGGCTGCTTAAATTAGAACCCTTTGTGTAATGACTTTACCACTATTTACCACCTCCACATTTCGTATTACACTACGGTGTAACACGTAAACAAAACACACACCCGAACACAGCCGATCACATACGAATTCACATCGGAATGTTTAGTAAACACCAACTTACTGTTTTACTGTTGTACGCGCAAATGACAACGGATAATATATGGCAACACTGATGACCAAATAACGGGATGTTGGCAACATTGAGAGTTTGTTCCAGTTTTATGATGACTTAAAAATGGCCGTAAAATGTATTCTTTGTTTGCGAAAATATTTTTATCGATTATTATGATGTCAGCGTAAATAAGGTCGGGCAGAAAGTGTTATTGGGTTTATTCAATAGAAAGTTCTCAGTAGCAGCCCGGAGTTTGGAAATTGGTGATGTGACAACCCGAAAAGCACGTAAAGCTGTTGGCCCCGGCTGTCATTTGTACATAGATGTTTGACAGTCGTTACGGATAGTCAGAAGATAGGAAGTTTGACAACCAGTCTTACCAAGAGGTATTGTGTTGCCCAGTAACTGGGTTGTAGAGGTCAGATAGACAGGCGCCTCATGTAAAACACTGGTATTCAACTGCATCCAGTTAGACTGGAAGCCGACCCTAACATAGATGGGAAAAGGCTAAGCAGAGGATGATGAATATTATGATGTCACAGTAAACCACCATATTACTTTGTAGCTCCAATAGCTACAAAACTGTTTAACATACCTAACTTTTATTAAACTCTTTGAAACAATGTATTGGTAATTTTATGTAAAACTACATTAATGACCTGTAGTTTATTGGATACTTAAGTCATGTTTTCATTAATTTTATAGATTATTAAAATTATACTTAATTAAGAAATAGGACAAATTAATGTTCTAATAATGCCCGCGACTTCGACCGCGTCAAATTTGATATGTTATCCCACGGGAACCGTACATTTTTCCGAGATAAAAAGTATCCTATGTGTTATTCCACACTACAATCTATTTCAGTGCCAAATTTCATCTAGATCCGTTCAAGCGTTTAAGCGTGAAAAAGTAACAAATATCCATCCATCCATCCTTTCATCCATCCATCGATCCTCACAAACTTTTGCATTTAAAAAAATTGTCGGAAGTAGGAAGTTCTTTATTAGATATTAGGTACGCCATTTTGTTCTCATCACCTTCTCATGTATAAAACGTACAAGCAATATCAAAATTTAAATAGTACAGAGTTCTGCATTCGAAATTCAAAAATATCGATAGGGGCGTGGGAAAAAGGCCTTCTGTTCCAAACTCTTTTTTCAAATCCTCATTGTAGATTACACCTGCTAGCCGTTCGCTTCGCAGCTTTCGATAAAAAAAATCACTGCGTTCCTTTTTTGAATGGACCTATCGTTCGGGCCGCTATTCTTATGAGTGGGGCTGATTGGTTAGTTGAAAGGTTCGATGCGTTGGTTACATGCATAAAATGTTTGAAGTACTAAAGAATGGTCACTTTTGAATAGACAATTAGGTAATTGCGAATAGCTCTTAGGTTAAATTTCGAATAAAAAAACTCAGACCTAAATACATACATATATTTTACACTAGCTTTTGCCCGTGACTTCGACCGTGTCTGTTACAAAGCGCAATAAAAAGTAGCCTTAGCCTAGTGTCCTTTCTTGGGATTCGAACTTACCCCGTACCAAATTTCATCAAAATCGGTTCAGCGGTTTAGTCGTGAAAGCGTAACAGACAGACAAACAGAATAACTTTTGCATTTATACATTAAGTATGGATTAAATAAGACCTCAATTTGTGCCTATGCCAATTAAAAACTTCATTCATTGCTACTCCAAAACCTCCAATGATGTGTACCCATCGTAACTTAATAATGTTAACATTTAATGATGCCTCGTAACTGGTTATTTCACCCTATATTTTTTTTTTAAGTAGTCGTGAGATACTGTGTATACTACGATTATTAAGTGGTAGAATCACGACGGAGTAATTTGTTTTTTTTCTCACTCCGTTGCATCACGATCGATGAAGGGTTATTGATCATTATAGACATCATAACGCGATGCCCCATTTTTTTCCCTCAACAAAGAATCTTATTACGTTTATTTCTCGAATTAAATCCGACGTGTAATTTAGATCGTAGCCTAGAGACTTATTTGAATATAAAAACAACCTACCGCGTGCATAAAATCGTATAATGTTTACAAAAACTTTCGAAATCGACAGAAAAAAGTTAAAAAAAATCACACAACGTAATTTGGTTAAATTAAGCATAACGTTGTCACGTACTACGATTGAGTTCAATGAAAAAAAAACAGTTCACAGACCTGTTATTTTGAATATTGCCGTCATTCGTAGGCATCTAGTCGATTTTGTCGCTTTTCGATTTAATCGACTAACAACCGACCACCGATGAATCTGTTCTACGTGTAACTTGATTTAAGAAAAAAAACAATCACCTGTACTTCCGTCCGTTCGTTTTTCAAATCGGCGGCGATGACAGCGATTTAAATATTTAATTTTGGAACGATATTTTTAAAGTGAGGATGTCACGATCGTGTTTTGTCGAAAATAGTTTTGAATGCTGTATTGTTTTGCTCATTTTTTCCGTCTGTGATGTATGCCGAAACTTAAAAGATTTAGTGAAAAGCTGTTAATTTGAAATTACAAACAGACACATCAATTGTATTTATTTGTATGTATGTATATGTATCTAGATGTACAGATATAGAAACTTTAATAACTATTGTACTTTAACATCTCCTGTTCCGCGAAAACATTGAAGAGCATCCTACATCGTTATTAGTGCATTTAAAGACAGCTAATTACGCAGTTCGTGCGACAAAGTAAGTAAGTACGAATAACATACAACATCCGCAATTTTCAAGCTAATTCCAGCTTGTGAAGCAGCTGAATGTACAACTTTAAATCAACATGCAAATTACAATTACCAACGAATCTTATTAAATTTTTATCAATAAGATGTTCATCGAAACACTCCTGCCTCTATAATAATTCGGTAAAGCCATAAAAATTAGGTGTCGATCATTTACGAAGGCTCGTTCGGCCACCTTCGGAAACCTTCGGCCATATATGGCGGTGGCGCGTGCGCACCGGCCATCATTACCGCGAGACGATCACATTCCATTTTTAAGAGGCCCGCCGTTGGATAGGAAAACCATGAACTTTTAGTTATGGTTCGCTGTCAATCATGCGTGTAAAATGGAGCAGGTATTGATGTACTACATAGATTATGTACTAGCAGAGAAGCAGTTTCACATTGCTTATGTAAAACCTAAAAAATAATACCAATCTATAATTGCCCCGCAGCATGGCAAAGGCCTCTTCTCATACAGAGAAGGCATGAGCATTGATCGTCATGCTTGCTCAAGGATGGCTGATACACGGATTGGCGATTTCAGACTTAAATACTTCAAACTACATTTGAATAAAAAGCAATTAATATTACAACAAACTTAAAATAACGTGCTTACTATATGACACCGAGCAGACAATTACTCCAAGAAAAAAAAACAATCGGCAATTTTTTTAAAGTTTGAATTTGTTCTGGAATTTAGCTATGAGGTTGAAAAAAATATATAATTCTTTTCGGCCAGGTTGGATTGGTAATTGGCAACCTCTACAGTATCTTATTTAACTAGCTTACTATTTAGCTTACCGCCAATTTGGAGGTTCATATCAGCGCTGCATTATTTTGTAGTCTTTTCTAAAGTCAAGTCTTCGCAAGCATGAATACATTTGTATTACAAAAGAAGATTTAAACAATGTCTAGCTGTTAACTACAACAGTTAAAGCTTGACAAATTGATTCATCCGAATATAGGTAACTGCTTATTCGACGATTTCATTCAAAATCGTGATCTTGAAGGCACTTACAGAGATCTAGATTAGTGCCGCTACGTAAACATTGAGGTAGATAACACTTTTATAGACAGGCTACGAGGACGTAAGTCGCGGATAATGTTGCAAGACTTATGTGAATCTGATGGACTGAGTTTAAATTCGATAGTTCATACCATTAACCAAAGATTGCAGGACTCAATTCTCTAAAGAAAAAAAAATGGCTCCGAAGAACTGATTTATTTTTAATTAACTTTAATATTAGATTTTTGGTCGCTTTGAAATCAATAAAATAAATTATTAGTCTATTCAGTTGCTAAATAAATAACATTATAAGTTGCTATTGCCACACAAAATCTTTGAGGGATCAAGTTTTGGCAATAAAGTCTAAGAACGTGCAGAATAAACTATTTCCCTTTATTTGTTTCACTGACAATATGTTTCTGCTTAGAAAACTCATTACTTAGCTCTTGATTTTATTCAATTACTAGTTTTTGCACTTCCTCGGCGTTTTAGTCCAAGACACCCGTAATTCGGCCCTATGTCAAAATCTTTTTAATCTTTTTAATAGACGTCTCCTTCCTGTAAACTATCTTCCACAATTTACCTTCATAGGTAGATTTCGATTTCATGTACAAATTAATGTTGGTCCCAAAAGAGTAGCAAAACGTACCTACTTTAGTAAGTTTCTTTAAAGTACCAACTTTAAAAATAACAGACGGAACCACAACAACAAAACTCCCATCTCACATTTTATTGTCATTTATAAAAATGTAAACGACCGTTGTTTTTAGTTGTGGCGACATTGCGGTCCATTTATATTATTATCTAGGTAATGTTTTTGACATTTTGTTTCTGTAAGTTGGTACCCCTGTCTGTTTGCTAGTGGTGTGCTCGATGGGATATTTGTATTTAATTAATCGATATTAATTGTTGGTTTTATAGGCTTTACGTGGTAGTATTGTCAGAAAACTGGTTTGATATTTTAAAGAAGGTGGTTGTTGAATGCAGTAATAAGTAGGTCTAGTTAAAATGTAAGTTAAGACGCCTTTTGTATTTTGAGAAAATAAATGTAAATGAGAGTAGAGCTCTTTGTGAAGCTCTTCCAGGGAAGTATTACTACCATACCTATTTCTGTAGCAATGCAGCGTTGCTGTGTTCCGGTTTGAATCGTATGGGTGCCAGTGTTATTACAGGCACATGACACGTTTCAACTTTGTCTATGGGATGGCATCGCATTTGCAAGGTCTCTGGTATTGCAGATGTCTATAGGCAGTGGTGACCACATAACATTAGGTAGGATAGGATAGGATTGATTGCCATCATTGCGATAAAAAAAGGCATATAACAAGAAGCTGCGAAAAATAACTCAACAAAATAACGTCCACATATAAATGAAAAACCTCTCAAATTATCATTTAAATGACAAAAAAAATCATTTACAACAAGACAAGTAATATCACAAAACAAACAAGTAAGTACTTACGGCATCACCTGCAATTTCACTCAACGGGTACCTACACTACCTACATACAAACAGACCATAAACAAAGAGGAACGCAGTACAACCTGCGCCTGCGCAGCTAACTTTTTGCGCGCTTCCTGGCGCTCGCAGACGGTTCCGTATCCTGCGGAAGTGAGCAGATGAGATTCGGTGGGTTTTTGCGCAATGCTTTGTGCCACTTCCGGTTCGTTCAGGTAGTGTTGAAGGTGCATTATGACCTTGGGCTCGTATTTCATGGGGATGGGGATGGGACTGGTTTCCGCTGAATGTAGCCTAAGTGCTTGTGGGTACTTCCGGTGTTGTGTTTTGGGTTTGGCTGGATGGTTGTTTGTGTTGTGTGATTCTAGTGACATAATTTTGGTGCATACTTAGTTATAAGCTTGTTATAAGATACCATCATGCCTGTATTTCCCGAAGAGTTAGGCAGTTATTGTAATTGTATGATATTCTGGTCTGTATAATGTCTGTTTGGTGTTTATGTACTACATAAAGACCATATATATTTAGTTTTCCTTTCTAGATCAAATTTTCTTTAAGTGTAAATTGTAAACTTATTTTTCTCGTCATCCAGCATCTATTATGATTTCCAAAGATGTTTATGTCTAAAAGGCAAGAATCCTCTCTGTATAAAAATTTTTGTAATGCATTCCTTCACTTACAAAGCTCTCGTTGTAAGGTCACATTGCGCTAAAAAAGCACGTACTACGCACCTTTTACTTTTTTTAAACAAAATCTTAGTACCTTACTTATATTCCTTTACCTGTCTTTAGATCTGTGTCCGATTACTTGATCTACCTTTCTAAGGAATCAATGTTTATCAGAGAGCTCCACAATAAGGTGCGAGCAGATGGCGAACGGAATAACAAAGCACTTGTGCCGAACGATTTATTTTTTCAAACGCCATGTGCTCCTTACACGAATTAAATCCAAAGTTTTTTCCCCAAAAACGTCATATTTGCATCCCAGCATCAGCGACACATGCCACTACGAAAATCACAAAAAATCCCAAAGATTAAGGAAAAAATGGTTGAAGAAACGACAGATGTACCAAAAGAAACATAGGGCAGCACGTGCCATCTGCCAAATCTTAGAAACGTTCACACAAAGGGATAGATTCGTGCTCATACACAAAAAAATGGTATAAGGAGCACGCACACTAAAGCAAAAGTGCGCGATCGATCAAAGATCGGCGCACGCGCCGTTCGCGGCAGATGGTCCGACGTGATTGGTCGATGGTGTTTGAATTCCGAACTTCCGCACAATAGCGTGATAAGGAATATGACTTATGTCGGCTCTAAGACGGACAGTTTGATTTATTTTCTCGGAGTAGCCATTTGCAATTGTCGCGTCATGAATGTATGACAACAATTGGTCCGTTTAAAGCAATTTCTTTTGTAGTTGACTGATGATCTGACATAGAAAGTGTCTTCGATTGATCTTCGATGATTTCTACTTTCTCGATATCAATCATTTATTGTATTTATTCCTTTTATATGAGTGTGTTCCCATGGTCTAATTTGCGGTCTATAATTGATATCGTTTAAATCTTTAATGATTTAATATTGTGTTGACTTGTATCGATTTATCAATCGAAGGAAGGAAGATTAGATTAATCAGAAGCAGTTTTGTCATTCTTGAGATAATGCAGTTACGTAGCTTCCGTTATGCGAATACTCCACAAATATTTTGATAACAATTTCTTGATTCATAACATCCAAAACATATTTATTGCGTAGTTTTCTTGGAGTTGATTAACTATGGACGAACACTGTTGATTGCATGCAAGTGGTATCGTGTTCACCCGAAAAATAATTTCAAAGCAAATATTATTGACTGTAATTCTTATAACTCCGTCTTCGATATCGACTTGAAAGTTGAATTTACCAATCTAAGAATGTACTAAAATAAGCCCTGTGGGATTATTTAGATTGTGGTCATAGACAGCTATTTAATTTATGAAGGGTATGACATAAAATCCGTGATAGCCCAGTGGTTAATGCGCCCGCCTCTCATGCACGAGGCTATGGGTTTGCAACTGGTAACGGAAAACACTGCACTTTAATTATTCTGAAATCGCCGATCAGCCTTGAGCAAGCGAGGTGATTAATGTTCCTTCTCTGTAAGAGAAGTGGCTTTTGCCCTGCAATGGGAATGTTGCAGGCGGGTATATAAATTGTGTCTTTATTGATTAGATAGCTCCATCATTTGGTTCCCTTTAACTGGAATATTTCTCCACGTTAGAGATCACCATCTGCCATATGCCAACCCTTTCCCAATATTATCATAAGTATTCCGAATTTCATTAATCTAAAAAGCTCCCCAAAAAATAAATAGGCTTAGATTCTTCAAGACAGCAAGCTACCTGGCAGTAGCAGCAGCTGCATCATTTAAATCGATCATACCTACATCTCTTTCTAATACCAAAGAGAATATTCGCTGTCCCTTTTTAGATAAGGTGACAGAAAAAATGGAAGAAACGGCTGATTGTTGTGAGGATCTTGGATGGTCTGTTGAATGAGTCTTTGTGTGTATATGTTTGTTCAGTTTGTCTAGGTAGATTTATGGACGAACGAGTACGTTATTTACGGGTGCAAAAATCGCCTGAGATTGTTTGGCTGGGTTCCGCTTCATGAAGTGCCTTTGAATTGGATCATTATGTAGATGATGCACCTTCCTTTGTTTTTTCTTTCCGAAGATGGACGTAAATGGCTTACTTTAGAGTAAGCTTAATAAGAGTGTTTTTTGAAGAGGTATAGGTACTTTAAAATTGATCAGCCTATAGTGTTCTACTTATTTGGACACAGGCTGCCAAACGGAGAAGTTAGGCTTTATCTACCCCATGAAGAGCTTTTGTGAGCTGTTACTCCGTCAAAGCCCTTATAAAGAACTAGCTTTTCCTCGCGACTGTGTCTGCATAAATGTCGGTTATCGGGGACACAGAAGAAGTCCTTATCCAAGTCCTACAATACTACTATGTAAAATTTCATTAAGATCGGTTCAGTAGATTTGCCGTGATGAAGTTACAAACAAACAGACAGAGTTACTTACGTATGTATTGTGTTAAGTGTGGTTTTCTTTTCACTACTCAGGATTTTTACGTATCTACCTTCAGCTATAATTAAACCACCACAAAAATATCTATAGATTTTAAGTGGTATGAATGGGGGCGATGGTTATAGTTCGTTCTCTCAACTCAAGAAGTCTCCATTGAGAATACCATAGAGCCTAAACTAGGCGAAAAATAATAACTTGGTACCTAACTTGAAGTTACACTAAGTTTAATACTTAGTCCCCGAGCTAAGAAGTAAGAGCAATTAGTGTCGCACTCAGGTATAGTTTCTAATGACTAAGTTTGGAACTAACTGCTAACGAACGCTAACTATCAAGTTTACTTCAGTTGCTTTGGGAGTTAGAGAGTTCCGCCGTAATTTCCTTACTCTAGGATATAATATTTTTCAAGTAAGATAAAGTTGTGCGTATGGGGATAATATTTCAAGAGAATTAAGCTATATGGGAGAAATTAAATGTAAGAAGGAACAAACATACCATCACGCATGTATTCCCCAAAGAGTTAGGCAGAGGTGTACTAATGTATACCCACAGTTTGCCGGTATTTTTAGGTCCCATGTAATAGGGGGTGAGCCTTTTGCTATTAACTTAACTAACTCTGAGCTGCTACTGACAATTTTCTATAAAAACCCAATGACACTTTTTGTTCGACCTGGGAATCTAGCGTAACAGTCGCGCTTAGGACCACTAAGCTAACAACGCAATACAATTTTTAATCAAATAAAACGTAAACTTACTTGAAATTAATTAAAGGAATACCAGCCCATTATTGTCACACTGCAGGGCAAAGGCCTCTTCTCATACTGAGAAGGCATCACCACGCTTGTTCAAGGCGGATTGCCAATTTCAGACTTACATTCATTATTAGTCCAGGTTTCCTCACGATGTTTTCCTTAAACGATGTGAGAGATGACCGAGATAAACTTAGAATATACTACATATGAGTATAAAAAGTCACATTGGTACTTGCCCGGTATCGAACTAACTACCTCATGCATGAGGCGGGCGACTTAAACACTGGGCCATCACGGCATTAAAATATCTTTGACGCAATCACAGATATAAGAAAGGACGCAATCCTTGAATCAATGGTATTAACACAGACAATTAAAGGATTTTTACAAACGTTCTTTTTTGTAATAAAATCAATGGTATGTTCTGTATTAAGAATTTACGAGCTAGCCTAAGCGTTAATAATCACGAGCGAACAAATCGATTGAATTTAACGCGTTACTTTAACGATCAATCGAAAACCGATTTCAACATCGATTATTTGCAAGCCTACAATATTAGTTTTCAATTCAGCCAATCGTCTTCTACCGTTGAATTTCATATTCTTTTCAGTCATTGGGTCATAAGGACAATAACTAGATGTAGAGAGTGGCTTAGATAGCGTCGTGCAAAAGAGTTATGTATGGAGTTTTAAGCTTCTTTCCATGTGTTTTCCTAAATACCTATGTTTCTTTTGAGATTTTTTGATGTTTCGTTGTTTTTTGTTTTTATTTAGTTCAAAAGATAAAATAAAAGGAGTTGGAAACATTTTCCAGACATTCGTTTGTTTTTAAATTTTCGCTTTGTCAGTCGCATTTTCTGAAAATATTTTTTTTGATAAGAAACTCTTCTGCGTTTGATAAAAAAATCGCCTATCTTTTCATAATCCGAATGGCTAGTCTCTTTGTTGATTAAACATACAGTCTATTATAATAATCTTATTGATCTTGTTCTACTATCATATACCATCACGCCCGTATTCCCCGAAGGGTTAGGCAGAGGTGTACCAATGTACACCCACAGTTCGCCGGTATATTTAGGTCCCATGTAATAGGGGGCGAGCCTATTGCCATTAACCGGGCACAAATCCAAACTCCGAGCTGCTACTGAGAATTTCATAGAAAAACCCAATACCACTTTGCTCGACCTGGGAATCGAACCCAGGACCTCTAGCGTAGCAGTCGTGCTTTTGGACCACTAGGCCAACGAGGCAGTTCTACTATCATCTTCCATAATTTACAAATTAACGTGAAATCTCAGCTGATTTCTGTCAATTATAACTCCTGAGCTGAGAATTCTAGAGGTTTTTGTCATATCAGCTGTGCGTATTGTGTTCATAGGCATCGTAATAATATATTTGCACGTGCATTTTAATGTACAAGACTTACTTTTAACGAAACTTGAAGAAATATTTTTACACCGCATTACTTATAAGTAGGTAGTTTCATACAACTCAACATCATACAAATATCAACCAAACTGTTAAAAAAATACGGTTGATTTTAGGTCGCAACACCAAACGGATCAAATCAGCTGATTCCCAAGGCTTCTCTCACACGTGAAAAGGTTGTATTTGCGATTTTTTCTTAAGGATTATCTAAAAAAAAAATCTTTTCTGCGCTTGCGCAAGGGCCGTGGGAGCGAAGTCTTCGTAACACGTGCTGACAGTTACCTGGCTTACGCAAAAAAACTTTCGAAAATCATTTCGAAGGTTTGAAGAATAGGTACTAGATTATAAAAAGGAAATTGTCGTGACAATGAGGATTTTTGACAGATTCATACAAGTTTGATTGGCGTCCAGCGGCGACAAAGGTTTCTGATATCAAGTATTAGGAACAATTGTGAATAGTTCCATGGGCATGAACTATTGGAGCGATTTCAAAGGCAAGTCTTTACCAAAAATACGAGCCTTGAATTGTCCTACTGCAAGGCAAAAGCCTCTTTTCATACAGATAAGGCATGAGCATTCATAGCCACGCTTGCCAAAGGCAAATTCAGGCTTATACAATAAATATAAGTCCAGATTTCTTCAAGAGATTTTCCGTCACTGATGTCTGTGATATCCAAGAAAAACTTAGAAAGTACATTATGACTTGAAAAAGTCACATTGGTACTTACTCGCTTTCGAACCCGCAACCTAATGCATGGGAGAGACCACAGAGCCACCACGAAAGTCTTGACATATAAAAATAAACACATTGTGCAAGAGTAGGGACCTTATGACAATTGTCCTCAGGCTCACTTTATCTAAATTCACCAAGGAAGATTTTTACAGAATATTACTGCTAATAGGATAGTAAATCATCTCAGACCCACTGATTAAGTTTTTTTCAGAATAGCACTACATATAGAATGTCAGTACGTCTCAAGCTTACCGAGGGATATTATTATTATATTTACAGAATAGATAAATAATTATTTGTTACGGACCCAAAAATGCCGTACCTACAGTATGTCTTACCATAACTTTATGACACAACGTATAACGTTAACCCATAACACGTTGTATAACGTGATGTATGGAGTTTATCAATTTATAACACCTCACACTATTGGAGCAATAAATAAGAAAAATACTAGAGTATTTAGAAATAACGTTACATAGATGACCGTTAAAAAAATTGATAATAAAAACTGTAACAATTCGCGTGACGAATCTGTATCATAAGTTGCGGCAAGTGGGAAACGTGGAGCAGATAATGTGGTTCAGTAGGTTTTCTATTTTGTAGAGGATGGATCTGCGAGCACGGCAATTATTTGTCGTCAGTATGGAAATGGCTAATGGTCATTCGCTTGTTAGAATAACTACGAAATATCTAACCGTTAACTGCTAACACACCACCCGCATTTCGTCGTTTTATATATTGTAAAAATAAAAAAATATTTATGTTTTTTACAATTTGTTTTGATTTCGGCATGGTTATCGCAGTGGTTGACGGATTGGCTGCTGCGCTGCGTGTCGCAGATTCGATTCCCACACGGAATAAATATTTGCATGGCCTACAGATAGTTTTTGCGGGACTGGTAGTTTATGTATATGAATTTATGTGTTTGTAAACGCACTTACGATACAGGAGAAATTCCTAGCGCAAGGGCAAGTTCAAAGAATGTATATTTGATATATATTAAGATAACCAGGTGGCGTTCCGTGGTTTCTGCTCTACCTCTATTGGAAAAGGCGTGAGTTTATGTATGAACAGTTTTAGAACTACTAATTAATTATTATTGATTAGATTTTGCTTTGATCATGGTCGACTAGTATTGATTACTGGTTATGTTATTTTTTTCTTATTGCATGGTGAATGTTTATTTTGATTTTAATTTTATTTATTTTGTAAATTCAGATACAAGTTTCTTGTTATTGAATAAATGACTAATGACTAATGACTAATTAAAAATAATAAAAAAGTAACCCAAACATTAGTACAAGGATTTATTCTAAAATGAATGTCATTGTGTATCTTAAATTTAAATATCAACGTTTTAATTACATAAGCGGAGATTAGGCAATATCCTGCTTGCTTTAATCCTTACAAATTGTGGGAAAAAATAATCTTTTTTGCATTACAAAGAGCTGGGAACTAATTGTACAGGTATTTTAAGAAACACATTCGGAAAGTAGTCTTCATTAAATTGAATGGTTTATTTCGTGCATTTTTATTGTAATTGGATTAACGTGTTGCAAGTTTCTTGCGTTTATTGTGCAAGTTTATTTTTTGTATTGTATTTTTTTTGGGATTTGTGTTTGGTTTTGTATTATGATGTGTTACAGTTGAAGCCCTGCTTTTAGGCAGAAATGTAATATTTTATCTATGTATATCATACTAACATTATAAACTGAAAAATTGGCACGTGTTCAATACGTGCAAATTTTTCAGCTTTGAACTTGGCAAAGTCCTTTTGCGTTACCTATATGGATTTTTTATTGAGGAAAGTGAGTAAGTAGTGTATTAACTTATAACCTTTTTGGTTAAAATTAGAAGAACCTAAAGTTATGAACCCGGAGTGAAGTGGTAATTAAAGACGTAGCTTAACGCAGAAGAAACCGCGTGATGTTGCTAGTGATTACAAGTAATGGTCTTAAACGAACTCCTGTCATAGATAATACCTTTGAAACTAACTCCTAAAATAGGTAGGCTCACCAGATCATAATTCTCACCATACCAGCGAAAAGAGGTTCACAAGTTTTCCTAAGGAACCCTAAACTGTACGACCACTCTGTCGCGTGCCATATTAATGAATGACATGGTCTTGTGTGTAACATCGTTAAATAGCGTTTAGCGTTAGCTTTTAACGCTAAATCGCTGAAGAAATGTTCACAGTCACGATATGTTCCGGGTGTGATTGATAAGCGATTATCGCCCTTATGTGCAAGTAGTTAGGGGTGATTTGTGACAGGTTTATTTGATTGTGGGGCTTTGAAGTAAGCGGTGTTAGATCGGTTTAAGTTAAGAACAAGGCAGAGGAACAATAAAAAACAAGTTCTGTCGTTTTTTTTTTTGCAAAAAATATGTATTTGTAAAAATAATTTTCTACGAAACCAAACTAAGGTTGATCATCATCTGCTTAGTCTTTTTCCAACCATGTTGAGGTTGGCTTCCAGTCTACATGGAGCGACTGCCTATCTGAACTCCACAACCCAGTAACTGGGTTTAACACTATAGGTACTTGCTGGTAAGACTAAGCCAAAGATCTACAAATGACAAGCCGGACCAAGGACCAATTAAACTAAGATTAACAATAACAAACATATTTTATTTTAATTTTTTTTCACTATATCATTTTCTATCATTACTTGGCAGTTTTTAGACAAATTCTGTTTCATGCGATAGATTATAATCTGAAATAGCAAATAGGGTAGGTACCTATTTTTTATCCTGGAAATAGAATTACGGTTCCCGTAGGATAATATATTAAGTTTGTGGCGGACGAAGTCGCGGGCGTAAACTAGAGTTTCACTATAACAAAGAGTCCAAGACTGGCTAGTTCTATGGCTCCTATTTAAGTTAGTTCACTAAAAACTAATAAAAAAATTGATTGACTTAATGAAATACACATAAAATCAATGAAATTGCTTCATTCTTCACACCGTATTTAATGAATAACGAACATAATTTAACACTGAACAGACATCAATTACTTTTAATTTAGTTTCAATACATTAGCGTGTCTTACAAATATGCAAAATGTTATTTTAATATTCATAAAACTGTCAACCGTATCACATATTTTATTGTAATATTGTTAATTGTGTATTAGTGACATGAATACCAGGCTTTTATTTTTAAGGTGATTTAAAATACATATCTTTTAAATTCTTTCCATTAAAAACGTCTTTTATATTTGCCTTTGTCTATAAACATTTAATTTATGACTTGAAAATTATTGTAATTTTATTAACATAGTTCCTTTTCACTTAATTATGACTGACGATAATTTGGAGAATTCAAAATTATGTTAAACGAGTTTTGTTACACTACAAACTTAGAATTTTTTGGAAAAAAAAATGAATCTGTGATTTAAATTATATGAAAATGGAACAAACCTGAAAAAGAAAACCGCTGATTAATATTTTCGGATCCACTACCCAGCGCCATTTAACTCAATTACCAAAATTACCGCTTAAAAATCCCTAAAGCTCAGTAAACCGTAATTTATGTACCAAAGCACAAACTACACTACAAGCCAACATAATAGCACCAGCTGGCAACCAATATATCAAACACTTCAAGGGACAGACAAATCTTTGGGAAGTAGAATGCAATCTTTTGTACACCTATCATTGCAGACAATAGGACAACGCAAGGACGACTTTACTTCACTCTATTAAAATGCTATTACATATAAAAACCACGTTACCCAAACACTACCTCACCAAACCATACAACTCTTATGTAGCACAAAATACGGTTGAAATTTGACAGATGTCAAGTTTGACAGCTGTCAAAAGTAAAGTTGGGTGTATACTTGAGGTATTGTGCTCATACTCAATAGCCCCAGTTTGTGGTTTTAAACTTTATTTCGTAAAACGGTACTATTTTATTATCTTTTGTGTGATTATGGTGTACTGATGGGTATGTATTGTTGTGTTTGTTAATTTATTCATGATGGATAAAATATTGTTAAGGTATATGTTTGCATAAGGGGAGTCAATGTTTTTTAAATTGAATTTTAAAACTAGAAAAAATAGTTCAAGTGAAAAATACTGATACTGAACAGTTAATAATTTTGTCTTTTCTAATTTCTTACTTAGTATATTTTTATCTGCAAAATGCGTCCAAAAAGGGAGAGAGAGTAATATGTAGGTATAGCAGAAAATACCTTGATTACTTCATAAGATAATAATGTAAAATGGCTATCAGCCGATGAAGGAAATAAATAAAGGATTTATAATATTTATCGATCATAAAAATGATCCACAGTTCACACATAACAACTATTACGTCCAAGAATAGTAGTTACGAAGTTATTATCTACTCTCTATCAATAACTAAACTGGTAGTGTTAATTCTTAAAACACTTTTCTCAGCGTCAGTAAATGGTATTTATACAGTTTCAATTGCGTCTACTTAGAGCGTCGAATCAACGGAGATAATAATGGATATTTATACAAAAAATTTTAAATTGTAATCTATACTAATATTATAAAGAGGTAAGATTTCTTTGTTTGTTTGTAACAAATAGGCTTCGAAACTACTGAACCGATTTTAACATTTTTTTCACCAATCGATAGCTTTCTTATTCCTGAGTAACAAAGGCTATATAATATTACGCTACGACAATCAGGAGCGGAGCATTAAATAATAAATTATAATAATAAATAAATATCTTGGGACAACTCACACACGGCTATCTGATCCCAAGCTAAGCAGAGCTTGTGTTATGGTAACCAGATAACTGATATACATACTTATATAATTTTATAAATACATACATATTATAGATAAATCACACCCAGACACAGAACAAACAATCATGCTCATCACACAAAGTTTGTCCTGGGTGGGAATCGAACCCACGACCTCCGGCTTAGCAGTCAGGGCCACTAACCACTAGACCAACAGGCCCGTCAAACAAACAAACACGTAAAATAAAACAACAACCAAACAACCAAACATTAACCAAAGACGTAAAATTTCACGCGGGTGAAATAGGCCACGCGGACGAAGTCACGGGTATTTCGCTAGTGTGCTATACAGAAACGTTCCTGTCAATCTCCTAGAGCTTAGGTTAATAATTACTTCTCAGTTTTACTATCGTTCACTCAATATTTTTCTAATTAAAGACTTATGTGTCGGTCTCAACTTTTATAGCTTTTTTGGATTTGCCTTCTGACTTGTGACAAGGATAAAAGCTAGTTTTTGAAGTAAACCTCAAATGGTTCTGTAAGACTGGTGTCAAAGTTGAAACTTGAAGAACTTGATTTGGGTGACACGTCATCATACCACATCACACATTTCTTCAATCCTGGTCTCCCACCTACAATCCCACCATTATACTCCGAACAAGGTAAAAACTAATCTAATATGGCATTACAATCGCTTATACTCATTGAGCTTGAACTCGATCAATGTCGCTGAATCGATTTGTTTTTTTACTCGATATAACATCGATTGATATCTCGATGGGACAATAGAGAC
Source organism: Caradrina clavipalpis (assembly GCA_932526535.1). Lineage (NCBI taxonomy): Eukaryota > Metazoa > Arthropoda > Insecta > Lepidoptera > Noctuidae > Caradrina > Caradrina clavipalpis. The sequence goes on from OW052108.1 coordinate 4,570,425, forward strand.
CACAACAAGAGTTGGTTAGAGATCATATCGTTTTCACGTGATCTTTATGGACCATTGTGCATCCCAGGATGCGTCTTGAAAAAAAATTGTATGGGTGCGTAACGGTTTAGTAGTTATTATTTTGTGCTATTGTTATGGTGGCCAGTAGTGTTGGGATGGTAATGTGAGGGGCTTTCTTAGAGGGGACGAGTTGGGTTCTTCTCCATACACAAATATAATATATTGAAATTTAGAATGTAAATGAAAATAGAAGTATAGTTTATTCTGCACAATCAATTTGACATTATTTTAATACATACCTGCACCCATTAGTCTACATTAGCTCAAGATAGACAAAGGGAGGCTTTTGCCCTACAGTGGGACGACACAGGCTAAAAATAAATAATAATAAATAAGTACACTTTACGTAGTTAAGTATCAGAATTACCATAGCTAGAGGATAACTGGTAACATATTTCGCTATTTGCAATTTTACATTTGGTCATTAAGTACAAATCATAATTTAACTTAGTTTAGGCAAAAGAGCCAACCCACAATCTTAAAATAATAAAATGAATAGCGTTAAACTAATTCAATATATGAAATTTGATATATTACTATATTGTGTAATAACAGCCCAAACTTAGGCTTTGAAGATAGAAGCTTTAGGTATTTTAAATTCTTTTTTTATCGTGTGGGCAGTAAGATCTAACGACCCCACACACCCTAGTGTCAGAGTGTCTAAATTGGCCTCAAGGGCCTCTGACATGGTTACTGATGTCAGTGATGTCCAAGATAATCTTAGGTTAGGTTGCGAACCCACAAACTCGTGCATGAGAGGCGGGTGCCTTAACCATTAGGCCATCAGGACAGAGGTATTTTAAATAAATAAGCACTAAATATCTAAAATTTATCTGCTGTGCAGAAGTTTTGTTCCTAAAATGCTTATCACAAACAAGCCGATAATACTTTGTATGGAGACACAACGAAACACCATCATCTTAAGTGGCATCCAAGTAGCGATTGATGGATTGACGTGAATAATACTCAACCATACAAGATCATTACGATTGTATTCGACAAACGGTATTCCTCCGCCATGTTATTAGTTTTGTGATGCCATGGCTATAATATAGACATATTCTTCTTAATTTCACCCATAAAAGAAGAATAAATAAACGAATTGATGGACTGTGCTGTGATAACTATTGGAGGCAGTAGAAGTAATTATTTTGATTGAGTTCTTGTGTTTATTATGCATGAATATTTTTATAAGGTATTAATATTGTTTGTTTGTTAGAACGAGGCGCTGTAGTTTATTTTTAACATTCTTTAGAGATTTTTACTAATTTGCTATTTTGGCATTACAGGCGTGATGGTATATTTATTTATATATTTTGTATATATATTTTTATATATTTGCTATTTTGGTAAAAGGACTACCATATTGCATACATATTACACGACACGGTTGGCGTTGTGGCCGAGCGATCGACTGCTGCGGTGCGTGTCGTGGGTTCGGTTTCCGCACGGAACAAATATTTGTATTAACTTAAGAAAATTGTTCCGGGTCTGGCTATATGTGTACGTGAATGTTTGTAAACGCATCCACGATACAGGAGAAATTCCCAAAGTAGGGCAACGTATAAAAAAAATACCAAACATGTTGTTTTAACACAATAAGTTGTCTGAAGACTTAACAGAAAACACATGTTGCTATTATGATATCATTTTAGACGTATGCCTAACTCTAGGGATGTTTATGTATCCTATGCTAATCATGATACTAGATCGGGGCAAGGCTTAAAAAAAAAGTGTAATTATTTTTGTGCGGTAGTCCCTAAACTAGGCAGCGCCTGTATCTTGGGGGCCATATAAACTCAAGATACTAAGGAACATTGTAGTACTCCTGGCCGCGACCCAAATTATCCGGCCTCAAATCAGGGACCACGGAAACAGCAGTTGGCGGAAATACGTGCCAAAACTGTAAGAAAGCCAAATGTCTCCACCGGCTGCAAAATTTAAACATTAGCGTTCTATTTTTGATGCACCAAAACCACCAGATGCATAGCAGGTACGCGAAACAGCATCATGTTGCAAATTACAGCACCCGACCGATTTCAGAAGCTGTATCTTCGCTTTAGAGTCAAAATTTTTGGGTGTCTTTGGAATTTTGCAGAATTATACCCAAAACCACAGCTTGCCACGACAGATGTAAGGCACCGGCATGGAAGCCGACAAAAAAGAAAGCACGTGCTGCATTGAAAAAAATCGCAAGCGCGCACAAGTAGACATGCGACACCTTTTTGGAAAAAAATACCGGCGCAGGCGCACGTGATTTCTTGGAAACCGCGTGAAATGAATATTTTTGATGATAGCGGTTTTAAGCAGCTGCTTGACGCCTAGGATTAAGTTCAAGGCATATGAAGTAAAGATGTTGTTGTTTTTGTAGTACAGTCTTATGAAAGGAAAGAATTTTGTTGTAATTTTATTAAAATGTGAAATTGTTGTTGTTGTTTTTGTGTAATCTACCAAACATTAATACGTTCAAAATCTAGTGGCAAGCTCATCTTCGCTCTGGTGTTTGTAAACATATTACAATTTTTGTTTGAGTTTGTAATGTGAGTGTATTCAGTATGCACCTACCCAATAGGTAGGTAAAGCAAAGCTATAGAATCAGTAGGATATACTAATAGTATTATATCCTACTGATTCTATACCTTTGTTAAATACAAACAAAGTCAATTTTCAGTTTGTTTGGAATTAAAAAGTTAAATGACTACATGATAATTCGTTACTCACAGCAATTAACCAGACATTAAAATTAAAACCAGTATCAGAAAGCCAATCAAGTAAACTTTGTCAAAAATATACTTAAATTATCCGTATTTTCTAAAGATAGATACTGAAATTATTTCGTTTTAAAAATACGGGAGTTGCCCCTCAATTTCTTTATCATAATCAGATCTTGGCTTCCCATCGATCTTTCCTGATAACTAATAACTGATTAGCTTCAAAATATAATTTATGAAGTACCCTTGTGTAACCACAACCACGCTCCCGGAAGCTAGGGGTGTCTTCAGAACACGTGCTTGAGACCACCCACAAACATTGGCCATATCTATGTGGTGTTGGTAAACAATGCACCAATGTTTGTGTAATACGGGTGATCGATATTGTTGAGTGGCTCAATCCTGTTTTTTGGGCATTTTTATTTTTATTATAAATATACCATCACGCCTGTATTTCCCGAAGGGTTAGGCAGAAGTATAACAATGTACACCCACAGTTCGCCGGTATATTTATTTTGTTAGTTTTTTTTTTAACTTTTCCCCCATACTAGGAATTTCTATTGTATCGTGGTTGCTATTACATGGGACCTAAAACATACCGGCTAACCGTGGGTGTACATTGGTACACCTCTGCCTAACCCTTCGGGGAATACAGGCGTGATAAATAATGGAATGATGGATGACGTGGTTGCGTTATAAACTCACATACACAAACAGCAAGACCCTGAACAACTATCTGTAGACCATACAAAGTATCTGTTCCGTGCGGGAATCAAACCCGCGACCCACAGCGCAGCAACCAATCGCTCACCCACTGAGCCAACCGTGCCTTTTTTGTTTTTTATTAATTAAAGATTTTTAGTAGAGATTTGTTTTATTAATTGGTGGTGTGCCCTCATTATGTTGGAATTTGTTAAATAGCAGAGCTTGGAATGTAAGTGGGGTGTTTGTTCATGAAATTCTGTTTTGTGTTAAGGTTTTGGTTTACCTGTTTAAGTCACGAAAATTAGTATGAGTGAAAAATGTATGTGAGTATAAGTGCTATGCTTACTTGGACTTTTATTATCGTGATCCTTATGTGGTTTTTTTAGTTTATCTATACAAGCTGTTGATTTGCATGCTCGCCAAATTTTAGGAGCTCGTCATAGAAAAAAAGAAGTAATGAAATATAATTACTATACCTGGCCAACATTTAATAAATGCTTGTTTTTTTAGTTGCAACTATCAAAAAACTGTATTCCAGAGTACTCTTTTTGCAAAAATCAGCATCGCCCAGTTGCGTATGCGGTAGGCAGCGATTGCAGCATTGATTCGTGTTAAGAATCACGAGCATAGTTAACTCCTTGAATTTGACGAGAATGCAAATCAACAGCTGGTATAGGACAACATCTCAGTGTATCAGTAATCGTAATTTTTAAACAGTCATATAGCCGTTAACTACGCATATCTACTGCCTATCAAACTAAGTTTCATTAAGTTACAAAAATAATTATTGGGAAATTACTTACAACATACATTCACGCATGTATTCCCCGAAGAGTTAGACAAAGGTACCAATGTACACCCACAGTCCACGCGTATGTTTTTAGGTACTATGTAATAGATGGCACGCCTATTGCCATTAACTGGGCACAAATCCTAACTCCGAGTTGCTACTGAGAATTTCACAGAAAAACCCAATAACACTTTTTGCTCGACCTGGGAATCGAACCCAAGTCCTCTAGCGTAGCATTAACGCTTAGGATTACTAGGCTAACGAGGCAGTTATAGTTAGGCTTTTTCCTCCGTAAAAGTTAAAAGTTTAAACTTATTTACCCACTTATTATACTTACCCCTTTCATAAGCAGATGTCCTCTCTGTGTCCAAGTCATAAAGCATACAAGGTGCGCAGGCGCCGCTCAAAGCCATATCAATAAGGCCCGGCGTCCACTGACTGCAAACGTGCCAAAGTATTTTTTAACGACAAATAAAATTATAACTTAACCGTATTGAAATAAAGTTGAAATTTCAATGTTAACGGTTGTAACTACAAAAACTATACCGCGGTATGCTTACATTGAAATTTCAACTCTACTGTCATACAATTAAGTTTTATTTTTATTTGTCGCCAAAAATACCTTGCAATGCCATGCCGCCAATAGGCGTTGTCCCTTACCCATCGCTCAGCGCTGGACCGCATAAACATTGACAGGTTGAAAGCGGCTGGCAGGCTTGCACACTGACCTATTTATTGAGACAAGCCTTTTAAGGGTTATGTGGGGTACAAGGAATTTGACATTGACATACCAGTAAAAATGGTATACTAAACTGTGTACAATTTTGACTTTTTTTAAAGGTTAGGAGAATATTTTGTGGCTGTGGATGTTTGAAAGTATTCATGAAGATTATTATTACCACAGGAAGTGGCTGGATGTAGGCCGCTTTCAACCGGTCCTTTTTGAAATCAATGGGGGAGGCCTATGTCCAGCAGTTGACGTCCTGCGGCTGATACGATGATGATTATCGTTAGATAGGTAGGTATCCAAGATAACGAAAAATTTTAAGATTAGTTTTCTAGATTAATTACATTTACTTGATAATCTTTAAAGAAGGACTTTTTCCAGCTATGGGCGTCGTTCGGCTGATAAGTGGGTGTTGAAAAATTACAGTTTTCTACCAAAAAGTGTACCTAGTCTCATTGTTTGCTACTAAGAAATTTAATAACATTTTGCCTGACTCGGAAATCGAACCTAGGACCCCACGCTCAACAGTCGTGCTTCGAACCACGAGATCAACGCAACGAAATAGTCCATGTAGATGACTATTTTGATGATTTTTTATGAAATTTAATTCAGAATATTTTTTCCTATTTATTTTTATTTTGTCAACAAACTGGATGCAATTTACACAATGGCATAAAGCAGCTGTAACTAGCAACTAGCAATGTCCAAATAAAATTACTTTATCGCCATAATAAGGCCTTAAAAGTATAGTTTAATATCGTAAATTAAGAATACAGTAGAATAAATAAATAGATCATGAAGTATTGAACGGTAAACAAAAGTATAATACAATGAAATGTATTCTTTAAAGTTATGGCGGAACTTACGTATATTTAGCTTATGCTATGGTAAAGATACAGCTTCTGAAGTTCTGCTAGAATTTCTATAGATGGCGCTGGCTCTCAAGTTTCTTGGTTATTTGGTTGCATTTCGTGGTTAGTGGTGATAGCAGGTAAAAACGAACCTTCATTTATTTATTTTATATTAATTTGCTGTTAATTTAGTTTCCGATAGGCCCTTGTTCTGTAGCCTGAAAACTAGGATTAGTTACTTTGAATATTTATTCGTTAAGAACAAAAATTAGACAGATAAAAAAACTTATTATAAATCATACGTGTAGCTAATATCGTTAGTAAGAGCAATAAGCCATTTCTATAATTCTATGCTATCTACAGAGGCTTTTGAAAACCAAACATCTTTTTTAAACATAGTGCAACGTAAGCTAAATATGTAAGCAGCTCAATTACAACATTTAAAAATAGAACAACATAGAAGAAAAGTTATGACCGCTAATATATTTAAAACCTCCTTACTATTGGATTATCTATGATCTTTTTAATTTTGCAGAACAAGATTAGATGGCCATATTTCTTCTTTAACCTCGATTCTTACCTTTTGAGGACTATTTTAGTACTGTGATGTGTCGATAAGTGTAATTAAATGTCATTATAACTTACCTTAGATCTCTGATAGGTATAATAAGCATGTGCTTTGGTAAAATTATACATAGGTGCGTACTATTTTTGGAAACGGAAATATTATTATACACGCGCTACACGGCCTACGTGAAAATTCTTAGTTTTCCGGGAGTAAATGTGAGTGAGCAATAAAAGACTCAGAGTGACCTAGTGTAGGTCAATGTTGAACGTTGCCCTTTGATTAAAAATAACCTACAAGCTCTTCTATTTAACATGTTCTTCATGTCAAAGCGAAAAAGCATGCTTCGCAAAAACACACCAGTTAGGATGAAGATAATAAAATAAGAAAGCCTTTTGGGTTTCCGTACCCAAAGGGTGCCAAACGGGCCCCTATTATTAAGATGTCGATGTCTATCTGTCTGTCATATTACTGTATTTTTTTAACCGTAATATGAGAACTGAACGCTTAGGCAGCGTCTCAAAGTGAGGCACGAAAACGTAAAAACGCCACCATGTCTCGACTCAAGGCTGTCTCTAGTGGCCACTTAGCTTTACAATGCAGCCTCCTTAATGAAGCTAATACGTCCTTATCAGATCGTTATCAACAGACGAACTCAGGTTTTTATCTCGAATACCCGTAAAGTCGTATCACTTAGTTCTTGATTAATTTAACAGGAATGTTTCGTTGTATTCTTTTTGCACGTTAATTACTGAACGTACCGTCAACAACATGGCATCCCGTTACATTCCGTACAGGTGCTGTGCGCACGCGCACGGTATATGCACGATTATTATGGGTTTTGACACCGCATTCTTGGTGGCTGGTGATTATTTTGAAGTGATAATTTATTGAAATTGGTACGGTTGGTATTGGTTTTTGGTTCGGCTGAGCGCATATAAAAATATTATTGATCCTTTTTAAATTTTGACCGAAATAACTGGAAGGCTTGTACTAAACAGGGTTATCTTTTTAACTTTCAGTTAGTTGAAAACACGTGCCCATTATGTATGAAAATAATTATGTAATTTAACCTAATGTTATTGCGCCTCCCGCAGGCGGATACCGGAGGCACGGTCTGTGGACGGTGAGCAATGGGTAGCTCACCGTCCGTACGTTATTAACTAACGACAGACCGTGCCGACGGCGCGTCCATGTTCCGCGCACAGAGGTGTCAGCCATCGGAAGGGGCCACTAAGGGCCAAATGCCTGCCGGGGCTGCGGGTTGTTCGAAAGAGATACCGCGCCCCCGGAACGCAAAGGGCACATGAAGGAACATAGATGGTTTTTAGTCAGTAAAAGTCTGACACTCCCTCCCGCCCCGCCCAGGACGGGGGGGGTCATTTGATGATTTTACCATCTTAAAAAAAAAAAAAAAAAAAAAAAAGCGTCTCACTTTGAGTTACTCTTTTAGTACTTTTAGTAGTCTTATGTAGGATTTTAAAATTAGACATTAAATTAAGTTACTCATCTCAATCAATCAGTATGAGTAACCCGAATTACTTGGAAAAATCTCAATCTAACATTTTATTACTGAAACACGTGGTTTTCAACCATGTGGTCTTAAGCTAAAAATAGACGGTACATGCCTCGTGGGTGTCGTAATAGATGACTAAGGTGTAATGTAAGGTGGTCAGGTGAACTGTCTGGTGGGCCAGCACCTTTAAGATCTGTCTTTTACTCCATGTGGGACCAGAATATTTGTATCATTTTTTGAAGACGCGTGGTGTCGTCATCAAATATAATATGGAAACAATCTGCAATTTTTTATCAGTTTCAGTTGGGATGGAGAAAATCATTTTTGTTTAGATTCTGTAAATAATTGAGCTTAGTTTTGCCGAAAGAATTAAATAAATGACGTCAAACTAATTGAATAAGCCAAATGTTGTTGCCTTACCATCCAACTGTAGCTATTTAATTTAATATAAGTCTGAAATCCCAATTTGCCTTGAGCAAGGGCTGTCAATCTTCTCTGTATAAGAAGAGCCCTAGTTTGGCCTATTTTGGAATATTCTCACACATTTTTCATATAATTTTAATTCTTAATGCAGTTACGTCATTACAAAGTATATAATACATCTGTAAAAGGTATTGCAATAAAGATTGACACATGTTTTATATTATGATAATCATGAGAGATACAGCTTTGTACATTACTGCCGCATGCCGGACATGCTGGAAAATAATTATTTATAAGAACTAGTAATAAGAAGAGGGACTATGTGCACTGTCCTCGTATTATATAGGTTATTTATCGCTTTTTTTTTTTTTTTTTTTTTTTTTTTTTAGAGATGGTAAAATCATCAAATGACCCCCCCCGTCCAGGGCGGGGCGGGAGGGAGTGTCAGACTTTTACTGACTAAAAACCATCTATGTTCCTTCATGTGCCCTTTGCGTTCCGGGGGCGCGGTATCTCTTTCGAACAACCCGCAGCCCCGGCAGGCATTTGGCCCTTAGTGGCCCCTTCCAGTGGCTGACACCTCTGTGCGCGGAACATGGACGCGCCGTCGACACGGTCTGTCGTTAGTTAATAACGTACGGACGGTGAGCTACCCATTGCTCACCGCCCACAGACCGTGCCTACGGTATCCGCCTGCGGGAGGCGCAATGGTGCCGTTATTGGCAATCCATTGCGCCGGCGGACGCGGTGTCAGCGGCGGCCGCGGGTGCTGCGGCGGCGGTGGCCGCGGGTGCGGCGGCGGCGGCGGCCGCGGCAGCGGCGGCGGCGGCGGCAGCGGTGCGGGGCCTTCCCCCGGCCCTGGCGGGTACGGCGCAGGCCTTGCCCCCAGCCCGGTGATCGGCCGGCCTGTTAGCCCCCGCACATGCGTCGCAGTGCGGCGGGGCGTCACAAGCCGCGGCCTTGTGACCGGGCTGACCGCAGCGGAAGCACAGGGCGCTGCGGTCCACCTCCGAGGCGCACCGGCATGCCACGTGTTTCCCCACGTGGCATCGGTAGCACCTCAGGGGCCTGGGCTCGAGCAGTTTAACCTGCGCCGACACCCAGCCCACCAGTAAACGGCCCCCTCCAGCAATAGTCTTTGCCGCCGTCACTGGGCAGCTGACCACAATGGTCTGCATGCCCGAGCGCTCCGGGCGGATGGTGCCTGCCCTCACCTCCTCGGCAAGGCATCCACCCGTCCTGGCGACGGCGGCCACCACCTCCTCCGCGGTGACGGAGTCGTCCAGTCCCAGGATGCGCAGGTCTGCGCATCTGACGGGCCTGGACACTCGGGCCACGTCCGCATCCAGGGACGCTCTGAGCCTCTCCGCCAGAGCGTCCGCAGACGGGCCGCTGGTGGCACCGGGGACCTCCAGCATCCTGGCCCCCGTTGCCGTCACCCTGAGCTGGAGGCCCGTGATCCCCAGCTCGCCGAGATTTATGGCCGCCTTGGCCCTGGTGAGCACCGCCGCGTAGGTCACGCCCCTTTTTTCCGCCTCCGGCTGCAGCGTTATGACTACAGCCGCGGATTTGGGGGCGCGAAGCCTAGCCGCGACGTTCCGCTCTCTGCGTCGCCGCCGCTCCTCCGCCCGTCTAGTGGCCGCTCTGGCCGATCTGGCCGCCCTGCGCCCCTTCTCCTTAGCTCCGGCCACCTGCCATTCGGCTTCCGTGGCCGGAGGGTTGGGATTAGGGGGCGGAAGGGGCGGAGGCGGCTGGGATGCCGCCTTGCCCCTTGAGGACACCGCATTTTGCGCCGGCGCCGGTTTTGCCGGAGCCGATTTCGCAGGGGTCGGCCCAGCCCTGCTGGGGGGCTGGTTTCCCGTCCTCGGCACAGACGCTGCGGCCGCGTATGAGGCCCGATTGTCGCCCGTGGCCGTCCCACTCGCCGCCAGAGGGGGGCGCAACACGATGCCTTCCAGGACGGAAAACCGTGCCTGGAAGGCCGCCAGCTCCAGCTGGACCAGGTTAAGCACCTGGTCATCCACTGGCTCGGGCTGGGTTCCCTGGCTCCCAGCCTTGGGCGCCTGGCGGGAGCCGGACCCGCGGAGCTCAGCCAGGTCGGCCCGGAGTCTCCCATTCTCCTCTATGAGGAGCTCCATAGTGGCCGACAAACGAGCCACCTCCGCCCGAAGCTGCGGGACCTCGCCCGCAAACCTGGCCTCCGCAGCCGCCGCAATAGTGGCCGAGGCCTCCTCCATGGCCCGAGACTTCGAGCCCTTCATTTTTTTTCGGGCCACGCTCGCGACCGCCTCCTTCACCGTCTCCATGAACCTGGACTTACGCTCCTCAGAGCTGCCAGGTGCACCTGCCTCGTTGCGCGATGTGTCCGACTGGACCACATCGACGCCGCCAATCTCACTTAGGGAGGGGGACTGCCCTTCAGCGACAGGCGTCGCCGGTCCCCTCCGGGCAGTAACCCTCCCTGGGCCTCGCTCCTGGACCCCACCGCGACTGCTGGTGGGGATCTTGCGAGCCGAGGCAAACTCGCCTTCGGAGGACGCCTGGTCCTCCGGTCTGGGCCGCTTCCGGAAGAACTTCCCGGGCGGCCCAACCATCTCGCGGTGGGAGCCCTCTGAGCTACCCACGCTCACCACACTGGGAGCCGAGTCGGACTCCGACCCGGCATCCCCCTTCCCTCCTACGTCGTTTCTTTTAATTGACAAATCCATTTTTGTTCCCACGAGTATAACAAATTTCCAACCAACCAACCAAGAAACAGGTGGTTCGCACTAGCGACTGATGTTCCATAGGAACGCCCGTCAGCCATACATCCCGTCACGGTGCGCCGCCGCTTGGGATTCGGGGTGACTTTTTATAGAGGGTTTCTACCTCGCGGTCCGGGCGGTTAAGCCAAGACCCTCGGTGCCAATCGAAGCCGCGAGACATGATCCACGACACTCCGATATGGGGTTACGATATACGGCGGTGACAGAGAAGGACCACCCTCCTCTCTGTCTGCTCGGTGGCAGGGTGAGTGCACGCCGAGCCCGTCCTCACTCCTCCGCTGTGCCCTCTGCTGATCAGAGGGACACGCGGAGAAACGCCCTCGGTCCGAAACGGACCCCGCCCGTCAGAATATTCGCCACGAGCAGTGACATTCCCCAAAGAATAGGAATCTCTTCCCATTCCTCAGGGAAGATCACTACCCGCGCCCAGGGTGCACCGGCCAGCCAGCTGCCGTTCCCTCAAGACGTGTCCGGAGGGACAAGCAACCGACGGCACGCGTGGAGGTTTTCTGACCAGCACCCCGTTATTTATCGCTTGGGCACCAACCAAGTCCTAAGACTTCTTTTCCATGATATGGAAACAGTCAGATTATGTCCGGAACAACTGCCGTATCGGTCTCGCGACTGTTAAGCGCGGTGGTGGTGGTGGTCCTGGGTTCGATTAAAAAAATGTTGTTGAGTTTTCCACTGTAAAATTAAAAAAAGTAGCAGCCCAGTGTTTAGAAGATGGTGGTGTGACACCCGTGTCTCGTAAAGCACGTAATGCCCTTGGTCTTGTGCCTGATCACATCTCGGTTGTGTCAGACTGTCATCCCATCGGACTATGAGAGTTAGGGAAGAGGGAGTGCACCTATGCTTGCTCCAACTAACGCACTACAATATCTCCTGCTCTTCGCTAGACTCTATTGAGATTAGCCGCTGTGACCGAAATCGGTCTGAAGAATATTATTATTTTTTACTATAACCCGGGGTTTAAGCCCCAAGAAACCATAGTTAGTTAGTTCCAAGTACGTGCTTCCTTGAAAATACAACAGTATTAACAATTAATAGTACAAAAAGAACCAGTTTACCTACATTCAGCACAGTAGCTAAATCATTAATCGTGTTTCTTAACATCTGCGCCCACGCATCTGCCTTCAACCCTTCCGTAAAAAGGATTGAAGAAAAAAGGTTTTTGTATCTTGTAACGATTTTCTTAAGACGTTTACAATTTTGACATTAGAAGTAACTGAAGCTTATCGTTTGAAGTTTTACGAGCTGTGAAATTTGTCTGTTTGTCTTTTAAATGTCTATTGTTAGGCACTCGGAAATTTACAGTTCGGTGGTTTGAGATTTAGCGGCGGTTGAGTGACAAAAAGTTTGAGACAAATCTTTGCTTGACTTGAAGTTCATTGAGGGTTTGAATTTGTTGCAATGATTTTGCTCCGCATTGGAGTTTAAATTTTAATCAAATCAATGAACATTCCTACTACATATACGAGTATATTACTTATAAATGCAGAAGTTTTTAAAGATGGATGGATGTTTGTTACACAATCATGCTAGAACGGTTGAACGGATCTGGATGAAATTTGCCTCAGAAAGATTACAGCCTGTAATAGCATTAAGGGTATTTTTTTATTCTGAAATGTACGGTTCCCGTGAGATAATATGTTAACTTTGATGCGGACAAAGTCGCTGGCAGAAGGTAGCCTTTTTATAAATTCGGGGGCTCTGTGTTAAAATAAGGATTGGTATTCCATCGGACTATGAGAAAAGAGTGAGGGAAGATGGATTGCACCTGTGTTTGCGCACATACTTGGGCACTAATTTCTTCTGCTTACTTGTGTAAATTTTATTTATCGCGGACGCAAACAAATTGCGGAATAAACAGTAAGTAGCCTATATTTTTTCTTGAGGTTCAAACTTACCCCGTACCAAATTTCATCAAAATCAGTTCAGTAGTTTAGTCGTGAAAGCGTAACAGACAGACAAACAGAGATAATTTTCGCATTATTTTGATAAAGCCACATGTCCCAGTTTCAAGGTTAAGAACATAACAAAATGGCTACATGTAATGACAATTGCCCACTTCATAACTTGCAACCAAGTTAACAAAACAAATTATAATCTTAATGCACCAAGCAATAACAAGGTGTTCGATTTTGCAATTAAGTGTTTATGACAGCCATTCGCGTTGTTCATAATAAAAAATAAATTCACATTGATCATTAATCACGACGGTTAACAAGAAAATCGATTAATCATTAGATTAAAGTGTGTTTGAACCCGGTACGGAAATACCGTACGTTTGAAATAGTTTGTCGGATTTTTAAGAATTTCCGGGAAAATTGTTTTGTAAAATATCTTTTCAGTTAAGAGGAATAATTCGATGTGTCACTGGCTTTCTTTGACGTCATGGTTTTGGTAAAGTGCTGCAAATTTTAAAGCTAGCTGTATACGAAACTATAAACTTGCATAACCTTAGATTTGTACAAGTCAGCGAAACGCTGCTGTGCTCAAAATGGCCCAGTTATTTGCACGTTTTCAATGCCTACTTTGCTGTGATACATACTTCTTGTGTAAGTCCAATTTTTTTGCAAGTATTTCGCAACGCGTGTGTCCTGTATAACACTTCTCTACAGCTGTACTGATCATCTTTTGTTTTTAATACTAAAAAATTTGGGGCGTAAGTATTCTAGGCTACTTTTTATCGTAAAGAAATTAAGCAGTTTACTTGTTATATTCCTTTTAGACCTTAGAGCTACTATTCTGTGTATAAGAGTTTAGCTAAGAGCTATAAAGCTATGTATGTAACTAATATGGAATAAGAATTTCACGACAGTTCGTCGTGTTTTCTGCATATTTAAGAAGTCGCGTGATAAACGTATATGTTTATACAAATCGAGGAAATACCTCATGAAAATTTTCAGTATACGATCACATGTATAATAAGAATTTCCGTTTAAAACAAACTAAATAAAAAATGGCAGCTTTCCATGAATCTATTGGAGTATGCGGAACGTTTTACGGTTGAACTCATAAAAAAGTTATAAACTTAATATGTTATGTCAATTTTATTTTGAATAAAGACTCCTTTGATAAATTCGCGATTTTATGGTATGATAACTCTTTTCGTCTATGGTTTCACGCGTTTGAAAAAGGAACTTTGTTTGTTTGTACTTCGAAGTGCAGAGTATTCTTTTTTCAAATTCAAATTATCTTGTTGTATATAACTCGGATCAAAAATCTTTTGATCTTCAATTTTTTTTATCGCTCGCTTTGCTTTTTAATGATTGAGATGTTATCAATGATACGTAATACAAATACCATATTTTATGTCTTGAATATGTATTTAACATTCGTACTTATTTTGTCATAAATATGTATCGAAACTTGTCATACTATATTAGGAAGTTAAGTGTGTTTCGAAGTTTTTTAATTATGTATTGTGAATTAAACTTTTTAATCTTGATGAGTGCATGCGCGGTCGTAGATCCTGTGTTTGATGTGCAGGGTTGATAGTGTTATCTCTAGAGATAGATAAGCAGCTCTAGAATTGGATATACGTCTAGCTTGATACCATAATAGTAGGTAGGGGTTTACATCAAGTCTATTAGTAGTAGAGCTCTTTGTGAATGAGCTCGTCCGGGGAAGTACTCCTACCATGCCTATTTCTCTAGCAGCGCTGCTGTGTTCCGGTTTGAAGGGTATGGATGTCGCTGCATGTAGTTACAGGCACATGAGACATTTTGACTTTGCCTTTGGGATGGCAATGCATTTGCTTTGCAAGGTCTCTGGTATTTCAGATGTCTATAGGTAGCGGTGACCACTTATCATCAGGTGGGCGTTCGGCCTGTTTGCTATCCTATGACATAAAAAAGTCTTCAAAGAACTTAGTGTTAATACGATATTTAATACTGTTTACCAATAAACAATAATATAATGTCATACAATACACTGATACAATAATGCTTATTGTCAGAACTGTCTTTTCACTTGTGCCAGACATTGAGTGTTTGAATATGAATATCACATTTTCCATAAAGAAGTTTTTATTAATGAAGAACTTTTATCACGGTTATTATAGCAACCGAATTATGTTATCCTTAAAATTACATTCAATCTGAGTAAACGAGTATTTCGTTCTTAATCTTAAACTTAATTCGAATGTCTGAATTGTGGCCAGTCTTAAAAGTTATTAACTTAAAACACCTGTCTTTCGCATTAGCTCTGTTTTTTTGTGGCTGGCAAGGTGTTTCTTGCATTCGATTTGAATTCGGAACATTAGATTTTTGACATTTGCCACCGTGTGTTCGAAAATTAATTTTAAATGTTTTTTTCCTTTTGTATGTTTATTGATTACTTTTTATATTTAAATGTGCATTTGACTTTGAGTTCGTGGTTTTTTAGTTCGTCATCGCTTAAATTTTATGACATTTTAATAAAAATAATCTCAAAATCATTTGAACTCATAAAATAGATCGATTTAAACAAAAACATCGACAGTTATCGTATAAAATAGAAATTAACACTTTATATCAAGTTTTTTTTAGAAATATGATACGTATTGAAATGTGAAATTAAATAGAATACCAGATATTTGATACTCAATAAAAACTTTTTAAAGCCAGTATCTAGTTTAGAAATTCAGATTTAGTATCGATTGCCTAAATTGTAAAAGTTATGGGGCAAATAAAATTGCCAAAAATAAAACGAGAAAAAATTTACATTACATGAAATAAAGAAGTCAAAGTAGCCATCAATAAATGTCATAAAATGAACTTTAAAATGAAATTGTCGAAATTTTTATAAACATAAAAAGATGTGAATGTTTTGCGCTGTGTGTGTGTACTTGTTTGCTTGCTGGATCCAATATGGCGGCTGGAGGCAGGTGATCATCGAGCAGCTGCGCGCGCGCATCCAAGGTTACCCCTCTCCGCTTGTTTACCCTATCCCCCCGGCGTATCGATAAGTGATAGTGATGGGCAAAGACATATTCCTATTATGCTTTTTATTAATTAGGTGGATATTATAATTTTAGTGTGTAAATTATATTTTATTTTTATTATTTTTCATTTTTTTTTTAGAAAGTACGTCTATGTACTTATGTTCGATTTGCACCTACAGTTGCGTTGTGGTACTTTTAAATAATTTGTAATAAGAATAATTTTAATTTTATTAATTTTATCGATAAGCAATTTAGTCCAATAATCCAGTCGTTAAGGTTTTGATCTAAATTAAATTAAATGCAAAGGTAAAATAAATACAACTTATATTTATTTGTGCTTATAGATTTTAAAATTAAAAGTACCTACATAATTATGTTATTATATTTGAATAGTAATTACTTAAACCTTTTTACAATACGTTAACAAAAAAATTGTTGTTTATTTGTTATTTAGCAGCAGCTCTTTTTCCTAATAAACTATTAACGATACAAGAATAATACATTGTAAAGTAAATATTATATAACATTTATAGCAACCTAGGACAAATCAAAAACAATAAAAAAATAAACATTTCTTTTTTGTTTTGTAGGTACTTATAGCAGACACTCGTTCTTATTTATCAAAATAAATAAAACAAAAAAGCTTCAAAAAGCTTCGTCAAACGATAAAGAAGCTCAACCGAGTACAGCACTACTCATAGGTCGAATGTCCACGTGCTTTGCGCACGCGCCACTGTCGCGCCTCGTGCCAGATAACAGTGGCACCCTTCGCACGAGCCCGGCCGGACATACCCGATCTTAGCCGAGGTCAATCCGACACCGAATATTAGTTATGAGTAAAAAATTGACACACATACATCTGAAACTCGATGCTGATTTGGATTAAGATAAAAGAAAAAAAAGCTGAGTGACCTATTTTATAGCGTGACGGGATTACTGACATTTTTATTTTATTTTCTACTGACTTTTGCCTCATGGAGGAAGATAAAGATGTGGATTAAAAAGTAACCTAGGTATATGTCCTTATCCAGATACCAAGCTGCTGCGGGTTGTTCGAGAGAGATACCGTGCCCCCGGAACGCAAAGGGCACAAGAGGAACATGGATGGGTTTTAGTCAGTAAAAGTCTGACACTCCCTCCCGCGGTAAAAATAAATACCAAGCTACCTCTTTATCAAATTGCATAACGATTGGCTTGGTTTATCCGTGATGAGGTAACAAACTGACAGAAAGAGTTCATCATCAACATATCAGCCGAATGGTGTCCACTGCTGAACATAGGCCTTTCCTAAAGATAGTCACAATGAGTTAATATAATAAATAAATCATACTAAATTATAATAAAACTAAATAATTTATAAGTACTTAATATTTGTGTACATAATATCACAAGCCCACAATAGTAATTATTGTCATTGAATAGGTTATGGTACAGAAGCTACGTTCTACGATCCTTGCATATCTATTTATGTTTGTGCTTTATTATGTAGCTTGGCATTCAACCTCTAGTAGCCAGTAACTTGATAAGGAATTTTCGTATCTCCCTCGTAAATAAACAAATGTTATTCTATCAGTCAAAATTGCCTTTAATTTACCATAATTTTTGACAAGCTTTTGACGTTTGAACTTTTTTCTTTATAAGATGTTAGTGAAAGTCCCTTGAAATATTATACTGTTTTTTTTTTTTTTAATAAATATCTTGGGAAAACTCACACACGGCTATCTGATCCCAAGCTAAGCAGAGCTTGTGTTATGGTAACCAGACAACTGATATACATACTTATATAATTTATAAATACATACATATTATAGATAAATCACACCCAGACACAGAACAAACAATCATGCTCATCACACAAAGTTTGTCCTGGGTGGGAATCGAACCCACGACCTCCGGCTTAGCAGTCAGGGCCGCTAACCACTAGACCAACAGGCCCGTCAATGACTGTTAAATACTAAACTAACATCTTCAAAGTCAATTTTATTAATCTTCTCTGATTCATCATTTTAGATAAACATACATAAACTATTGCCCATATCCTTTCATCCATCTTTGGTTATAATAGTTGTAACATTTTTCAAAGCGATACGATATCTATCGCACATTTTCTCACGACGGCGACGCCGCCGATGTTACGGCTACCTCTAACCTTTGAAACTGTCATCTCTGCCCACACGATTGACACAGGAGTAGATAGTAAATGGAGACCAAGCTTCATGTCATCGCACTACAGAAATTAGAAACCATTTATTTGTTAATCATGAAAGTTCAATATGATAAAGTTTTGCCAATAATGACATACATAGAAGTGATATATTTATTTAAAATTAAAAACTATTAAATGATTATTAGATTAGACCAAATGACATGACGTTGATGATATTTCAAAAGTTGTGTGGATTAAAGAGATCCAATTGGCCTGCATTATTCCATTTTAAAGCTATCAATTCAGTTTTTTGTCTACCATCTTCCATTGAGCCTACATAAAGCATCTAGTATTGATGTTTCATTTGACCAAAATCTAGAAAAGAACACGAACATTGCCGTGACAACAATTCAAATTTCGTAGGCGCCATCGCAGCGTGATTGCAAAAACTTTGCTCTCGGTCTCTGTTCACTACCCACTCCGCGTCACCTCTATTTTCGCACAAACCAACAGGTTGTCATTTACATATTCGGGCCTATCTCAGTTTTGATCGTTTATAGAATTAATACAAAGCGATGATCAGCTGATAAGCGCGTCCGTTCGCGTCTGGATCTTCACGGGTCGGGGTCAAGGTGATCAAGCCCTAGTTTAGGTGTGTTTTGACTGTATGCTTGATGTCATATTGGAAACATTTCGTTTTCGTTCGTATTTACATAATGTGGTGGGTAGCAACTTATATGTTTGGTGATGACTGCTGTTGTGGATCAACAAATGTTTTCACACCAAAATCTTTTTGGTCCTGAATGTGTATGTTGCTAATTTTGGTAAGTAGATACATATATACCATCACGCCTGTATTCCCGAAAGGGTTAGGCAGAGGTGTGCCAATGTACACCCACAGTTCCCCGGTATGTTTTAGGTCCCATGTAATAGGGGCGAGCCTTGCCATTAACCGGGCATAAATCCAAACTCTAAGATGCTACTGAGAATTTCATAGAAAAACCCAATACAACTTAGCTCGACTTGGGAATCGAACCCAAGACCTCTAGCGTAGCAGTTGCGCTAATGACTACTAGGCCAACAAAGCAGTTAAAAACCCTATAAAACTTTACTCGACATGGGAATCGAACCTCTACCGTAGAAGTCGCGCTTATGACCACTAGACCAACGAGGCAGTTGATTAAGTAAGTAAATAGATATATGGACAATTTATGTTTTAGAATATCAAAGGGCTAAGAGGATAAGGTAAGTGGTTCTAAACCAGGAGCCTATTTGATAAAACTACTGTCTCTGGAAGTCTGCCCTTTACATTCTAAACTTTTTAACCATTTTCGTTTTAGATCTCAGGTATGTAAATATCTTCCTTTTAGTACTTAATCTTTGCGTTTGTAAATTATTGTTTTTGAAAGTTATTATTTTAAGTTTGTTTTCTACTATAATTTCATTACATATTACAATACAGGATCGACTCCGGAATCACAAATTGCTTAAAACTCGCTGTGCAGGAGTTCACAAGTAAAATATTATAATTCAATCCATCAATCAATCAATAATTTATTTTGTAAAACATAGGTCTTTTTACAGATAGTATTTTGACAAAAATATGCTCACTATGCTTCGCCAACATATGGCGTACAAAATCAACATAAACAAGCAATTACAATTAAGATGGCATCAGTGGCATGTCAATAGATTACACTAAGAAATAAATAATTGAATTTAAAATATGTCAGTTAGCAAGTCATTACAATTTAAGATAAATAAACACATTTTTACTTCAAGTGTTTTAAGTGTCATGATGGCCCAGTGGTTAAGGCGCCCACCTCTCATGCACGAGGTTGCGGGTTCGCAACCGGGCACGGGCAAGTACCAATGTGGCTTATTCTAATTCATATGTACTTTCTAAGTTTATCTTGAACATCGCTGACATTGGTAACCATGTCAGAGGCCCTTGAGGCGGTTTAGAAACTCTGACACTAGGGTGTGTGAGGTAGTTAGACCATACTGCCCACACGATAAAGAAGAAGTTTTCATCAAAAAATAAAATCATTAGGGTTTAAATATGTTTCCTTTGTCTACCAATAATTTCAATTTCTATGCCAATGTAACATTAACCCCTATTACACGGGGCCTAAATATACCGGCGAACTGTGGGTGTACATTGGTACACCTCTGTTTAACCCTTCGGAGAATACAGGCGTGATGTGATGTGTGTAACATTAACGATGTAATTCTGGAGTCAATCTCAGAACCATGCTGAAATTGAACTAGTAAATCAAAAACCGTGCGGCTTCTAAACTTGCAAATTATCTCGTTGTTTTTTATCAACTAAGACCTAGTTCTCGAATGATGTTTGCTAAGTAATTCGGTGAGGTAACAAGTGCAACGTAACAGAGACACTGGGCAGTAACCGGCAGACGGTGCCAACATCGAGTTTCTTGGAGCGTGTATCAAGAGAGCGCCGGCCGTGACCGTGTGTGCTGGCGGGGGATGCGGACGTTTAAAGGATAGGCTTGTTGAAGGTTTTATACTAGAATCTAAAATAAACTGCTATTGGAAGATAGTGTAGTCTTTGACTGGCTAGACATGCTTGTCGTGGGCTCTATCAAAATCCTTGTGATTTTTTGAAGGTGGTGATAAGATGAATACCAAGAGGTCATATTAAAAAGTATCTTCCAATAGATTTGGTTTATTTAAAAGTAACTTTAATGAACCATTTCAATAAATTGCATTAGTGTTTTTACAACTCATGGAATCTGAACAGTTACCTACAGTATTTATGTAAACACAAGTTGGACGGCCGACCTGATTAAAACCGCAGGAAGACACTGAAAGCAGGCCGTTTCCAACCAGTCCTTTTGGAAATCAATGAGGGAGGCCTATGTCCAGCAGTCGACGTCCTGCGGCTGATATGATGAAGACAACACACACCATTTTCATTCAACATAAACGTAGGAAAAACTGCATATCTGTCAGTACCTCTATAATTTTCGCATCACCAACGTCCACTTCACTCGCCAGCACTCGCCGGCGACTAAGCGGTGACTTCCTACATCGCGTTCTGGCGGGTGGCCGCACTAACGACGTGCTTTATGGGAATCACCCCCCCTTACCCCGCTGTACCCCCTGGTAGTAATGGAAGAAAGAATGGCGTAATCTAGAAGGATATTGGAAGGTTAAGACAAAGACTAAGCGTTTGTTTAAATTACAAAACAATTCGACGTTTTGTCGTAACTGCCTCGTTGGCCTAGTGGTCGTGAGCGCGACTGCTACGCTCTGAATTGGTTTCGATTCTCAGGTCGAGCAATGTTCTTGGGGTTTTCTATTAAATTCTCAGTAGCAGCTCGTAGTTAGGATTTGCCCGGTTAATGGCAATAGGCTCGCCGTATTACATGGGACGTATACATACCGGCGAACTGTGCCTAACCATTCTGGGAATACAGGCGTCATGGTATGTAGTACGTCTTTCGGCTAATATGTCGATGGTGATGAAACCATTTACAGGAACTTGAATTGTTAAGGAGTCGGTCAGTTAGCCAGAAAGTTAAAGTTTCTTGCTCGCTTTTCTCCATAGCGAGTAGAGATCCACCCTACGTTTTGGAATGAGTAAGTATGAGTAGGAAACTCCATGGACATTCTTTAGGCAGAGGAGTACCAATGTACAGCCACAGCTGTTCGCCGGTATGTTTTAGATCCCGTGTAATAGAGGGTGAGCATAGTGCCATCAACCGGGCTCAAATCCTAACTCCGAGCTGCTACTTACTGACAATTTCATAGAAACACCCAATAACACTTTTTGCTCCACCTGGGTATCAAACCCAGGATCTCTAACGTAACAGTTGCGCTTAGGCCCACTAGGCTAACGAAGCAGTTAAAAAAGGATAATAAAGCGATGTCATTAGTAATTCTCACATATCCGTAGTTTTACATCCTCGCACATTTCTAATGAAAAGACAAATTAACTCTAAAACTTCCAAACGCCAAGAAAATATCTGTCCATATTGAAATTATTGTCGCGTCTATTTCAATAGCGTACCTACTATCTGGTAATCCATAAGAATAAGTATGACTGCACACACAATGGATCTATAATTGGTCTAGATAGGTCAACTACCTTATTGCTGAGCGATATTTTAAGAAGTGATCAAAATTACATTCCATTTGTTTTGAATAATGTACTGAATGTCGCAGTAGTATTTATGATCTTAAATATTTTTGAGAGCATTCCTATTTGGCTATTGTTGTACTGTAAAGAGCAATGCAGATATTAAGTAAGTCCCATATTACGTCCTTTAATAGTGTCTATAAATAGCGCTATCCCTTCAAGAGGATATTATCGATATTCATACAAATCTATAGATACGTTATACTATAAAGCTGAAGAATGTTTTTGTTTGTTACTTACTACTACTCTGGAACTACCAGTCGGATTAGCAATAAACTTTTTGTATATGATAGCCTAATCCATGAGGAATAATATAGGCTATATTGTAATATTACACTACGATCCACGGGAGCGGAGTAATAAGTTGGTAACTAAAGGCGTAACGGAAAAAACACGCGGATAAAGTCGCTGGCACAATCTAGTGTAGGTAGTCATATTTTGGTTAATACGTAATTAAACTTAAATGTAAACTCGAGCGACTAATTTGACAAGAAACTGACTAACCACGAACCCAGATACTAATACTTATTACCATTTTACAAAATTTCATTGACTCTTACTACCTTTTGACCAAAATATGACTAGACTACTTCTGTATGAAGCGTGCGGTCAAAATATTTTCATGCACAAGTTTTCTTTACATGATGTAGGTAGGTATTTTTTATTGTGTGTCAATTTCTCCTGTTTTCGCGCAATGACCCAGTATATTGCTATTTTATTGCTCCGTATTGCCACATACTGATAATGACCTATCAATTGTTACGTAGTTGTTATGGAATCCATCATGTAATTGTTTATTGTGTGTATGATAGACAAACAAATAAACAATAGTAGCAGTATCTTAAGCATTTAACTTATTCATAATATTTTATTACTTATTCAATATAAATATTTAAAAAGTGCTTATTACACCATGGACAGTCACAAGCATAAATCTATACTAATATTTATACTTACTACCTAACTAGCATTACTTGGTAATATTACAAAGTTGAAAAATTTGTTTGTTTGCTTTTTGTTTGAACGCGCTTATCTCAGGAACTGCTGGTCCGATTCTGAAAACACCTTCGCTACTAGAGAGTTACTTTGTCGCTTAATTCTATTGGCCATATAATCAAATTTAGCGATCCGAAAGAAACATCACGCTGCCAAAGTCACTCGAAGAAGCTAGTCTAAGTATGTCAAAATTACGCAAAATTCAAAAATCACTGGCTCTTAAAGTTTTTAAAGAAACTGTATGAATTTGTATAGTATTACTAACAAAGTATATTTCGGAACCATAGGTACCTATTATTTATTTTTTATTATAATCGATCGATTACAAGAAAATTACAAATTAATTTTGCGTTATTGTAATATAATAATTCTGGCGACTTACCTTATTAAGTTATTTCGAAAAACATCTGTTTAACTTGGTAGAAATTTCAGTTACCTTATTTAAAATTAAAATATTAACTCGATTCTGTTAACTTTTAATACAATTATCTACTTGAATTGGTATCGTAATATATTATTATCCTATTAATCGCTTACAGTTTTTATTATTAAAGTTTTAACGACTCTATTAATGGAAGTCGTTGATCTATAAAGATGGGAGTATTGCAAATCATGCGCCTGCGTCGAAAATAAGAGAAACGTTACCTGGTACAGTCACGTAGAAATGTTATACAAAATAATATATTTTTTAAATAGTTATTTTTATACTCGATATCAAATGTTATATTACTCTAGAAATAGGTTAGATTTAATGTTTTATTAATTTATAGTTAATTTGAAAGGGTAGGGAAAGTGTATATCAAGGATAACAGCCCCTGTAGCCATGTAACAAACGATAAACGCAAACGCTGAGTAGGCTTTAAAAGATCTTCGACTTTATATGCTTGGTTTTAAGTTGAAGATCTAATGAAGATTGCATAGCGTTTTCGTTCTTTCCAGTCGCTAACGCTTAAAAATCTTTAATAGAATTTTAACTTAAGGCTCTGGGGTATAAAGTTTAAAATCTATTGGTACCTACCGAGCGCTTACGATTATCGTTTGCGACTTGGCTAGGGGGGCAGTTTCGATGTTTGATGAGGATGATAGAGTCATTAACTAGAAATTGGCAAATCTTGATTTCTATTGTTACCAAAATACAATTCTGTTATCATTATCAGAATATAAGGATCTGAAAAAAAGATCTAAAAAACCAAACCCAAAAAATAACAAAAAAATAATCCAAAAATAAACTACGATATTATCTAACACTTCTCCACCCACCAGTACCACAACAATAGGCAATGAATATAATTCGTTAACAAAACAGATAAAAAGATGGAACAATTAGATACCGTCAGACGCGCCACAAACGCACTTTTGTCTGTAAACACCTTTATAGTGAACAAAAGTCTGTTATGACAGTCAGCTGCCGACTGCTGATAACATTATCTCGGTGATAGTGATCTTATGATGAGCATTCTTTTAGAATGGGGGAAAGCCGGGTCGTATTATATGTATTTGCCTTAATATTGGCAGCTTGTCTTTATAAAGATAACATAATTATAATGTGGGGGCTTTTTTGGTTGTAAAAGTATCAAAATTTGGCGTAGTATACGGTGGTTTAATACTTCACATCTTAATTCGGTTTCGCATTAGGGGGTTGTCGGTAAAAAATGATTGTTTGTCGATTGGATAGTTATGTTGTTGCCTATTTGACTGCCTCTTTGGTCTCGTGGTCGCAACCCCGATTGATGGTCGTGGGATTGATTCCCACATCATCAAATAAAAACATTATAAAATCAGCGTTTGATTTTGTTATCATTATCATCATATCAGCCGCATGACGTCCTCTGCTGGATATAGGATTTTGTTTTCGCTTAGCGATATAATAATAATAATACCAGCCTATTATTATCCCACTGTAGAAGACACGATCGCCACCCTTGATCATTTATTGTTTGGCGAAAGAAAGTTAGTTAGTATACCTACATCTAATAGGATTTAGTCATTTTTAGTTCGGTTTTCCCCTTATGAAACTAACCCTTTGCAACTGCTACCTATTACACAACAATATGTAATGTTAAGGAGAATTCTGCAAGTTCCTTGAAATTGGAAAAATATCTTCTATCAATATATACCTACATAGTGCATAAACTCCATCATTGTCGTGGAACCCCATTTATTTTTCTAATTCAGCGTAATACCCACAGATCACGTCACTGAAAGCTATGAATAATAAATAACTCATTTCAATGTCAAATGTCACTGAAAAATGCTACAACCAAAAATATACCATTAGGAAAAAGCTTTTTAAAAATAACCTCAAAAATCTTCCAATACGTATATCTATTAATTCCAAGACTAAACATTAGTCACAGTTTCTGATAATGAATCAATTTACAGTCACATTTTTTCTGAAATCTAAATATACTTAAACATTTATCTTTCAGCTGCGCACGCGTCGCTTTCAAAACACGTACGGGGAATGTGACGTCATAAGGTTACGTCATACGCGTCGGTCGCCATCTTGGAACGCCATGTTTTGTAAACAAGAAGAAGAAACAATAGCATTCGGATATCGACAATAAACTTCGCAAATATTTGTACGTCATCGCGTTCTGCAATGATGATCGACAAGATGATTGTCAGGTTTCAGATAATGGTAGTATTCTTAGTAAAAATGGGAGATGGTTTCTTAGGTACAGAGCGGAAGAAAATACGGAGAATATTTTCTTCTGAGCGCGATACCGTGAAGTATATGTGCGTAGATTTTGTCACCGGAATCAATCGTTGTTTCGTAAATTCTTGCTTAAGAGAATGACGTCATATATCTGTGAAGATGTTGTCATTATGAAGATGTAGGTCCTTAATATTATAGGTACTCTTCTTCTTTTCAAAGCAATCTTTGTAATAAGTTATTTTTGTCCAGTAGGTTGCCACGTTTATTGTGTAGTCGGTTTTTTTCATTTCTTCTAAAGTGGAGTAACTGCCTCGTTAGCCTAGTGGTCCTGAATACGACGGCTACGCTGGAGGTCCTGGGTTTGATTCCCAGGTCGAGCAAAAAGTGTTATTGGGTTTTTCTATGAAATTCTCAGTAGCAGCTCGGAGTTTGGATGTGTGCCCGGTTAATGGCAATAGGCTCGCCCCCTATTACATGGGACCTAAATATACCGGCGAACTGTGGGTGTACATTGGTACACCTCTGCCTAACCCTTCGGGGAATACAGGCGTGATGGTATATATGTATATATTCTGAAGTGGAGATGTAGGAACACTGTGGGGATTGTGGTCAATGGGCCATCGTGTGGTTAGAAGCACCACCATTTATTCGTACGCATACAGGGTAGTAGAAACATTGATGTGCAGGTTGTTACCATGTTGCTAAATGTGTTCGAAAGAGTTACCGCGGTCCTGGAGCACAAAGGGCATTAGGAGGAACGGGTGGGTTTTAGTCAGTAAAAGTCTGACACTCCCTTCCGCTCCACCCAGAGAAGAAGTCACTTGATGATATATCATACTTAAAAAAAAAAGTTTGTTACCATGTTTTCAGCCTATATGTTTCTGGACCCTGTTCCATACAAAAGTGTTATACCTGAAAAGTATGTATAGAACAGCTGCTCTTTTATTAGAAGTCTTTACACTAAAGACACATCTTCCGAAATGATTTTTGAACCTACTTAAAATGCTTAGTTCTACCATCGATTATTTACAAAGCATTGTTGCTGAATATTTTCATGCACAAAATCTCATCATCACAAATCATAGAACTATACAGCTACTTTCAATTCCACAACAGCAAAACTGCAAGCCAATAAACTCCACCTATTTGAGGTCCCTTATTTGCAGTTAATGTACAAGTATGTAGGTATGTACCGGTCAGGAAATCACGATCCTCCTTATTTATTGGTTCGTGGATCTGATAACTGATACGCTAAGTGCCGATGATGGGTAGCAAAAACAAACGCTTTGTATTTTGTCCTTGATTGTACATCGGAAAAAATGTAGTATTTGAGATCTGTCAAAAGTGACTTGGTGAGTTGATTTGGCTGGTATCATTGATGTTGATCGTAGCCTAAAGATTGAATATTAAAAATATACCATCACGCCTGTATTCCCCGAAGGGTTAGGCAGAGGTGTACCAATGTACACCCACAATTCGCCGGTACATGTAATACGGGGCGAGCCTTTTGCCATTAACCGGGCACAAATCCAAACTCCGAGCTGCTACTGAAAATTTCATAGAAAAGCCCAATAACACTGCTCGACCTGGGAATCGATCCCAGGACCTCTAGCGTAGCAGTCGTGCTAAGGACCACTAGACTAACGAGACAGTTATTGAGATTAAGATTGAATATTCATTAAAATTATGTCTATCTAGCTGCCTAATAGTGCCTAGCCTTTTCCCAACTAAGTTGGGGTCGGCGAAGTTCTGAGAATTCGTAATAGGAATCTATGTTCTTGTCCAGATCACACAGATCAAAGATACATACGACCCGCATGACGCATCACACATCTTCATCTGCTTAACCTTTTTCCTAACTATGTTGGGGTCGGCTTCCAGTCTAAACGGATGCAGCTGAATACCAGAGTTTTACATGGAGCGACTGCCTATTTGACCTGTACAATCCAGTTACTAGGTAACACGATACCTCTTGGTTAGACTGGTTGTCAGACTTTCTGGCTTCTGACTATCCGTAACGACTGTCAAAGATCTACGCATGACAGCCGGGACCAACGGCTTTACGTGGTTTCCGATACACAGGAGTATCTCACTACCAACTTTCAATCTCTGAACTGCTACTGAGAAATTCCTAATGGAAAAACCCACTAACACTTTTTGCCCAACCTGAGAATCGAAACCAGGACCCACGCTCATTACACCACGAAGCCAACGGGGCATTTATACATTTATTGAAAGCGCTTAAATTAAATCAACATAATCAACAAACACAACATTAATTATTATCTATTAATAATTTGAGAATCATACCTGTTCTTTCTTTAATTGATTTTAGACAAATGTTAACACTGAATCAATTCAATATTCAATTACTGGATTGCATTTATACATTTCGGTAAAACCTAGAATTAATTATAGACTGAGATCAGAGTCATCAGATTTTTGTTATTTCAGCATGGCTGAAAATTTTGAGGTTGAAATTTTGTTTAAGGTTGATAAAAACTTACTTGTTTTTATTTACTTACTTATTACAACTAACTTAAGTAAAATAGTATTAAAAAGTAGGTTTCTAAGACAGTTTCGTTGCGGGATCCAAGACAGTTGAATCGTTTCTCCGGGACTCGTCGAGCTTCATTGTCTCGGCGCTTTTCTTCTGCTGTGCTTAGTATTCGTTCGCCGTGGTGACGTCACCGCGGCGAACGAATATACACCAATGACAGGTTGGTTCGTTATCGAAGTGGGACTCGTTTTCGAGCTTGCATTTTAGAGAACCGCACAGCTGATCGCCACTGTTGATTCTGGCTTACAGAAGTTACAGTGGTTTGGGAACAGGGTGGCGGGCTTGTCCCATTAAAAAAAAATAGCAATACATAACATCTAAGACAAATGATTTTGCTGTCATAATTCAACAAATTGTATTTAAAATGAGATAAGTTTTGTCTGACTGAAGACTGCCTCCGCCACGGGGTTGGCAAAGAGTGTGTCAGACTCCTACCGACTAAAATCCCACGGTATTCCTCCAACTATCTTTAGCTGGAGTACGGGTGTAATTCTGAGGACTCCTCCGCACCCCGGCAGGTATTGCCCAACAAACAAAAACGTCATATAAGCCTTGACTTATACGACATGAAGTTGGATAGCAGTCTTATAATGATAGTGAGATGACTACTAGGTCCTTTAGACGTCTTTAATTTAATTTAATTTAATAAGCTGGTCTTAGCAACGTTGGTAAGACTAAACTAAACGACGTTATATTACAGTATTAGCTAAAACGTTTGTACGACAACGCAATAGTCATACTGACGTTATAGTCCATTAAACGTTTTGAAATCAACAAATTAGGTCTTTGAAAAACCTTTATATGACATCTATATAATGTAGCAGTTGTATAGGCGTTTTCACAGTGACGTTTATATAACGATCGTTATCCTGTTTTACAGTGGGCAACTGGAGACTCTTAAATGACTTGGTTGTTTATTTAATACTCAAATATAACCTATATATTACATGATGTCCGTTTAATGTCATGCCCTGACTTTAATCAAACTTGTAGTCGCATTTAAGTCAGGTTTTTACTTTAAAACGTCTAGGCGAACATATTTACGGAACGTTTTATTAAATTTACTACGAAAAATGGTTTTTGTTTTCAAATTTTGACCCATGTTTCTTGGGCATATTTTTAAATAAAATTTACTTGAATGTTAAAATGTTTTGAAATCTGCACAATATGAAAAGGGTTTTAAATTTATGAGGAACCCTAATAACTATAGCTGTCATGGCGTATTGCATGGTCTTGAAATAACCTTAATACGACTTTATGTCTTTACAACGTCGTAAAGAGATAAGTGTGTGACAAAAGCAACATGTCCTACATTTTTAGAAATAAAAATATAATCATTTAAACACAAAATTGCGATGGGGCATGAAAATCTTAAATAAAAACACATAGGTATATTATCATATAACTTTAATACCCAGTCGAACTAAACGGCATGAGAGACAGATACAGTTATTAGCGAGATATATAAATACAAGTTAAATAACACTCAACTTTTATTTCCTTGTAATTATTTATTTTGGTCTCAAATCTCGAAACAAAACCACAAACATGTGTCACTAACAAGAAAAATGAATAAGTCTTACAGGTGTTGTTCCTTGACTCAAATAAAACGTTTTAGTCATTCAAAAACACCTGTATGACAACAATACAACAAACGAGCCGTTGTAAAGTTATGATGCGACTTCTGCGCGACGAAAATAGTAATTCCATAACGTTCATGCGACTTTTGAATGACTTTAACGAAGTCAGCTTGTGACTTTTGTATGTCCACTATACGACAATGTTGGTCGTATAACTGGGGCCATTTTCGCGTTTAGTAAACGTTATTATAACGTTAGTGAGACTTAGATATTACGATCAATGCGGAATTAAGATAACGTTTACTAAACTTTTGAACGACGTTAAATTGTTAGTTGGGTGATGACCTACTTACCTATATCTGTCCTCAAAACAACCTTGCAAAAATAACGTAAGTCTAACTACTCCAGGATCTTGGACCACTAAGAATGTATTACTAATGAATATGGCAGTTGCAACGACCTGAGCAATTAATAACGTAGCAGATAGTACACACCCACCGAATGACGTCATCATAAGTAGATGGTATTTCAAAATGTCACCTTTATACTTTAACATGCCGCATATTATCGATACTTATAAAATAATAAAGCTGAAGATATTCTTTGTTTGTTTGTTTATCTCTAGACTCGGATTAGAAAAAATCTTTTACATAATTATGATTAGCTTCCCTTCGTCTGCGTTACTACTCCGCTCCCGTGAGTTGCAGCGTGATGTTATATAGCCATGTTACTCAGGAATAATGTAGTTATCTATTGGTGAAATAATGGTTGAAATCGATCCAGTATCTTTAGAGCTTATTTGGTACCTACATAAACAAACAAACAAAAAATATTTTTCTCTTTATAATATTAGCATAGATGGCCAAATTCATGAGGAATAGTATAAGCTATAAATCATCACGCTACGACACACGGGAGAGAAGCAGTAACCAAAAACGTAACTTAACTCGGATGAAAAAAAATCTACGCGGGTGAAGTCGCCAGCAAAAGATAGTCTCTTATAATTATATGGTTTAGGAGTCTATCCATAACTTATGTCATTAGGTATCCGATAAAGGAGTTACGCTAATTCTTAGGCAAAGCTTTAATATCAAAATCACAATATTTCGTTTATTTTTGTGTTTAATAAACGATGGAGTAATACTGCCTCGTTGGCCTAGTGGTCCTAAGCACGACTGCTAAGAGGTCTTGAGTTCGATTCCCAAGTCGAGCAAAAAGTGTTTTTGGGTTTTTCTATGAAATTCTCAGTAGTAGCTCGGAGTTAGGATTTGTGCCCGGTTAATGGCAATAGGCTTGCGGGCATGCTGGGACCTAAACATGCCGGCGAACTGCGGGTGTATATTGGTACACCTCTGCCGAACCCTTCGGGGAATACTGGCGTGATGGTATGAATGTATGTGTGTGTAATACTGTTTGGATCCCTATTCCCTATGGGGAATTTTGGGGAGTCGAATAAACACAAGCTTCCCCATATGATGTACTTACTTACGCGTAGTACGTCCTTGAGCGGACCAATGGGATTTAGAAACGACAGATGGCGAGATAATCATCCAACTTTTGAAATTTAATACTTTTGACTGGATTTGCTCTGTCCATCGTCATTGATTAACTTGCCCTCAGAAACGTTTTAATATCATAATATTTATGCAGTTATATCCATTCATCCAACTTCTTGATGGCAAGCAATCGCTATCGCCAATCGGTCTTTCAGGAAATTGTGGCAAATTATTTAACGTTTCATTTAAGGCCTTAGCCTGGTAAGCAAATTTATGTAATATCGCGGCAACAAATAAGGTTCAAAATAGCGAAACGTTTGATATAAGTTGTATTGAATAACCACCAAAATCACAGTAATTTTGAGGTTTTCACTAAATTGAGAAAAAAATACACGGTTCAGTGGATTAATTTATACATAGTATAATATTATGTCTTTAGTTCATGAAATGTCCTAAAACATCATTACTTTTTTACATTTACCCACATGACGCTCCAATAAACAAAGCCTTAACATTCTAAAATAAATCCTAAAACATACTACATAATTCCCCCAAACGCCACAGTCCTCCTCGCCCGTACAAAACACTTTTAGCGAGATCAAAATCATTTAATAAGTTAATATTTTTTGTTATATCAATCTGTCACTGTTGCCTTTAATTATATGTTGTGCCGTCTAGCCGTATGGTACAGTGTACCAATGACTTGTGTAGGTCATGACCAGGGTTGCCTCTTACGATTAGGAGCAAGTTTGAACTTGTTCTTAGACCTTTGTGTATGGATCTGAGGACCAGATCATTTGATGGTATTTTACATTTACATTCGCAAAACAAAAGCCCATCGGATGATATATATCGATATCTTTAATTCTAGAAGCCTTGCAGGTGCGTCCTCTCAGAGACTAAGTTAAAATGTTTGATGGCCCTGTAATTACACCAGCACTAATCTTTCCAACCGGAACACAGGAGTGCTTTGTGGTAGGAATAGGTATGTTGGAAGTACATGTTAAGACAGACTCTTTCACAAAGAGCTACTAGATTCAAAGAATATGGCCTCTTGCAACGATACGATGATCGTAAAATGAAATCGTGATTGAAGAAAACCACGGAGAGTGGGCTTTAGATACGAATGTTGTGCGGGCCGGCTGTTTGTCCAAAGGAACTTTGGGCTAGAAATATGCTAACTATCAACTAAACAAATAAAATATTTAATTAAGTGCTCCATAAGCTTAAGTGCTTAAGCTTAAGTTAAGCTTAAGCTCAAGTGGCCCACGTCACATATGATTCGTCTCGAAAGACACCAATATTAGGCATTTTCGCCAATCCCAACGGACAGCACCCGTTCACGAACATGACGCTTGGATCAGCACCACTTAGCTCAACCATCATGAAGGGAACCGAATGATCCAACCAACGCGCCACCATCAGCGAGACATTTAAGTGAGCATGACAAAGGTCTCAACCAGCGTGCTCACTGCGTCCAATATTTTGTTTTTAAAGCGACAACCCTAACCATCCAGGACTCTTCATATCAGTTTTTATGTATATCAAAGATTTAGGATCAGCGCCAAAGTTATCATAATATTTATGTTTCAAAGAATAAAACAAGAATACTCACTAAAAACTTTATAGTCGCAATTAAAATATCATTTTTTCGTAAAGAAAATATTTTGTGAATCTTTTAATTCAAATTCAAAGCATTTATTTCAATTAGACCATTTACAGGCACTTTTGAATGTCAAGAAGTTACAGTTTAAAGTTGAAACTAGTTGCTCGTTCCAAAGCGTAGATCTCTATGGAGAAGAACGAGCAAGAAACTCCATGGACACTCCTTTTCTTCAATTTGGTTTTACAAAATCTTGGTTACAATATTCATGTTGCTTCTAATGGATTTGTAAAGACGTATAAGAATGTACAAATCTATAAAAAATAATGAAATTGAAGTGTCTCTTTGTAATTTCAAATTAATAGCTTTTCACTAAATGCATATGAAACTAAAGTATATACAGTACAGTACAGTACAGCCAGCCAGCCTACAGTATTTTTATCAAAAAATCTTTTTTTTTATTTTTTGTCTGTCTGTCTGACTGTTCTTCCGGCTAATCTTTGAAACAGCTGGACCGATTTTGACGGGACTTTCACTCGCAGATAGCTAATGTTATAAGAAGTAACGTAGGCTTCTTTATTTTTCTTTTTTAACGCAAACGAAGTCGCGGGCTACTGCTGGTTAACATTAAGTACATTACAGTTCTGACCTAAAAAATAACAGCTAAAATCCAACAATAAAAATAAACTTATCAAATACTTTTAATGAAGACGCAAAACATATCATAGACAAACCACATTTTGACAGCTACAATTTTTATTACACTTATTAAACAAACAGTCGCAGGCGCAGGTAACGAGCCCGCATCTGTCCGAGGCTGGCATTGAACCCGCTACCCCTAGCTCGCTCCCCCATCCACTACAGACACCTGTCGTATTTGAGTTTTGATTTTATTTGCGAACTGCTATGCAAATTGCTTGTTTGAATAATAAAGGGTTGTCTTATTATATTTTATGTTTAAATTTTGGGTAAAAGATTTGTTGGAAAGTGACTCTATAGTGTGTTTTTTAATCTCGTAGACTAAATTGACAGTTTCATACGTCAAATATAAAAATAATGTGCTTTCGGCTCATAGACATAAAGCACACTATTTTCAAGTTTGACGTAAGAAGCCGTCAAATCAGTCTCTGAGATTAAAAAACACACTATACGTAGTATAAAACGAAGTCGTTTCCCGCCGTCTGTCCCTCTGTACGCTTAGAGCTTTGAAACAATGCAACGGATTTTGATGTGGGTTTTATCAATAGATAGAGTGATTCAAGAGTAAGGTTTATAGGTTCTATAGGTATATCATCACGCTACGACGCTACGACGGTAACGGAAGTGGAACAGTAACCAAATACGTTACGTAGTAGGTACGCGTTGGTAACGGCTATATGGTCTGTTTTCTTACACCCTAAATAAAAATGTAATCTACGTTTTTCTCACACAATAGCTCAACATGATATCCTGACTTATCCTTACTACGACTGCTTACTGTCTCCCCTTGCATCTTTGACAATCCCTCATTTAATCACTTCTTTGATAAAATAGTTGAATGACCATAAAGAATAGATTTATACTGAACAGAAAGCTACCGTGCAAAATACGACTTCAACCGAAAGTCTATTGTCTATGATCAGAAGACGAATTTTAACCCCTCGACAAACTTAAAATGCGGTTAAGAAAATAGATAACCACTCTTATTGCAAGGGGATAAAGTCCTTTTCATCGGGAAAGGGTAGCAAATTCTCTGATTAATTTTGTCGGATAGAATTCCTATTGTGATATTATTCACAATTGAAGGAGATTATGTTAAAACGAGTTGGATGACAAATGAATAAAAAAAATCCTTTTCGCGAAGATAGAGGGGATTTTAAGTCGTTCTTTGGAATTCAATTTGTTTAGTAATGATATAAAAATAGGGATTAGATTCGTTCTGCCGATTGAATATAACTGCATTTAAATTTTATATGGATTAAATTATAATATAATAAAAAAAACCGGCTTATTTTAGTTCCATTGAAGGCATCTTCTTGGAGTATTGATCACTACGCTTGCTCAAGGCGATTTAAGACTTATATTGTTGCAATACGCCAAATATATTACAGTATGTACCCATTATCAGTAATATTTATTATTAGTAATAACACTACAATGTTCATCCCAATCCTGTGCTCAGAATATATTTAAAATCAATCAGCGTTAAATATTAAAAATCATTAAATTACATCATCAAATTCATCGTTTGTTTGCATAATTTTCAATGTATTGTATATTATGTATATTTATGAACGAGCGAACAAATAAATAAATACATTAATTACAATTGCAATAACTTTGACAAACAGGAGAAATTTTAACACATTCATTTTACCATTACTAAACCCAATCCAAAGCTAACAAAAGCCACACCAACAGAACTGCCAACACATTAAATTTGCATAGAATCCCGTAAAAGCGAAGCTTTTCATTTAGCCATCCGAGCTATTATGCATCGATAACTATTCGATAGCGTGATGAGAGTGCACGGCGATACGTCCCGCGTCGATACGAGTCCCGCAGTCGTGCTGCCAACAATGGGAGTAGCCGGGATTTATTGCGGGTCCGGGATCCGGGCCGGGATGATATGGCTGCGATTAGGGTGGAGCTGACTGGGGTATTATTTTTGCGTAAAAAAAAAGGAGAGGAGAAAGGTTTTAGGGGGAAAATTAGCAAAATACCTGAAGCTAAATAACAGTTCAAAGAACATTACAATCTGGTGCATATGATGGAATCAAAATAAATTAGCCGCAATTCATATATATACAAAATCATTATAATTACTTTGAAAACTTCGTTAGTTTGTTTTGTGCAGAAAAAAGTCCAATAGTATTAATCAATATCAATATTTTTTCTGTCTAACTTTTAGTACTATAATGCGCAAATTACATTTTTACCAGTTTCTGCCCGCAACTTTGTTCGCGTTATTTTTTTGTCACCGGCGTTATGTTATGTCTTGGGTTACAAGTCTGTTCCTGTAGGTCGTAGCGTGTTGCTATATCTAGCCTATACTATTCCTTATGAATCTGACTACCATACACAAAAATATTTTTTCCAATCCAACTGGTAGTTCAAGAGATCAGCGCATTTAAACAAACAAACAGACAAAAAATCTCTTCAGCTTTTATTATTTAGAATAAATTTTCACGAATTAACTTACAACCCAGTAACAATCAGAATTGTATGAACACCTACACATTTTAAAATCAAAACAATACCAAACCCCATCCATACTATTCTTTGGTTCCTGAAAAATGAAGCCGACGTCACCGCGGAAGGCACAATAGCTCGATGTTAGAGTTCAACGTACCAACTTGGTTTATTTCTGCCATTACTTACTACTTTCCATATCCCATACGAGTACCTACCTACCATTTCAGTAGTAAAAAAACATGCATTAGAGATCTTTTGTGAAAGTCAAGCTATTGTAGTCTTTATTGAGCTGGGGGCTGGTTAGAAACACACATTGGTTTGCCATTGAGGTCTTAGTGCGGAAACCAAACACCCGTCCAAAAGGCTAGCCATATTGCCACGTTTAGTCCAAGAAAAGGCCAACCTTTCATGGTCACTGTCTGATGTCCCTAAAAACAAGATTTCAACCCCAAACGGCAAAATCATACCTATATCCTTTTATTATTATTTTTGTGTGCACATCTCTGGTCTCTGGTGTGTATCAAATAAACATGTCTTTACGCTTTCACAATTAAACCACTAAACCGATTTTACAGAATTTTGGTACGGGGTAAGTTTAAACTCTAAAAAAGGACATAGGCTACTTTTTACACCGTAACTTCGTCTGCATCCGACCGAAAATCTAACCGAAAATATCGCTATCAAAATACCTTCCAGGAAGGTTGTTACTACTGACCTAAATAAAGACATACAATTGTAACAATTGTACTACAATTGGTACCTACACCATCAAACTTTCAGTATCATAAAAAATATTGCCAGATACAGTTAACATTACCATTAGTTACCACCATAACCAACCATATTTGGTTTGGTTTCCAAAAATATAACGATTCGTTAAATGTCGTATTGTTTATTGAGAAATCCTATTTGTACGCACATTTAGTTCGTTTTGTATCACTTTCTCCATTGTTTAGTTAACGTTATGAAATAAATATTAGTGGGCATGACAAAGTTTAAGTGTTGAAATTGTACTGAACTGTTAGTTATCTTTGCACAGTTTAATCTTATGCCCACTGATATTGCTGTTTCGAAATTTTAGAAAACGAGGAAGTGTACCGTCTTTATTGAGAGCTCTGTGCTTTCTTTTTTGAAGAGAAATGGTATATTTTTTTTCCTCTTTTTTGTTAGGAAAGGCACTATATCGGTCTGGGCGGTCAGTCGGTCGGATGGTCGGTCAGTCGGTCGGATGGTCATTCGGTCGGTCTGTCGGATGGTTGGTCTATGAAAAACACAATGGCGTCGGTCAAAAGTACGGCTTGTACATACCATCACGCCTTTGTTCCCCGAAGGGTTAGGCAGAGGTGTACCCACAGAAATTGTACACCCACAGTTCGCCGGTATGTTTAGGTCCCATGTAATAGATATTTAATAGGGGACGGCTTGTTTGCTATCCGATAACATAAAACAATACGTAAGTAATAATATTGATATTTTCATTACCTGACGTAAATCTTATACATAGTAATATTTGAAAGAGGCATAGTTTATTTATTGTTTGTAAGAGGCAATCTCTGTTATTACTAGTTCATTTACAATAATCTTTCACTGAAAGCTGCACTATTGCCAAGTGCCATATAGCCTATGTTTTATGGTATCTTGAATTCACACACCACATGGACAAAACCGCGGGCATAACCTAGTCTAACATAACCTAGTAAAATCCTAAATAAGACATAATATTACAGAATGAACTGGAACCGTAGCAATTGGACTAATCGTGAGAAACAATCCGCACTAATAAAAATGTCACACGTTGGTTCGTTCAGCGGTTTATAGGAATGTTCTGAGGTCCATATGTGGACGAAGAGCCTTTATGCCGAGGTAATAAGAGCTGTTTTGGAATAGCTAGAGTGATTGATTGTGGAGCGGTGTAGGCTCGCCAGATATAGGGAGTAAATTGAGATATGTTTTTTGTTGTTTTCAGTCATTGGATTTCTTAGGATATTCAGGTTTTCAGGATCAAAAACATCCATGTATTCATGTATGTGAATATTCCTGATTTTATGGGTATCATACATTGTAAGCAACGTTTCAAAAATATACTTAAGTACAGTAATTTTATTGATATTGATTTGATAACTATTAGTTACCTAATTTTGGTGTTGAGTTCGTTAAAAAAACCTTTTTGTGGCTTATCCTTTCATACAAATGATCTCGTCTTTGAACAAAAATTATTTAACTTTCCTGCTTATCATTAGAAAAACTCGAAGTAAACAAAATATTTTTTTACATAGACCTCAATTTTACTGGTAAAATAACCAACATCTTACTGTCCGAAAAAGCTTCACAAATCATGGTCACCCTCACAAAACACTAGTGAGGGATTGCAGATTTAATATGGTCCGTCATTATCGATAAGTAACGCGCTAATTTACTTGTCGTTACCTTGTCGGCACGTCCACATTCCTAGGGATGGGATTAGTCGATAAAATTACTTTTGACCTTTTCGCAAATCCAATTTTGGATGTTGTAGACAGATGATCGATCAATCTATTGTACCTAATTGTAATGTCTTGGATGATGATTTTATGTATCTTTAGGATAA
Organism: Caradrina clavipalpis; assembly: GCA_932526535.1. Taxonomy (NCBI): domain Eukaryota; kingdom Metazoa; phylum Arthropoda; class Insecta; order Lepidoptera; family Noctuidae; genus Caradrina; species Caradrina clavipalpis. The sequence continues at coordinate 4,609,434 of OW052108.1, forward strand.
TAAGTTTAGATTATGCTGTTTAACCAATCTAAGTTGCCACGGTATTTGTCTATATTTAGTCCAAACTTGACACACATACTATACCTATATTTCCTGAAGGGTTGGGCAGAGGTGTACCAATGTACACCCACAGTTCACCGGTATATTTACGTCTCATGTAATAGGGGGCGAGCCAATTGCCATTAACTGGGCCCAATCCACCATGAGACCACTAGGTTAACGAGGCACTCTAAACTTGACTTAATGTATATTTGCTTCCTACACAAATTTCTGACTTATCCATTTTTGTCATACATACGAGTAAAAAGACGCATTGCATAGCTGTTAACTACACACACTGCTTATCAAACTAAATAACAATTTTTTTTTTTTTTTTTTTTTTTTTTTTTTTAATATAGACAAAGACAGTGAAAAGTACCACAGTGATTATTATAGAACTACTGTTTCAAAATCAAAGTCCTATATCCTTCAAAATTCTTCCACCAATTTAAAAAAAAACCTCAAAGCGCTAATTCTTTAACAAAACATGTTCATTACTGTCACCTGTGCTCATTTGTAACCGCCATGATTGTCTTATAATGCCCATTTTTATTGCTTACGCATTATATTGTAATCAAAATGAACGCCCGCTGGCCATGCGTGTTATAAATGGTAGGGGATGGCCCATTTGTAGTCAACTGTCAACAGTAACACATGACATTGGAAAATGTGTTGATGGATATGCGGTGTCCTACATATTGTAAAAGATTTGTTGTTATTTATTTAAAAAAGAGAAAGAAATAAAGACAGAATGTGCGAAAGAAAGATAGAAAGAAAAAGACAGAAAGAAAGGTACAAAGTAAGACAGACAGACAGAAAGAAAGAAAGAAAAAAGACAGATTGCAAGAAAGAAAGAAAGAAAGAAAAAAGACAGATTGCAAGAAAGAAAGAAAGAAAGAAAAAAGACAGATTGCAAGAAAGAAAGAAAGAAAGAAAGAAAGAAAGAAAGAAAGGAAGGAAGAAAGACGGCCAGTCAGAAAGAAAAGAAGAAAATAAAAGAAAAAAAGAAAGAGACAGACAGAAGGAAAGAAAGAAAAAAGCCGGGTAGCAAGAAAGAAAGATGGACAATACATTTGTAATGGTAAAAAATTGTCAACACTTTTTTGTTTATATCATTGGAATTGGCAATTAAGCCGACAGTCCACCTGATGTTAAGTGTTCACCGAAGTCTATAGATATCTGCAATACCAGAGGACTTGCAAGCGTTGCTATCCCAGAGATAAAATTAAAGATTTTCATGTGCCTCTAACTACACCGGCCCCCATACTCTTTAAACTGGAACACACCAACGCTGCTTTGCGGCAGAAATAGATATGGTGGCAGTACTTCCTCGGACGAGCTACTTCACAAAGACCTCTACTACAATCTACATGCTACTCTAAGCAAATAATGAAATCGTTCCTTCTTTTGTATTAGAAAAAAACTTTACACTACCGTGCAACAAATAATAGTCTAGTATTACAATTTGATTTTCTTTTTAGGTATCACTATTGTCTCTCAACCTTATCGATTTCCTGTTAAAAGTGATATTTTTTCGACATCCTAATAACACCATGATTTATCACCGGCAATGTCCTCCAAACTTGTCAAATTGGTCAATTTTGTCAGCAAATTGGGCAATTTGACCGCATTGCCAACTAGTTGAGGATATAATTTTATTTAAATAGTCTTAACTAATCTATTATTCTAAAGAGGTGTTTTTGTTTGTTTGTAACGCATAGGCTTAGAAAATAATGGACCGATTTTAAAGATATTTTTGTCACCAATAGATAGTTACAGTATCACTGAGTAACATAGGCTATATAACATCACAGTATGACCCACCGAAACGGAGCATTAACCAAAGACATAACTTAACACGGGTGTAATCGCGGATAGTTTGCTAGTCCGTACTAATATTATAAATGCGAAAGTAACTCTGTCTGTCTGTCTGTCTCTTCTTCACGCCTAAACCACTGAACCGATTTCAATGAAATTTTGTACAGATATAGTCTGGGACCCGAGAAAGGACATAGGATAGTTTTCATCCCAGAAATCCCCCGGGAACGGGAACTATTAATCCACGCGGACGAAGTCGCGGGCAAAAGCTAGTAATATTATAAATGCGAAAGTATGTTTGTTACCTGTTCACGCCTAAACCACTTAACCGATTATCCTGAAATGTTGCATATACGTTGTCTGATGCACAGAAACGAACATAGGATACCTATCACCCCGTAAAAAAGTACTGTTCCCGAGGAAAACAACAACGTTCTTATGAAAATAGATGGCGCCACATGCCTTCCGAATCATGATGGAATTTCAAATATAACCGGAATTTACGCGGACGAAGTCGCCGGCAAAAGCTAGTAGTAGAATAAAATATTTCTGTGTCTCTACTAAGTATTTAAGGTAATCATCGGGTAATTTGAGATCTTTATCACGTTGAATCTTGACATTATAGGCGGTAATTGTGTTAAATTACTTATGCGTAGACGCATTTCAAGGTTGATAGGTCAAAGTTTGTATTTGAAATTGCCAAAAATTACTGCTTAATGATAAGAGATAGTGTGTGTAATGTATATCTTTAAGGCTAACATAAGGCTGGGTTCATACCTAAAGGCGTTCCTTAACAGGAGCATTCGCCTGTAATGTAACAGCCTTATTTCAGTGGATGAGGAGAGACTAGTATTACACGGTGGGCCCAGTAGCTGAGCGTCCGGCTGCTGTATGCGGGCTGCTGCGTGTCGCTGGTTCGATTACTGTACAGACATTTTTTTTGTATGTCCCACAGATTGTGGTTCCGGATCTAGTTGATTGCGTATGTAAGTTTATATGTTAAACGCACCTACGATACAGGATTATTATTAGTGTGAGATACACCATTTTAGTCAAAAAACTTTAGTGCAATCCTGGAAGGTCTAGAATAATGTAGGTACCTACTGAATCCACAGTTAAAGTTTTTACGACTAACAGTAAATAACTGTGAAAATACTACATTATAACACATTTAATTAATATTGTTTATACTCAACACAGTTTGCCATTATAACTGTAATAATAATAACGAGTCGTTTCCCACAATAGTGTTAAATTTAAATTAAAACAGATTCATCATAAAACCAACTGTAATTTTACGAGATTAACGCCTAAAGTGCGAAAACATCAATAAAATAATATAACAATTTGCAGATTGTAATTAAAATACGTTCAACGTAGTCATTTTTTAATCAAATGACAGTAGTATATTTTATAAGTAATGAATGCCGCAAGCCACGGCAGATGTAGGTAACATGATTTATGAATACACTTTTTAATGGTTTTTCGAAAAATATTCCACAAAAATATTTCATAAAAAAATCAAAACATGTGGGATTCTGTCGTACTGTCACTGTCCCGATGTGTAGTAGGACGGTGTGGTTTTGATACTTTTCAATTTAATGGAGGTAGCATTTTAAAGAGAAATTAAGTTGACATAGTAATTTTGCGTTGCCCTTTCACTTCATTTCTCGTTTAAAATTAAACTTATGAAGTAAATAGATATTAGAACAATATTTTAAAATTGTCTGAAGATTCAGTTTTTGTCTCATCAGCTAAGAACGATTTGGCAAAATTTAATACTTTGCCGTCATAATTACAATTTCTAACCAACTTTTTATTTTAACTTTATTTTTTTTTAATGCAATCATTTTATTCTGAGAAACATAGTACTTAGTCTTTTCTTTCATTTCTCTTTCTTTCTTGTGGATGAGGAGAAAGTCAAAGTAGTATGTAAGGATCGTAGTAGGTCGTTCTGTGGTTTCTGCCTACCCCCATGTGAAAAAGGCATGAGTTTATGAATGTGTGTTCTTTCTTATCTATTTAATCTCTTTCCAATATAACATTATTAATCAAGTATCAAAAACACAACATCCTCCTATACTCACCACACTGCAAAGGTATCCGATGCCCATATGTTCAGTTTTTTGGTGAACCGATAGGTTTTCATGCATTTTTTACAAAAAAGCCATCGCATGCGTTCTATTTATTGCGAAAAATGCAGCCCGCATAAATGTGCAGATTGAATTAAATTTTGATACTGGGAAACGGTATGGCAGAATGGACAGCTTTTGTTTATCCTAAAAAAGCGTATTGATTTATGCGTATGCAGTGGTCTGGTGTGGTGGTGGTGATTCGCCTGTCTTTTATTTATACATGAGGTTGTGGGTTCAAACCCGGGCAAGTACTAATGTGGCTTTTTCCTTTCATATTTACCTTGGTTTACCTTGGATATCACTGACTTCGTTAAAGGAGAAGAAAAACATTTGAATCTTCCAAAAGGGCCCTTTTGGAAGGTTCAACAAAATTGGCAATTGGCATCAAAATTGGAAAAAATGGGCAAGAAAACATGCTTCAAAATTACTTTTTTTTTAAGTTTTAAAATAATTTGAACACGTACATTAATTTAATAAATATAAGACTGTAAAGCCAATAGCAATATAGCTCGACAATAGACACAGAGTACTACAAACTAATCAATAAAAGCTAAATTAATTAAGTTTATAGGTACTACTACGCAGCTGATAGTTAGCGAGCAAAACGTTTAGTGTGAACGCGGCCTAATAGGTACCTCATCTTACACCGGAAATAATGCAACGATACACGTCCTAATAATTCAAATCGGAATCCCAACATTAATATATCTGCACCATATTCTATTAATCCTCGGACCATAAATAATCTAGTTCGCGGTAGTCGCCATCTTAGATTCGTTATAACATATTTTAAATTAATTATGAAATTGACGCGAATGTGTGGACGTTGCTGAGCTGTGGTGTAATAGTTTGTAGCGATATGATAAGAGTTATAGGTATATCGATAGCCTAAGGGATTTTTCGATGGGCTGTTTTTGTAGTATGATAAAGAAATTGCTTATTGCCATGGGGTTTTAAATTCATGTAGAATCCCGAGACCCAAGATGCAGCCATCCACCTAGTTTGGGGATTTCCGTCTTTTAAATTGATGTAATTAAATAAAATAAGTAACATATAAATACCTACTTGTGTTGCCTAGCTCAATATGGTACATTTTTTGAAACAATGAAAATACTACTACTACTGGTAACTTATATCACTATATAAGGGCTGAGTGTCTTAAAAAAAATAGAAGCCTTTTATTAACACTTTTTGCCGTCTGTGTCAAAGGAGCTTTTTCAAGATCTGTGCAACATAGGAATTTTAATTTTGGCACAATGCTCAATTGAAAAATAACCAAACTTTCATGGCTTTTGGGGGTCAAGAATTACGTACTGTAACCATAGTAACAGATTAAATCCATTGCAGAGATATCCAATGTACACTCTGTAATTCATTGATAAAAAATATAATAACTTGTCGTAATTACAATGGGGATAGTTTAAAAATTTTAACCACTACATTTTATTTTATTTATTAAAATTTTAGACCATTTTGAGAAACTAATTTGAATATTTTGATGATTGGCTCAATGGTTATTTTTTAAAAAAATATTCAAATATATATATTTTTTACAATAGATGACGTCATCATTGGCTCAAAAGATTGTGTCTTTGCCCAACTATTTACATAATTAAAAGTTTAAATCTGTCAACACAACGTCTGTCAAACGTCAATAGGCGTCATAACATAACTCATACATAAACGAATCTAAAATTGAAAATTTCAAACCGAAACTGTTAATTTTAAACAGAGAGTGCTTTTTTAAGGTGTTAACAATCGACGAGGTGACATTATTTTACATCACGACACCACTTTTCTCGTAAATCTTCCTTAAACGGAAAAAAATTTGTTTGGACTATTATTGCTATTATTACTGCAAGTTGGAACAAAGCACTTCCTGTATTCCATAACTCTTACACTATAAAAATTGTCGAGTGTCGGAATAATGGAACAAGATTATTAGGAAAGTCGCAGGAATATTATTATTTTTGAAAAACTTTAAACTGTTATTATGTTTCAAAAACTTTTGACATTTGCGTTATAATTTGACACCTAACAACTGGTTGACAATACTTGCCACTTACTTTTTTTTATTTTCTGAGGCAACGATACAAAACTGTAGGGCCAGCGCTGACCTAATTTGAAGGGCAATGAAGGTCAATCGTATTTTATCAAAAATATCAGTAAAATATGAATATTTTTCATTATTAATTAGTCCATAATGCTCAGTGACGCTATTCCTCGAAACGGGTTTTTAATTACAACATATAAAAAAAAATGAACAATGCCCATTACGTACCCAAACAACTTATTCAACACCATATAACTAAGGTTTTCTTGTTAATTAAGGGCAAAAAATAAGCAACAAGAACAAAGTAAAGCAACTACGCTAGGCAAATTACCAAGATATAACCTTGCCAAGATTCCCATGGCATACTTTGAAAGACTACTTAGATTCTATGCAATACACTTTACCATGAAATTGACAAAAATACCCCAATTAACAAATGTTAGATTCATGGATTTCGTGCACGAGGTTGTAGGTTTGCAACTGGATAAGAGAGAATACCAAATTTTACATAACATACCATCACGCCTGTATTCCCCGAAGGGTAAGGCAGAGGTGTAACCAATGTACACCCACAGTTCGCCACCGTGTTTTAGGCCCCATGTAATATAGGGCGAGCCTCTTGCCATTAACCGGGCACAATTCCTAACTTCGAGCAGCTACTGAGAATTTGATAGAAAAACCGAATAACACTTTTTGCTCGACCCGAGAATCGAACCCAAGACCTCTAGCGTAGCAGTCGCGCTTAGGGTCAGTAAGATAACGAGGCAGTTCCTACCTATCTACTACCGACCTTGGTACCTAACTATTTCGCTTTTGACTATAAAATTGAACATCAAACCACAATAACTTCTTTACAAATGCAGTATTATCAGCAGCGCTTGCAGTCAGCCCCCTAATTCTGCTTACAGTGACCCTGAAAGTACACCCGCGTCTCAATATAACAAACACTGCTTATCACGTAGACATATGTAGCAACTGTCGCTGTTCGCTTATCACTGAGTCTACAGGCTTGGGGGCTGAGTATGAAGAGGCATAGAGCGCTGTCTTGCAATGGTGGAGAATAGGCAGCTGATGCAGCATAGAAATAATATGAGAATAAGGAAATACTTTAATATCGTTTTGTGTATTAATTACATTTTAGTAGTAATGATTTAACATTCCCAACGATTATTTGTTAGTAACTTACTTGTAACTCAGTGTAACAATGTGTAAATTTATAATTGGATATTGCTAGCGACTTTATCTGCGTGGACTTCTCAACTAAAGTTCTTAATCCCAAGGAAACAAAAAAATGGTATAAAAGATACTCTGTCTCAAGCCAGATTGATATCTACACGTGTGTTAAACGAATTTCAGGTTTAAGCGCCTAGAGGCCCAAACGTTTTTTTTTTTAGCTGGATTGATGTTTATTTATATGCAGTTACACAAAACTTATAAATTATAATTAAATTACAAAGTAAGTACAATTTATATAAAAAATTGAAGCTTCAATCCAATTTCATTGCTTACTAAACCAACCGCGAGTCCCCAACTTTGCCCACACCTCGTCTAACTAACACTCAAACGCCACTCCGTCCCTGGCAGCGTCTCCTGTGTGGTCTGCCCGTATTGAGTAGCACGTGCTGCATCAGCTGCCGTACAAAAACAAGGAAGTGCATTCTGTACGCCGTGAGGTTTTGTACACCAAGTGCACAGCCAGTGGTGGTTCTGGTGTACAAGTTCGGTTCCTGTTTGTTACGTGGATGTGGTGGAATTTGGAGCTTTTAACCTTGCAATGGAGGTGTAAGGGGTAGGGTTGTTTTAAGAAAGGTTGAAATGGAAAACATAAGATTTACTAACTGATTTTGAATTTATTATCATCTTTTCAGGTGATATTGTGTTATTGGTTGCTTAATATTGGTCGCACAAAATTTAATGATTCAATCGACACGAAAAGAATAAAAAGATGTTATTTATAAATACTCTTTCATTATGGGAACTTCTCTGGAATATCAGTTAACAGCACAGAAAGATAATTTAATGAGACGAGAGTAAGTATCAAACAAAAATAGAATAAAAAAGAAATACCAATTAAATCCTGTTTTGAACTTAGAACAGCCTGATTTCCTAATTACAAGTATAATTATATTAAAATTAATAGTAGAAAACTATGCTTTCTAAAGGAAATAGAAGCCAAGCAATGTGCCCCCCCCCCCCCCCTTTTACAAACAAATAAAATCACCATAATCAAATCGGAATTTATAAAAAAAAAAAAACATTCGTTCCGCACGTGTTTCAAGCACACGTGTACAAAAGGACCATTTTTCGAATCAAAAGGAAGAATCGGAAGTCCCAACATCCTAATAGTACTAAAAAAAACCACGCCTACTCGCAAGTACTTGTCGAAAACCAGTTTAACATGACCCATCTTTGCGTTTCAAGAAAGGGGAGCACAGAGGTCTTCTTGACTTTGGTCCTTAGTTTATGATTTCTGAATGAACTGCTGAATGGAAAAAGGAGTTTCCGTTGCGTTTTATATCAAGTTATTAGATCTGTCTATTGAAGGCTTGTACAAAGGTAACAATGAAAAATCTGTGTTAATCTTTTAATATAGTATTGTAGACAATTCTTTCGGAAACGGTTTGATATCCTTGATACGTGATATGTAAGAATCTCTAATTTTTTATGATTATTTGGAAACCTATTTAGCTAAAGTATATCAATCGCTTTGTATTCTTAGCTTGTACCTATACGACGTTTACATAAGAAATACAGAATATTGTTTAAACCAGCATACTATTAAGTTAGATATATTACTTTGGTCAGATATTAAAATATCTTTAAAGGTTGAAACTTTTAAGCATCTTACTGAACTTATACTGAAACGATGTAGGTCTGGCTACTGAGGGATCAAGGACCACAATTAAGGCCAACGAAAAATCATGTGTTCCTCTTATAAATTATTAATGTACGTCTTAACAATGATAATGCACGGTAAAACTCTAAAGAGTAATTTATTTTTGCATCATTTTTAATGTATTGTATGTGTGTATTTACTAACAAGTAAATAAATACACAACAAATCTTCATGATTAAGATACAATTAATTACGCTCAAGATTTATCTGTGTCGCAATAACAAAATGTAACAACACCTCCACATTATAAGTCGTGCCCAACTAATCAAAACAAACACAGAACCTCTCACTTCCAACCGACTGCCTCAGCAACTCTTGCGCATCCAATAAAAACCCACAATAAAGAATTCATCCATTAATCATTTGTATAGTAAAATAAATGCGCGTTTAATAATATTGACAGATGTAGTATCTTCACGCCGAAGGGGCAAGGGGTCAGGCAGAGAGCGAGCATTAATCTGCAATAACTGTACTTTTGTCTGCGCTTGCGCATAGGTTTTGGAATTTGGAGAACATCTGTTTGGAGGAGGATTTTTGGTTGTTATCATTTTATTTATATTTTTTTAGTTTGAACCTGCTAATCTCCGGATCTAATGATCCGATTCTGAATATTCTATCGCTATAGAAAGCTATGTTATTCTTGAGTACAATAGGTTACAATTATTTTATTATTAAAAAATATTGGAAATCCGTAATAAAATTTACGCGAACTAAATCTCAGGCGAAAGTTTATCATGGGATGGACTATAGAAAACATTAAAACTTTGCATGCTATTTAAAAAATATGTACAATACTTGTAAAACAAAGTAAGCCAACCGACCCGGAGATAAAAATTAAACTCACAGTTAAAACATTTCTCTTTTAAACAATAACAGTAATTGAACTGTGTATTTTAGGGTAACCAGGCCATACTTTGTGTATAAAATTTGCCATATCCAATACACAACACCATAAAATATGTAGGTATGTGTGTTTATAGTGCCTCACTCCATTAAAATGATTGAATATCTATTGGTATTAGGTGAAAAATGTATTCGACACTTACTCATATCAAACGCATTCGTTTTAGTTTGATTTGTGTTTTAAAATTGATGGCTGTATAACTTCAATTGCTGAGAGTAACGATGAGTATTTAAAAGTGGAGAGATTTTAATTTTCGTGTTGGTGGGTCCGTATACATATCATAAAAATCATTAAGTATAGGTTCAGTTGAACATAAAAGACGTTTTATGGGAAGTAAATAAAAGCTTGTAAACTACCACTTATTCTGTCTTATTCATCCAAAATAAAATATCTTCTTTTTCCATAAAATATTCTACATGAAAAGTCTAAGATATGAATGGTTCCACTAAACGTTTTGCTTACTAACTTCAGCCTATAAAATACACCATGAGTTTTTATAAAAATACTTTTTATTAGATGATTAGACGGCTGATCTTAATTGAACTTTAATTTGGTCCTTTTGTACGATCACGTAGAAAAGGACCAGCTAGGAACTTCACTTTTGTACAAATCTATCACATAAATTAATAAAATAATAATAGCAGATGCAACAGGTTTATTTACAGAACCCAAACATTTTTTGTGAGTTGATTGATTTTTCAAAGTGTGGAATGTATTATAATGGTTGCTATAACTGCACTTTGTATCCGCATGAAAACGACCGGCTAATTCATTTAGCGTTCTTATTCTGAACGTGGGTTGCTATATCGCGGCGAGATGGCAAGCAATGTTTTTTTTTAACCTTTACGACATCGCTTTGAACAATTCTTTGTTATCACAATTCTGTTTTCAAAATCCATGTTGCCCGATTTGCTAAAAGCTTGCACTGAAAATGCTTTTGATATTCTTATTTTAAAATGTAAGTATAAAATTGGACGTTTCCGAAAGTTCAGAACTGTTTAGTTATTCAAATGTGGTCTGTTTATTTTACTTAAATTTTCAGCTGTTCCAGTTACCTTTACCCAGTTATTCTTCAATTATTTATGTCGATATTTTTTCTTACCAATGTGAGTTTCAAATTGAAATGCATTTTTTTTCAATTAGTTTATCAAAAGACAATTTTGAACATATTTAAAAAGTCAAAAGTACCTTTGTTACTGCATTATAAAATAAATTAAAAGCTGCCCAGAATAAGGCGCCCCGACTAGGTCAGGTCGGAGTGCAAAATGCGGCATCACTTTCACCATCAGAGATCCATTAAACAGACAACCACATCTGTCTCAGTCAAATTAGCTATAAACACGATTCTTTACCTTTTAAAATAACATTCAAATGCATTACTACACGTCTCAAGATTTCTTTTGTTGACCATCTTTCGAATTAGACGTTTGGAAATTGTTTTAAATAAATATAAATGTGCTTTTTGATTGCGGACGTAAGTGCGAAGTCATGATTTGTAATTGGTAGAATAAGTGTTTGTTTATTTTTGCCAAGTTAAGACTTTTCTTGAAAAACGTATTTGCCTGTACGTAAATATGGTCCCTTGAGGCACAGGCCTTTTTGCATAATTATGAAAAGAACGAGCGATAGTCTGCGCTCTAGTCACTGACTTTAGTCAACTTTCTGTCTTACTGATCGACTCTTTGACTATTCAAAAGTGTCTGTAAATGGTTTTATTGAAATAAATACTTTGCATTTATGTAATAATTGTTAGTTCAATTTAGGGTACCAAAAAAAGAACAGTCGAACAGGCTATTTAGTCAATAATATTCTTCACATAGTAAACATTTACACTGTTAATATTTATTTGAATTGTGTGCGTAATAACTTTTAAGGTTACTTAATAGAGAGATATGAATTGACTGTTCAGCACACTGACATTTTATTTAAAAAACAATAATAATAAACAAGTTGGTTCGACTACAACTAGCAAATAAAAAATATCTACACATAAGAAATTTTAAAAGTAATTAAAATTTCTTAGTCATTAAGACATGCAGTTTTATTTTCGGTAAACAAGTTTTGGGTCATGCATCATCTCAACGTGTTTCTTTCAAGGAGAATGTATTTTCGAATTAGAATGCCCTGATTTGTGTCTTGTGCTGCACATTTCTGCTAAGTACCTGTCATGACTCGCGTAAAACCTAATTGATATACATATAGCTATATTACGTTAACTATGAGCTATGTGTTACATTGATCTGCCGGTCTATTCTGCAAAAATCTTCCTCGGTGCTTTCAGGTGAAGTGAGTTTAAAGTAAGTTGTTGTATGGATTGACAGCCGATCTTCATCTAGCTCACGTTACTTAAATCCTCAGATTTTTACAGAATAACACTTCTGTCACAACTACTGATGTTAATAATCGTAATATTATATTACAAAAGTGACTCAGTGTATCTATATTTAACCCTAAATATAGGCCACGAAGATCTAATTTTATTTATTGAAACATCACAAGCAAGTAATACAAACAAACTTCAAAGTCCCTACACCAACCCATTAACATTAAAAGTAGCAACATGACACACGAAATATTTCACGAATCCTTAATCATGCACACATTGCATTAGCAAAAAGTTAACCCTTTACAGTCAAAATAACCAGAAATAACCGTGTGACATCACCGTCTGTCGCCAATGGCGGTGGCACATGCCATGCCGAAAATAACCAATCAGCCATATGCACAATTAAAAAAATACAGAAAAAAGTTAACAAACATACGCTAACCTTATTTCTAATTCTAAGATGGCATCGAAGTGTTGCGATATTTAAAAATAGAACGACTGCTCGAATCGAAGCCAGCCGACCGAATAATTAAAAGGGGTGGAAGACTAGTTTGTGTCCCGGATTTGGTTGCTGTTTCTTAAGAATTAATTCGTACGTCGTTAGTTATTCAAAAAATATTAAAGTAAAAATTGAAAAATAATTAAATGGTATGTTTCTATAATCTCAAAAATGAATGCATTATCCAAAAATAAAAAAAAAATATGTTTATAATGATTAGGAATTGCATAATGAACACAAAACAACTTGTTTGGTAATCCACATAAGCACAATCTAGAAAAAAAAATACTCTTCACAATAATATACACACAGACAGTATAACAAAATTCAATATAGTCAAGTACCTACACCAAAAAGATATTAAAGAAAAAGGGTAAAGATTCTTCCCTCGTATTTCGAAGGGGTTTTTAATGTGGCACAAAAACATAGGGGGTCTTTAAGTTGCGACCAGGTGCCTATGGCTTTACCGGAAATCTGTGAGGCAACCCGTTCGTGGCGGAAACAGCGGCGCATCCCTCACCTTCGACGTTCTTATTTTAAAAAAACATCCCTTCGTTTCGGTTATTTTATTACCATTTTCTTTGAGAGGTTTCTAAAATAATTTTACAGCGGTAGAGATAGGGTTAAGTTTGATTTTATGTTCGAAATTGTTTTAAGATTTAAAAATTACATTTACTGGGTAGATGGAGATAGTATTGTAATTAAACAATATAACCTAACATACCATCACGCCTGTATTCCCCGAAGGGTTAGGCAGAGGTGTACCAATATACACCCACAGTTCGCCACTATGTTTAAGACCCATATAATACGGGGCGACCCTATTTCCATTAACTGGGCACAAATCCTAACTCCGAGCTGCTACTGAAAATTTCATAGATAAGTCGCGCTAAGGACCACTCGGCCAACGAGGAGGATAATAATAGTTGTAATTAAAAAAACAAGAAAATAATAGGTATTCACACGTTTAAAGACCTACAGAATTCAGATTTACACAACAATACATTCTTGTTCATCTAGTTTAAATTCCCATACGTAAGCACTTAAGTAGGTAGGTAGGTACAGTCGCCAGCACATCAAGCCGAAACTGTGAAATTCTCGCAATCAACTTTGAACCATATGCTACAGCAATAAAGTTGAAAATCTATTAAAGGAATTTGACAGATTGTAGTAACTTGATGTGCTGGCTACCGTACAACTTCAATAAATCTGTGTAAAGCTAGCCATACACCTGCCAATCGAACTACTAAGATAAATCACCGGAAAAACTGACAGTACCAATTGCATACAATTAGTCGAGTGACGATCGTGAGCGATTGGACTGACGATGTAGAAATCGTCAAGTTTATGTTGCGATTTGGTTTGATGGTTTGTTGCGGGCCTAATTGTAAAGAAAATAATTAATTAATCGTAAAAAACCAGCCGAGTACGAGTCGGACTCGCGCAGGAAGGATTCCGTACTATCCTACTACTATTATAAAGGCGAAAGTTTGTATGTATGGATGTATGGATGTATGGATGTATGGATGTTTGTTACTCTTTCACGCTTAAACGGCTGAATGGATCTGGATGAAATTTGGCACAAAGATAGATTATAGTCTGGAATAACACATAGGCTACTTGTTATCCCGGGAAAATGTATGGTACCCGTAGGATAACACATCAACTGTGACGCGGACGAAGTCGCGGGCAGAAGCTAGTTATCAATAAAAATGGCAAAAAAAAACATGTTTGTTGTATGGGAGCCCCCTTTAAATATTTATTTTATTCCGATTTTTAGTATTTGTTGTTTTAGCGGCAACAGAAATACATCATCTGTAAAAAATTCAATTGTCTTACTATCACGGTTCATGAGATACAGCCTGGTGACAGACGGACAGACAGACTTACAGACGGACAGCGAAGTCTCAATAATAGTCCCGTTTTACCCTTTGGGTACGGAACCCTAAAAATTATAACCTACAGTCGAAACAACTTCACGTATGCAGTTTGTAAAAATCTGCCTCGGTGAATTGAGATGAAGTGAGTTTGAGGTGAGCTGTCACAACGGAGAAATGACAACTCACCTTAAGGTCACTTTACTTAAATCATCGGAGGAATACTGTCACAGCTATTACATGGGTTATTAGATACATTGGCATTCTTCTGAAATAAAATAACCAACCCTACAAAAAGACGGAACCAAAGTAAAATTCACCAACCAAATAAAAACATGACCGTATCTATAGTCGAGTCCGATTTCCATACACCATGAACCCCTTAAAATCACATCACCCAACAGGTGGTTTGCGAAACGAGGGGGCGACACGAACATATTAACATGGTGTACTACAAACATTGGTCCTTTTAACCTGTCCAGCTTTTATTTTTGTTTTTATTTTCCTTGAATTGGTTTGAATAAATTCGCGATCGGAATCGGCAGTTGTTCCATAGGTACCTATTTTATTTTCATGTTTTTTGTTTTTGGTCCTTGGATCTTGAAAAGAAGAGAGCTTATTATCTGAATTGTCTATAGATGGTTTATTTGGACTGTCTTGGCTAACTAATTATTTATTGCGACATTAATTATTTATTGGTTAGCTTATTATTTATTGGTGATGCCTCTGGTTTAGCAAGTGTCCATAGGTAGCGGTCATTACTTAACATCAGGCGGGCCATTAGCTTGTTTGCCACCTTCAGTGGTATAAAAAAAAAAGAAAAATCCAATCATATTAACAAACTTTTATGTTTCTTTTGCAGTAATTGTAACATCACTGATGTCACGCGCATACCCATAAAATACCGTCTCCTTACCAGAAGTATAGCAATTAATGATTGTAATCTCAATATAAAAATGAAAAAAGCCTTAGTTTTATTTTTTTGACATTTGCTGTACATAAAATACAAGTTAAAGAAGTACTGGGAACGTTTGAAAATATTTTATTACTCTCACATAATTTTATTTACTATGCAAATGAAACAATAAAAATCGAAATGACACAAACATTGTATTATTAAGCGATAATTAAACAATGTTGTTGTTACGACAAATCGCACCTGAAAATAGATTGCAATAACTATATACATTAGAACATAACTCTATTATTTTATTGTTTAAACGTCTGTGAATATTATTAAACAAATACTCAGACACGATGGAAATATGTTGTTTGTTTATCGATCTTTAAATTAACCGACAGATGGTGAGATAGCCATATTAGCCATACGTATATTATTTTTTTAAGTTATCATCCTTTTCTTTACCTAGAAATCCTTTTCACTGTGGTAGGTTGGTCGATAGAATAAGGTCAAAGGTTTTTTATACTTCATCCCTCTTTTGTTTTTTCCCCTCTAGGCTACATTGTCCCTCTGCTTGGTAAATGCCTCCAGTAAGCCCTAGAGTAGGTATTCCAAGACTAACTCATTCCACCACCTCTTTCTGGGCAGGCCTCGGCAACGCCTAGCTTCTTCAACTTTCTTAGTTAATCAAAATTGGTAAGAAATTCTTTACCAAAGAATCATGTGTGTTTGGTCTTTTAACTCCTCGAAGTTATCTAGGTATATTTATACTAATATTATGAAAGAAGTAAAGTTTGTTTGTTTTTTTGTTTATATGAGATAATATTTTTAAATACTGTTCCTATTACAAAATATATCACACTAATAGAATGCTACACTACTGTCGAGTGTCCTATGAGATGTTTTATGGTGTTCGACTTCCAAGCAAACGAAGACACGGTCAGAAGCTAGTTTAAAAATAAAGAATTACAATACTTACTAGGTAGACACAGCTGCTAACAAGTCCTATTATTAGTCCTTTGCGCCTGATTTGTTTAAAAAGGTATAAATCATAACATAATCTTACCCTTTTTACTTTATGATTTACATGTGGAAGGGTTCCCAATGTCAGATTTATTTTGAGCACACGATATCATATGGTATTAATAACGTTAATTAATGTTTTATTTTCATACAGAGCTTTGTTTTATGTGAAGATTCCGAGGACACGTTTTTTTGTACTAATATTTATTAAGTTTGTGTTTTATCAAAATTATTTAACAAAAGAACGTGACATTATCTATAAGTACTCGTACTAATATTATAAAAAGGTAAGATTTGTTTGTTTGTTTGTTTGTTTGTAACGAATATGCTCCGAAACTACAGGACCGATTTTAGCAATTTTTTCACCAATAGATAGCTGCATTATTTCTGAGTAACATAGGTTATATAACATCACGCTACGACACACGGGAGCGGAGCAGTAACCAAAAACGTGACTATGCGGGTAAAAAAAGCCACACGGACGAAGTCGCCAGCAATTCGCTAGTTTTCAATAAAACGGGAAAACATTAATGTTAGATTTTTTTCCATAGTACCTACTAATCCCGTACCAAAAGACCAAAATTTTTACCCAACGTGACAGGACCAAAAATCACAGTTCGCCCTCGGCATCTCAAAGCGATCAATCTGTAGGTCGTTGACACCGGTGATCTATCACTATGATATGCTGAGACAACACGCTGATCACTGTTGACTCTGCCCGCTCCCACGAGATTGTGAGACGTCTTCGTCATACCAGAATTAGCGGAAATAGAGGAAATAGTTGAGATAGAAAAATTAAGAAGAAGAATTTAGAAGATTTTAATAGAATGTTATCCACTTCATTCTATTTTAATTTGTTCTAAATATATTTATTTATTTATTTTATTTTAGGAAAGCTTACAGTCTAATAACATTATAATACCAATAATATATAACAAGCCTCCATAGATGGATATGTTGCAGTCAAAACTCTTAACCAGTCAAAAGTACTTTTGACCAGCAAAATCAGTCAAAAGTAGTTTTGACTGAACAGGTTGGTCAAAAGTACTTTTGACTGCAAATTTGCGGTCAAAAGTACTTTTGACTGGTGGAATCAGTCAAAACTCTTAGAAATCTGTCACTAATCTACAATTAATGATATCTATTCCTTATAAAAGTAAATTATAGTATGCAAGAGCGAGCGAAGCAAGCTCGGGACTTCTTATTCTTCTTAGCGTTTCGATGACAAACTATATTGTAATAAAAATAAATAAATAATATATACTATTATTATAAATTATATTGATGCGGCCCAGAATTTGGCCACCAGCTCGGGACTTGGGGCACCCCGACTTGGACAGGTTAGGTTAGAAGGGGATGGCGGGGTGTAGAGATCGAGCGAACAGACCCCGCCATCCACTTCTTGGCCATTTTCTTTGTCGAGAAGCCCTCGACAAAGCCTTTGGTCTCCCTCTTCCTTTCCATCCATCCACAATTATGTCCAAAACCCTTTCGGTCACATGTGTGTCATCCCTTCTCTTCACATGCCCATACCAAGAAAAACGGTTCCCCTTCAACTTTTCTGTCACTGGCGCTACTTTCAATACGGTTCAAGGTTGGTGATATAATTATATTACTTGATTATACGTGAAATAATTGTCCTACTTTCTTGCACTAGAGATAGAGCCAGAGATTGCCCTAGTGGCTAGTGGGGATGGCGGACTATGCCTTCTAACCTAACCTGTCCAAGTCGCCGTGCCCCAAGTCCCGAGCTGGTGGCCAAATTCTGGGCCGCATCAATATAATTTATAATAATAGTATATATTATTTATTTATTTTTATTACAATATAGTTTGTAATCGAAACGCTAAGAAAAATAAGAAGTCCCAAGCTTGCTTCGCTCGCTCTTGCATACTATAATTTACTTTTATAGGGAATAGATATCATAAATTGTAGATTAGTGACAGATTTCTAAGAGTTTTGACTGATTCCACCAGTCAAAAGTACTTTTGACCGCAAATTTGCAGTCAAAAGTACTTTTGACCAACCTGTTCAGTCAAAACTACTTTTGACTGATTTTGCTAGTCAATAGTACTTTTGACTGGTTAAGAGTTTTGACTGCAACAGATATACGAAATAATGAAAATAATAATATTAAAAAATTAAAGAAAAAAAAACTGATTATCCACTATACTATTCACTTAAGCTTAGTTTAGTAGTGTTATAAATACTTACACAGTACTTGGTACATAATACCACAAAAAAATGTATATTGCCTTTACATAAACAAATCGCATAAACAAACATCAGACGACAACCGTTTCAATAGGTCACGCAAATATTTGTCCCGACACGGGAATTGAACACCAACTTGATATTCTGCTGACGCGCCATTAAGGTCATCGTGGAGTGTGTTTTTCTTTTAATTATAAATCAATAATGGACTGGTATTATAACTGTAGCTATTGCTTTTTTCATGGGAAGCTGCATGCAAATGTATGTATGTATGCAATTCTCACCACTTTCTTAGACATGAATTATTTTGAGTACAGATTAATTCGTTTTCTGAAAGTGTTGAACTGGACAACCCACTAAGGGTTGTCCAGTTATTTTCACTAGTTACTAAGATTGTGAAGATTCTCCTTTCTCTCTCTCTAAACCAAAGACTAGTCGATTACACAGGTGTACTCCTTCTTCCCTCAATCCCTTAATTCGATAGAACGGCAATCCGACACCACCAGGTAGAGATTAAACTCAGGACCAACAGCTTTTAAATAATTTCCTAAACACGGGAGTTTCATATCACCATCTTCTAAATTCTGGTCAATTAAGAAATGTCTATTGGATAAACCCAATATCACTATGCTCGACGTGGGAATCAAACCTAAAAGCTCACCAGTCACGTTTGCTATACGAGATCCAGATCCAATAATAATTTGCCTCGACACAAACCAACATCCTGTGCGGATTGACAGGCAGCTGATCTAAGAAGTTCTTCTTATATTTCCTGATGAACGTGGGAAACAACTTATTCAGCCTTTCTACTTACCATAATAATAACTCAAGTATTGCTAAAATAATATCACCAAGTAGCGAACTGCCCGCGACTTCCTCCGCGTGTGGTTACGTCTTTGGATACTGCTCCGCTCCCGTGGGCCTTAGCTTAATAGTTTATAGGCTATATTACTCAGGAATAATGTAGCTATCTATTGGTGAAAAAATGATTGAGATCGGTCCAGTAGTTTAGGAGCCTATTCGATACAAACAAACAAATCGTTCCTCTTGATAATATTTCTCGTATCGAAGGACCAAAAACTGCACCGTATTCTTCACACCATATGAGAGTCAGTTGTTTTTTAAACAAGGCAGGTGGCCAACGTAGCTCGCAATCTGTGCACGAGAAACCTAAACGATATAATGTACTGCCCCAAAAAAATATAGGAAGACGTAGAGTGAGATAGATACACGTTAGACAGAGATAGAGCACATGTCTTTCCGTTTCCGTTTTATTGTAAAAAATATGGAACATCTGCGCTGACAGATTTGTTGTGTGGGAAGATTCGTGAGTAGGCGAAATTTTAGATGATCATGTGTTATGCTTTTTGGTATTATGTATTTAAATTTTGAGGATGTTTTTATTCTCCTTATGGTGTGGTTTCTCTTTAAAGCTTTTTATATAATATAATATGTAAATACTCAAATTAAAATGTGCGTACCTAAGGTTCCAAAATTGAAATTCGTAAGCAGATTAAACGCCAAACTTGTAAAGAGGTTTGATTTGATTTGATAAAAGCTAAACTTTGATATATTTTTAAATTAAGTTCTAGAATTTAAATTTTCGAACACATTCCATACAAACGTCCAGCAATTTTTAAATTCCAAATTCAAATCTAAAAAAAGACTTCTTACATTTTTACCATCATGACAATCCTTTCCCCTCTTCCGCTTTTTGACATTCAAACATAAATAAGACAAAACAATATCGTTTAAAGAACACTTAAATAGTTGAGAATAGTGACAGGAATAGATCAAGACACACTGGAACCATTCATCATATTCAACTCTACTAATAAAATGTAGGAGGTTATTCTGTAAAACGAATTCAATTACCATGACACCTCAAGTACACCTCTGCCTAACCCTTCGGGGAGTACAGGCGTGATGGTATTTTAGGAATTCAATTACCATGACTTAGTGACGATTATGCAATAATTATAAGGTTTTTATGTAAGTCATTATGAACCAATAAATATTTTAATAAGTCAATCATTTGGATTGGATTAAAATTGCATTTACTTTGTTATTTTATTGTCATTTATAAGTTTTATGTTTTGTTAATTATGGATTTAGAATTAAGTAGTAAAATAAATTGAACGGCTAACAAAAAAAAAACATTAAGTTATACTTTTTTTCCTATTTTCACAAAAATGTGCAGAGATGGACTTAATACTACCTATTTTTTAAAACTCAATAATTATATTTTAGAAACATTTTCTTTATCTACACAACATGTACCTACAGAGGCGAACTTAATGCTCTGAACATATTTATGCAATCGACCTTTAAGTGATGCAGAGACAGTAAAAAAGAAAATATAAAAACTATGTACACTTAATAACATTCATAAGATAATTTATGAATCTATCTAATTGAATTTTGACGCAAAGTTTCAAATGTTGATGTGCTGACAAGTTATTTATTAATTATTTATTTGATAAATATCTTAGCTGTCAGTACTTTAAATAGCCAACATACATCGGTGAGATGGTTTAAAATATTTTCATGGCATCTAAACTTAGACTAAGAAAATCATTAATTTATCTTTCACTTTATAAAAACGAGATTTAATAACAATACAAGCTTATATCATTAGAAAAGTCTTTACAAGCAATTCTACTCATTTTTATATCTTATCGTACTTCCTATTACTATAACTATTAAAAAGACGAAAGTTTGTGAGATGAGATATTTGTTTCTCCTCCATGCTTAAAACGGCTGAACTAAATTAGATGGAATTTGGCACTCATATAGAAGTTGATCTTGCTCAACATATTCGATAGGTTTTGAGGAAAAAAATATTGAAGACATTTTTTTTTTTATTTGGCTGTCAGTTTAATTTACTGCTACCAGACTGGTTTTTTAGCTGTAGGTCTTCCATATTAATTAAATAAATAAATATATGGCTCCAAAAATCGGCCATTTAAATTTCTATACTTTTGATATACCCAATGTCAGTCTCACAGCTAAGACGAATTTACCAACACCTCTAAAGTTAAAATCTATCAAGCCGTCAAGGCTACAGAGCGCACCAAACAAACACACATACATACACACACTCGAAAAACATAACCCTCCTTCCACCGCAGTCGGGTAACTACCTTTCTCCAGAATAGTACCGCGACGATTTATTTTAAGTAACCCTTTTATAAGGGAATTATGTTCATTAAAGAATGGGTTTTTTATTTGTTTCTATTTATATTTAAGTAGAACATATGGTGTTACCCTCTCATTGTTGGTTAGATTTGTGGTTACCCCTTCAGGAAGTAGAAAAAGTAAGTCAAGTCAACGTTTTAATTCCTGAAAGGTATGTTTGAAAGTAGTTTTTAATTTTGTCCTGAAGTTTTTTATAGATTTTGTTAAAGAAAAGACTCATATTGAAAGTTTGGAATAGTTTTATCGAACCAGACGATACTAAGATTACGAATAATCACGATCTTGCTGTTTTAATCAAAATTTCATCAATAACTGCCTCGTTAGCCTAGTGGCCCTAAGCACGACTGCTACGCTAGAGGTCCTGGGTTCGATTCCCAGGTCGAGCAAAAACTGTCATTGGGTTTTTGCTATGAAATTCTCAGTAGCAGCTCGGAGTTTGAATTTGTGCCCGGTTACTGGCAATAGGCTCGCTTCCTATTACATGAGACCTAAATATAAAGGCGAACTGTGGGTGTACATTGGTACACCTCTGTCTAACCCTTCGGGGAATACAGGCGTGATGGTATATTTATTTTTATTTTAATCAATACTCAATAGCTTTATTGCTGTTCCATATGTATTCTTAGGTGGAAAATAACATAATTGAGATCATTATGGACCCTGTAGGGCACAGCAACATAGGCTTAGGATTTAAGTTTTCTGTTTTATTTTATTTCTTTTACATTTACGTAGTGCTTTCTTAATCATCATCATCATATCAGCCGCAGGACGTCCACTGCTGGACATAGGCCCCCCTCATAGATTAGTGCTTTCTTGCTCTTACCATATTTAATGCTTTCTGGGTACCTAATTGTTATCACAACCTTCAATGGTCATGATCCATAAAAAAATGAAAAATTGAAACTTTCTCACACCCTCTGTAATTTCAAGAAATCTGACACTATTTCGAAAACTCTATATCCACGATCTCTACTTCCGGTCCTTACATCCGCGCCCATATCCGCAGGTATCCGACAATTGTACAAATATTCGCATCCGCGGATATTCTTTTTATATCGCGTTACACTTTCTTTTACACCCTGTATATTATCGAACTGTTTTGAATACATTGCCGGTTTTGCACTGACATTATTTCAAAGATTCAATACTGACACAGTAATGTATTGCAAATAGTAGTAATAGTCGTCGACCCGATTTGGGATATATAGGTTGTATGCACAAGTGTGACTGAAAGTGGATCAAATGGTTTTTTTAATATTTATTTGATACTTTAATATTGGGGATGACTTTCACTGTTATAAGGGTAGTCGGGAAGTAGGTGGGGATCGACAAAACATTATTTTGTGCCCGATGTCCTGCAGATTAATTGCTTGTCGTTTACACACTTCTTTCAGCATATCAAATCGAATCATTTATTTCAAATGAACCATTTCGATAAAGGAAGGTTTAAATTGTCAAGAAATGAGTAAGAAATTTAAGCTCGTTGCTCGTCCTTTCTGGCTATTACTGCGATCCTGTTTTGAACCTTTTAATTACGTACATTTTGCCGTATTACCTTATATAGATAAACAGTGATTTTTTCACAGCTCAGCAATAATTTTTGCTCAAACAATTCAAATTGATTATTACGAACTATCTATCTATTGGTCTTGGGTTTGATTCCCAAGTCGAGCAAAAAGTGCTATTGGGTTTTTTCTATAAAATTCTCAATAGCAGCCCGGAGTTTGAATTTGTATCCGGTTAATGGCAATAGGCTCGCCCCCTATTACCGGCGAACTGGGGGTATACTTTGATACACCTCTGCCTAACTCTTCAGGGAATACAGGCGTGATGGTATGTTTATTTGGGGCCTGTTGGACTAGTGGTTAGTGGCCCTGACTGCTAAGCCGGAGGTCGTGGGTTCGATTCCCACCCAGAACAAACTTTCTGTGATGAGCATGAATGTTTGTTCTGTGTCTGGGTGTGATTTATCCATAATATGTATGTATTTATAAATTATATAAGTATGTATATCAGTTGTCTGGTTACCATAACACAAGCTCTGCTTAGCTTGGGATCAGATAGCCGTGTGTGAGTTGTCCCAAGATAATTATTTATTTATTTATTTATTGCGAACACTACAACATTTTGAAGGTGGTAACATAAAGTAGGTTCTTACTTAATTAGCTTGACAGACAGTATGCATACTTAACGGCAATGAGTGTCTTCTTACACACCATACACTTACCTACCATATAAGTGACGAAACGAACGCCCATACACAACATTGAGCAATATTGCTTTCCATACATATTCCCATCATCATCAGCTCAGGTCAACGCACAACTAATTAGTTACAATTAGTTCACAACGATACAAGCACACGAAATGTAACGAACTCACGCCTGCACCTTAAGTTATTGTATCAACAACTTGGGAATTTATTATCTCAGTTAGGAAGATTATGTGGGGAAAAGATGGGTGAAAGTTTCTGGGCGATAGTTTTATGCCTATTTCTTTAAAAGTTTGTTGAAGGCAAGCAATCCAGTAGTAGGCTGTTCGGTAACTAGCAATAAATGGAAATGGACATTTTGGTTTTTCTTACTCCTCCGCTAATCTTTTCTGATTAATTTCATTGCGGGATCCAAGACAGTTGAATCGTTTCTCCGGGACTCGTCGAGCTTCATTACCTCGGAACTTCTGATGGTCGCCACTGTTGATTCTGGCTTACAGGAGTTGCAGTGGTTTGGGAAAAATATGGTGGGCTTGTCACATAGAAAAATAAATAGCAATAAACGGGTCCACTGATGGTGAAAGAACACCAGTTGGGGGCAGATCATGCGTCAAGTGAATCCGGGGTCCCGACTCATTTTATTTATTTATTTTACTTTAATAAAAAAGTTTACAGTATTTAACAATTACTGTAATTCCATGACATTTAAGAAGGTGGTAGAAGAAACCGTAGGGTTTTAATTTGCACTTTTTGCTCGACCCGGGAATCGAACCCAAGACCAATACTGAAACCCAAGACCGTAGCAGTCGCGCTTAGGACCACTAGGCTAACGAGGCAGCTCATCCATCCTAGTTATTTCAAAATAAAACAAACTGAATGAACGAAGTTCCCACGAGTTTAAAGATCACAAAGTTTTGAACAAGACTACTCTAATAACCACTATTATATTACTATACATTACTACATAACTATGATAATTCCTGTCAGTAAAACAAATAAGGTCATCACTTTCGACCTTAAAACCGGTACCTTTTTACATCTTTCATTTGAACAAATGTAGACGCAGCTTACTACGTAAGAAATAGCGGAATAAATAACTTCAAAGGTAAAGAATTTCTTATTGAGAAAACTACTCATATTTAGTAATATAATGACAATTCTATTCACAATAATTTTGTTTCGCAATGTTAATTTAAATAATAATGTATTACCTATTTATGTTAAGTTCTTTAATCTTTGCCTTTTCGACGAATTTTAAGTTGGAAACATACTTAGCTTACGTTACTTTGTGCTTGTATGACCAGCCCCCCTAGCCAAGTCACAAACGATAATCGTAAACGCTCGGTAAGTACCAATAGATATTCAACTTAAGGCTCTACTCAAGAGCCTGAAAATCTATTAAAGATTTCTAAGCGTTAGCGACTGGAACGAACGAAAACGCTATGCAATCTTCATTAAATCTTCAACTTAAATCCAAGCACATAAAGTTGAAGATTTATTAAAGCCTACTCAGCGTTTGCGTTTATCGATTGTGACTTAGCTAGGGGGGCAGATGTATGAATGTGGATGAGGCGAAAGGAGTATGTAAGGATCGTAGCAGGTGGCGTTCTTTGGTTTCTGCTTACCCCTATGTGGAAAAGGCGTGGGTTTATGTATGTATGTTACTTTGTGAAGCTTAGCAATACTTTTAATACGCGTTCGCTTGTTTTATACAATTTTAAAGGGAGAGTCCCAAAAAATAGATATCTTCTCATTTCATCAGCTATGTAAAAGGTAGCAGTCACAAATCCAGAGTCTACAGACGATTATTCCTTATGGAATAATCCAATAACACTTTGACTAACCCGAACCTAGGACCCAATAGCAATACACCAGAAAA
Source organism: Caradrina clavipalpis (assembly GCA_932526535.1). Classification (NCBI taxonomy): domain Eukaryota; kingdom Metazoa; phylum Arthropoda; class Insecta; order Lepidoptera; family Noctuidae; genus Caradrina; species Caradrina clavipalpis. The sequence continues at coordinate 4,635,408 of OW052108.1, forward strand.
ACGAAACACCTTAAAACATAAACCTGCAGTAATATTCTGAAAAAATCTTCTTCGGTCAATTCAAGTGAAGTGACCCTAAAGTGAGCTGTCGTAAAATTAGACCCAATTTTTAACACAATCATATTATACCACTTAAGATCATACGAAAAAAAGCCTGACATAATAAAACACGGATTCTCCCGTTACTTATCGCAATACCAATTACTAAGAACACAAGTTTTCGCATTAAAGACTCATTCTTATGCATTAAAAATCACCATGGCGCATTCTCTTGCCCATATTAAATAATCAAAATTGACCGTCTTGCAATGTTTTATTATGAAAACATTTTTGATTCACACGATGACTACTAAATTGTAGCTGTACTACTACACGAATATAATTTGCATGTTACCACGTAGGTATATCATTTATTGAAATTGTCATGTGAGAAAGTGTGCCTATTTTAATAGCTTTTCAGAACAATTATTCAAAGAGTAATACAAAACAGGTAATTCTGTATGTTACTGTGTACATATATTGTAAAACATTTATTTTATAAGAGTATGTTTGGAGTTTCTTTCCTATTCTTCGCTTTTGTATATCAAAGTTCGCCATACAAAAGTACGTTTTGGAAAAAGCAACTAGATTCAATCCTTTTTTTTCTGTATATGACGTTCAAAAATGTTTTTAAATGTCCTAATAAATTATTAGACCTTTTTTTGTCCATGTTATGAACCTAATTATGTGGTTTTTGCGGACCAATTTATTTTACCTGCGTGCCAAATATTATCCAAATTCGTTTATCAATTACAGAATGATCACATTACAAACAACCAGAAACACAGTTTTTTTTTATCATATTTTATTTCTACCTTCTCAAAGTAAAGTTCGGTATAACTTAACGTAAGCTAAGTTTACATTAAAGTTACGGTGCTAAGTGATTGCTTATTGATGCAGCCACAGATTCCTGAACGATGCGGAAGTCAGAAATTTCCTTTGTTAATCATGTTAAAATTTTTGATACTTACGTTTACAATGTGAAGCTAATCTGTTTACTTTTGATACGGATTTACGGTTTTGATACTTGCGTTGTAATTGGTTGTAAGTGATGGCTAATGTGTGTCGATGGAGTGGAATAGTCTTGAGCAGTTTTTATTGATTGATAATGAAGTAAAATGCAATAGAAATAAAATTCGATCCGAGTACAAAATTGTTTTCTCTGACAGAGACCTACCCTATTAATGAGTGCCCTAGGCTATGTTTTATGGTATACTTAACTAGAAAGTCAATTAATAAATAATGATAACCTAAGTAATTAATAAACTTGAGTTAACTTCACTGACTGTTTCCAAACATAATTATGTTGCTGCTCTATTGCTAAACTGCCTCTTTGGCCTAGTGATCCTAAGCGCGACTGCTACGCTAGAGGTCTTGGGTTCGATTCCCAGGTCGAGCAAAAAGTGTTAAGTATTGGGTTTTTCTATGAAATTCTCAGTAGCAGCTCGGAGTTAGGATTTGTGCCCGGTTAATGGCAATAGGCTCGCTCCCTATTACATGGAACCTAAATATACCGGCGAACTGTGGGTGTACATTGGTACACCTCTGCTTAACCCGTACAAAGGAATATAGGCCTGATTGTATGTGTTTGTCAAGCCTTGAACCTCGCGCCAAAAGTACAACCCATCAAACCTACAGGCCATCACGCCCCCAGTAAAAAAACACACAAAATAATATTGATTTTATATTCAAATTGACATTTAAAACTTAATCAATAAGTTGTATCGTAGGCTCATAATAAATAAAATTGTCTCGTAAATAACGAGTGCCGTAATTAATTTTTGTTTTCTTTATTAAAAGTTGATGGAAGGCGTGGACTTTTAAAATGGATTAATGTAACAAATTAAGTATCAAGTCGTGGTGGTGATAGTCTATTAATTGTGGTTAGGTGACTACAACATTCATATTATTAAACTTAACTCCGGTTTTTTAAATAAATGTGACAAATTATCAAGCGCGCGGAAGCTGCTGTGTAGTTTGCATTCATTATCTGTAGTCTTAAGTGCCAGCCTACCACACCGTACCGTATCATGAGCGTGATATGAACGTATCGGGCACGGAAAGCAACATGACATGGACTACTATGCCTATTAGAACATAACAGCTTATCAAAAAAAAAAATGGACGTGTTTGGCACGCGACGGATTGTTGATCGGAAACGAAACGATCTAGTCACCAAAGTATATTTTTTTACTGACACCTTCCCAGCACTAATGTATACCCACAGTTAACCGATATGTATAGTTTGCATGGTAGTAGGTAGCCTATTGCCTAATAATATACAGGATGATACAGGACACAAAACACCTATGCCATCTGGACATGGGCTATTAGTACACCTCTACCTAACCCTTCGGGGAATACAGGCGTGATGGTATGTTATCTTTTCTAGGACGGTGTTTGTATAATACGATGCAATAGGCAGGCTCCTTTCAATCATACTTCATCTACATTCACCAAGGTAGATTTTTGGTGAATAAGCGGGCTAGTGTTTTTACTAATGAAAAATGATCTCCCTAATTCCACCACATCCATCCATTTACATTTAGCCAATCCACATCAAAATTTCCATTATTACCTATTTCTTCTTAATTTCATTCTTAATCCCAAAACCTTAAAATAATTCCAAACACAACTAATTTTCAATTACCGTGTAATGAAACGTTACATAAACTGGCTAATACCAGCGCTAGTCTTAACATGGATGAGGCAAGTCACTTGCCTGCCACCCAATGTAACCCGAGAGAAAGTAGATATGATAATTGGATGAGCACCGATGTGCGACCAGACCGGCTTGCGGGCGAGCCGGTGGGTTAGTGTGGACATGGCGGAGATGGAATAGGTATTAAACTATTTAATTTTAAGGTGAATGCTCCGACCAGCCCGCGAAATTTAAATTTTCTTACGTTTTTTGCAATTTGCAAGTCAGTATTAGGTTTAATGTTGATTAAAGTATGATTCGCGGGCGTAAGAAGTATGTATTTTCAAAATTATAACCATTAAAATCAGTAAAATAACTCCATAATTTGTCAGTATAACTCTTCTTCTTCTTTTCACTTCTCAGTATAACTTAATACTGACTTGCAAATTGCAAAAAACGTAAGTAAATTTGAAAGTAAATTTGAATTTCGCGGGCTACCGTGGAGGTTCCACCTTAAACTATTTATTTAGGCCAGTTCACATTCACTTATTTTACTTCTGAAATTCTCAATTGCAGCTCGGCGTTAGAATTTATGCCTGGGTAATGGCAATAGGCTCGCCCCCTATTACATGGGACCTAAAATATACCGGCGAACTGTGGGTGTACATTGGTATACCTCTGCCTAACCCTTCGGAGAATACAGGCGTGTTGGTATGTATGTTAAAAGAGTTTTTATGGAGTTTCTTGCTCGTTCTTCTCCAAAGAAACCTACAGTTTGGAAAAAGCCATTCAAGACTCCCTGCAAAAGGTATTTGAAAGATATGGTTTGATTTGATTCGCTACTATTTGTTATTACCCCTAAGACCACCCACTATACTATTAGTACTAACTATTTAGTTATTACTATTTTTACTAACAAAAAGTAAAGTTTATTTGTAAGAGATTATCTTCAGAAGTTTCTCATTGCTAGAAAGCTGCCTACTATTGCCGAGTGCTATAGGCTTTGTTACATGGTACACGTTACTACCACGCGGACGAAGTCATGGGCAGAAGTTACTAATATACGGATCTGTTATCTTATGAATAAAAGATTATTATTCTTATTAACACCTCATAACACGGCGCCAAGAATTTGTAAGTATCACTCAACTATTAAAATTGAAATCGATTACCTTCGTCAATATTCTACACTTAATATTTTATAGCTTTTTGCTTTCGGAATATGAAATTCGCTTCCTTACGATGTGAGTTCGTCAAGTTTCATTTAATACTCAACCTTTAACGTAATAAATAATTTGACGATATTAATTTACATGTAGATACTTGCTCATTACATTACATCTTACTTACATTTCATTACATCTTAATTATTGAAATACTATGCTTATGTAAACTTTTTTTTTTGTTAGTTAAAGTATCAAAGCTTTCTGAATGTTCTTGTTTTTGGCTTATTTTTTACAATTGTATTATATTCAATCTTTATACACAGCGTTATTTTAAGCGACTTCAAGAAAAACAGATGAAAATATTATTTTTTGCTTGGACATTGTAAATCCAGGTTTCCTCATCAAGTTTTCCTTCTCAAATGACAGTGATGTACAAGATAAACTTAGAAAGTACATAAATATAAAAGAGACATTAATACTTACTCAGTATCAAACTCGCAACCTCATTCACGGGAGGCAGGCGCCTTAACCACAGGACCATGACGACGATAATTCATCATCATCATCATCTTCCTGCCCTTATCCCAAGTTACTAGGGGTGGGCGCAACATGGAGAAGGGATGACCATCACGACGAAAATTATTTGAAAATAAATAAAATCTGATCTGTCTTATCCACTCTATGACTACAGCGGCCATCTTCCGAAGCACGCGACGTTCCCTCTACCGCGTTATCAATCATGTACTTTACTATTTGAATGGCTCGCGGCCAATTTTATGCAACGTTTACTTGCCTCGATTATACACTAATATATTATATATGTACAGCTACATATTAATATGTCTTTTATATTCCATAGAACGATCTATCACAGTTTTGTAGTGCTAGAGAAGTTAGCTCGAATTGGGAGCAAAATATGGATTTAAAACTTTATAAGAATTTTATATAAATAATGATTATTATATAAAATAAAATATAATAAATACACACACATACTATCACGCCACTATTCCCCGGAGGGTTAGGCAAAGGTACACCAATGTAGACCCTCAGTTCGCCGGTATGTTTAGGTCTCATGTAATGGGGGCGAACCTATTGCCATTAACCACGCACAAATCCTAAATCCGAGATGCTACTGAGAACTTCATAGAAAACTTAACAACACTTTTTGCTCGACCTGGGAATAAAAATCCAAGACCTCTAGCGTAGCAGTCGCACTTAGGACCACTAGGCCAACAAGGCAGTTCGAAGCAGCACAAAAAGAAATAGACTACAGCAATTACTCAAAAACTGTTCAGAAAATTAGACAGACTATCTCAAAAAAGATAAACAGTGTCAAAATAAATAAAAAATCCCGACATCAAAGTAGTCTCGAGAAAGCTCAGTCAATTAATAGCAGATATTAATTAAATAGATGATAGTAGATAAGAAAATTCTCTGACGGATACATTATTTGCGAATCGTGTGAATTTGCAACCAATAATATAAAAAAATATACAAATCGGTATAAAATTAACGATAAATAATGCAACGAGGTTGCGACGTATAGCATAAAAATGCAGAAAATCCAATGCGAACAAAATGCTGAAATACTTGTACAAATCAGTGCAATACATTGGCGTGATGAAACCTGACGACAAAAAGATGGATTATAAAACATTCAGAAATGAAACTTTATCTAATTAGTTATACAACTGAAATCACATGAAGACATGAACGAATTAGTAAAACTGAATTTTCCTTTTTGAATCTCGTTCCTCTTTCTCGTGCAACTATCTGCACCGCCCGGTTTCAAGTGCTCATGAATCAAGCTATCATACACAAACATATTTTTTCTAATCGGACGGGTATTTCCAGAGATAAACAAGCGCGTCTAAACATACACAAAAACAAACAAAAAATCTCCCTGTTCGTGTGTACGTATATATATCACTAGCTTTTGCCCGCGGCTTCGCTCGCGTTAAGAAGTATTATCTTTCATCCCCTATTTTATCCCCTTAGGGGTGGAATTTATCAAAATCCTTTATTAGCGGATGCCTACGTCATAACACCTACCTGCATGTCAAATTTCAGCCCGATCCGTCCAGTGGTTTGGGCTGTGCGGTGATAGATCACTATGTCAATCAGTCAGTCAGTCACCTTTGAGTTAATATTTAGATACTACGTTTCTTATAAGTACGAAATAAAATAAAATAAGAAAGAAACGAAAATGTATGACTGAACCTTCTGATCCACCTTCACATAGATATTTTGGTTGCATCCAAAGTTTCGCAATGTTATCTAAGAGACCGTCAGTTCGATGCCGTCCCAATCATTTTACCGTGGGAATAGTATCTATAACTAAATAATATCAAAGAAAAATATTATGTAAAATGCATTTTGATTGGCTTTTGATTTATTCACCGTTTAATTTGCAACGTAATCATAAACTAACATAATCTAGCTAAAGATTTTCTGTTTGTTTGTGTGTTTGTTTAAACGCGCATATCTCTAAAACTTACAGTCGGATTGTGAAAAATCTTTTTGTATTTGATAGCCAAGTTCATGAGGAATAGTACACATAAAATAACATCACGCTACGACTCACGGGAGCGAAGCAGTGACCAAAGACGTAACCTAACGCAGGTGAAGAAAGCGCGCGTATGAAGTCGCGGGCAAAAACTAGTAATAAATAAAGATTCGGTAGTGTGAAATCTGTTGATGCGTTTTTGTTTTATTAGAATTAACTTGAAACCAGAAAAGAGGTCATTGTACTCATCATTATAAGTAACTTTTACTATGCGCTTCTTTATTTACCTACTATACCATCACGCCTGTATTCCCCGAAGGGTTAAGCAGAGGTGTACCAATGTAAACTCACAGGTCGCCGGTATTTTCAGGACCCATTATAATGTGACGCGAGCCTATTGCCTTTAACCGGGCATACATCCTAACTTCGAGCTGCTACAGGGAATTTCAAAGGAAAACCCAAAAACACTTTGCTGAACCTGGGAATCGTAGTCGAGCCCAAGACCTCTAGCGTAGCAGTCGCGCTTAAGACCACTAGGCTAACGACGCAGCTCTTTTTTTTAATTTAAAAATCTCGTCAAATGGACAAGACGGAGGGTCCGTCTGGTCTTACCGACACGACGACAACTTGGAAACAATGTTTTTTTTTTGTATTTGATAGCCAAATTCACGTATCAGTATAGATTAAATAACATCACGCTGCGACCCACAGGAGCGGAGCAGTATTCAAAGACTTAACGCGGATCAAACTTTGCGGAAGACGCCGCGAGCATAACCTAGTGTGAAAGTATAAAAAAAACTATGAAATGTGGAAGTAGGTACATAATAATTAAAATTATATTACATCCTTAATAGCGTTGCATGGTCATAAGATATAATAGTCTGATATTGTTACGTGTACAACATCGTAAATAATAATAACAGTTAAGCTTAGTTCCGCCAAAATGAGCCAACACACAATCTCTCCACTATTATATTTATTACGTCAAAATAATTCAATATGCCAAATGGGTTGTTTCTATCCAGCAGTGATAATTCTAATGCGCATCCTAAATTTTTGCTTAGAATAGATTTGAAAGTCATAACATACCATCACACATACCATCACGTCTGTATTCCCCGAAGGGTTAGGCAGAGGTGTACCAATGTACACCCACAGTTCGCCGGTATATTTAGGTCCCATGTAATAGGGGGCGAGCCTATTGCCATTTACTGGGCACAAATCCAAACTCCGAGCTGCTACTGAGAATTTCATAGAAAAACCCAATAACACTTTTTGCTCGATCTGGGAATCGAACCCAGGACCTCGAGCGCAGCAGTCGCACTCAGGACCACTAGGCCAACGAGGCAGTTAAAGTCAAAAAGTCAAAGTAAAAGTTTAAAGTCATGTTACCAATATTCCCAGCCTATTATTGACCCACCGGGTAAAAGCCTCTTCTCATATAGAGAAGGCACGAGCATTGATCACCACGAGTTTACGATTTGAGACTTATATTAATTACTAGCTTCTTTATCTTAAGGGAACCGTACATTTTCCGGCATAAAAAGTATCCTATGTGTTCCACACAACGTGAGGCGAGCCAATTGTCATTAACCGGGCACAAATCCTAACTCCGAGCTGCTACTGAGAATTTCATAGAAAAAACCAATAACTCTTTGCTCGACTGACAACTAAGTAAATAAAGAATAAGTAATAAAGTGGGAATCGAACTCACACATGAATAGTTCCGTATCACCTTACAATATTTGAATACATAGAAAAAAGTAACACATTTCTTTTAACGGGACCTCCTTTATTTAATTTATTTTTATTATTGGCAGCAACTGCACTGTTGTGTACATTGATAACTCTCGACCTATTAAAACATGAAATCCAATGACAGACGGATAGACAAACAGCAAATCTTAGTAATAGCACACTTTCCATACGGAACCCAAACAAAAAACGCTAAAATTACACACCAAAAAAATCTCTCTCTACAAAAATCTCGCGTCATAAAATAAGGCTTTAATTTGAGACGAAATAATTAAAACCAAAGCATTGACGAGACGTCGAAACTCAATTAATTTATCTACTTTAGCAATTTAATTTTATTACATAATTTATGTATATAACAGTACTTGCCAGTCATTAGTTTGAGTTTAGGGTATGCACACACTTCGCTAATGTTTGAAGAATTATATGAAACGTTATTAATAAGAACGGTTTTATACCAACTTTTGAGAAGCCGTCCTATAGTTTATGATGCGGTCTTATTTGATATACAAAGTGAATTTGGATGATTAGAATCAAATTCTCGGAACTATTTCGGATAGATAAAATGAATTAATTAAAGTATCGATCTGATTGTGCTGTTTCAATTAGATTTCTTAGAAAAGTTATATCTTTTTATCTTTGTTCTACATTTTAATATGAAATTAATTTATCTATATTAACTTTATAAAGCTATCTCTGAAATTACTAGTCCGATTATAAAAATTCTTTCACTAATAGAAACCTAGTCTATAACCAAGTGTTATTAAATATAATGTATTATGGAATATTTGATTTCCACGCGAATAAAGACGGTAATACGGGATTACCAAAAAAAAAATGTTTCGTTTTTTAAACAAAGGTACAAACTTAAACACATTCAACATCACAGCGAAAATAAACTTAACAGCAAACATTGTATAACACGAATTGCATAAAAATAGTTGGAAACATAGCAAACAGTTCGCACACACGAACCATCCAACCATTTACAAATCGTCACGAACTCGTGACGTCCAATTGAAAGATTCGAAAAGTGTACATAAGGCTTTACATGACCATTTATAAATATCAAGAAACATCGACAAATTCGAACTAATTATTATATCTTTATTTCCTGACGTCACGTCCGATTGACGCCGGAAAAAAAACTAACGGTTGCACCGGAAACACTTTTTTTTAAAGCCTATTTAGAGGTTCCTAAGAAATATATAGCTAAAAGGAATGATCTCATTATTTACGCAACATTGATCGTATAAAAACTAGTCGTGTAGACTGGGCTTAATGAGGTAGGAGTGTGTGGTGCAAGGTTTAGCGGCGATTTTAAAGATAACGCGATTTGTATTGTAATTGCAGTTCCCCTGAGGCTACACAATTGCATAATAATAATTATTAAATTCAGGAATAGTTATAACTAAGTATGTTTTCCTTTAATTATACGAGATCACAACACAATCTGATATTACATTTATGCAGTATAACAAATAGGTACACTACTAAAAAACCGGCTTTCTAGACATTTTATTTGCAGATTAAATAATTAAGCAGAGATAACATTTTTTTTACTGACCGTGTCGATTACGTCTGTTTCTGCAGCACTTGTGGCAATTTAAAAACTCTGTTAAATATCCTATTCATAGAAATCATCTACACTTACATTTTTTATGGGGAAATCGTCATAGATACCATCTACCTGGGCAGGATGGACCCTATTGGTCCTCATACCACCATGAGTATAGAACTGACGATAGACCCGTTTACCCTAAGACCTAATAATAATTTAAAAAAATCTATAAGACATTGCGTGTTGAAATTATTATATTTCTTGTATAGTAATTTTAACACGCTATCTCTCGTAACTCACACCTCATGCTAAACAAAAGGGGGCATGGAGTAAATTTGAATATTTCACGCATTTAGTTGGCGACGCGTGGCGGCCACAGGAAGTAAGAATCCTTTATTCAAAGCGATGCATCGCCGATCGCATCGGTCGGTCAAGGTCCTAACTGCAAGGGATTTATGGTTGCAGCATTGTGGTGCGAAAAACATGTTAAAATGTAAGGCTTTGGGAAAAAATAAAGCTGGTTTAATGATGTAGTTTATTATCCTTTTGTATTTTAAGTTTGCGTGTGAATTGTGCTTTGTATTTACAGCGTGTTTTTGATTAGCGTAATAGGACCACTTTAACCGAAAATTTAACGCAGAGTTAGATGCTAACACGAGGTTAATAAAATGGCATACCTACATAATGTCTGTATGTTAGAAAGTTGTAAGGTAAAGGTTAATCCTGCCTGGTGCAAACGAGCTTAATAGTTTAGATTTCCAAGCATCGACTAAAGAAACATAATTATTTCGGTATATATTATTGCGAGACTCCCGGTAGCTCTGCGCCTCATAGTAAGTATTTTGCAATATTACAAGGGTATTAAATATTTAAAAAATATTGCATTACGTATATTTAGTTACCTAACATATAAAGTTATACTCGTAGCAATCCATGCTTCATATTATAAAGTCAAAAGTAACTTTGTCTATCTGTCGACTCGAGTAAACCACGAAACTGATTTTTATGAAATTTTGCACGAGATAAGATTGAACCACAAGACAGCGGATTTTCCGCGGATGGACATTTTGGCGGACAAAGCCGCAGGCAAACGCTAGTACCTATTTTATAAAACAAAATATATTCATAATTATATCAAAACCATTAGACACTTTTATTGTAACACAGAAAAAGCTACATATCATCATGATAGCATATTTTGAGTCTACTTATTCAAAACAGTAACAGTCATCGTGACCAACTAACCCCAAAAAACGGACCTAACCCTGTCAAACGTCAGACCCGTAAAATTACTAATGGGGGTATAAATTACCCCTTGATCACGAGTCACGACACACCTAAACTAGCACCTGCCACCGAATAATACAATAATTAGAACCGCCTCGCTTGATGTTTCCATTATTTTAAACTATATTTTTTACTTTTTTGGGGTTCCGTACCCAAAGGGTAAAACGGGACCCTGTTACTGAGACTTCGCTGTCCGTCTGTCACCAGGCCGTATCTCATGAACCGTGATAGTTAGACTGTTGAAATTTTTCACAGATGATGTATTTCTGTTCCCGCTATAACAACAAATACTAAAAAACAGAATAAAATAAAAATTTGGGGGGGCGGGGGGGGGCTCCCATACAACAAACGTTTTATTGCTAGTTTTTAGGTAGACGCTTCAAATATTCACAGAATATTTAGTTATATATTCACTTTAAAAACAAACAATTAAATTAAAACAAAACAAATATTTGAGGGCTACTCTCATACAATAAACGTGATTTTTTTGCCGTTTTTAAAGATAATGTTACGGAACCCTTCGTGCGCGACTCAAACTCGCAATTGGCCGGTTTTTAATTTTATTCTGTGCCCGGAACTGGGTAGCATTTGTTTTATTGCATATAGTTATCGCCACGGGGTAATTATTTACCTTAATTGGTAATAATATTGCATACGGTAGAGGAGGGTTATGTAACTGTCTGGTTGTATGGTGCTTCCTTGCAGATGCTTGGCATTTTATCCCCGTTTGTAAGAACGAGGAATGACAATAACGTTTCTTTTTTGATATTTTATATGTATATGTTGGTATTTATATTCTCGATTATACCATTACACCTGTATTCCAAAATGGTACACTCAGCACCAATTACCTTTCTCAAAAAGAAGAAGAAGGAAAGATGAATCAAGAAAAGATGTGTCAAATATGTTAAACAACCATAATATACCAGATGACAAATGCTACTAACTAAAAATCAAAATGTAGTCGCAATACTATCTCAGCGTCAATCAATATAAATAATGCAGCTCAATTATAAGTATTTTTATTATTATAACAGATTGAGACTGAAATTGGATTACGATCGTTCCTAAAAGATTGTAGATTTGACTCTTTTTATGTTTTATTCCTAACTAAGTAATATAAGATGTAAATATTTGATTTACTATTACTATTAACTATTTATTTGCTATTTTATTTATTTATTTATTTTATTTCTTTACTATTACTACTAACCGACCACACCAGCTCCGGGATGCCACATTTTTTTGTAACCAACCTTATTTGTATAACTCTTAAATGCTTACTTAACCCCTCAACAAATCAGTATCCTAAAACTAAATAACAATCATAAAGGACAAGCAATAAAAAAGACATAAGACCAGGAAACCTAAAGAAAAAAAAGGGACATAAGCATTAAAATCACGTAACAAAACCATAACATTGTCCAACATAACATTAAAACAATTAAACAGAAACAGGTTAGCTGCCATTACAAATCCTAACACGGAATCAACATCAATGTATTCTGCAAACACAATTACGTATACAATTTAAATTTATTACCATCTCAAGCGAAAGAGGACGGGATACTCTGAGTACTGTGATAGTAGGAAAGAATAAATGTACAACACATACTATTGCTTGGACCTTCTGAATTCAGTCCGGTTCTACATACCTTAGGTAGTTTGGTATGGCCTTTGGTCTGTCAAAGTTAGTATTGGTAGTTAGTAGGAGTAGTAAAGACACGATGTTAATCAGTTATCCTGTAAAACATAAAAACCAGCCGTCATGTAAGAAAAGAAAGTTTTTTTTTTATACCTGAAACTACCATTGAACCAGCAAGTAAGCTTCTTAGCTACGTATTACTATATCTACGAGTATTTTTAAAAAAATCGGCCATTTTATAACACAGGTCTGGTTACTCTGCGATCTTGGTCTATTATCAATATAGCCTTAGAACCAAGTGCAGTGGCATTGACATAATCCTTGACGAGAAAAAAAACGATACTAGCATCTGGCCATAATTGGTGGATTTTGTCAGTCAGATCATTTTGTGTCAACATTCACCAGTAGATAATGGTTGTCATCAAGATATACCCAGGGTTCTGAATCCTGATGGTGATTACTTGAGACTTTCTTGATCTGGCCGTTTCCTAAAATGATAATTTTGGTTGAGGGATCCAAGTCAGTTGAATCGTTTCTCCGAGACTCGTCGAGCTTCACTTCCTCTGCATTTTTCTGGTGGAATTTTCGGAGTTGCAGTGTTCCGAAAGGTGTAACAAGCTTGTTCTATACAGCCAATCAAATCACTTGACAAGGAATGATCATTTTGTTTTTCAGAACTGATTTATGTGCTCTGATAAGTGTCTTAACTGGCCATCAAGCTCAACATGACATCAAGCTCATCAGGGATCAAAGATCATGAATTGTTTGCAATGAGACTTCTCCACCTAACTCCTCATTGCTAATAATATTCTGTCCGTGTCTAATAGCACAGGCATGGCGACTGGAGGCGCCACCTAGCAGGTTCGGCATGTAGTGTCACTACACCAGTGGTCTCGAATGCTAAGTACTGAGTACATACATAATCATGTACTAGTCACGCTTAGAATCGGCGGGTCCTTAGAAAATGGTGGTCCTTTGTATATGGTGGTCCTTCGTAATTGAGTTGTGGAAGTCGGTGGATTCGTGTGAAGGTAGCTTGATATTCTGCTACAGCATAGAGAAGCCGATAGGTTCATTAGCAAGGCAACAGGAATGTGCATATTGTGTTGAGATCTATCTAAGTTGTTGGAAATGAAGATAGTGACTGCTTTAAACTGAAGTGGTCCTTGTGTGTAAGATACACCAAAGGTCCTTCTTGTTAAAAAACTGGAAAATGAAGAGTTTCAAGAGTTAAATACTTAGTCCAAAACGGGAGACCTCATAGGGCATCAAAAAATTCATCCACTTCGCTGTCAATTATTGGACAAGTGCCCAAAAGTCATGTTAATTTTTTGACCCAAAGATTATTTGAAACAATTTTATTTGCATGAGAGGTCTAACCCCTTACTGCATGGACTTTTGCATCTTTGTGGAAAGAATATATGTTGTAGTTTTGAGTTTAATAAAACCCATAAAAAATAATTTTAAAAAAATAGCCCCCTTTTTAATATTATTATTAACGAAGTAAAAAATGTGCATATATGGTACAATATGCATTACATTAAATAATATTGTTTATACCAAATATGGGACGATATGCAACCAAGATCTTTAGCGTTGCCAGCATTCAAACATGAATAAAATTTGAATTTTAGAACGAAAACTTTGGTGTGCAAATATGGTATACTATGCGGAAAGGGGCTAATCTATAATTGCAAACAAGTCCTAGTAACCCACAACCACCCAGAAATTACCAACTAACCCTTACAGGCCAAAAACATAACTTATCTTCCAAAAACTCATCAAAACCAGACACAAGAGTTCAAACAAAGGATTTACATCTCGACCAATATTCCCAGATGTTGCCAAGGAATTCTTTTAACAATATTCTTTACTAATTCACACATAGAAAATTAAATTAACTTGGAAATCGACTTCAAGCAGATCGCCCGGTCGGTTAGGGTTGCTACGAACTTTGAAGGGCTTTTGTAAGTTTAAGAACTTTTTCAAGTTTACAATATTCAAACTTTGTTTTGCCATTGTTTCTATTCTTGTACTATATAAGTACATGCATAAGTTCATTAAAAAAATTGGAAACCGATAAACCTTTTGAAATATAAAACATAGCCACGCTAAGTTTTGAGGATTTTGATTAATGAAGTTACATGTATAACAGAATTACAAAAATGACGGCAGTTATTTGGCAATGCCATTTTGCTGAAATGACTGCATATTTTATTTTTTTAATGAAGATTTTTGCTTTGTATATTTTTTTTTTATAAATAGTGTACATTAATTTATACATTATTGTGAAATACCAGAGCTTATTATACGCCAACAATTTCCTAATATTATATTTAATTCAGTGTAGATGATTTATTGATTAAGATATAACTCAAACAGGTACTGCATAAACCATTCACACTATTACTAAGATGTCAAAGCGCGTTTTCAAACATCTCGTTAAACGCTAGAGTACAATGCACCTGACCTTTTGGGAGAAACGTCCTGCTAAACATCCTGGTTTGGAAACGGATGCTGGAAACTCGGCCGAGCTGAGGACCTTGACAATTTGCGGACATCTAACTATGGTGTCTTAGTATTCTATACAAAAAAATAAAATTGAAGTGTCTGTTTATAATACAAAAAATAACAGCTTTTTACAAAACAGAACAAATAAATACATACACACCATCACGCCTGTATTCCCCGAAGGGTTAGGCAGAGGTGTACCAATGACACCCACAGTTCGCCGGTATGTTTTTAGGTCCCATGTAATAGGGGGCGAGCCTATTGCCATTATTTTTTATTATTTTTTTATTTATTTATTTATTCAGAAATGTGTAACATATATTTTACAAGCATGTTTTCTGCCAAACTGCAATACAGTTTGTCGGCAGTGTTCTCGTGAATACGGACATACACTCTCTTTAAATAAAGAAGAAGAAAAAAAGTAAACAATGTAAATAATCGTTGGTTAAACACAGATAATTTTTGTTAATAGGCATTTAGACATCAATGTAGGTAGTTGATACTATTTGTGACGGCACAACTAAATTAACCGGGCACAAATCCAAACTCCGAGCTGCTACTGAGAAATTCATAGAAAAACCCAATAACACTTTTTGCTTGACCTGGGAAGCGAACCCAAGACCTCTAGCGTAGCAGTCGCACACAGGACCACTAGGCCAACGAGGCAGTTCAACAACAAATAAAGTACACGAAAAATACCATTTCCACCAACCATTTAATCTTTTGTATGTCTGTGAAACGAAATCTCCAAAACGGCTGGACCGATCTTGACGAGATTTTCACAGGCAGTTAGCTAATTTTATAAGGAGTAACTTATGCTTTATTTTAGAAATAGAATTTAGGTTCTGCGGAAAAAATAAAACCTTATACCTTCGTTTATTTGAACGAAGTCGCAGGCAGTAGCTAGTACTTTATAAATAAAGACTAAAACACAACTCTAATTGACTTAGGTATCGTAAAAGATGGCTTTAATATAAAGAGAATGGCCAGAAGTATCCTCTTACGTATCCGTTAGATAAACCTCCGTATTCTATAGGGGACTACTCGTTCAATCGGTTAGAAACAAAGTTTTGTGTATTGCGCCGTTTTTTATTTGTATTACTTATACGTATTTTGGTCGCAACCGCGAAGTGACTGGTGCGTGGGGTTCGATTCCCAGATCAGGCAAAAAGGGTTATTGGGTTTTATCTTTTCTTTTACATTCTAGTATGTCGGTTACTCATCAACATTTCCTATGCATTTCATCATCATCATCATCATCACATTAAATTTAGGTCCACTGCTAGACAGGTCTTCCTTTATTCTTCTTAGCGTACCGATGCAAAAAAAAAGATGTAATATATATGTAAGGTTTGTTTTAAATATTATGTTTGACCCAAAATTCAGGCCTGAATTTAGGGTTGCTACGAATGTTTTAGTCATAAAAAGAAATAAAATATTGTTGATAGAAATTATTTGGGTCTTATATTTTGCCTATCTTAAGGGGAGACCCAAATAATTTCTATCAACAATATTTTATTTCTTTTTATGACTAAAACATTCGTAGCAACCCTAAATTCAACTGTTTGCTTGCTCATTACCGCTTGCGCTCGCGCACCGTAACGGTAGGGTTGGTCTAGCCCCTTATTATACTTACCTTGATGCGTAACATTGGATTCTTAACTCTATTGCTTTGGAATAAGGTTGAATTTTGAATGGCAGTGATAATCATGCTTTTTATTTCATATAGCAAATGGTTTGAGGATCTCGGTAAGTGGGATATTGTTGGAAATGTTTGTTTATTTGTTTGTCTGTTTGTCTGTTAAGGTACTGAGACCACAAGTAATTGTATATATAACATTATTGGGTAATCTGGTTACCTATTGGTTATTTCGAAGTGTTTATAATTTAATTGTACTAGGTACTAACTACAATCTAATTTATACTAGTTCAAAACTAGACGAAAACCATGTATAGGTATTACCTCATTTGTCTCTCTATTGTCTCATTTGCCGTCAAAAAAATTACATACCAACACGCCTGTATTCCCCGAAGGGTTAGGCAGAGGTGTACCAATGCACACCCACAGTTCGCCGCTATGTTTAGGTCCCATGTAATAGGAGGCAAGCCTATTGTTATTAACCGGGCACAAATTCTAACCCCAAATTGCTGCTACTGAGAGTTTCATAGAAAAACCCAATAACACTTTTTGCTCGACCTAAGAATCGAACCCAAGACCTCTAGTCATAGTCTAGACATACCTATAGTCACCCATCCAAACAAACTCCTACCAATCGTAAAAATTACTTCACTAGCAACTAAAACAAAAGCAAGCCAACACTTCGCATAATTCAAACTCAACAAAAAACACTTCGATCACTAACATTCCCCTTTGCCGACCCTATCTTGCACCTACCACTTCATATTCAACCCTATAGTCCAAAACTTAGAGTTCCTTTTCCATTACCACGGTCATAGGTCAAGTTCTGCTTGGATTATCACACAGTAGGGCTGACCGCAAAGTTCTTGTCTTTGGTCTCAAGTTCTTTCTTAGAGAGGGGGAGGGGGGAGCGGAAGTGACGTGTCGTTGGGTTTTATTAAATTTTATTGGCGTCTGTCCCTATGAGGATGTGGTGTTTGATAGAGTATGAATGAATTGTGTTATTGTTATTTTTGAAAGTGAAGGTAATTTTAATTTTTCTACGTAGGCTCCTTGGAAATATTTTGGCAAAGGAAGTATTGCCAGTACTCATTTAATTTCGACTAGCAGGGTTGCTGTGCTTAGGTTGTTGTTTTGCTAAAATTAAAATTAGAACAAAAATCAGTATGGACTCTTGTACAAAAAAGATGTCATGTTCTTTAACGAAACCTCTTAGATGAGACTACATTGAACCAAAAGTATTATCTACATTACATAAAAGCGAAAGGTAACTCACCACCACGGTTACTCACACATTTACTACGCAAAGAAGGATCCCGCAATTCAGCGAAATTAAAATATAATAATTTTAAGGCCTGTGGAATCCTGCAGCAACTGGCAGATTCTCTTACGGATTGAAGTTAAATACAGCAAAAAACTACATCCCTAATCATTAACTGGGTGTTTCATAGAACGTACCAGATGTCAACTAAAAGCAGATTTGGCGACAAAGCTGAATTAAGGGGTCTTAAACTTTTATGAGGTCTTCTATGTTAAAAAAAATATCAACAATTTTTTTCCAATTTCAAGCAGCTAAAAACAAATCGGTTATCCTCTTAGATAAAAAAATTGTAATCCCACTATCCCTTCTTTTATTTAATAGGCTAACCGATTCACCTCAACGAGATGTTAGCAAACATTTGGAGGGGCCACTCAGCGCCGATGCCTGCCGGGGCTGCGGGTTGTTCGAAAGAGATACCGCGCCCCCGGTACGCAAAGGGCACAAGAAGGAACATCGATGGGTTTTAGTCAGTAAAAGTCTGACTCTCCCTCCTGTCATTTGATGATTTCCCAATGGTAAATAACCCTCCTTCTGACGCAGTCGGGTAAAAAAAACCACTATCACACGAAATAAACACATGTCATGTCTAGAACCATAACATAAGCTGTTAAGACAGTGTAACCACCTCTTTTGAGGCCTATGACCATATTTCGGCACTCACAATAAAAGTTACACATTTTTCTCGCTCCAATTATTATATAGTCCGTTAATTTTTCATATCACACAAACATGCATTTTGCGTAAAAAACACGCAACTTTATAAACATATTTCTAGATCATTCTTACGCAATAACGATCTGTAATGTGGCTGTTGCATTATAATATGCAATAAATAGTTTAATGTATTTTTAACCCCCGACGCAAAAAGAGGGGTGTTATAAGTTTGACGTGTCTGTCTGTCTGTCTGTCTGTCTGTCTGTCTGTCTGTGGCATCATAGCTCCCGAACGGATGAAGCGATTTCAATTTAGTTTTTTTTGTATGAAAGGTGACTTATGTGCGAGTGTTCTTAGACATGTTTGATGAAAATCGGTTGAGCCGTTTAAAAGTTATGGGTGTGAAAGTGGGGAAGAAAAACTAAAAATGATTTGTCATGTGGGTTATTAAATTATTAGGAACCTATGTATTTACAGCTTAACAAAAACGACATTATAATAAGTATGTACCTATAAAAAGTATAAAATAAAAATTAAATTAAAAATTTAAAAAACCCCCGACACAAAATGCTAAGTTCCCTTTAAAAAGTAAAAAAATAAAATACGTCGCGTTGGGGGACCGCTTGGGACAGTCGCACCCTAAATGCAACAGCGGTCCCCCAACGCGACGTATTTTATTTTTTTACTTTTTAAAGGGAACTTAGCATTTTGTGTCGGGGGTTTTTTAAATTTTTAATTTAATTTTTATTTTTTAATTGCATATCAGTGCAATAGGACGGCGGTAACATTGCTGGTAAAAAATGTGGAGCGAATAGATTTAGTTTTTCTTGACAAAATTGTTGATTATAGAATTAACTTTTAGTACTTATATAAAAAATTAGAGATCATTTTTGTTGACGTAATTACTGACGGCATACTTGTGTGTAAACAATGATCTTAATTCACTTAATTTCCAGTTTTCTCATCTGCCAATTATTATTGGTTAGACGTATTTACTAATTACTCTCTTTTCTGTTTTTATAATTAAAAAAAATACGTGTTGACTCAGTGCTTATTTAAGCCTATTTGAGGTTGTAGGTACGATGCTGGATAAGTACCATTGTGGCATTTTCAATACCTATGTACTTTCTAAGTTTATCTTGGACACCACTGATATTGGTGAATGAAAACATCGTGAGGAACCTTTTTTATAAAAGTCTGAAATCGCCAATCCGTCTTGACCAAGTGTTGTGGTGATCAATGCTCGTGCCTTCTCTGTGTCAGAAGAGCCCTTTGCCCTGCAGTGGGACAACAATACTCTGTTATTATTATTATTTACTATTTATTGAATAACCGATAAGCAATCAATCTATCCAATATTTTATTCAGACACCACTTAACTTTTAACCTCTATTTCACCTAGATTATTACGTAAATGCCGGCCAAGTTCGAGTCGAACTCGCACACCAAGGGTCCCGTACTACCACCGTACAAAATTTCATAGCGACCATAGTAAATGAGTAAAATACACTTAGTGTGCGCGTTTTTTTTTTAATCTTTACTTTGCTAAAATAAAAGAACTTTTGAATACATGTTCACTGTATTTCCATCTAAAATACATATCTTAGGGCTTAATATTACATTTATACAATTTAATCACTAACATATTAAACACCATCTTGGCCTCTCTTGAGGTGGGTTTAGATAATAAGCTTAGAAAAATACCTACGTTCAACTTGATATTTTTTGTGTTTCAACTATAATTTCTCTCTGAGATTGGTTTTTGTAAAAATTACAAGTTCCTAACTATTATTCCTCATGAGATACATCGCTGCCAGAACACGTTTTTTATTCGAGCTTAGTGGGTTTCGTCATGGACTTCCCCCTTCGTGGGGGTAAAGGAAGGGTAATGCTGGATTCTTACCGGCTTCAACCACCACGGTATTCCACCTCTGCCTATGGCCGGGGTTGCAGGATTCGTATAAACATTCACCGCTCCTTCAGACCTCGACCCACTGTACCTCAGCGGTTCCTTCCTTCGCTAACAGAACCCAACAAACCATCTTCAAGTACCCAACAAATTGACTCTCAAACAAAAGTAACCCAGTTGATTTGCTTTCTAAAACACAAGCTAACGTCATTAGCATATTAATAAGGCTATAAATTAACCCATCCGAATCAAGTAACACTTTCAAGATAGCCTTCACTTGTCTACTTTTGTCTTTATGTAACAGCTGCATTAGATATTTAGGACAATCATCTTCACTTTTACTTGGATTCATATTTTTGATGTTGTAATGTAAATGTAATTCTCCAGACCGACTCCGGCCACGGCGACTAATCTTAATGCAGACTAGCCACGTACGCAGAAGATATTACAGTGTGCACAGGTGCACTCCCTCTTCCCTAACTCTCATAGCCCGATGGGACGGCAATCCGACGCGACGCGACCGGAGAGATATCAGGCGCAGGAGCAACGTTACGTGCTTTCCGAGGCACGGGGGTGTCACACCACCAACTTCCAAACTCCGGGCTGCTACTGAGAAATTCCTAATGGAAAAACTCAATAACACTTTTTGCCCGACCTGGGAATCGACCCCTTGTTCAGCAGTCGCGCTTGCGACCACGAGACCAACGGGGCAGTCATTTTTGAAGTTACTACTAAATAATTGTGACAGTTTGGATGGTCGTATGTTTGTGCGGCAATCACGTCGAAACGGCTAGAAGGATGGAATTTCGTAGAATAATATGTTAATTTTGATGCGGAGGAAGTCGCGAGCGGAGACTAGTATTAAACATCTGTGTTAACATATTAATTAATTAGTTTCGTTTTGGTTGCATGATAGAATATGATTATACTTATCTAACTGGTGTAAAAAGACAGTTAGCGAATCCGATAGTTATAATAGGTAATATGTTTTTCCCAACATTACGAGAATATTTTTGTTCAGGACCGTTACTGGGAATTTTCTGGATACTGAGATATTGAAGGTTAAAACCAGTTTTCAATGTTATAAACTAAATTAATTATATTGTTTTACGTCCTTTCCGAGACATGGGGGTGTTATACCGCCAACTCCTAAACTCCGCGCTGCTAATGAGAAATTCCTAATGGAAAACCCAAGAACATTTAACAGGACCACACGTTTATAAAAATAAATAAAGTTATACCACCTACTAGGCCATACAATTAATTTTTCCGTGCTGGAATTGAACCCGCGACACGCAGCGCAGCAGCCAATAGCTCAAACACTCCGCCAACCGCATCATCAGTCCCCTTTTATTGCCACCATAGACCGAAGCATATGCAAGAATCTCTTTAATTCCACACCATATACCCAAGTACCTTATACCTCTGCCTACACCTTCAGTGAGAACCGTTGAGAGGATCCGGCAATTGGGTCTCGAGGTGGCCTTGCACAAGTCCGAGGTCCTGTGTTTTCATGGGCCTCGGAACGCGCCACCGTCGGGATCCCAAATCACGGTAGGAGGGGTTTCCGTCGGCGTCGGGTCGACGATGAAGTACCTGGGACTTGTCCTCGACAGCCGATGGAACTTCGTGGAACATTTCCGACGTTTGGCTCCCAAGTTGGCACGGGCGTCGGCCGCTCTTAAGCGGCTCTTGCCCAATTTGAGGGGGCCAAACGCCTCCTGCCGGAGGCTCTACGCCGGGGTCGTGCGTTCGATGGCCCTTTACGGGGCCCCGGTGTGGGCGCGGGGCTTGAGGCGGCTTGCCGCCCATTACCTAAACGCGTCCCAGCGGGTGATCGCCATAAGGGTCATCCGCGGATACCGCACGATCTCCGGCGAGGCAGCGAGCCTCCTTGCCGGATTGCCGCCATGGGATCTGGAGGCGCTGGTCCTCGCGCGCCTACACGAGTGGCGCGCGGAGGCACTGGGCCGGGGCGAAACTCCGCTGCCGCGGCAAATTGCCGCCCTGCGGACGGAACTCCGGCTCGATCTCATGGCGACATGGAGAGAACGACTGTCGCAACCTCGTGCAGGGCTCGCCTCGATTGAGGCGGTAAGACCCCTCTTTGAGGAGTGGCTGGAGCGGCGCCACGGCGCCCTCACCTACCGCCTGACGCAGGTCCTCACCGGACACGGATGTTTCGGGAGGTTCCTGCACCTCATCGGGCGGGAGGAATCGCCCGGGTGTCACCATTGTGAGGATCGCCCCGAGGACACGGTGGAGCATACTTTGGCGGTGTGCCCTGCTTGGGCTGAGCACCGCCGAGTCCTCGAGGCGGCCATCGGCGGCGGCGCCCTCTCGCGTCCGGCACTGGTCCAGGCCATGGTCCGGAGCGAGGGGGAATGGGAAGCAGTCGCCTCCTTCTGCGAAGCTGTAATGCTAGAGAAGGAAGCGGCGGGACGGGAGAGGGAAAGGAGGGTCCCCCGTCCCAGCGGCCGCCGCGGTAGACGATCCGGGCGTCGGGAGCCACGTGACGACTCCCGGCCACCGTAGACGCGGGTCTGTGGACGGTGAGCAATGGGTAGCTCACCGTCCGTACGTTCACTAGCGACAGACCGTGTCGACGGCGCGTTCGTGTTCCACGCGCGCCTCAAAGAGATGTCAGCAAAATTGGATGGGGCCACTGAGGGCCGATGCCTGCCGGGGCTGCGGGTTGTTCGAAAGAGATACCGCGCCCCCGGAACGCAAAGGGCACATGAAGGAACATAGACGGGTTTTAGTCAGTAAAAGTCTGACACTCCCTCCCGCCCCGCCCAGGGCGGGGGAAGTTATTTGATGATTTCCCGTCTATAAAAAAAAAAAAAAAAAAAAAAAAGTGAGAACCGTTGACTATCACAAAAGCCCATCGCTTATAGTGCCCTAACGAACATCAATTAAACTGATGAATATTCATTCGGCATCCCCTTTTGAGCTCATTATATCATAAATTCGTTTGTATGGAACCATCCATCAGGGCATAAGATAAGAAGTATGAGAGCTAACTTTGTAAAAAGGATATTATTAAAAGTTATTTTCCGTGAAGATTATGGAATGAAATTAAAAGTGTTTAGGTTGTTGTCATGAGAAATAATTGAGTTTGAAAAGCGTTTCAACCTGTCTAACACTAGGGGTCTTACTTATAAAAATAACGCTAATTCATACTTAGTTACCTTTCAATTGACTGACTGAACGATGAAACACTATTTAAATGTGCCAACACTTAGACGGTCAGCATAGAGCATGACCAAATTATTCGACTAAAGAACGAAATCGAACGAACAATACGAGCATAATTGACAAAATTTTCAATAGAATCCATAGACCAAAAATGTCATCGTCACAGCTGATTGAATTCCGCCATCTTACTTCTGAACTATACTTAAACAACGGGTCGCCGCTGTTTAAATTTTCTGTCACTTAGCTAGTACATAACAACATCACAACGCTGATTAATGTTTATAGTAAGGATTTTCACTTGAGACACCGTTGAAAGTGGTTTGAGAAGTAGCTAAGTATTATTTAGCGTTATTTTTATAAGTAAGGCTGTACGTATATATCCCGTGGTGTCACGCGCGTTCAGTTATTGCTCCGGTCCCGTTGCGTCGTAGTGTGATGTTCAATACGCATAAACCTTCCTCTTAAATTACTATATCTATTGATGAACCTCATTCAAATCCATTGCATAGTTTAATGATCTAAGCGTACAAAAGGACAGACATCGGGAATCCACGTTGTTTTATATTATGTAAGTATTTAATATATCCCCACAGTTTGTATGGTATTTTGTAGACCTAGGTAGGTCACCTATACTAATAATACTAAAGGGAAAGATTTTTGTGTTTGTTTGTAACGGATAGGCTCCGAAACTACTGGACCGATTTTAACCATTTTTTCACCAATAGATAGCTACATTATTTAGCCCGTGCCTCGGAAAGCACGTAAAGCCGTTGGTCCCGGCTGTCATTTGTAGATCTTTGACAGTCGTTACGGATAGTCAAGAAGCCAAGAAATCTGACAACCAGTCTAACCAAGAGGTATCGTGTTGCCCAGTTACTGGGTTGTGGAAGTCAGATAGGCAGTCGCTCCATGTTATAACACTGGTATTCAGCTGCATCCGGTTAGACTGGAAGCCGACCCCAACACAGTTGGGAAAAGGCTAAGCAGATGATGAGATGAGATAGCTACATTATTTCTTAATATTATAGGCTATATAACATCACGCTACAACGCACGGGAGTGGAGCATTAACCAATGACGTAACTTATGGCGGGTAATATAAGCTACGTGGATGAAGTCGCGGGTAGTTCGTAGTCAAGTACAAGTGTCTGTGGACGGTGAGCAATGGGTAGCTCACCGTCCGTACGTTAACTAACGACAGACCGTGTCGACGGCGCGTTCGTGTTCCACGCGCGCCTCAAAGAGATGTCAGCAAACTTGGATGGGCCCACTAAGGCCCGATGCCTGCCCGGGCTGCGGGTTGTTCGAAACAGATACCGCGCCCCCGGAACGCAAAGGGCACATGAAGGAACATATATGGGTTTTAGTCAGTAAAAGTCTGACACTCCCTCCCGTCCCGCCCAGGGCGAGGGAAGTTATTTGACGATTTCCCATCTATAAAAAAAAAGTCAAGTACAAGTGTTTATTGCAATGACAGTTAATAGAGTTGTCTCTCTTCAGGTCATTCAAAGTCAACTGTCAAATAACATACCTGACATTCCAACAGCCTAATATATCCATACATATTCAAACTCATTGTCAGTATTACAATCCTAAGTTAAAACCACTTAGACAATGAGTGTTCTTGACCAAGAGGTCAACACTTAGCAATTTGGTAACCTTAATATACTGCTTGCAGAGTTATTACGTTACTATTGCCTTTTTTTTCTTTTGGTGGTTCCTTGTGTTGTTAGTAATAGCTGTTTTTAGTTAAGTAATTTATTAGGTATACGGTGGGATAATACTTAAAGCTGTATGGTTTATTTCCTGGTCATTACTTTGTAGTTTTGCTGTGGGTATAGTAGTAGGTTCTATTTTGTCTAAAGATCATAGTTGTATATATTTTTGTTATGTCATTGAATGGCAAACAGGCTGAAGGCCCACCTGATGTTAAGTGGTCACTTCTGCCTATAGATATCTACAATAGTATAGATCATGCAAATGTGTTGCCATCCTAAAGTCAAAGTTGAAATGTCTCATGTGCTTGTAATTGCACCAGCACCCATACCCTTCAAACCGGAACACAGCAACGCTGCTTTGCGGCAGAAATATGTCGTAGGTATGGTGGTAGTCTTCTCCCAGACGAGTTCCTATACGCGGGGAATCTCGAATTTCGCCTTGAGCAAGTGTGATGATCAATGCTCGTGCCTTCTCTGCAAAGAGGCCTTCATCCCGCAGTGGGACAATTATAGGCTAATTTTATGTTTATATAAGCAGACAAACTTCCACCCACGACTTCGTTTCCGCGTCAAAGTTGCTATATTCCCACAGCAGAGGAATAAAATAATAATTAGGCCATCAACGTTATTGCGTTAGTAACTTATTATATAATAAGACAAATCTTCTCTTAGGATCATCTTGCTTTACTAGTTTTTAATTGTCAAAGCTCCCATTTTTATAGCTCCAGAGTCTTATGGTTCTAGAAACTGCAATGCATAAAATATTCATCAACCCAGTCCGTCACGGTAGATGGTCTCCATCGCCCGCACGTGGCCACCACCTGCTTGTGGGACCACACAACTAATTGTTATAAAATAACCCCAAATACCTGCAACTATGACACTAACTTGATAGTAAACTAGCTCTAGCCTACAGTAGTATAGGGTCAATTTTCGTAATAGACAAAATGCTTATTGTATTTGCTACTTCGGTCATACAGTATTAGGTACCTATAACATTTTTCTTTTTTTTTTCACTCTTTTATCAATACCACCTGTTTACCTATTGTCAAATTGACTGACTATATTATTTGGCACTCATACACAGTTTATACTTACCAAAAGAGGAAGAGGGAGGCCAAAGAAAAGATGGATGGATTGTGTGAAGAATGATATGAAAGAAAAGGGACTCAGTCAGTGATAGCATGACGGCTGACAGGACGGCATGGAAGAAGAAAACGTACCGACCCCAAGTAACATGGGATAAGGGCAGGAAGATGATGATGAAACAGTTTATACTGTGCCATATTTCAATGGCGGTAGAGTACCTGTTTAGCCGTAGCCGGTTTGAGCAGAGTTGTATGAAATCCTCGCCACTACTAGCCTGATAACTTAGCTACCATCCAACATCCTTGCCAAGGAACTCGAAAACAAAATACTATCCAATTCAAATGCTACAATTTGACAGTTGCCATGTAAGGCGCACCGTCCATTTCTCCCGTGGTGGTTGGCGCATGCGCGCACGCTCCGGAACGGCGCACACGTCACGCTAGCAGTACACCACGCCTGTCGCGTGCGCAGCACACACACACGGACGTGTATGGTGTAGGCAGACCCACACAGGGGTATTATTACCCTTTATAAGGAAGTGTCCTGTCGGTCTAAGTTGTGGTGTAAAGAAAAAAAAAACAAATTATTGTTAGAACATTTATATTTTTCCCGTTCAGTTACATATTTGGTTACTGCTACGCTCCCGTTCCTCGTAGCGTGATGTTTTATACGTATAAACCTTCTTCTTGAATAAATCTATTGATTATATCTACTCATCTATTGATAAAAACCTCATTAAAATCCGTTGCGTAGTTTAAAAAATCTAACCTTACAGAGGGACTGATGGTGGGAAGCCATTTTGTTTTATACTATGTAAGGAAGAAAAGCTACTACATACTACTAAACAATTTTACAACATTTTGTAAAAGTTTTACCAAAGTAAGGACAAAATTAAACTATTTTTTTAGGGTTTTATACATAAATACCAAATGAGTACCTACTAATTAATTTAATCACCATAATGAACAAGATTATGCAGTACAAGAAATAAACCTTACACAAACATGGAGCAAATACAAGTACACGGAGCAAGTCATGCATGTGTGACGTAACTGTTTGAGGACGAGGCACTTCTACCTACCCATCTATACAAATAAATAAAATAGAAGTGTCTGTTTGTTCTATTAAAATAACAGTTTTACACGAAATAGATGTGAAAGTCTACAGGCTACGTACACCAAAAAACCAAGTTTTTTTTAAATTCGTCTATCTATTTGTTCCTGCTAATCTCCAAAATGGCTGGACCGATCTTGACGAGACATTCGCTGAGATAGTTGATGTTAGAATGTTAACTTAGGCCATTTTCATTTCAGAATAAGAATTAGAGTTACGCCCAATTTTTTTTTAAAGTTTAGATGGCAAACTATAGTATACCATTTTAATTAGAAAGATCTAGGGTAGATAAAGAAATGAAAATTATAAAAAGATCGAAATAATTGATTGTGAAAAAGCGATGCAGGACAAACCTGGGGTTATCCTTATCTGGTGATATTTTGCTTTTTATCTTCTAACGTTGGCGTTGAAATGGAACGGTGAAATAAGTGTGACCAAAGGATTCTACCGACAGAAATTGACAGCTCATCTTGCGCTTAAACATCACCTACACTCAGTGAGATTTTTCTAAAAAAGCACCACAGATTTTGATATAAGAATTTCTAAAAATAACTCTTCATAATTCTACAATAGACCTCATATTCAATCAAAAGCTTTACACTTGGTGGCACATGTATAAAGGAACACTAGAAATATTTCATTATCTGCAGCGATACTATCATCGGCACCTTTCACTTGACTGTGTGACATGTGTCGTATATGCGGAGACAATTCTCACAATACATATTACCTCGGTCCCTGATGTTCATCAAGATAATTGCCGTTTGATTGTACCTCGCTTTGCCCTGGAGGGAATTGAAACTACAAAGGCGAAGTTAAACGCACAAGTTTATTAAAAAGATAAAGGTTTTTATGTAGCAGTGGACGCCGAAAGACTTGACTTGTTAGTATCGCACTACAGGAAGATTTAATGGCTGCCACCGACAACGCAGTCAAAGTGGCCAAATTCTGGACCGTATCAATATAATGTATAATAATAGTAAATGTATTATTTATTTATTATAATATAGTTTGTCATCGAAATGCTAAGAAGAAGTATCTGACTTACCTTTTAATATAAAAATGATGTCTTGAAGTCAAAGTCAAAAAGAATAGATAGATAGCAATTGAATATAAATTAGTTGCCCTTTTAAAATTTAGTCTCGAAGACGAATGGATAAGAAACTTCATACTTACGCTTTTAAAATTAATGTCGAACAGTATTTTCTATACATTTATTATATGTATGTTAGCAGGATAAAAACATTGCACATTAAAAAAAATTGGCTGCTTCTAGATCAACTAGATGTTAAAGTTAAGTGCTTAAAACGAAACTTTTGTTTAAGGACAGATAATGTACCTTCAATTACCATTCAGTGATGCCTTACAAATCCTTAGAAAATTCGAGGTAATTCCGTATCCCTCTTAAAGAATGCAAGGCATTTTGAATTTAACTGTTTTTTCAATTGGGTTAAAAATACGGTTTTCGTAAGCGTCTGCACCAACAACCTCCTAAGTTACGATTGTACCGTAATTGGATAAAAAAATATAATGACCCTTATCCCTTTCGTCATAAAACTTGACATCTATAAACACTCCATAAGTCACAGCCATCATTGTCATCTCTTTTCAATAAAACGAAACGGCACTCGGACCCTAAAGAGCTTTTGAGTTATAGGACCCATAAAACTTTATGGTAAAGAGAGTTACCGTTTAACATATTAGAATGATGATCTGTCATAAGAAGCTTTCCTTACAACCGTTTAGTCTTTCCATTTAATTTTGTCTTGTAGGCAGTTGATCGAAGGTTGATTTTATCTAAAAAAATGTTAGGTGTCCCACAGGGACCTATCCTAGGTCTTCTTTACAAAATATTTGCAAATAGTTTCTGCTTCCGCCTAGCGCCCATGAAAGTCAAGTGTACCTTAAAAGATTTCCTATAACACTCGGCACTAGTGTATCTTTAAATCTTTTTTATTTTTTTTTGTAATCGGACTAGGACACCCATGTTATAACCTTTTACATACAAACTAACAATTTTACCAATACGCTTGTATTCCCAGAAGGGTTAGGCAGAGGTGTACCAATGTACACCCACAGTTCGGCGGTATATTTAGGTCCCATGTAATATGGCATGCTTTAATTTTACCTCTTCATAATATTAGTTGGCTTACATAACTTCTCAAAAACGAACAATATCAGCTTTGCCAATGTAATATCAACATATTTTATACAAAATTAAAGCGAAACCAAATTATTTCACCATTAACAAAAAATAATGTGGAACATCCATCAAAGGCATTTCATACAAACTTACACAAGAAAACGCCATAACATCCCACCTAAGACGATCTCCTTTAAATCGGTTTTTTAAACCGGTCATCAGGCTAAGGATTTTAATTAAATAAGTCCGGTTGATCGCCATATTGAGTGATAAATCATTTTGGACTTTCAATTGTTTATTTATAGATCATCATCTTGATTTTGAATTACTTGAATGAGAGTTTTTAGATGATCTACAGATGATGTTACTGGTACTTAGTATAAAAAATAACAAGGAGCAGGTTTTACTTTCAAAGTTTTTTTTTCTTATTGGCATCTTTAGGCGCGACTGCTACGCTAGAGGTCTTGGGTTCGATTCCCAGGTCGAGCAATTGGATTTTTCTATGAAATTCCCAGTAGCAATTTGGATTTGCGGTGTGCGTTTTTTTTGGTGAACTGTGGGTGTACATTGGTACACCTCTGCCTAACCCTTCGGGGAATACAGGCGTGATGGTATGTATGTGTATCTTAAGGCCAACCTCGGAGGTTGTCGCCTGCTTAACAGAACTTTCCTGTTGTGTCAAAATTCAGGTCTTCAGTCATGGTAGGAAACTGATAAACTAAGCGACTACACGCTAAAGGTAGAGCCTATGGGGTACGCACCTCGGCTTATGGAAGCCAGTGGGGCAGAAAGTAAGAGGATAAGCTGGAATAGATTTTGACTGTTTTGTAACGGCTTTACGGCTAAAGAACTGAACGGATTGAAATTTAGTACACACTAAGCTTGAACCCTACAAAAAGACATAAGTAGGCTACTTTATAATCCGCGATCACAGACATTTAGGCGAACGTAGTTGCGGGAAAAAACTAGTTTATGAGAAGAGGAACATTTAAATCAAAATTAATTATTAATATGAATTTATGAAACATAAAAATGCCGAGACGATGCAATGTTTAATATTGAAATAACTTGATATACGCTATTATTAATTAAAAGTGTGCTTATGTATATTAGTGTATGGTTGGTGTAATATTAATATTTAAATGGCTGAAATTACAAACATATTTTTTTATACATTTCAAAATGATTAATTCTGAGAGAAATGGCGGTTAAATTTTTTTGATAGTTTTGCTAATTACAAGACACGCTACGCTGGAACACAAGAAATTAAACTTAATAAAGTTGATAACAGATTACCTATATTTGCTGGTAATAATCGTATGTAGTCCTTTTATTGAAATAATTGTCTTATTACCATTTTGATGACAAGTTTTCAGGGAATGAAGGTATTATTAAAGATGTTTTCATTATATTTTATTCCAATTTTAAAAGCGTTTTTTTAGCCTTATTTGTTAGCGTTAGTGTTCTAGGATTTGATTCTTATATTTCCAAGGTTTTTTAGTAATTAAACCATGTGAATTATTATTTAATACCTTTGCCTGCACTTCAAGTAATAGCTTTTAGATAAAGGGCCTTCGCAAATGACTGCTTTTGATTAAGCAAATGGTGCAATTTTTATTTGTATTTAGTAGACAGGCAAACATATTTATATTTCTAGGGAGTTCGTAATAACTTTTCAAGTAAGTACTTTTTAGGAAAATATCACACCGTTTTTAAACGAATTAAGTCTTTAAAAAAAGACAGCCAGGGTTTAATTTCTTAAATCGAAAATCACATAAACAAATGGAGTAGACTTAATTGTATATCATATTATGTACACACGTAATCTTTTATCCCCTAGCGATTTTACGAGATAGAGATAATCCCCTGATTTTAACCCGGACAGATGGCAATGTTAGTTAGTTACCCTTTACTAACGAGGACTGAGGATTACTATCTCCCAAAAGAGGATAAAAAGACATGACATACATATGGGGTGAAAAAGACGCATCACATAGCCCTTCTACACACACTGACCATCAAACTACTATTGAGCCAAAATTATTTTTGGGAACTTTAATTTTTAATACTTTTGTGCTTATGACTGCATCCAACAGAACCTATACGAGTATTAAATAAATAAATAAATAAAATAAATAAATATCTTGGGACAACTCACACACGGCTATCTGATCCCAAGCTAAACAGAGCTTGTGTTATGGTAACCAGACAACTGATATACATACTTATATAATTTATAAATACATGACATATTATAGATAAATCACACCCAGACACAGAACAAACAATCATGCTCATCACACAAAGTTTGTCCTGGGTGGGAATCGAACCCACGACCTCCGGCTTAGCAGTCAGGGCCAGTAACCACTAGACCAACAGGCCCGTTTAAAGTTCATTATTACGTTCAAGAATTAAAGTTGGAATTTTAGTAGTAGGTAGTAGAGCTCCTCATGATGGAGCTCGTCCGAGGAAGTACTACTAAAAATGAAAAAAAAAAAACAATGCATCCTTCAGTGTAGGGAGATTGAGAGTATTTAAAATTCGGTTAAAACATTTCAAACTTGGTTCGGTATACAATCGTAAAATAAAGTTGGAATTTTGTCTTTAACCGTAACCAGGTATAATCTAGAGTCTAGACCAATGAAATTATTGCAATGATAGGAAGAATATTTAACTTTCGGCTTTCTTAAGTGTAGTTTACATCCGATATAAGGACTTAAAGACTGAAAATGGGATAGAAAATAACAGATTTTTAAACCATTTTTGAAACTCCCTACCAAAACACACAGAGACACAATTACAAATCTTTTATTCTTACCTATTCGTAGGTCAAGCGCAGTACAAAAAGAGGCTCATATATCATGGTATACCACCGGAACGGGCAAACCACGGTCACCACACACAAGCTTACATTACCATACAACCACCAGCTTTACTTGAACCCCCATGACGCACAAATCTTAGAACAAAGATGGGACTTAGACGGATCAAGTAATTTTGGGTGTAAATTACATTACCGTACATTGACCAGTATATCTTGAGCTTCAATGGAGAACTAATTTTTGAGGAATTATAGGAAGTCGAAAGGTCATGTCAAAATGGGTGTAATATGCACGTGGTTTTAAAAAGACACGTAGAAGAGGATGTTATGTAGTCATTTGTTGGTATTAATGGTGCCATTGAATCTTTTATTACACTTATGAAATTGTATTAAATGTAGCCATTTTGGGATTTTGTTAGGCAACACACTGTTTCTCGATCGAAATGTTAATGTCACAAATTAAACAGTTCTCATTGGTTGTTGATAATATTCATTTAACCAATCACAGTGGATTACCTACGCGCGCTTAAAAAATTCTCACATATAATTACTTTTTTAATTTTAGATTTTTTGGTCATTGAAAGTTTTTTGCCAGCATTTGTATCTAGGCTTCTATCAAAGTGTAGACTATAATCCATTGATTTTAACATAAGACAAATAATATCGTATCATTATTTCAATGTTAGAATCTAGTAAGTTTCGTAATTTGACGATAAATACAAATCAATGTGAACTATTAGCCATATACATTAAAATATAACGTACCATCACGCCTGTATTCCCCGAAGGGTTAGGCAAAGGTAAACCAATTTACACCCCAATTCGCCGGTATGTTTTAGGCCCCATGTAGGGGACAAAATAGAATAAATGGAATAGGGGACGAGCCTATTGCCTATTTTGTTATTATTATTTAATTTTAGCCTATTTTATATTTTATTACCAGTTTACCACATTAAAAAATATGACTAAATAACTGCATCTTAATAATAATATACTTTTCAAAAGACTATTTTCCTTTACGAGTCAACTCTTTAGCTGCTTTCGAAAATAGGCTCTGACTAACTCCAAAAACTAGTCAGACAAAATAGCCTTACACAAACTTCTTAACATTTTACCAAAACGTTGATAAATGATGATATTAACATTCAAATTATGCACTAATTGAAGTAGCTGCCTTCTTCGAACAACTACATCGCATGGAGGAAGTCATAAATATCGTTAATTAAATAAAAGACTTAGTAGATGCCTAACGGGATTTCCGAGTACAATTTTCTAGATATTTTTTGGTAGAAAAAAAGTAAGAACACGGAATATAAAGAACATTAATATTTGAAACAATGTAATGTAAAATTATAAGATACTAGCAATATCTAGCGGTTTCTCTCGCATTATGTTACGTTTTTGGTTAGGTACTGCTCCGCTTCTGTGATTCGTAGCGTGATGGTATGTAGCTTATAATCTTTCTTGATAATCGGGCTATATAGTGCAAAAAGATTTTTTTTGATTGGATCAAGAGTTCTTGAGATTGGTGCGTTTAAACAAACATTATTTTCAGCTTTATTATATTACTAGCTATCTCGTACATATGCTGCGCGTTGTCACCCATGTCTTTGGTTACTGCTCTGCTCCCATTGCTCGTAGCATGATGTTCCATAAGTATAAACCTTCCTCTTGAATCACTCTATCTATTAATAAAAAAACACATTAAAATCCGTAACATTGTTTAAGAGTCTTAAGCGTACAGTGGGACAGCCGGCGAGAACACGACTTCGTTTTATATACTATGTAGAGATATATTAATATAATGTAATATGTGGTAGATTAATGTTCAAATAACTAACGTTTTAATTCTAAATATAAATATCTTCTTCGTATGGATGGTAAATATGCTTTTGATCCATCATATTATGTTAATTATGAGCTGTTATAACAAACTTCTAAGAAGATTGGTGGATTTATGTACCTATTAATTTATATATACTAATATTATAAAGCTGAAGCGTCTGTTTGTTTAAACACGCTATTCTCCGGAAGCGAAACAATTTTTATAGAATATAGGTACCTATTTCAATCCAAAAATTTCCCCAGTTACATTATCTATGAGTGGTACAGGCTATATTTTATTGTCAAAATAGTTAGGGATCTGTAAGAAAGTCGGGAGCAAAAGCTGGTAATCTAGGCTAAAATACCCTTTATTTTAGGTTTTTTAAACGTGCTAGTCTCCGGAACTACAGTGAGGTATCTTTGCCTATCTCTCCGGACACATTCCCGCAACGTTACAAACATATTTTCACCAGCATTCTTCTCTACTATTATTCTCCAGAATGATTTCGGTCACTATGGCTAATCTCAATGGAGACTAGCAAAATACGCCGGAGATATTGTAGTGCACAAGTGCGGAGCACTCCCTCTTCCCTCACTCACATGGTCCTATGGGACGGCAACCTGACACAACCGGGAAGAGATCAGGCACGAGAAAATCACTCCGTCAACTTCTAAACTCCAATCTGCTACTGAGAAATTTCTAGTGGAAAAACCCAATAGCACATTTTACCCGACCTGGGAATCAAACCCAGGAGGCATATTTAGACTAAATCTACAACAAACAGACGAAGCAATTACAGCTGAGTTCCGTGAGCTAGCTGCAAGTACTAATAATGTCAGAACGTCAGAACCGAACACAATTTGTCATAGCTATGCACTTGTATAGAGACATTATAGGATTCTATTTGGGACGAGAATAATATTAGTTGAACTTAGGGTCGCTACAAACCCGACGATAACACATAGCTAGGTAAATTGACTGACAACCATTCGTAACTGCCTTGTTAGCCTAGTGTTCGAAAGCGCGACCGCAACGCTAGAGGTCTTGGTTTCGATTCTGAGGACGAGCAAAGTGTTATTGGGTTTTTCTATGAAATTCTCAGTAGCAGCTCGGCAATAGGCTCGCCCCCTATTACATGGGATTTAAACATACCGGCGAACAGTAGAAGCACATTGGTACCTACACCTCTGCCTAACCCTTTGGGGAATACAGGCGTTTCTTAATTTGTCGAAGTTATTCTATGATTTCAAATATTTAGACGTCATTAATAATACATCTAAGTATACGATATGGATGTTGAGTCCGTTGAACTGTAATTGCCGGATGTTATTGATGGACACATAGCAAATTGAATTAATTTGACATAATAAATTGAATTATAGATTCAATTTGTCACAGAGGTGTAGTTATCCGAAATGTTGGTTCGTTTTGGTGGAAATAAGATCAAACGACCATAAATGTTATCCCATGAACACCATATTGCTTCTGGCAGACTTTCTATATCATCGAAAGTTGATGGTCCATTTTTTGGTCCGCGTTCCATTTTTCGGTGGAAATCCTCTTGGATTTCTTCCGTCGTTAGGGTGGCGGAAAGGCAGTCTCTTACCGGCGAAAACCGCCGCGGTGTTCCTCCTCTGCCTATGGTCAGGGGTACGGGATTCGCAAGGGCATTCACCGCTTCCCCCGATAGACCACGGCCTTCTGCTCCTCAGCGGATCCCTCCTCCCCGTGCAGCCATTCCCATAATGGCCGCACCTACCCTCGAGTGGCGCGTGGAACACTGCGCCGCTCACTCGGACCCGTCTGGTCATCAAAATCTAGAATGAGCCAATCTGAATCTGCCCGTCTAGTATATTCCCAACTACATATGTTGGGGTCGGCTTCCAGCCTAACCGTATACAGCTAAATACCAGTATATTACAATGAAGGACTGCCTATCTGACCTCCACAACCCATGGCAACACGATTCTCTTTGGTACGACTGGTTATCCAACTTCCCGGCGACTGGCTAAATTAATCAACCGACCAATTACGTGTATTTGCAAAGCTTGCGGCCGCCCTAAAGTAGAACAAACATAGGATCCTTGATATTTATTGATATTGCCTCACATCCGCCGCTAAATTCTTATAATATACCCATTGAGGCTCTGAATCATCGATTGTGCAAGTATGACATTGTTACTTGGTAAGGGTTCGATTGATTTCTAATTAAGTGCGCTCCATATAAAAGTTTTTAACTACTATTTGATAAGTAAGTAGATAGGAGTCAGTATTCCGTCAATTGACTTGATTTTGAAATAATTTTGATATTATAAATTAACTAGGTATCATTTAAAAAAATATCACCTGTCATCGCTTTCTTGTTCATGCTGTGGTGTCCTATAAGTGAAGGAGTACACCTACGTAATATTTTTGTAATATTGTTTTCATGTCTTGATTTGTGTATATCTTTTGTTGGAGATCCTAAATAAATAAATTATGGGACCAAACCTAAAATGAAAACAAAAAACTGTTTTTCCATGCATTTTTAACTTAATGTAGCATGTTTATTTTCTACGAGTGTGTCATTAACGAACAAGTGATTTTGTTTTGCATATCCTGTATCAGTTTTTTATATTCGAGAGTACTTTTGCGACCTGAAAAATGACCGAAGAATTGAAAGAATAATGTCATGTACCTAGACCTAGAATTTTATTCATTAAACTACTGCCTAGCCTTTACAATTCAGTACCCACATATAAATTCCGTCATATTTCAGTAGGCAGTAATGTCAGGTGCACTGTAATGGCAGAGCCACAGTAGCACCTAACAATTTTCTCCACAATTTGATCTGTCGCACTGATTACGTCCACAACGGTTGACGATTGTGTTATAACTGTGTTTAGAGTTCCGCATTGAGACGGTAAAACGGCGGGCAGTAATTTTTGTTTAGACAGTTTTCTATTATTATTGGTATGGAAGGAATGTGAGGATTCTACGGTGTTGTATGGAATTGTGGATTAGTTCTGTATGGGAACGGACCTTCCATCTGGCACTGGGAGTTCTCTGGCGATTTTTGAGCGAATTATAGATACTGTTGTAGCAGTTACTGTAGCGAGAGACTCGCTGGTTAAGCCAAATCGAACCTTATTTTTACTGGATTACTATGTGATAACCTATGTGCTAAATAAAAATTACTTGACAATCCGCCATGACGGCTAACGAGATTTAATTATAAAAATATCTGCCGGTATCGAACCCGAACTTCATGCTTGAAAAGCAGTTGCCTTAACCACTAGGTCAGTGTTGAATTGGTGCATATGTCATCGGAAAACAACAAGATCCGTAAGTTTATCAATTTACTAGGAAGTTTATAAACTTTCGTAAGATTCTAAACGGGAGATAAATTGTAATATTTTACGTCCACATTTTCGTAAATTGATAAACTTACTGAACTCACTCGTAAAATAATAAGTAAGCAGTAACCAAACGCTACGCGCGATCTGATTGGTTGGCTGTCACGTGTCACTTCTCCTTCCTCGCGGCCGCCAGCTGGACACAAGCATCCACTATGAACATTGACCAATCAGAGAGCAGTGTGTTATTTTACGTATTTCAAAGATCGTATATTTAAAAGAGTTTCTGTGATTGGTCGAACCATATAAAATCTTACGAATAGATATTCGTTAGTTTATAAATTTACCGTATGACGTCGGAAATTGATAAATTTACGAAAATGTGGACGTAAAATATTACAATTTATCTCCCGTTTAGAATCTTACGAAAGTTTATAAACTTCCTAGTAAATTGATAAACTTACGGATCTTGTTATTTTCCGGTGACACATACATAATTATATTAATAATTTTTATTTATTCATAATTATTGTTTGTTACCGTATACGCGTAACAACAGTTGTTAGTCCTAAAAAATAAATAAACAAGCATAATTCACATTACCTAACACACTTGCACAGTCCTACACTCCTGCCCACCCCTCTAGCGGCGCGTCGCGGTCTGCTTGCGCACGCGCCGCGCTTTCGTAAGCCGATCCCGAAGATAACGCCTGCTATACCACTTGCTCTTGCTTTTTCTATGCAGTTGTATGCACTGGTTGGTTGCAACTGTTACTAGTTACGATGTGATGTTTTGTAAAAAAAAATAGGGAAATAAAAGTGGGGTTAAGTGGTTTGGAGAAAGGTAGTTATTTGAAGTTTTTCTTAAGTAAACAAACACAACTATACTTTTTGACGGATAGAAACAAGTGTTTGTTATGTTTAAAATCCACATATTTTTATGGGGCGGGAGTTTTTCCAATATTATTTATTTATTATGTAACATACAACATGCACTGACTTACCATTACAAATTTCGACAATTAAAGGGTAACACAACAAAACAAATAATTCTTTAAACAATCTAAAACGAAACAGAAAGTATCCTATATTTCCTTAAACACTAAACAAACAAAAATAAAAAGAAAAACGTAAACAAAAAGTATATTAAAAAATATGAAGAGTAAATCGGAAGAACAAATATATCACCGTATTTTTGCACTATTTAAGTCAGAATAATCCTATCCTAACCAAAGAAATCTTTACTTGAACTTGGAGTAGTTCCAAAAACACCTTTTAAGTGAAAGACCATGTTATTGAATTAACTAGGCCTAAATCTAGAATTGACCGCGGGCTGAGACGGAGAAATCCTTAATGGAAAACTATAACACGATGTGGGTGTCGAACCTAGGACCTCATACCCAGCAGTCAGTCAGTCAGTCACACTTCGTACAACTGACTATCGAGTTATGCAGGTACATATACTTGATGATTGAAATGGCTAATTATTTCCCACAATGAGTAGTCTATACCTACTTATTTACTCCAATTATATCGTCATGACAACAGACTATTGACAGGCGGCAGGCGCCATCTTACAAATACATTCTGCAATTCTTAGATCATAATAAAAAATAACATGTAACATGTATATTTCTCAATAATATGTATTACCTTATCCGTCTAACATATTTCTGTATAATATAAAAATCTAAGTAAATAATTATTGTAAAATCCTTGATAAAGAATGCTTCAAGTCTGGCATTTTCCTTGTGGCAATAACTGAGAAATCATTCTTACATCAGTTCGCACGCATGCGCGACCACCACACACACTTTCACACGTATGC
This sequence comes from Caradrina clavipalpis, assembly GCA_932526535.1. Taxonomy (NCBI): domain Eukaryota; kingdom Metazoa; phylum Arthropoda; class Insecta; order Lepidoptera; family Noctuidae; genus Caradrina; species Caradrina clavipalpis. Next base: position 4,675,114 of record OW052108.1, read on the forward strand.
GCTTGCACATACAGCACACACACAAACAACCAACGTATTCATTAAACAAGAATGTGATTTACAATACACGAACAATTAGCGAATGCCATTTCGCAAAAGCTGATGAAAATATTTGATGGAATAACTGCGATTACTTGTAAACAAAAGAATACTCGCAAGGTCGGTCTAATTGGTGAGGAATTAGGTAATATTCCCATAGTTTGGAATAGTAGAATCCGTACAAAAAAGCCATAAAATAGCGCTGGAATGTTTCCCAAATTATGGATATGTGATAATGTAAGCCAAAATTACATAATGGTGTGAGTGTGAGCTAAGTCAAAACATATTTTTCAACTGTAGTCTCTCAAGAACCAATCCATCATTGCTGCATCAACGCCTTAAGCCGAGGTCTGAACTCCACAGAAAGTCCCCTTAGCGTGTAATAGTCGTTTATTTAATACATTTTGTACCCTGACTAGAGGCTTTAATCATTCGACAACCTTTTGGGTTGACTTAGGAGATGCCAATTCGAAAGAAATAAAAATGCCATAACTATGTTTTATTGGGTTTTCCTATGAAATTTTCAGTCGCAGCTCGGAGTTAGGATGTGCCCGGTTAATGGCAATAGGCTCGCCCCCTGTCACATTAGACCTAAACATACCAGCGAACTGTGGGTGTACATTGGTACACCTCTGCCTAACCCTTCCGGGAATATAAGCGTGATAGTATGTTTATGCTTTAATCTTTAATATCTCCGTAACCGAAAAGGTCCCAAGTATGGTCTAGAACAGAAAAACAATCGCAGTGATGGAAACAAGACCTTTGGGCTTGGTTAAATATCTTTTACCACCCGTTACGTCTATAAGAAATAAACTAACCATTGAATAACAGTTACTGGAGTTACGTAATTATATATGTTGCAGTCAAAACTCTTAACCAGTCAAAAGTACTATTGACTAGCCAAATCAGTCAAAACTACTTTTGACTGAACAGGTTGGTCAAAAGTGGTTTTGACTGAAAAATATTGGTTATTAGTACTTTTGACTGCAAATTTGCGGTTAAAAGTACTTTTGACTAACGCTCTTCGTCAAAAGTAGTTTCAACTGCAATAAAGCATCAGTCAAAAGCACTATTAACTTGTCAGACGTGAATAATGCTTAAAAAGCATAGTAGAGGAGCCCCGCTTCGCGGGTCCGTGTGTTACGCTCCCAGTCGTCGAGGCACCTGTGGTCGACGCACCCGATTCGATTTATTTAATTCAAGTCAATTTTTAATCAAATGTAACGTCAGGCACAAAACTGTTTTACAAAAATATTAAATGTATATTGTTGGTATAATGTATAACATAAAAATCATAATTATATTTTAAACAAACAAATGCTTTTATATTGGTAGTATGTTTTGAAAAATTTAAGATTCAGTAATTTTTCATTCTTTATTTATACTATAACTCAATAAGAATACTAGTAAACGCGGACGAAGTCGCGGGCAAAAGCTAGTTAAATAATAAGTCTCACATGTAAGAATAAGAAAATGATTTAAAAAAAACAGTGTTAAAAATTACTGCAGAGCAACTAAGTTTATACATAGTGAAATATTTTCATCTTTGTAACAATAATAATTAATCATAATCAAACTGTGTAATCAAATAAATGAGAATAATTTAACCTAAATATAACAGTCAGTTTCCATAACAAAATAATCAAGCTTCCAAAGTAACTGTATGAGAAATGTATCGATTTTTTTTAGCGTAACTACAGTAGATTATTAACTAATAATCAACTATGAAACATTAAATATATATAAAAAAACACAAAATAGTATATGTACAAGCAAATCATCACTTTTCATTAAAGGTGTGTAAGGATAAGGTTTAGTGGCGATCGTATACTCTCTGCTATGTGATAGATAACTTTTGTTTAGTAAAGAAAAATACTTTATTATTATGATGAAACACTTTTTTCGTTTACTGTACTAAGTAAAAAAGCACAATAAAAAAAAGATATGAAATTAATCGAATCGGGTGCGTCGACCACAGGTGCCTCGACGACTGGGAGCGTAACCCACGGACCCCGCTTCGCGGGGCTCAAGGGTTTACAAAAAAAATAATCAATCAAAACTCTTAAAAAAAAATAATGATTTTTAAGAGTTTTGACTGATTCGGGCAGTCAAAACCACTTTTGACGGAATCACTTAGTCAAAAGTACTTTTAACCAGCTCCATTGGGCAAAAGTACTTTTAACTGTTATTTTAGTCAAAAGTATTATTGACCAAAGCATACGGTCAAAAGTACTTTTGACTGATTTTGCTAGTCAATAGTGCTTTTGACTGGTTAAGAGTTTTAACTGCAACATATACAATGCGTTGTCAGTTACACTTATCTTCACGCTCTCTTACCGTGACGGGGTGTGCAGAACTACAAACGGTAACATCACTTGAGTACCGCTACGTGATTTTATAGTACTAGATGGACTTTAGCATGAAGCGTTGCCCCGTGTTACCACCCGACCTGTAGAGCCTTACCTGACAGGGCTGCAGATTTTGTTCGAAAGTCACCGCGGCCCTGGAACGAAAGGGCATTTGGAGGAACACGTATGGGTCAGTAAGAGTCTGACACTCCCTTCCACACCGACGGTGGGGAAAAAGTCATTTGATGATTTCCCATCTAAAAAAATATACCCGCGCAGCCTGCCTATTATATTTAAATTTGTAGTAATTAAAAAGTGTCTGTGAGACGAGATCGCGACAGGCCATAAAGAAGATGGCCGAACGAACTGGATGGATCCTTCTAAAACTGAAAAGATAAAGCAAGTAATAGTGATAAAGAGAGAGGGACCTTTCAACAGTCTGATTTACCTACATTTTTTGACAGGTTTTTTTATGAGATGATATTGCGATTTGATTTATAATGTTTTTAATTAGAGCGTAGCCTGCGTAAGGCTGGTCATTGTAGCTATCTTCAGGAGAGATCCATGTCCAGCAGTGAACGTTGTTCAGCTGATATGATGATAGCGAAGACGATAAATCAGTAGAATTGACGTTCAAGACTGACCACACACACATGCCATCTCGCCTGTATTCCCCGAAGGGTTAGGCAGAGGTGTACCATTGTACAGCCACAGTTCGCCGGTATGTTGGAGGTTTTATGTCATCAAGGGCGAACCTATTGCCGTAAACCGGGAACAAATCCTAACTCCGAGCTGCTACTGAGAACCGACTGAACTGCAAACCGATTTAGACTATTAGGTAGAAAGTTAGGCTAGGTAGGTACTCTAGTTTTTAAATTAAAAACTTAGTACCCAGACTAGGCTAAAGAAACAAGTTAATTATACAAACCGCTATGATAACAGTGCCTTCATTCAAAGCCATTAAAAATAATGATTTAAAAAATATAACACAGTTTTTATAATGTGAGATCATCTCAGTTCTCACAAAGTTTAATTGTTTTAAAAACATTTTAAAAAGCATAATTTACGTTAATTTCGTATTAAAACTCCTGTTTCATGACACGCTGCGCAGACGCAGATTTTATTAATATCTATAAATGTATGTCATCGCGTTAACAGCCCTTTTTAGTTTTTTTTACTTGACTTTTATGGGATAAATGGTCTTTCTGGAGAAGCATGTACTTTGTATACAAACATAGCTGAGATACTGATTTGGCGGCTACTGCAAATTGTTTTGTATTCAGATATTATCTACACTAATAAAATTATAAAGAGGAATAATTTGTATTTTTGTATGTAACGAATAAACCTAAAAACTACTGGACCGATTTTACCATTTTTTTTACCATTAGATAAAATTATTATTCCTTAGAAACATCACGCTACGGGTCTGCTTCCAGTCTAACCGCATGCAGCTAAACACCAGTGCTTTACATGGAGCGACTGCCTATCCGAAAGCCACAACCCAGTTACTGGGCAACAGGATACCTCTTGGTTAGACTGGTTTTCAGACTTCTTGGCCTCTGACTATCCGTAACGACTGTCAAAGATCTATTTTGACAAAACCATAATTAAATAAACACCATCTTTTGTTTCATTAACAGAAAAGAAAACAATAAATTCTTCTTCCAATTTAATACAATTATTCGTAAAGCAGCTGTTTCCATTAAATTGAAACAAAAAGTCCAATTAAACGAACAAAAGTGAATGAATGAATGATGCTCGAGCAAAATCATGCATCTGCTTTAACCCTTTCTCTTTAGCACGGGAGGGTTAACGGGCCGATAATGACCCAATTAAAGATGGACTGTAGCCATATGACGAACAATAGAAATAAATTAAGTTTTTTTTCGATACTTCACCTTAGTTTGATAGATTTTTACTGGATATGGCTATGCGTTCGAAGTTCAAAATTCAAAAACTTGTTCGATTAAAATCAAAATGGCCGCTTTGACAGTTAATCATGTAACGTCCTTATAGCACAGATTAATGAACTAGATTAAACGACATTTCTATTACACCAAGCTTTTCCCTCAAAATTACATCTATTCATAAACGCGAGACCTAAACATACAGGCGAATAGAGGCTGTACATTGGTACACCACTGCCTAACCCTTCGGGGAAAACAGGCGTTATGGTATGCTATGTTGTGTTGTTCTGAGTCTAGTTGTTTGTGTATATGAGTTTTATTATGTTTGTAAACTCATCCACGATACAGGAAAAATACCAATTATGAGGCAATGTTTAAAAAAATACATAAATATATTTTACGAAGAGCTGGTCCATGATCCATCTTCCGCAATCTTTAAACATACGGGTGTCAGAACTGTATTTGATAAAAATATATCATAATATTATGTAGATGCGCAAAAACTGCACCTAGATTTTAGCCTAGATGAGCAATAGTTTTACGTAATAACTGCTTACATCACAGAGCTAAGATTCACGATCATAAAAATGTCATGCCTATTGCGAAAGCCTTCTAGCCTCATCCTTTCCAAATCATTGCAATCTGTAACTGTGGAAACTATAGAACTATTCTGGAAAATAGTTCGACAGTTGCGTGACCTTGAGGTGAACTGTTATTGTCTTCCATTGTTGGGATAACAACTCACCTCAAGCTTACTTTTAGAGATTTTTTACAGAATACACCGGTTGGACAAGGGTACAGCACTATTTTCATATAATCAGCCTTCTCATTTCTACTAAAGATTTATCAAGGTGAGAATAATTATTGTATTTTAGGTCCAACATTTTATTTAATATAAAACAATTCCAAAACCAGTGCGCCATGCAAATATTTGTTCCGTGCAAAGAATCAAATCCGAGACACGCAACGCAACAACCAATCGCTTAGCCACTACACCAAATAAGCCGCCAATAATGCTCAAACGTATTAAAAAAAAATTGGTAAAGAAAAGAAGAATAACCTTTTATGAATAAATATTCTTTTTTGAAGCTCTTATAACAGGCCACATCCAGCCCAACTATAGCTAATCAATTGACACCAAAGGGCGATAGGAAGTACCCGTCGGAAATCGGAACAGGGGGTGCGGTAACAAGCGCACGTGCATGCGCATGCGCAAGTACCGCGCACCAATCTGGTGCATTGTATATTATAATGTGAGGGCACTTCGGAAAGGGGTGGAGGGACTAAAACATGTTGTAATGAGTGATTAGAGGGTCTTTTTTGAAGTCACGTGCTGTTGAAAGAATTTTGTTTTTGGGTAACAGAATTACTATAGATTATTGAATAGGTTTTCGTTTTTGGGTGGGTTATAATGGGGGTGTGGTGGGGTTGAAAATAAATATTGAAATGTTCTACTCAATAGAAAGTACTAAACAGAGGGTCATTCTAGCATTTTTTTTTTTAATAATCTCATTTTATTATCATTTTCTATCTGTCGAAAATACTAATATATTATTACATTCTTTATTTCATGGGTTTATTGGTATATAAGCCTTCTGTAAAATAAAATAAATAAAAAAGTTTTTGACAGTGACCGAGCTGAAATGATATTGCAGTTAGTTTTAGAACGTTATTAAAAAGAAGAATTGGGCTAAAAATAATGTTTATAGTGGTCCAGTAACTACTTTAATCGGAAGTTTCTAGTTTATTCTTCTCCATACGAAACTGCATTTTGGAAATCGTAACTAGATTTAGTTTTTTTTATACTTATGACGTTCAAAAATGTCTCTTATAATTGAAATAAATAACTATTTATTTACACACATTACAACTTGAAAATTATTCGCACTGTTACTTACTGTTATTATATTGACTGTCCGTATTATTAGGTGTTCCATTCTTCTTCCAGTCTATTGTAAACCAATCAGCACTACTCCAAGAACCGACCACGTACAGAAAATCTCTTCAAACCATCATTTCCAAGATATAATCTCAAACAATAACTACTTAAGCAACTTTCTTCAAGTTTCGAACACATTTTTGCTCATAAAACGCGCATAATCTAGTATCTACTCGATATACCGACAAGATAGCATCGGAACCGTCAAAATGTTTTGTACCAACAACGTTTTATCTCCAATCTGCTGCATACTTACTTAATAGAGGAAATCGCCAATTGCATGAAACAATGCTCCGTGGTCTACCCTGTTCTTTTTTGAACCAACATTGGCCACACATTCCACTTCACTCTCACTTACCCCATCACTCCTAAGAGGGAAGAAGATAGACGATTTTGCTAGCCAATATTGGCCCTGAATGTTGGTGATTCTCAAAGATCGTTGTCTTTAATGTACGTCTACTATTTTGTCGTTATTTAATGAATGTAAAAACAATGTTGGTGTACTGAGAAAATGTTTCTGTTTGAATACGTTGAAATGATACTAAATGCTTGATAAATTGGTTGTATTTGCTTAAGAAGGTATGGTTGAATTTCTTCGTGGAAACACTAGATGCAATTTCTAGGATAAACTTATTACAATGTAGTCATTGATCTTTTAGTGACGAATATTTTGCAGGACTTACTTACCGTATCTTTATTTGAAGATTGCCGTTGATGATGACAAATTTCTTTTGGAAGATTTCATTTCAGGAACTGCTAAAATTAAAAAAAAAACGCATTGAAAACAGAACCCTACCTTTGCTCTCGCGCAATCGGATAAAAAATAAAAATAAGTAAAAGCGACACAAATTATTTCTCAGCTTGTTAAGAACGAAAAAAAGCGACCATATTTAGTTTCAATATCCTTTTTTCCCGCAATTTTTCACAAGCATCATTTGACACAAATACCAAGATGGCCGCATCAGTTCATAAATTGCGCACTCGTTTGAAATAATACAATAATTGCGCGTTATTAAGTCAATGAGGAGACGATTAGATCGGTATATTTATACCTTGTGTTTATGCTCGCATCATGAACTTACTAGGGTTAGCATTTCTGCCAGGGTTGCGGAATTTGTTCGGAAGAGTCACCGCAGCCCTGGAACGCAAAGGGCATTACGAGATTATGGTCAATAAGAGTCTGAAAGTCAGAGTCATTGAAATATAATACCTAACAGTGCAGGTCTGAAGGTTGAAGACTGGTTGTCAGGCACAAAGCATATTATAGAAGCAACAAGAATATTGTAACCAAATCGAAAAAAAAGAGTGTCCATGGAGTTTCTTACTCGTTCTTCTCCATAGAGACCTATTTTAAACTGCAACTTCTTGACATTCAAAAGTGCCTGTAAATGGTCTAATTGAAATAAATGCTTTGACTTTGACTTTGACAAAAGTCTAACAACTAGTCTTACCAAGGGGTATTGTGTTACTCAGTAACTGAGTTGTGTAGGTCAAAAATGCAATCACTCCATGTAAAACACTGGTATTTAGCTCCGTCGTTAAACTGAAAGTCAACCCCAATACAGTTGGGAAAAATGATGACGACCTGGTAAAGTGCTCACTTTACCTAGAATAGCAGTGCTTTTTCTGATAACAAAGTATTATATAGGTAAAATATTGTTGCGGCCCAGAATTTGGCCACTTTGAACAGCACTGCTGATAAGTAACAAGAAACATTGTTATCCTTATATATTCATATTACCTAAATAAACCAACTCATCTTCCAAACTGACATTTGATAACCCTAAGTTCGCTATTCATTGTTAGTTATCTCATTGAATATCTAATTTTTTCACTGACATTGACTGTTGCCATATGTTGCTTTGTGTCAATGTATGTACAGTTTTGCAACCGTTTCTTTACGTTGTATGTTACGTAAAATTAGCTGCACATCACTAAGATCTCTCTTTTACATTGTACGTACGTTTATAAGGAGTGTCTGTCGCACGTTGCATGGTAGAAGGTTATAGAAATAGGACAAATGCCGCTATCATTCTTTACTTGTTAAATAATGGGGCCTCGATAAATACGCAATCTTTTTAAAACTACCCCGTTGGTCTCGTGGTCGCAAGTGCGACTGCTGTGCAAGGGGTCCCGGGTTCGATTCCCAGGTCGAGCAAAGTGGTATTGGGTTTTTATATGACATTCTCAGTAGCAGCTCGGAGTTTGGATTTGTGCTCGGTTAATGGCAATAGGCTCGCCCCCTATTACATGGGACCTAAATATACCGGCGAACTGTGGGTGTACATTGGTACACCTCTGCCTTAACCATTCGGGGAATACAGGCGTGATGGTATTTTAAAACTTAGCCAGGTGCTTTAAAATCCCGACATTTTTTATGTCTAGCTTAAGTTATTTCTCACTGGAAGCGTCTGACAACAATTTAATTATGTTAGTTTTTTTACAATATCCTGTAAAACATATGTACGTTTCAAACCTGAAAAAGTACCCAGTAATGTAGCAAGCAAGGAAGCATACCTTTATAACTACATATACCTCTTTCTGTCTTTAAAACAGCCTTGTTAAAATGTCTAAGGCCATGTTTTTTCGTGGGGAAATCCTCATGAATTGGCTGTCGACTAAAACCTCGCAGTTCCTCCTGTTACTTTGAGTTGTGAGCCCTCCGCCTCACCGCCGACTGGTATTTGATGGATTGGCGACTCAGGAATCTCAGTTCCTAGGTACCTACAACAATACAGCAATTATTACAAACCCAAAGATCAATCAATAATCTTGTATCAAATACCACCACATACCTTAGCATTATCTAATAGCTAAACCAAAACATGATCTGTAAATAAAATAACTAACGACAAACAAATTCGATGCGTCGCCATCTTTGTTTATCGATGTGACGTCACAAACAATTGAGCGTAGTGTCAACAAATAGTCGTGGATGACAATAAGATGACAAGTCAATTCAATAAACTTGATATGTTTGTTTTTATGTTTTCAGTTTAGTTTGAATTGTAAACAAAGATGTTATGCGCTGTTATATGGGTCACCTTTTGAATAATCTAACACGTTGACTGCCGGGCCGTTGTCAGGCTTTTTGATAAAGTATTTTATCAAAATTCTATAATTAAAAAGCAAGATTTAACAAACTTATCTTTTCCAGGTACGGTACGTAACGGTACCGTATATCCTGTAAAACATTTAAGGGGTGGAAGGGACAACAAAAACATTAACCATGGATTCCCTACAGTCATGATTCTTGACACTCTAGTGTTAACAGTTTTCATCGGTATTAAGAAGAAAATTTGCTGTTCCAGATCTTTTGACCGTGTGGATGTTGTGAAACTACTGTTTTTTTTAATGAAAATCATCATCGACACCGTTATAGAAACTAACCGTAGCAAAATATGATACCCTTCTTACCTGGAAAACGTCCCAGCATTGTAGCTAGCAACACGCAAGAAAGTCGTCGGCGCACTGTGTCCCACGCGCGCCTTAAAGAGATGTCAGCATAGTAGTTGGAGCCCGCTAGGGCCAGTGCCTGTCAGGGTTGCGGAGTTTATTCGAAAAAGTTACCGCGTTTCTGGAACGCAAAGAGCATTAGGAGAAACATGGATGGGTTGTCGTCAGTAAGAGTCTGACACTGCCTTCCGCTCTGGAAGAGGATTTCCCATCCTTAAAAAAACTCATTTCTCTAACTATATTTATCTAGTATTGCGACTATAGGACTCTACCTAGCAGGTACCTACGATGAGTCAAAAAACAAATGAGTAACAAGTTTAAGAAAACGAATTCAAACCTTGTTATAAACGAAACGGCAACCCACCTGACTACCTGTAGGTAACCTCGTTAACTTTAACGATAGTCCCAATAAAAGTTTACAAACCTACATATCGATGGTATATTATGATTCGCACCTTTCATCGCCATTAGTCGGAACGTTCCGGCAACACTTAGATTTATTACCCGATTTAAAAGGGAAAGGAAGAGTTATGCGTTTAACTGTTAGTCTGTGTGGTGCATCGGTAGGTGAGATTTTGACGGATGAAGTGTGACGGTAGTTCTTCATCGTAAATGTGTTGCTTGATATTATTTTAAAATAATGACTGCCTCGGTAGCCTAGTGGTCCTAAGCGTGACTGCTAGAGAGCTTGGGTTCGATTAATTTAAATTATTAATTTAAATTATTTTTTTAAGTTCGGTTAATGGCAATAGGCTCGCCCCCTGTTATATGGGACCTTAACATACCGGCGAACTGTGGGTGTACCTCTGCCTAAACTTTTGGGATTATATTATTTTGAACTTGAAGAAAGTTTTCTTTTTGAGCGTTGCGCGTTGGTTTATAGAAATACCTTGCTTATGTAGGTATATGTGATTTTTAGGATTACGTACCTGAAGAGTGCTAAACTGGATCTAATTACTAAGACTTTATGGTCCGTCTGTCCGTCAGTCCGTCCGTCTGTCAACTTCAGAACCATACGACCACAACCATAGTTGACATTTTCCGTGCGTAGGTATATGGCCGTTATAACAACAAATAATAAAGTAAAAAATTAAAGGGCAAATGTTTGATTAAAACGTTTTTTGTATAGAGACACCCACACAAAAAACTTGTTTTTTTTTAATAAGCTGTGTTAAATATTGTACGGTAATCGCATCCGCACTTAGGCGTATTTTCTAACTAAATGATTTACAAAATATTTTTAACCCTCTAAGTCAAAACATTTATTTCAATTAGACCATTTAAAGGCAACCTTTTTTTAATTTTTGAACCATCAAGAATTTAGTTTAAAGTTGAAGCTAGTTGCTTATTCCAAAACGTAGGTCTCTATGGAGAAGAACGAGCAAGAAACCTCATTAACTTTAACTAAAATCATCAGCACAATATTCATGCCTTTTTTTATTGATGGGAAATCATCAAGTAACTTCCCCCGCCCTGGGCGGGACGGGAGGGAGTGTCAGACTTGTGTGTCCTCCTCGAATATTCAGGCCCTATGACACACAAATCCTTCCGCTTCAGACAATTACCACAACATATATTTAGCATACTATATGTACTTAAGTATAGGTACATATTTAAAAAAAACATCACTCCTGTATTCCCCAATGGGTTAGGTAAAGGAATACCAATGGACACCCACAGTTCGCCGATATATTTAGGTCCCATGTAATAGGGGGCGAGCCTATTGCCATTAATAGAGCACAAGCCTTTACTCCGAGCTGCTACTGAGAATTTCATAGAATAACATTGCACGACCTGGGAATCGAGCCAAAGACCTCTAGAGTAGCAGTCGCGCTTAGGACCACTAGGCTAATGAGGCGTTAATTTTATGTGTAAATGAGTTAGCAAAATATTTGTTAATTTCTTACTTAAAACTGAAAATCTCAGCACAATTCAGTGCCTAAGACACTCAAATCCTTCCTCTTTACACAAATATCAGCATATATATTTAGCATACTTTATATACTTAAGTGTAGGTACATATTATGTTATTTAATGTGTATGTGGTCGTATATATGCGTCACAGTCCCCGATCGTGGGACCGTTTGCGACGTGACTACTGCCTACCTTGCGATGAATAACCTTGTAGATATAAGTAGGTAGGTGATCATCGGGGTTTTTTTTGTTAGAAAAATTGGATTGTAGGCTTTTGAGTAATGTGGAAGTTTAATTTATAATTTAATGTAACTTTAAGATTTTCTAACTTAATAAAGATATACCATCACGCCTGTATTCCTCGAGGGGTTAGGCAGAGGTGTACCAATGTACACCCTCAGTTCGCCGGTATGTTCAGATACTCGTACTATGTAATAGAGGGCGAGCCTATTGCCATTAAACGGGCTCAAATCCTAACTCCGAGCTGCTACATAGAAATTCATAGAAAAACCCAATAACACTTTTTGCTCGACCTGGGAATCGAACCCGTAATACATCATGTAACACAATTTTCCCAATACGACTGGTACTTCCATAAACAAATAAAAATATTTTTCAGCTTTATTATATTTCGGATTGAAGAATATTATAGCTACCTACATACTCTCCAAAAACTAAACACCTAAAAAGAAAAAAATAAACTTTAAAACTTATCTACCCGAACGCATCAAAAAAATATTGTTCAAAAACAATTTAGATAAATCAGCAATCGGAAACACCGCGCGTGCCAAAAACGCAGTTTTCAAGATCGCCCCTAACAAAACGAACATACAAACAGTCAAGTGGCACTACCACTATCTACCTCTCTATCACGTTTTAGAGCACCCTGTACGTATATATTTTAACAAGTTTAAGAGCACGCTGTATATTTTTAAAGGTACTCCGCCAAACTCAAGTGGTTTTAACAGGGTAACGGGTTCGAATCCGTTTTAGTACCATTTGCTCAGGACGACACTTCAAGTACCATCGTGTGTCGATTGGTACTTTGTACGTGGGTTGGTACTTTTAGATCGTGTCTAGTCAGGAGTGGGTAGTTAGGACTTAGTAAGCGGGCTATTAAGTTTTTAAGGGTTGCGAAAATTTAATAAATTTTTGCATCTCTTAAAAAATGGAGCTCCACAGAGAAGTATCATGTACAGTGGCGACCAAAAGTCCATACCCAATCTCAAAACGTATTAGGTTGACGTTTAGTTTGACTTACGACCTTTTACTTTCAAGAATAGACACATGTATCATCGTTGTGAATGTAGTTCATAATTTCAACATTTCTAAATGAGACAAGATGGTCTAGTGGTTAAGCGCGCCCAGTTGACGGCGTTAATCAATGAGCCGCGAGATCGAATCTCACATTATTTTTGTCTTTTTGTTTTTACTCAATTTGAAGAAATGAACAGAAATATAATATTCTTTAGCTTGTTCGCTTTGTTCACACATTTCGTAAATTTAAAAGGGTAGTCATAGAAAACTAATAAAGAATTTAGATTTCTGTGAGGTAGGCATGAGTTTTGTGCATATTTAACTTGATTGGAATGAGCGTTGTCGTTTGGTTGTGGTTGTTGGTTAGTAACGAGTGATTTAATAGATACTCGTAGTGGTATTGTAAGTATTCTCGAAACGCAGGCAAATAATATTACTGAGGCGAGGGCGACTATTATTGGGCTGCATAAAAGTGGTCCCAATTAATATCTTATGAAACCTGACTGAATGTGAGTATTATATTAACGAATTGTAAATTAAACTTTTATTTGAAATTTATACCTAAGATACCTAAAATTATTTGGTGGCATTTCGATTAATACTTATTATTGATTTTTAAATATATAATGACGCCAAAAAAAATGTGTTTATTATGGAATTTATAAATAAATAGTTTTAATATATTAAAATTTGTTATATTAAATATATATTTTTAAATTATATAAAAAATTAAGTCACTTTAGTATTTTGTTATAAATGCCTAATTTTACTTTTTTTGTTGTTTTAGAGGAATACTATTATTAGTCTCCGGAGCAAGAAATACGAGGAAGAGGATAGATAGCCTATCCTACCTACTCAACAGCGAAGTGGATTAAGTTTGGTGGTTTCGCACTGGATAACATACTGTTTACAACAACAGCTGCATGCATCATAAACCAGAAAAAATACGTTTCGTTTTTAATATGTGGGGATGACGTGCAACAGTGCTACTTATGAAGAAGTATTAGACGGTGTTATGCAACATTTAATAACCTGGATGTTTTAGTTTTAATAATTAGACGGTGTAACTAAATATTTAGTCATAATTATATTATATATTCGTAGATAGTTATTTAATGATCTTAAATTGAGGTTTAGTTTCAATCTTCTTTTCATCAAGAAAACGAATTATTAAACTATTACCTCACTAAGTTTATTGTGACGTTACATAAAAAAAACCTGTTCATAAAGTCTGAATTATAGTTTAGTTTTCAATTAACTCTGCTGAATACCAATTCAGAAACTTAATACGTGAGCATCACCAAATTTATTTGTGTTATTAAAATATCCTTCTCTTATTATGTTATTATGAATTTTATTGACTAAGTGGGTATTCAACAAAAAATCTTATGAACAGTTACAAGAGAACTTCTTTTATTTCGGTAGGAATGTGACGTTACAATTCTCATAAGTTTGTTAATTTAAAAAATAAATTTTTGTTATAACACAGCACGCCTTTTTTTCCTACTTCCAATTACAAAAAGTTAAAATAAAATCACATAAAAAGTTAAATAAATAATACAATACTTAACTAATATTTGCTTCTTATAAAAAATAAATAACAAGCATGAATACGTAATAATTCAACATAAACCTAAAAAGATTTTGCCTAACATTATTATGGTTTCAAGAAACAAAAAAAAAGGCACACATAGTATAAGATTTGAACTCGGAATTCAATGATCGTAAACCCTTTCTTATCCAAACCAGCTGCCAGGCCATGTTATAATTATGCGAAATTTAGCAATGCAATGGTAAGAATACGTCGCGCGTCGGGTAGGACTCGTACGGTAAACAGAAATATAATGCCATTTCGCGTAGTGCGACGATGGTTCATTAGTGTGTGTTATCTGTGGAATGTTGAGACATAACTCGTAAACACACATGCGCACGCGCTGACTGGATCGCGCCCGTGTTCATAGGAAAGTGAACCATAGCGTGGGTATGGATTTCTGAGCGCTTACTGTACTTCCTTAATAAAAATTGCCTAAAGAGAATATTAAAGTTCCCTATTGATATCCTGTGATGAAATAAATGAGGAATATAAGGTAGTTTGTAATTTTTAAAAAATAGCCATATAATGCTACTAAAATTCTTTGTGAAACTTGAATATAAAACCATAAAAAAGAAATACTTAATTTTATCTTTGAAACCAACTATTAGCGCTAACATGTTTCTTTTCTTTGGTTTTAATAAAACGCCCCACCCTAAGATTTTCTCCTGTATCGTGTATGTTACAAGCATATAAATACACACAAACAAACAGTTAGACCCGGAAAAACTAATTGTACTTAACATTCAAAATAACTATCAATCTTAACTTTAATTACAAGACGATAAAACATAATTTCCACTACTTTCGTACCCAGACAGTGACGTCAACGCAATAAAAATAATGTCATAGTGTCAACTTGTGTTTCCAAACCGGTGTCTTTAAACTTAGCTTAAGTACTTAGGTTAAACCAAGTGTGAGTCACGTTAAGTTACCGCTATCCGCCGAATGTTACTTTTGTCTAGACTTTCAGCCTACATTTCTGGTACTAAACGAAATCACATCATCATCTGCTTAGCCTTTTCCTAACTATGTTGGGGTCTGCTTCTAGTCTATCCGGATGCAGATGAATACCAATCTTCTACATGGAGCGACTGCCTATCATCTGACCTCCACAACCCAGTTACTAGGCAACACAATACCTCTTGGTTCATCTCTTGTTGTCAGACTTCTTGGCTTCTAACTATCCGTAACGACTGTCAAAGATTTACGAATGACAACTGGGACCAACGGCTTTATGTGTTTTCTGAGACACGGACGTGTCACACCACAAAAGAAAACACATACAAAGACGATAGTTTAATACATATATTTTTTTTATCATTTCATGGCAAGCAATCCGACAGCCCACCTGATGTTGAGTGGTCACCGCTGCCAATAAACATTTACAATACCAGAGGCTTTGCAAATTTGTTCCCATCCCAGAGGCAAAGTTGAAATGTCTCATGTGCCTGTAATTACATTGGCACCCATAGACTACCTGACAAATTTCAGCTTCATAACCCAAGTAGTTTCTGAGATGTCGCTTTCAATCAGTACATGACATCCCACTTTTATAGTACACAATAAAATTACCTATATATCCCATCATAATGAATCCAACATCCCGTTGTACTAACTACCAAGGACCCTGCATCACACCGCATTGTTTCCATCTCATCGGACTATCATAATGATAATTGCAATATAAATCACTCGCATTAAAACCAAGGTTATCCGGTGTGCAGGGCTGTCGGAATACGTAATGGTATCTGTTTGTTCATGATGTCTTTAGGGCCCTAAATCACTTGACACGATTACTTGAAATAGACCTATGTCTAGTTGTATATTGGGATGTCTAGATGCTAAACTGTTAGAGAGTTGAGTTAGGTTTGTAAATTGTTTTGGATGTAAAGCTTGATCTATGGGGCATGAAAAAAGCAACGTTAAATGTTTTTTTATTAAGAATATGACTACTTAAATTATCTTCCTATAAAACAAGTCAACTATGGATTACTATCTTCTCGTCTTTTCACCGTCTCATTTTTTATAATATCTGCATCACTTCCTTTTTTAAAAAATCCGTATCGACTGTCAAATATCTACGAATGACAGCCGGGACCAACGGCTTAAGATGCGTTCCGAGGCACGGGGGAGTCACACTACCAACTTCCAAACTCCTGGCTGCTACTGAGAAATTCCTAACGGAAATTCCCAATAACACTTTTTGCCCAACCTGGGAATCAAACCCAAGACTCACACTAAGCTAACGAGGCAGCCATGCCAGCTATAAATAACCAACCTTGCAAAACTCCGTGACACTCCTAACTCCAACAGATAAACTGGGTAAAGTCTTTATTGTGCGTAAATGCACAATTTGCATATTTAATCCGGCATGTGATGAGACCGGGCAGTATCCTAAGTGCAACAAATTGTGACGCTGACACACTGGGCTAATTATTGCATCATTCTAGCCTGTTTCTCTAGGCTGTGGCGCTGTGGTGACAATGGTAAATAGTTATTGCATATAGACTAAGATCTAAGGGTCGTCAGATGTACGTTATTTTAGTATTCGAATGAAGTTTTAAGAATGGCTTAACTAATAAAATGAATGATAAGAGCCTACTATTATAATTTATTTATTAAATAATAAAAAAATATTTATTTAATTAATTATAATATACAGTCCTGCTGCGAGGCATTTATCACCACGCTTGCTCAAAGCGGATTGCCTGGCAACAATGTATTTTAGTTTTTAACTATATCCTGAAAAACTATCCAATTTTAAAACTAGCAAGTCAGCATAACTTGTTTACGACATATTCCTTTATCTATCCTCATTTTAGTCATGCTAAATGACATGGATAATCCTGCAATTCTGCTCCATACAAATATTACCTTTTAAAAGAGGCAACCAGATTCAATCATTTGTTCCTTGAAATTGACATTCAACTATTAAAAGTGCGTGGAATTTGACACGATTTGACGTAGATTCAGCGACACTGGATCTCAGCCCATAATTATTGCATCACAGCCTATACCACTAGGTACTAGCGATATGACAATGGTATATAGTGATTACATTGGTGGGTAATTTGTGGTGACGTGTGATTGGTGGGCAAGGTTAGAGGGCAAGGCTTGCCCGCGTCTCTGAGAACTGTTAGAAGATTATTATTGTAGTGGACGAATCTGATTGACGACTTTTTATAACTCTATTTGTCCCTAGTTGTGTGTTTTGTCTCTAGTTGTGTAACTGTAGTATGTCGTGATGGCCTAGTAGTTAAGGCGTCCGCCTCTCGTGCACGAGGTAGTGGGTTCGCAACCGGGCACGAGCAAGTACCAATGTGACTTTTTCTAATTCATATGTACTTTCTAAGTTTATCTTGGACGTCACTGACGCCGGTAACCATGTCAGAGGCCCTAGAGGTGGTTTAAAAACTCTGTCACTAGGGTGTGTGGGGTCGTTAGACCTTATTGCCCACACGATAAAGAAGAAGAAGATAACTCTAGTTTAATTTGTTCCATTTGACCTAATTATACTAGTGTCAAACCAGTAACGACTAATGGGAGAGCCTTATCAATTTTGGATACCAATTTTACTAATTAATAACATTCGAAATGTAGTCGTAATCTCATCTTAGCGACAATCAGTGTCGTAAAATGTAACTAAATTGAGGCATTTTTAAAGATCGAGACCGAGATTAGCAATAGTTAACTCAATCAACAAAATAACAGTGTTGTTCTGTAAGAAACTCTCGATGAATTTGATTAAAGTGATCTTCAAGTGAGCTGTCAATCACTTGCATTAGTAGAATGACAACTTACTTTAGACTCACTTCACCTAAATATACCGAGAGAGTTTGTTACAGAATAGAACTGCAGAAAAAGTAAAAGTACTATTAAATCAATTTGGCATTCCAAATTCGAATTACAAACCGCGTTCAAATTTCAAAAACCTTAAAAAGGAACGAACAAAAAAAGCAAACTAGTAAATTTTAAAAAGAGAACAAAGCTACGTTCCAAATAATGTCGGTGTTAAAATGTATATAAATATTTTTAACCTTACCTAGCTCACAGTGTATCGAATCGCCATTACTATGTCTAATTTGAAATAGGTATGCGAATAACCTATGGACCTCAGATCTTGACGTGTTTTATACATTTGACTTTTGAATTCTGTCCTTGATAGTGCAAGAAGTAGGTATGTAACTCTGTTTTTTTTTTTTAAATGTAGAAAGTAGGCTTAATGTTGAAAAAAACTAGTAATAGTAGCGAAAATTAAGCTCGATTTTTCGAACGTAAAATTAATGAGTGACTGATAATAATTGATTGTTGATAATAAATTTAGTCGACTAATCACAGCAGATTACGCGCGCTTGTTAATTTGTCACATTAATTTTCCGTTCGAAAAACTAAGATATAAGATAGATGCCAAAATACCTAAAAACAAGCTTCTGTCCGTGAATTACTTCTCGTGTCTTTTCGCTCGCCTTAAGTTACGTCTTTAGCTTCTGCTCCGCTCCCATGTCTCATAGCGTAATGTTTGATAGCCTATAATATTCCTCATGAATCTGGATATCATATACAATATTTTTTTTTCAATCCACTGTATCGGAGATTAGATCGTATAAATAAACAAACAAAAAAACTTTTCAGCTTATATTAATCGTAGATATACCTGATTAATCATCAATGATAATTAACACATACTATATAATAAACAAGTTAAATAATCCCATATTATCCTCTAACACCTATATTAAGCTATTTTTTTAAGGCTGTAATATAAATAATTAATAATTGTAAAGATATAAAAATAAAAATACTAACACCATAATCTTCAAAAGAGATAATGCGCCCACGGGACGCAAAGGGCACAAGAAGGAACATGGATGGGTTTTAGTCAGTAAAAGTCTGACACGCATACTTGATTACCATCCAAAAAAAACACCATACTTAATTTACAAATTAATCGAAAAACCAAAATCATAATAGGCCAGTACAACTACAAGAGTTACCACCATGACCCTAACTTCAAGCCATTAACCCGTATTAAGTATTCTGTCACCGTCATGACAATTACCATACCAAACTACCATGGATCCATGCAAAAACCAACTATATTTTAGGCTAAATACATGAGAAACACTGTTTTCCACTTCTCGTCACGTATTTCTAGGTTAAAGAACGCGGAATTAGTGGATAGAACGATACTGGGAAACATCTCTACTAATAAAGATGAAGAATCCGTTTGTTTGTTTCATCATCATACATACCATCATGCCTGTATTCCCAGAAGGGTTAGGCAGAGCTACAGCTCACCGGTATGTTTAGGTCCCATGTAACAGGGGGCGAGCCTATTGCCATTAACCGGGCCCAAATCCTAACTCCGAGCTGCTACTGAGAATTTCATAGAAAAACCGAATAACACTTTGCTCGACCTGGAAATCGAATCCAAGACCTCTAGCGTAGCAGTCGCGCTTGGGCTAAGGAAGTAGTCAGTGTTTCATCATCATATCAGCCTATAGCTGTCCACTGCTGAACGTAGGCCTTCCCCAAAGAGCGCCAACCATCTCGGTCCCGGGCAGCCGGCATCCATCCGCTGCCCGCCACCTTCTTTAACCCTTTAACCGCCGCAGCCGTATATAAGCAACCCAACTTATCATTTTTGAGCCCATGGCACCACGTTGCATGCCATGTTTGCCATGGGCTCAAAAATGATAAGTTGCCTATATACAACTGCGGCGGTTAAAGGGTTTAATCGTCGGTCCACCGTGCAGCAGGGCGTCCCACACTACGTTTGCCTCAACGTGATCTCCACTCCAACATGTTTGTTTAAACGCCATAATCTCTAAAACTTACTGTCGGATTAGAAAAAAATCTTTCTGTATTTGATAGCCTAATTAATGAAGAATAGTATAGGCTATATATCATCACGCTATGTTCCACAGGAGCAGAGCAGTAACCAAAGAAGTAACTTCACCCGTGTGCAAAAAAAACACGCGATCAAAGTCGCAGGCAGAAGCTTGTGTGGATCGTATACCAAAAAATTATGTATGCAGCTGACTATTCCGTTGTTACCGTTGGATAAGTGGTAACACATGGATTTGTAGACTTTGTCTAGAATACAAGAATGTAGGCAGGTTTACTTAATGTAACCAGTTCAATAAGAGATGAAGATAGTCTTCAAAATATTTGAGTATGGACTTGACGTCTAGATACTCGTGTAAACGGTATATATGAAACCATTTCTTCTTAACTGCACAATGGATTTTGATGCGATTTTCACTATCATTTAGAGGAGCAGTTTTCAAAGTATGGGTTGCGACCCACTGGTTCATTCATATATCGAGGTTTCCTCACGATATTTTGCTTTACCGATGTTACATAACATACCCTCAAGCCTGTATTCCCCGAAGGGTAAGACAGAGGTGTACTAATGCACATCCACAGATCGCCGGTGACCGGTCACCAATGTTGGTGATATCAAAGTACTAACAAAGTATTAAATTACTAAATAGTATTTAACTTAGGTGTAGCACAGAAATATCGATGTTTTCACACATCACCACGGCAGTCAATCACACCCGTGCTAGGAGGGTCACTTGTCGAATCAATCAAAGCTCAAAAAAATAGTCTTACATTTCCAAAACCATATGCTAATAAAATATTACGGAAAGACATCAGTTATCAAAATGTCACTGTAACCCTGAACCAGACATTTTACCGTGGGATTGACGTAAAGGTTTTCATTCAAAATTGTATAAGCTCTAATGCGTGACAACAACGATTACTCAAAACCGACGCCATTCCTCAAATCATCAGAAAACATTGATCTGTCCGTCATTACATTACTATAAAAAATGTTCTAATAAGAACATTGCATAATTCGATATCAATTTACACTAATCTTAGACCAAGGTTCGATGACGTCATCACACTATGTATAGAGATTGATTCAAACCGTGAAACACGTGAAAAAAGAAATATATATAGCAAATATAAAAATAAAGTATAATTGTTTACATTTGTACATCGGAGATCTCAAGAAAAGCTGAGTCACTCGCCTTAACAATGTCAACGTCTCCGTTATTGACAATAAACACTTACGTAAAAGGAGAAGAGTGCTCGAAAATCAACAAACACTAAACAAAACGCTCTCAGAATATCATAAACAAAATAATTGATACGAAAAATGAGGATGCCCGAATCATTTCTACGGAGGATACCGAGCATCCATTTATTTTAAACACAGTTATCATCTAGTATACTTCATTCAACACGAACCTACCTACACAAATACACGTAGCTGGCACAATTAATATGTTCACTGCTTATATCTCCACTATAAAACAAAATTTTACCGCTACTTAACTTAAACAACTCTTAAACAACAGAGAGAGGACTTAAAATCCTTCACCGACGACTCCAAATACGAATTTCAAATTGTTCTCTTGTGGCCAGCTTCTTCTGGCACACACCCACGCAAATTTAAACTTTATATCCTAAACGATTGAACCGATTTTCCTCCGTGAGGTAGGCAATGTAGATCTTGGTGATGTTAATCTAAAACCGACTGTAAGTGAGGAAGGAAAGGCTGATAATGCAATGGATGACGGAGTAAGTTTTAATAATAACCCGTTTGTAGCCGCCGTGGGAACGAAGTCGGATATGCGATGTATAATCGTCTGTCGGAACAGAGTGGATGCAATAGTCCAATTTTGCAGCCTTTTACTTAGATTACGTTTGCGGCGAGTTTGAAAATAAAAACTCGTTTGTGCATCGGATGGCTCAAGTTTTCGGTTCGTTTTTAGAAAATAGTAGTTTCCATCGTTGTCGTTGAAAAGGAAATGCGTGTTGCGAGTGAAACTACTGACTATTCAGAAAGTATGATTAAATGAGAGACATCTTACTCACACATGCAGCATCTTGATCAAACAAACTCGAAACGTTGCTTGCTTTGACCGGGATCAAGGTAATTCTAAAATACAGGTATCAAAGTTTCATATTGATTTCTATTCCACCCAGAATTGACAAAACCGTGACGTGATATATAATCAACTTTACAGCCTCAGGAAAGCAGAAAGAACGTAACATTTTTGTGTTATTGGTTACCATCAATTTGATCTTTAGCTACACGAATTAAAATTCCAACGAGCCTTTGTTGCTCACAGCGATCTGTCATGAGCAATTTAAAATCAACATTACCTTCATCCTTGGAAGCATTCGGATGATCACTATTAATCATAGACCTGTTTTACTAAGTTGGTGTATTGTGTTAAGTAGATTTTTTGTCGTGAAAAACATTGTTTGATGGATTAATATATTATTTGTAATCGATTGCGGAAATCCTTCTCTATGAAGGTCTATAATAATGTTAAAAACAAAATCAATTACCGTCATGACCGCACCTTTTGTTTACGTTTTTGCAGTATTTATTCTCGTCATCGTGTTCGCTGTTTCTTATTGTTCGATTTTGACTTTCAATTTCGTATGCGCTTCTTTTGTTGTGACCCTTTGTTCTACTTTAATTTCTTCATCATCATCTTTAACATGTTTAATAATGAACTCTGTGTTTAAAACAATAAGATCTTTTCATGTCTTAAAATTCTCTCTTGTAGCGTGTGTTGACATTTTTACAAATAATAACAATAATTTCCAGTTACTAACAGCAATAATATTAATTAAATCTGTTTCTCTATTTCTATTACCTTCGGTGTCTCTTTACGGCGTTGCTTCAAGGCTCCTAAGCATTTACTTTGTCAGAAATGAAATCCGAGAATGCGTTTCTATCTTTGTCGTCTGATATAATCAGAAGGACCCTAGATTTGGTTACAAAATGTACGTTAATAAACCCACCCACACATAGCTACTGAGATTTAGGAGTGAAGTTACTCCAGTCGTTTGATTTGTGATATGAGTAATCATTTATAAGATAAACTTGCTTTTGGATATCACTAAAATCATGTGATGATTTCATTTGAGTTGCTATTTTTCTACTTGCCATGCTCCATGTTACTTAGGGTCATCGCAACATGCTTTCTTCCTCCATTATATCATGACAACAATTATCTTTTCTTTGTGCATAATTATTCACACTATCCATCTTTTCTTTAGCCTTCCTCTCCATTCATCCATATACATATATATCCATAACTTTTAGACAATTAATATCATTTTTTTTTTTTTTAATTTTAGCTTTTAAATCTTTTAAAAGCTTGTAAACGCCATTGTTTTAACCATAACCCTTTTCCTTTATAGACTTTCACGATTTCCGATGACAATCATCTGACTCATCTCATGATTTATAATGACCTAAATAAACTTCATCTTAAATAAAACGAACCTTATAAACTACATCTTATGCTTCTCCAAACTTGGTTATAAAGAGGCGTGGTATAATAACATTCAAGGTTACCAAAGCATTATCCTTAAGAGAAAAAATTATAGCGTTTGATTTGAAAATCTTGATTTCTTTCAATTTGTTATTAAGTGTTCTAAGTTCAACTGTGTTCCATAAAGCACAAAGTGCACTTTAAAACAACAAGTGTTCATCTTAAAGTATTACATTCTTATGCACAAAGTGTGTTTGTCTTAGGTCGACAAAAAAGGCTCACGTGGAGACGACTCTATTAAATCTCACACATAACAGCCGAGTAACACCACATTCGTATGTAAACAGGTGCTTAACTGCTCTAAGTTTACTGACATCCGTAATAATACCAATAAATATATATATGATAACTCTCGCGTCCATTTAACAACCATTACCGTTTTTGTTCTCAAGAAAAACATCGAATCTTCATTCCAAACAGCAATGGATGCCGTGTTCATCGATACAGTCGATGCATTCTAAATCTAAGTTAGTGTGAATACCGTAGGCTGTGTTTTGCGCGTGTGTGAGTGTGACTTGCGCAAGCGCAAGAGACGAGACGAGGCTGACTCACCGAAGCGTCTATTAGGGTCGGCGCACACTCGGTGGCTAAGTACTTAATGATATGGTTTGGATAATCTTTTTTGCTACGTCTTGTTGACTAAAGGCGAGAAAACAGCTTTTTTATGTACTCTCTTTGGTTATGATAATTCTATTATGACACTGACTTTATCTTTATTTTCTGTTTCATGTTTTTCGCTTTATTTATGGTTAATAACAATCATAATACCAGCCTATTATTGTCCCGTTGCATTGGCAATTTCAGAGAGTATATTTATTGTGAAAGTCCAGGTATCGAACCCGCGACTTTACATGAGAGGCAGGCGAGTACACCACTGGACCGTCGGCGTCGCGACATTATTTAGGGTTAAATTTCTATACTATATTTCATTATTTTTCTTTGCAACATTCGTAGTTTTTTTGCTTCTAAAATCAATTTACTGTATTAAATAAATCCATAAAAACCTCCCTTTATTTTGTGTCTGTTTTTCCATACATTTTACATGAAAATATGTTGTTATAACACTAATGGGTTCAGCAATACTTAACGTGAGCGAACACCAACTATATCACTATTCATCTTGTCATATATTGTGAGATATGACGATAATGCACTGCAATAGCACGGAGTAATGTTAACATGGAGTGTTAAGTGAAAAACGGGCTGAAAATGGGAATGTTTTCTACTTAGCCTCACCCAACTATGTTGGGGTCGGCTTCCAGTCTAACTGGATGCAGCTGAATACCAGTGTTTTACATGGAACAACTGCCTATCTGACCTCCACAGCCCAGTAACTGGGGAACACGATACCTCTTGGTTAGACTGGTTGTCAGACTTCTAACTATCCGTAACGACTGTCAAAGATCTATAAATGACAGCCGGGAGCAACGGCTTTGCGTGCTTTGACAGGTCAGAAATAAAAAACTCGATTTTCAACTATTTTTTGTAATTTCATAGCATCTATTATTTATCATTGAAAAGAGAAGAGATTGGTGCATTCGTCATTTGCCTGTGTTTAGAATACTAAATAGTACCAGCAGTGCTAGGTATGTAAAAATTTTCCTCAAGATCACGTCACCAAAATTTACCGTGGGAGATTTTTATAAAATAGCACTGCTACTCTTCTACTGCTGCTACTCTAAATTTCTCACACAATTTACAAAATTAATGAACTGTTTTTAATTATATTCAAATTTGGAAAATAATTAGTAATGTATTTAGATCGCAGGTAATTGCTGAATGCGTAGCTATCTTCCTCTAAAGATAGCCACAATGACTGGTCCCTGGTGGACTATGCCCTATGTCCAGCAATGTACGTCGATCTGCTGATACATACATTCATACATAAACTGCGACCTGCTACTATCCTCCTTTCGTCACATCCACGTTCATAAATCTCATACACACACCCTGGTTACGAGTACTGCGCACCGGACCTTCCTGAAGAACCTCACCAATAAGGTCAGGGTAGATCTTTCTAAGGCATCCCCTCACTGTGTTGCCCCTCACATCTGCCATATAAATTCATGATGATGATAATGATTGTACTCTCCATTATTAATTTCCTCTATGTCTACTAATATAATAGGTACTAACTAGTATCTCCTTGTACGTTACTCGATTCTAGATCTAACGAGTTGTGGAGATCTTACACACCATATGTAAGTAAACATCATATTTTATCATAATTTTTCATAATGTTTGCACTTAAGGTTAATAGAATGAAGCAGTGTTTTCCTTGAGCGTGTACAAGATAATCTTGAGATGGTATGAATAATATATTGGGTTAGAGCTATTCTGACCATTCTTGAAAAGTTGAAAAAGGCAAAAGATATTAGCAACACAGAAAAGACGTCTTTGTAAAATCCAAATAAATATGGGATAAGACTGGAAGAAGAAAAAGACAAATAGTGGGAAAAACCACTTTATTTTAAAGGCTCATTTTATATGTTTGTTCAATGGTTTTTTAATAAGATTTGAAATAGTAATAAATGTTTATTATTGGGACCATCCCACTACACTATTTACAACCACTTCAATTCCTTAAAATCAGTATCAACCATCAGAAAAGCTCCGTGGCAATGAAGCTCGACAAGCCCCGGGAAAAAGATTTAACGGTCATTCAAGCCTCGAAGAAAAGGTTAAAAGTTTAACTGTCATTAGATAGAAAACGAAATTAATCAGAAAAGAAAAATGTTCTAAAATCTTCATCTTCATTGTATAAAACTCAAATATTTTTATACCTAATTAAATTACCCCCAGTGTAGCCTAACCTTTAAAAAAGCAGTGCCAACGCTGAACTCTGCGACGACCTCGAAAATTAACTAAAAAACAAACACTAAAACTTTGAACTTTACACATTTTTTGCTCCAAACCAGTTTGAACGCTAAATTAAATTACTTCCAAATGTTTTGTTCATTTAAATCAAGTAATTGCAACGAGACACTTAATGCGTAGTATTTACATAGTGATTAGTATAGCAAACACGTACGTCTTTGTTCAGTTAATTTATTTAAGAGTGGGGAATTAGTTGGTCGAAAATACTTTATAGAATGTATACCTATGTATTCTGCAGACCGATTCCGGCCACGGCGGCTAATCTTAATACAGACTAACCAAGTTCAATGGACATATTGCTAGTAGTATAGTGCACAAGTGGGTGCGCAAACACAGGTGTACTCTCTCTT
Organism: Caradrina clavipalpis; assembly: GCA_932526535.1. Taxonomy (NCBI): domain Eukaryota; kingdom Metazoa; phylum Arthropoda; class Insecta; order Lepidoptera; family Noctuidae; genus Caradrina; species Caradrina clavipalpis. Next base: position 4,702,169 of record OW052108.1, read on the forward strand.
CCCTAAATCTCATAGTCCGATGAGACGGCAATCCGACACAACAGTGGAGTGATCAGGCGCAAGACCAACGGCTTTACGTGCTTTCCGAGGCACGGGGGTGTCACACCACCAACTTCCAAACTTCGGGCTGCTACTGAGTAATTCGTAATTCCTGTGCCAGCACCATCCAGGGCTCATCATCATCATATCATATCCTCATTTCTGTTTTGATCTTCCATTGCTCTATGCGCAACTTTATGATTCCTCCATGAGTATACAATAAAAATATATTAAAAAAACACTTACCAGACTAAGAACAAATTACCTGTAGGCCATAGAAATATCTTTTCCTCACCGGAATCGAAACCGCGAGACGCAACGCAGCGACCGATTGGTTATCACGGCCTCAGCCACTCTTCTCTAAATAATTTAATATATTGTCATTGAATCAAGGTATGCATACAAGTATCAACTATAGAAACACCACGATAAACTCCAAAATTGCCTAGCAAAAATCCACCTTAACTAATAAGAAATTTTAGGTAATAAAAACCTAGATTCTTACATATACAAAAAAGGCCACTTAATAAAAAAGTATTACATGTACCTTACCTACCTTACCCGTGAATAACGCAGCGCCATAAAGCTTCTTCAGACAGCCCATCACTCTTTTGTTTTACGACAAACCTTGCGCATACGCAACTGAAACGCCCCCGTGTGAAACGTTTCAGTACATTTAACAGATGCGCAATGATCACTGCTGTAATTTGTGCTAAATATCGCACTTTATTGGCGTGATTTTTGGAATCTAATAAAAATGTTTTTGTGCTTATTAATAATGTTTTAGGTGAAATAAAGTGTATGGTTTATTATGTTAGTGTATTTTTTTATCCTAAAATTAAATAATTTACTTATTATGTGCTTATTATACTGTATTTTATGAAGTTGCTTTTTTATTTAATTATCATTCTTAAACAAGCTTTGAAAAAATCCATATCGGTAAGAGCTGAAAATACATATTTCAATCCAATTTATTTTTGAATATATTTACCTAAAAGTAGGTGTATTAAAACCGACCAAGTACAAGTCAGACTTACACGCAGACGGTTGCGTACCACCATACGATAAAACTTTAACACTACAGTTTATTTCTAATTAATGTAGTTATAGTTAAGTAAAAATATGTTGTTATATCAGCAATAGCTAATCCACCCTTTCAAGAAAATTTCAATATGTTTAGATTTATTACAGTTCAAAAGATACACCCCTTTTTAAGGTCCCTTTGACAGTCTTTGGATACAAAACCTAAAAAAAAAAATAACATTCAATTCTATCAAACACTTTAGAAACTTACGACATTGGTAAAAGTGTGACGTATAGTGTTAGACGGATCACAAACCTAGAATAAATATTGCAATAACTGTCTAGACTTGGACCTACTTTTTATTAAAATCACATGTCAATTACACGTACAGGCTATAAAATTACACCGAGTGAAATATAAACCTCAAATACAAACATAATGCTTTGTTTTTACTGATCTATCATCTATACTGACATAATAAAACTGAAAAGTTTGTTTGTTTGTTTAAAAGCGTTTATCTCTGGAACTTCTTTTTTAGAATGGGAAGTTATCGCTAGAGGTCTTGGGTTCGATTTCCAGGTCAAGCAAAAAGTGTTATTGGGTTTTTCTATGAAATCCTCAGTAGCAGCTCGGAGTCAGGATTTGTGCCCGGTTAATAGCAATAGGCTTGCCCCCTATTACATGGGACCTAAATATACCGGCGAACTGTGGGTGTACGTTGGTACACCTCTGCATAACCCTTCGGGGAATACAGGCGTGATGATGGTTTATGAAAAGTTTGTTTGTTTGTTTAAAAGCGCTAATCTCTAGATCTTTTTTTAAGGATCAGAATTTATCAAATGGCTTCTTCCGCTCTAAGCGGAGCGGACGGGAGTGTCAGACTATTACTGACTAAAATCAAGTCCTGTTCCTCTTAATGCCCTTTGCGTTCCAGGGCAGTGGAGACCCTTTCGAATAAATTCCTCAACCCTGGCAGAATCTATGAAACTGCCAGTCGCATTGGAATAAATATGTTTGTATATGCCAGATTCATAGGGAATAGTATAGGCTATATAACATTACGCTATAACCCAGAGGAGCGGAGCAGTAACCAAAGACATAACTTGACTCAGGTGAAAAAAAATCACGCGATGAAAGTCGCGGATAAAAGCTAGTATGTAATATTTAGGAGACATTTAAATAAGCACTAGAAGCTATAGATAATATTTGTGAATTAGAAATTGAACCTCATTTGTTTGCTGTCTCTATTTACTAATTAGAATATAATATTTGCTAATTAGAATAAAAACGAGTTATTTGCTGTAAAAGCTATATGCGTTGTTGTTGAAGGAAATAGTGGTCCTAGGATATAGAAAATTGAGATGGAAAAACAAGTTACAAAGCATTAGCTTTCTTTGGGTTCCACAGAATACACATACCATCACGCCTGTATTGCCCGAAGGGTTAGGCAGAGGTGTACCAATGTACACCCACAGTTCGCCAGTATGTTTAGGTCCCATGTAATAGGGGCGAGCCTATTGCCATTAACCGGGTACAAATCCTAACTCCGAGCTGCTACTGTGAATTTCTTATAAAAACTCAGAAACACTTTTTGCCCGACCTAGGAATCGAACCCAGGACCCCACAACATTCGTACCTGCAAGACAAACGGGGTAATTATACGAACTTCACTGAAGAACCCAAGAGACAGGCAGACATAACTTCTTTATGTAAACAAAAAGTATGTAAGTATGAAAAGCATGTACATAAGTGAAAACGGTTTTGTGGGACATAGTTTCTAAATTTTGTTTACTTAAATAAATAAATAGATAATAATAAATAACAAATCTTTCTTTAAAACTGCGAAATCTCGTCAACCATCTTAAGTTCTAAAAGTACAGAGTACATACTAATTCATATAACCTGAGCACTTGACGTATCAACTTACTAAAATGCTTAGTATTCTACCCAGAACACAGTAGGAACTGTGGGAAATACGATCACTTGAACATACATACTACTATCATTAAACATGGTAAGTATGTTTGTTTGTTTCACGCAAAACGATCGAACTTATTCACTTTTGGAATAATAAAAAGCGAAAAATCTTTGATTATTACTTTTTTCTATGGGGTAATCACGGAACACACTTGCTCTCTTGATTATGACAGAAATTAATTAATCCATTTTTTGAATATACCAAGCATGATAAGTTCGTCTGCTTGATAACAATAGCGCAATAAATACTTAATTTGTCACAATAAAAACTTTTCACAAATATGTAAACGGAAAAGCTCAAACACTTTTTATATTATTCAATATTTACCTAAAACTCACAAACTCCTATCTTTATTTAAATATTCTAATAAGATCAACTGAAATGTTTAATGCAATCATATGCAATAGATACATTATACATAAATATCTGTAACAAAACCGTAGAAAGAAAAAAAACAAAGATGGATGCCATTGCCATAGACCAGCTCAGAAAAAGTTGGCGAGATGACCTAGACGCTCAGTATAACGACTAGTTCACCGCAAGTGAAGAATACCTTGAAGAGGGAAGGTCTTTGCCCAGCAGTGGACAATACAACCACAAAAATAATAAACAATAATTCTTTCACATTAATACACGAACGAAATCGCGATAAAAGTATAGTTAGCAATAAAAGTAATTAACAGATCATGATTTAGATATCCTCACGACCAAGCGCCGGGGTACCAACATAACTCTAGCATTATTATTTAATTAGCCCAGTGGTGGTCAACCTACTGGCCAGAAACGTCATAGTGGTGAGTCGAGTCTGACAACCAGTTGTCAGGTTATGAGTACCGTGCTACCCAGTAACTGGGTTGTGGAAGTCAGATAGGCAGCCGCTCCATATGAAATACTGGTTGGTATTCAGCTGTATCCAGTTAGGCTGAAAGCCATCAGATGATGATATATTGTACTCTACTGTTTGAAGAAGTTATGGTACAAGCACGGTGATTTATTTTAAAAGACTTTTGAAAAACTGGAACTCTAAACATACTATGGAGTTCCTTGCCCTTTCTTCGCCATATAAAACTACCTTTTGGAAGGGGTAATCAGGGCTTTTTTTCTGGAATATGACGTTTAAAAGTGCCGTTTAATAACCCAATTGAACTAGTGATAGTACTTTGACTTTGATTAAGTCAGAAAAATCGGCTCCTATAAAGTGGCACCACTCAGTAAAAATTGGCTACTATAGACACAGTTAGTTCATCAATGAATTATTTGCCACGCGATAAGAAAGGTTGAACAACTCTGCAGAGAGTCAATACCGGTTACATTTGGCGTTAGACATTCCATACTTTATGATTGGATCTTAAAAACATCATCCGGTGTTTAGCACAGCGCAATATCGACGTAATTTTAAAAAAAATCCGTAATTTCTATAACATATCATAGTTTTAAATGGTGGTAATGACAAAATTATACATGGTTAAAATTTAATCCGACTGAGATAATTTTGTTGCATTTTTGACTCCATATTCTTCCTTGAAACATGATGTTAACATTTGATTCACATGCATTTTTGGAATTGGAAATATATTGCAATACATCTGGCATCAAATTCCTCGACAATTTATCATTGGTGTACCCAGTAATGGGAGCAACATTAGCACTATTTATTGCACTAAGTACACAGTTGTCATATACTAAGTTGCTAATGAAATTTTGCTCAATGGGCAGGTTTTTGTTAAGCACAGTCTTAATAAACTAAAGCACAATTATTGCAGCAGACCTATTGCCAAATTCATTCCAAAATATTCAAAATAAACCGTAATTTGTAGGGATACAATACCAAAAGGGTGCCAAATTGGTCCCTATTACTATGACACCGATGTCTGTTCGCCTGTTCACCTATCTTGAACATTTCACAGAGTGCGTAGTGTTATTGTCGCGGTAACAACAAATGTTATAATAAAAAGTAGTTAAAAATTAAAGAGGACCCCCTTAAACCCCTTACAAGTAACGTGTTCTTTTTTATATTGACATGTTAAATATTGAACGGAAGTACAGAACCCTTCCAACACGAATCCAAATCGCACTTATCCGGTTTTTTTATCACCCATCTATTACTTCCACAAGAGTGATGTACACTCGTATGCAGATCAATGTCATTAGAATGGCATAAAGAAAATTAATCTCTGCAGACTGGAGTTTCCTGTTTTGTGGCATTACCATACAAATTGGTCTCATAATGTGTTTCCGAACATTAACACAGAATGAAACATTAACCTCAGTGTAAACATGGCCGGTTCCCATCGATCTGCAGTGTGATTCTCTAAGCCTCACTTCGTAATTCGAAAGCTGAATCCGCGGTGAGATTACAAAATCGTATTCTGTTAAACACGATCACGCCGGTGACGTCACCACGGCGAACGAATTCTAAACCAATGACAAGTTGGTTCGTTATCGAAGTGAGCGCGATCACTTTAGTGAGACTCGTTTTCGAGTTTGCATTTTAGAGAATCGCACTACAGTTCACCTAATTAGGTGACTAGAGGTATTAATAAAGACTATTTTATATTTTGTAATTTTTATTTTTAATTTACTAATAAAATCTTAATTATTTTGTTAGATTTTTAAGATTATTTTTTTATGAAAATGTCAATGTACGGGATGGAGATATTAAAAACTAGTTTGTCATAAGAGTAATAATTATTTATTTGTAAGATACTGAATGAGTCAACTAACAGTAGGTACAATAAGTTGATAAATATGACAATGCCAAAGTTCCGTCATAATCTAATGACGATGTAGATCTCAATAAAAATGTCACACCCACTAATTATCTATGACTAGCTTTTACCCGTGACTTCCTCCATATGGAAGTTAAATATACCATAAAACATGTCTTGTAACACTCAACAATAGTGTAGCTTTCTATCAAAGAAAGAACTTTTTTAATCGGACTAGTACTTTCAGAGATAATCTCTTACAAACAACAAAAAAAAATTAATAAATAAACTTCTTTATCTCTTTATAATAGTCAACAATAAATTTCACAAACAAGATGATTAATTATCATTTATTTATTATTTGTTTACATTGTTTAAACACCATATAATATATTCCTACTGACATTTTATAGCTTAAGATGTTTTAATAATAAAGAATATTGTTTACTTAGTTTTTGTCTCATTTAATCCACCATGGATGTAATGTAATGGAGCATAAAATTGCCAAAATATTGTTCGGGACTTAACGAAAATCCTCACTACACCATACAAAAACAGTGCACCTTTATGCGTACACGCATTTGAACACTAAGTCAGGTGCCAAGAGTTTCTTACAAGTACATCATTACCATTGTACTTTTACCAAAAAAATAACGAGAATTCATTTAATTCTCAACCTTATAACGAAACATTAAGGTGTATTTAAGTAACAAGCGGTACTAAAAATAATTTTGCAAGTATTTACCAAACAAATTAAGAAAAGCCTTCTGCTATACAAAAAGCGAGTCTCTTAAGCCGCTCTGTTCGTACAATATATTAAAATTTTAGTTAAGGGGCTATCCGAACACAAGACACTGAAAATATTTTTTTTTTTGTCGCATAGGCTGCTACATATTACAAGCTTAAAAAAAATTGTGTATTAAGGGTGTCAAGGGTTTAAAAAATGACTTATCTATGATTATTTTATTAAAAACTTTTTTACAAAAAAAGACAACCGCCTTCAGAAACTAAAAAGAGAAAAATAACTTTAGCTTTGGAAGTCGGCGGCTTTAGTTCTGTTTGTTGTTTTGTATTGCCGCCGACTTCCAAAGCTAAAGTTATTTTTCTCTTTTTAGTTTCTGAAGGCGGTTGTCTTTTTTTGTAAAAAAGTTTTTTATTTCTCGCTTTTTAGTATCAATTTTTTTATCCAAATCCATGAAGGAACTGTCATGTCATGTAAATAAACATGACACCGGTAAAAAATGTCATAAGAAAGCAGAATACGCGATTTCGTTTACTTAGATGAGAAATTTTCAAATATTACTGTAAGTATACATCTGTGTAACTCTTTCGAGTGTACAGGCGCGATGTTATGTTGTGTAATTGCGTTAACAATGCATATTTATGCGATAGCAGCAATCGCGGTTGATTTGCTGTAATTTTTTGAAGAGTTCCGTTGTCTGTCTCCGTAATCCATCATCAGATCTATATGAAATTTAAATGGAACCATTTGGGAAGTTTACCCTTTCCAACAAAAAAAGAATAATCAAAATCGGTTCATAAACGACGAAGTTATCCGCGAACAAACATAATATAATAAAAAGTGCCTATCTCAAAAACTACTACCGTTAAGGAGTACTGTAGTATCATCATCAGGACAGCAGCATCAGATGTTGACACCCTGAAGCATATACCTGAGTAAGACATGATTACGTAACAAAAACACCATACGAGCATACAATTTTCGGTGGTTGCCCTCGATTTCTCCTGGATTCTATCATCAGATCCTGGACTGGTGAAAATGGGACCACCTCAGAAGTGAACTCTATCAAACAAAAAAAAATTTTTGAAATCCGTCTATAATTGACGAAAATATCGGTGAACATATATAAAAAAAAAAAAAAAAAAAAAAATATTATACATACAGACGAATTGAGAACCTCCTCCTTTTTTGAAGTCGGTTAAAAAATAAACCAGTATCATGGTAAATAAATCGCAAAAGAGCGCTTAAAATTAATTTTTGTCGCATAGATCTCAACACTTTGAGGGTAAATTACATAATTTTATGTAATTATATTATATAGAATTTTATAAACTAAAGACAAATCTATAAATTATTCCACTAAGCTGTTCATTTTTTTCTTAATATAATAAAAACCTCAAAATTATTCGATTTTGGTGATTATTTGATACATAACTTACATGTTTGGTTAATACTCCGCTCCCGCGCATCGTAGCGTGATGTTATTATAGCCTATGTTACTCAGGAATAATGTAGCTATCTATTGAAGAAAAAAATGCTAAAATCGGTCCAGCAGTTTCGGAGCCTATTCGATACAAACAAACAAATCTTACCTCTTTATAATATTAGTATAGACAACTCACATCGCTATTTTGAACCTTATTTGTTACCTTGTTTTGTTGACATTACATTACATTTGCTTACCATAGGGCCTTAACTCGGCATCTGTCTCCCAAGAAACGAAAATTCGCGAAATGATCTTCGACGCGTGCGCAGCTGCCGCCTCAGAACATTTGGTTCGTGTTCTGAGGAAAAAACATCTTAGCGACATGGCCACCGTAATTAAAATAAAAAAGATAGGTGCATAGAAAAAAGGTTGAAACAAAAACGGTTTTATTAAGTAATAAGATGCCCAATGATTCGGTGGTGATCGCAGCTGTTCGAGTTTGTGAGATGTCTGCTTACCCTTCTGAGGTCGTGAAGGAAAAAAATATTTATAGCGCCACGTTTTAATACTAAACATTTTAAATATTAACTTTAAAATATTAAATTCGTGATCCAAACATTAAAAATGCAAATGATTTGCATCACTATTAAGTCGAATTAATTTTTTAAAATGCATCGAGATTTATCTTTTATTAATTTGATTAAGTAATCAGGGGGCAACTCTACTAACTTTTAGGAACGATTCAATCTAATCTTAGTCTTAATCTGTGCAAAATACATCTAATTTACCTAAATTTTTTGACATTGATAGATTGAGTTTGCGACTCAAATTGGCCTTCTGATATAACACTTTTGTTCGTGTCAGTCCAGCTTCTGCATTCAAAAGACCGGAAAAAAACAAATAATTATAACTACATCTCGAGTATCTTAGCCGGAAGAGTCTAGAAGTGACCCAACATGTCCATGAGAAAGCATCTGCTCAGCGCATCTTTTACCTGGCCATCTTTCTTCAAACTGCATATGCCTCAAGAAAAAAAAATCACATAATGATACAAAAGTTACTCCAAAACTGTGTGAAACACATCTGCCTACAGACTTTACTATACAAGCCGATTTTCGAAACCATCCAATGCAATTTCAACTTTAACCTATCAAACTAAAGTTTAAATTTGTATGAGCATGGATTTGTTTTGGCAACATCTTCGGGTGTTTTCGGAAGTCCTCGTGTTTCTTCGGACGCGTGGCTATAACAAGAACGCCTAAGGGAAAATGTCGGCTGGAAACTTAATTCGGACCCGTTATTTATTTAAAAACGTGTGTTTAGTCCACAATCATTGTCATTGAGGCTTGCAGACGCAAATCGGAGGCGATAAAGCCGGCTTTAATGGCAGTATCCGTCGAACCGTCGCGACTTTATTAACTGTTTCATAAATTAATACTGTTTATGACAACGTATTCAGTTTTCGTGAGGTTTATTTAATTGTGGGAACACTTTTATAATGATCAAGTATACGTATAGTAGTAGGTTTTCGGTTGCACTATATATTTATAACTCCTTTATTTTATTTAGTTTAATAGCTATGTTAAACTTTAGAGATAAATATTTTTTTAATGTTTTTGTTTTTGCTCGGCAGTCGTAAATATGGTTCAAGTATAGTGCAATCCATATTTAATACTTCTTCGGCACAAAAATCTTCATCAATATTCAAGTAGATCTTTTTCTGAACTAGCCTATGCCTGTGACTTCGTCCATGTAAATATCGGTTGTACGCGCGGTTTTTTTAGAGTTGCATCTGAATTTTTAGTCTTAAATAAAAGTTGCCTAAGTTACTCCTTATATCATAAGCTATCTGCCTATAAAAGTCCCGTCAAAATCGGTCCAGCCGTTTCAGAGATTAGTCATAACAAACAGACAGACATAAGCTGTCTTAATTTGTTTTTTTGGTATAAGTACCGTCTTGTAAAAAGATGTTATTTTGACATAACATACAAACACTTCAACTTTGTTTGTAAAGAAGATTGGAGCATCTAATTTAAAACTTCTATTTATATTTGTTACTTTTAAAAGTACGTACATTGTAATCTCAGTACTTATAAACTTCTTTAGATTTGAAGAGCACACACTTAGATCTTAAAAACGCATCATAAGAGCATCGTAAAAATGTAAAAAATGGCCTGATGGACTCCCAAGCAAAAGGTGTTGTGTGTTTATTTTTTTCGCCAAACATCTTCAAGCCACCATTTTGTACATCTGCCCGCACCTCGGAAGAGCATTTTTTAAAAACACATCTGCATAAAACATTGATAGCAAAAAGTTGACCTACAAAACTTAGGAAGCTTGTGACTTTTTCATTTTAAAATATTAGAAGGTTACTAATTTATTTCTTAGTTATTTACCTTGCAAATATAGTCCTTGTTGCGTTGCCTTAAGAGTGTGGAACGATCGATTTTGTCATGTTTATGTTGGTGATTACAAAAAAGTGCCAATTTCCGTTCTGTTTTAACATCCGTTCTTAAAAATCCTCAGCCAGTGATTAGTGTCGCATGTGCATTGTTTTTTGCAATTTTTTAACTGTTTTCTACGTGGATTGTGAACAATTTATCAAATTACAGACAGACAGCTGACGTTACGGCGTGCTTTCAATATTCTTGGCATATTTTTGGAAATTCCACATTTTTTCGCATTGCTTCTTTTTTTTTGTAAAAAATGAAGACGTCTAAAAATAAATTGAGATGGTATTGCGACTCTTGCGCATTTAATTATATAATTTGCTGTTGCTGCAGACAAACAGAAGTATTTTTTATATTTGTCATTAAAACACTTCAAACGAGTTTAATTACGTTTCTGGTTACTGCTCCGCTCCCGTGAGTCGTAGCTTGATGTTATATGTAGTATAAAGTATTTTTCCATTCCAACTGGTATTTCCAGAGATTCGCGCGTTCAAACCAACAAACAGTTAAATAACCCCTTGCGCTTTATTATATTAATTATCTAAAACTATATGTAAGCATAATATGTTACTTACTATAAAAAAAAAATTAAAACATCTTATTTTAAACATTTAACAAGACATTATAAACCAAAACTAGTACTTAATTAAATAAGTAATCAAATTCTGCCTAGACTTCATTATCACCTGTCTAAAAAACTCAACCCCGTCACCCAACACAATTTAATTCAAACTCTAATCAAATTCATTTAGAGTTGAAATTAAATAATGCTGCCCTGCCATATTTTTTTTGCTTGGGACATCTAACTGTAAACCAAATCACGGAAGTCAAACCTGCATCCAGCATCCGCCTTCCGAATCTCCGTCACATGTACTGTACGGTGATACTTTCCCATGGAATCAATAGTTGTAGAAGCACCTTGATATATACAACTTGTCATCGCACCTTGCGTGTGCGCAAGTTTTGGTTGTCCTTGTGTGGTTGGTGTAAGTGTGTATAAGCAGATGAATTTTGGAGGATGGGGTAGGAAAATATTGTCATATTATCCGCTCCAGACAATTAACACATGTTTCTAAATTAATAAAATTAACAAGAAAAGTATAATCGTAGTTATACAATTTTGTTGATAGTAAAAATTAATTTGCATTGTAGGTACTTACTTTTTTGTTACGTCATCGTCAGACAGACGCTATTCTGTGCGACTTCATCCGTGGTAGTATACCTACCATAAAACATTGGCTATGGCACTTGGCAATAGTGTAGCTTTTAACATTGAATACTTTTTTGTAATCGGATCGAAACTTCCAAATATGACCTCTTACAAACAAATTATCATTTTTTTCTTTAGTGAACACAATGCATGACAAGACATGGTAGAAAAATCTTGCTAAGTGATAAAAACAAGTCCCGAAACAGACTCAATAGTTTCCTAGATCAACCAAGAAAGCCTGATGATCAGAGGCCAAAAATTCTCTTCATAGTTTTTTAAAATTCGCTTCAGCTTCTAACTTACACCACCAAATCACAAAGATGAGCAGATGTCTTAAACCCGTTAGGTGTTTAGTGATAACACCCCGAGACTCCTTCATGATCACGTTATGTTCGATACCGGCGCATGCGCATCTGTTCGGTGCGCCTTTTGAGACAACTGTCTGTAACGTGGTATTTTATGTAGAAGATGGCTTCAGGTTGCAACTGTTGCAAGGATACAAAAAATATATGTTTTTAGTATTATTTTTGTGTATTAATAGTAATAAGAGAAGTTCTATATATTTCGGTATTTACCTAGGTAGTTATCTATACAAATAAATAAAATTCAATTATCTGTATGTTATGTTAAAATTACAGTTTTTTGCTAAATGCATAGGGTAAAACCCGGATAGTTGCCTCGGGGGGATACATGCCCCGGTTTTTAATACACTATGTTAGGAATATAAGTAGTGTTGGCACTTTACTACAATAAGTAGTGACCCCCCTGCAGGCCTTAGTGCAGCATAAGCCATCGGCATAGGCCCACCTGTTTTGTCCGTATCAGCAAAAATCTTCCGCGGCGTAACTTTGACGGGCGTTATAATTATATTGGTAAGTAATTACTATTGAATATTTTTATTACTGATTGCGGTTTCAGTCAACTTTTTGTTTCTTTGCATGCATTAGGGTTTAAGTAACATTGTTTATTATGTTTTATTGCTAATTAATAATTATTTATTTCGCAAATAAAAAGGGCAAGTATCCGTATCAAAAAGGATAGTCGCCCTACTTACTTTCGCGGATAGTTGCCCCTAGAGTGACTAAAAATTCTTTAACAAACAAAGACGGATTATTATTTTTTTCTGTTTTTTCTAATTCACTGTGATTCTAACTTGTTGTTAATAAAATAAATATCTATTTAACTATTTTATATATTTATTTTAGATAAGCAAAATGCCTTGCAAATATAAGCGAAAACCAGGCGTGGTACCAAGCATCATCAACTGGACAGAAGATAGCTTAGCACTTGCCTTGGAAGAAATAAGACAAAAAAAGTTTCAATGAAATTTCTCGAATATACGGAGTATCCTTTAGAACCTTATTATCTTATTAAAATCATTAAAACTGAAAATCCGTACTAATATTATAAATGCGAAAGTAACTCTGTCTGTCTGTCTCTTCTTCACGCCTAAACCACTGAACCGATTTCAATGAAATTTGGTACAGATATAGTCTGGGACCCGAGAAAGGACATAGGATAGTTTTCATCCCGGAAATCCCCCGGGAACGGGAACTATTAATCCACGCGGACGAAGTCGCGGGCAAAAGCTAGTTATTTAATAATGTTAATTAATATTTCAAATTGTACTTAATAAAATATCTCATGAAAAAATAAACTTTATTATTTGTTAACAGAACAAATAATAAAGATTACTTTAATTGATATAAATTTCTTTGTATTCAAAATAAAAATCATACCGAGGTTACTATCCCCGCACGAGGCAAGTATCCCCGGAAGGATTTTCCACGCTGGGCTACTATCCGCCATAGTAGGCAACTATCCCTTTTCTTAGAGGTGAAATAAAACAGTATTTATTCAAAACCAGTGTTAGTTAGGTATACAAAAATAGGCTTTTATAGAAGATAAAAGACCTATGTTTTGAGATACATACTTAATAATTTTCAGCCAGTTCATATTTTTACAAAATAAAGCTTTTTCGAAAAGTGGGGCAACTATCCGGGTTTTACCCTACATACATGCAGTATGTTTCATCATCATCAAATCTGCCTACAGCCGTCCACTGCTGTACATACGCCTCCTCCAATGAGCACCAACCATCCCGGTCCTGAGCAACCCGCATACATCCGCTGCAGTATGTTTACACAATACTTATACCAAACATTTTTATCTATTTGTGGGTCTGATTATTTTAATTTCAGAATAAAAATTAGGATATCGCTCAAAAAAAATCCCTCGTAATAACCGATATTCAGGCGAACAAAGTCGCGGCCATAAGCTAGTTTTTAATAATTAAGTATTTCACTTACATATTTGAACGATTAGTGCTGAATGGGTGATTCTCCGAAGTCTAACGAGTGTTCAAAAGTATAATTAGCTATTTGTTGGAAAGATAGCGAAAGGTTCAAAAATTTAATAAAATCAGTACAAGGATAGTAGACACATTATTCCAGTAATGTTACCGTTAAGTAATAAACCCAATTACCGAGAAACAAAACCGCTGCAACTAAAATCATTTCGATACCTAGAATTAATTAACAATTGTCCAAGATACTGGTGTAACTAGACCTACGTCACTTTGTGACGTATTAAAGTTACGTACGATATTTCAGCCATGATAAAGTGACTTTACCATGGCTGAAATATATAGTGGTAAATTACTGCCTTGTTAGCCTAGTGGTCCTTAGCCCGACTGCTACGCTAGCGATCTTGATTCGATTCCTTGGCCGAGCCAAGTGTTATCGGAGTTAGGATTTGTGTTCTCACTCTATTACATGGGGCCTAAAACATACCGCCGGACTGTGGATGTACATTGGTATACCTCAGCGAAACCCTTCGGAGAATACTAACGTATGCCACACGATGGTATACTATGCACCACTAGGCTAACAAAGCAGTTTTATCACTAGATATTGTCAAAAACTCATTATTCGTTATTGCCAGACACTTTCGTTCAGCACTTTAAAATGACGTAGAACTCACGACCTTGGGATCTTAGTCCACAAAACACTACTTAAATTAATTTAATTTCTACACATCAAGCTCATCTTTATGACTATTAACAAACATTAACTCAACTCGACCGATCTCTCAGAAAACTAATTAAATACTTTTGCAATGGTTTTAGTTTTAGTAATAAACTATTACCAACAATATATAAAGTCGGTAAATAGGCTAGACCAGGGCTTCCCAACCTGTGCGCCGCGGTTCTCTGGGGCGCCGTGGAAAGGACTTAGAGGCTCTGCGAGGCGCTCTTCTGAAGTGAAGAAAAAGAAAGAAAAACTACGAACAATTTTCTATTAAAATTATTGATTAATATTATATAAAAATTCATGCTATTATAGAAGGGAAGCGGGAGGCGCGTTGTTTAGTTGTTTTTAGTCTGCAAGAATCAAGAATCTGACAGACCCCTACGGCGGCGCTGTGACAAATTCCTAAGCTTGTTGTGCGCCGTGGACTGGCAAAGGTTGGGAACCTCTGGGCTAGACATTAAAAAAAACAGTTAAATCGATGTCTAATTACCTTTTTATTATGCGTTGTGATTGTCGAACAGCTGTTTTTAGATGTTGCAACACTAGTTTAATGTGGATTGCTCTTTTTTCTTTTTTATATTTGCAACACTTTGACGTTAATTGGAAAAATATTTGCATTTTAGAACTTGTAGTTGAGAACTATTTTTTTAAGCTTGTTATTTTTTTTTGTTATTGAGTCAGTTATCAACTAATAAATGTAGAACAGAATAAAAAAAATATTGTCTGAAAACCAACAGATGCCATCAAAACGTTTTCTTTAAACAGCGTCGAGTCCTGAGTCCGGCTTCTAGGTCAGCCAAAGTGTTTTTGGGTTTTTAAGGATTTTTTTAATTGTAGCTCGGAGTTTTGATGTCGGTGGTGTGAAACCTCCGTTGGTCCTGCGCCTTATCTCTCTCAGGTCGTGTCAAATTGCTGTCCCGTCAAACTATAATAGTGAGGGAAGAGCACTTACATACATATGTTTGCATCACATTTGTCCACTGCACTGAACAGTCTCCATTGAGATGAGCCGCCGTAGTCAAAATTCTGTGGAGAGAATCTAAACGAATACATTATAAATCGTAAGAGTTTGTTTAATAAAACGCGCTTATCACTGGAACCACCAATGGCTTTGGAAAAAACCTTTTTGTATATGATAGCCAGATGAATAAAGAACAGTATAGGTTATACAGGAAAAATTTTTAACCATTGCGTAAATTTTGCCATAATAAACTTCAACACGTTTTATTAAACACGTATATTATATTTTGATATGTCTTAGTACTAAAAAAAAAAGTTATCGCTTACGAAACATGTTTACTTAAAAACCATATTTTATTGTCACTCGGCGCTAGCGCATTCCCCACCCCCTCACCCCAGCCATGCGCCCGGGCGGCGGCCGCGAGTTTTCATTGATAGTATGGCGAATAGATTATGTCCATGTTTTGCTTATTTCAAACTCGGATAAGGATGAAATTTTTATTTTATTTTTTTTAACTAAACACGGAAATGTGTACTATTACTGACACTGAACTACCAAAAAAAAAATACGCACTGGTTAAAAACTTTTCCTGTATAACATCACGCTACGACCAACAAGAGCTGAGTATTCACCAAAAAAACATCGTAACAAAACCCAAACTTTCACAAAAATCTTCTCCAGAAACAAAAATCCATACAAATCGTATCCACCCTATTCCAAACACCACATAGTATCAGCCAGTAACACAACAGCCATGTGGAGCAACATAAAACCTTGTTTTTTACTATTTCCTCGGATAAATTATTTTCAGACTTATCCCAGTACATCTGTCGAACATCGAGTCTTTTATCTTTCGCAAAAAGTTAGGTACCTTTAAAACAAGAGTATTCCCCTTTGATTTATAAACGTTTTGCTGAGTACAAGGTGTATAAGTACTTGTTCTTGATAATCTATATCTTTTTATGGTGATCTTTTATGGGATACATCTGTGTTTTTAACTGCACATGCATACCATCACGCTTGTATTCTCCAAAGGGTTAGGCAGAGATGTACCAATGTACACCCACATTTCGCCAGTATGTTTTAGGTCCCATGTAATAGGGGGCGAACCTATTGCCATTAATCGGTGTCTTTAACTGTTTTTTTTTTAATTACAGGGTAAGGGTAGTGCGATTGGTTGGCCGTCGGATTGGAGGCGATTGTGGCAAAATATTGCAAACCTTATTTGGTGTTCCGCAAAGGCTAATTTTGAAAAAACAGCCGCCTTAGTATGTACTAAGCGCTTTACCTAATATTCTAATCCAATTCAATACAACATTTTTTTATGTCATTGGATGGCAAACAATCCGACGGCCCACCTGATGTTAAGTAGTCACCGCTACCTATAGACATCTGAAATACCAGAGGCCTTGCAAATGCGTTGCCATCCCAGAGACAAAGTTAAAATGCCTTATGTGGCTGTAACTACACCGGCGGCCATATTCTTCAAACAGAACACAGCAACGCGGCAAAAATAAGTATAGTACTAACTTTTTAATTACTTACTTACCTTTTAAAGTAAGAATATAGCTTGATTTTATTAATTACTAGTCCGTCAAAACATGAAAACATGTCTAAATAGTCCTCGTTCGTGATAAAGCAGCTTTCTATAAAGTGAAAGAATTTTTAAAATCTTTTCAGAAATAACTCTTAACATCAAAAAAACATACTAACTACCTACCTCTTTTTAATATTACTCAACATACGCCTCTCGGTAGGTAGAACATTCTATAGGTACTTAGATATTATATTAGTGTATAAAAAATTTGACACATAAGAAGAAATCAAGATTTGCCAGCGAGCTATGGAGCACAGTATACTATGTGTTAAATTAACGGATCGTGTTCGAAAAACTATACTGCGCTCCAAAACAGGGATAGCTGACGTGGCTAAAAAGGTTGCCCAACTCAAATGGGACTGGGCAGGACATGTCTGCCGCATGCCGGACAAACTGTGGGCCAAAATAGCACAAAGCTGGTGCCCCGAGACAGTGAGTCGGGGTCGCGGCAGGCCACGAAGGAGATGGCGGGACGAACTCGACCGATTCCTCCAAAACTGAAGAAATGAGGCACTCAAAAGAGAAGGATGGAAGGAGTGGAGGGAGGCCTTTGCCCAGGCAGGAGTAAGAAAGAACAGGCTAGCAAAAAAAAAAATAAGAAGAAAGGGAGTAGTCAATTATAACAGAAAGCTAGAATAAAATAAAATAAAACCGATATAAATCTATGAACTTTAATAAAATCGTTAGTGTTAACTACAAATAAACAGTCTATAATCTTTCTTTAATTAATATATTCGTGAATAGTACTGTCAACGCGGACGCAAGGAGTTCACAAAGCTATCGTGAAACATCGCGGACACTTGCAATTTGTTTCCTTCGCGATAATAATCTCAATGTCTATAAATAAATGAAAGCACCAAAACATCGTGTTATTGTACAATTATTTTAAATGTTTGTTGTAGTACTAAAAATAACATTCAATTGAGCTTACTCCGGCCGTATGATAACAACATTTAAATAATTAATTTAACTGCGACTAACTTATTTAGGCAAAATCGTTACATTACTTACCATCAATAATAGTTCAATATAAATCCAATAATAGTTCAATATCATTTAAAATGAGTCAACGTTTAATAACGAAAAATATTACAAGAATTTTAAAAAATATGGGAATATTTCTTATATGTTTTGGTTTTGTTTTGGCAATTATTTTTATGCATGGCACTCGGCAATAATTTAACGTCCTATCAGCGAAATAATTTTTGTAATCGAACCATAGTTCCACAGATTAATTACCCCTTGCAAACAAGAAAACGAACAATCATTACCTGTTTATTATATTAGTCTAGAAAGTATATTTTTTAAGCATCATGACAAACAAAATTTAACAGTAAAGTATTCTAAATGTTGTTTACCACTAATTAAATATAACGCCATTTCAGCTTAAATTCGAAAGTAACACTACACGTCTGAGCCAGAATATAAACTTAATTTTAAAGTATATTAATGCGATAATTATACTTTCTGGGTTAATTTTTAAGGGTATTACATCGCTCAAGTCCTAAAAACACCTTATGTTTAAAGAAATTTGTTGAGGAATCCTTCCGTACGTTTTCCACATAAAAAATATATGTTATACTTAAAGTCATTCTCAACAGGTCGCATTGATTAGAATTGTAATAAACTTGCCCTAATTTCGGAAAAAAATATTTTAAACAGGTCATTTTTCAATCTAAATTGCAAATTGTTGGTAAAACGGCTGAATAGTTCGACATGAATTTTATACCTAAAAATATGTAATGACATATCAAACAATTCGCATTGTTTACTTTTTCTTGTTTCTGTTAAGATTTTGTAATAATAACTAAAAACTTGAAATTTCATCAATTCCCCCCACGAGGCACCCCCGCTATGCCTGAGACGCCAAACTTCAGTGCCTTGATGGCTCTTGTCAAGGGTGGACTATACGCATGTTATTTTTTCCAAAATAAAAACCAAAAGTTCACTTTTTGAATAATTTATGAATGAAGCAATATTGTAAATAGTACAAATATAAATATTTCGTAAAATAAGAATTGAAATTAAGTTCGTAAATAAATAAAAACAAATTTGTAATTTCGTTTAGTTTTTGTATCTATCATAGAGTAAGCCCGACTACTATGCCTATGTATAAAAACAAATGCTTGACCGAGCTCTCCAAAATTATTGGAAAATACCACGGATATCTATGGTACATACCTACTCTTTTAGTAGATACATTATTTCTTTGGTGTTTATTTTTGTTAGAAGATAGATTTAGATGTTTCTTTTTTAATTATTTGCTTACCAAACTTTCAGAATGTATCATGTATGAGCACAACTATTTCCGTTACTGAGATCCGATAAGCACTTACTTGGTCATCACTTTTAGAATGTACCACATAGTAGCACCCGTGCTTAGTTAGATAAATATTGAAAGCTAGGTCATACTAACTATTTTCGTTTCCGACAACCGATAAGTGAATATTTTATTTACACGGTTACTTTTACATCATTCGGGAGCCGAGACACAGAAACTCCAGTAAAGTAATAATTACTATTGGCGTTAATTTTTTTTAACACGTCTCAAAGAATTTGAAAATTTGTGACTTTTTTTGTCAAAAGTCAAAGTCAAAGTTTTTGTCATTCAAGATGTTAGTGCGTTTCTGCCTGATCGATGAATTGATTTTTCAAAGGCTACCGTTCGCATTTGTATAGTCGATCTGCAAAGAAAAGTTTACTTCGAGTTCTCATTATTTCACAAATTAAACAATCATCATCACGCCTGTATTCCCCGAAGGGTTAGGCAGAGGTGTACCAATGTACACCCACAGTTCGGCGCTACATTTAGGTCCCATGTAAAAGGGGGCGAGCCTATTGGCATTTATCGGGCACAAATCCAAACTCCGGGCTGCTACTGAGAATTTCGTAGAAAATCCCAATAACACCTTTTTCTCAACCTAGGAGTCGAACCCAGGACCTCTAGAGTAGCAGTCGTGCTTAGGACCAATAGGCTAACGAGGCAGTTCAAATTAAATTTTAATGTTATTTATTGAAAATAATATACTTAGCCAATAGTTTTTGTTACTATGACAGAGTTTATGGCTTTTGGTTCCAGAACGATGTAAAAGTAACGTGTATAACAAAATAAATATAAATTACGATGTACCAAATAATACATGTACAATATAAGAACAAAATGTAGGTATTAAATCTCTCAGAGAGCGAATAAAATAGGCAAAAACAATGACAACTCTGCGACACATCTGTGTTCTTGCTTAATGTTAAGTTCCTTTTATCGTAGCATAGTGAATATCGGTAGATGGCGCTAAATTTAAAAAATAATAGAACAGATGTCAAATCCTCAAGGACATCGGCCGATGTAATAACCTTAACCCACAAGTTGTATTTAAATGGTTAGATGGTCATTGAGTTTAACGGAATTGCTCTCACTTAACTGTGTGACGCTTTTTAATTTCGTGAATCATCTGTGAAACTTCTCTATGAAAGTACTGTGTCTAACGCAAATCCTGAGTGTCAGTCAGCGCAAAAAGAACAGTAAAGTTTTTATTTATTTACTTACTTGCTGTGCCCGCGGCTTCGCTCACGTCGACCTTAGTATTACTAACTAATTAAGTTGTGAATAATAAATATTTCATCAATATCTTCCAAGCAGATCGAATGGTTGCTAAGGTGATTGCTAATAGTTACGACCGACGGTGGGTTTTAGGAATTTGTTTACTTACTAGTTTATTTTTTACGCAGATTCCTAATTATTTTTCTAAATTAAAAGTAGCCTAAGTTGCTTATTATAACATCAGCTATCTGTCAGTGAGAGTCCCGTCATAATAATTGTGCCATTTTAGAGATTGGCCAAAACAAACACACAGACAATTTTTTTTAAATATTGTGGTTTTGCTATAAATACCGAGTAAACATTTAGTAAAACGCTGTTAATTAATTAATGCATTAAATTCATCAGAAATAGAGTTTGCTGGATTTATTACCTTACAATATATTCAACTCTATTTTTACGCAGTTTTATTGGTTATTTAATTATGAATTAAATAAAACAACCAATAAAACTGCGTAAATACCTATAGTGCTGTCTAGGTTAACCCTAAAGTTTAGAAGACCAATTCTCGTAATTAAAATCTAATCGCAATCTCATTTCAGCGAAAATCATTATCAAAAACTTCTCAAAAATGTAAGTAAAACAGAGACATATTTAACAGAAATGTAGATAAAAAACAAATTAGAATGCTAACGTCCCTAACAGTCACTAGAATTGTCGTCCTAATTACAAAGCTCTAGTCGACACACCTTTACCCTTCTATTATAATTCGTTTATAATAAAAGGGTAACTCCCAAATATCTAAACGGTTTGATAATTAAACTTTTTGAATACGGCTGGCCGAATTTAGGGCTTGTCAATCTACACCTTTAGATCGGCAGGTGATCTGAGGAGCTTTTTTAAAAGTTTTTTTTTAATTAAAACCATCAGGGCGTCATGTGTCTCGATGGAATCAGTTGACAGTAAAGTAAGCAAGCTTCAATACAGAGCGACCTTCCAATAAATTGAAAAGGCAAGTCTTTTACTTAATCTTTTATGTTAATTCTTAATCTTTTATTTGATCTCTCATTTCGGTAAAGATTTAACATTCTTTAGTTAACAAATTAATTTAATTTTAATTTTTATCTGAATATCTTTTTAATTTTGTAGTTAAATTAAAATTAAATTAATTGTTTTATAATTTTGGTAATATTTTACTTTATACTTGCGGTGTTTTATTGTTATACTTTATTTAATGTCTTTATTTTATTTTGTTTCTCAGACGCAAACCTAGGTAGTTACCTAGGTTAATTACAATGTCAAAGTAATTAAAGGCTCCACAATAACTGCGCGTACGCACTATACGGGCAAGATAATCTGGTGCCGATGACATAAAAGTGTCGCTATACTACCAACCAAAAACTTGCAGAAGATCCACTTTTTGAACTCACAATTATGCATTTACAAATAGTCGATATCACTGGTTTTGAATTTTATTTTTCTCAAATAAATGGTTTGATAAGGATTTTCTTGGTTAAGTACATAAAAAGGTATTTTTTTTTTAGATATTTTATAAGTATCTCACAAACAATTCAAAACGCAAATATTTAATGAACTGGTTTTTATATTTCATTATCATTATCAGGTCATTTTTCTGCGTCTAAGCATGTTCTCTGATAACCCTGCCAAATGGTCCTTTTGCTCTGTCAAGTTTGTATAGGAGGACCAATGTTCACCCGAACATTTTGTTTGCCCGTCTGTGCCAAAACAAATCATCGGCCGCCTGGTGGTTTGCATATGACGCAAACCACCAGGCGGCCGATGCCACGTGCTCCGTTTTGCATAATTTTATGATGTTTTGTTTGCACATTTGCAACCTTTTTGTGGTTAAAAGGCTCATTAGCTAATTAATAAAAATTGAATTTCATATTTATTAACCATACTTATATTATAAATGTTAAAGTAAGTCACTCTGTCTGTCTGTCTGTCTTGTTTGTCGCGACAAAACCACAGGACGGATCGTAGGATTTTGTGTAAGTATAGTAAGTGCTTTTACAAACATATATTCATATACTAGCTTCTGCCCGCGACTTCGTCCGCGTCACAGTTGATGTGTTATCCTACGGGTACCGTACATTTTCCCGGGATAAAAAGTAGCCTATGTGTTATTCCAGACTATAATCTATCTTTGTGCCAAATTTCATCCAGATCCATTCAGCCGTTTAAGCGTGAAAGAGTAACAAACATCCATACATCCATACATCCATACATACAAACTTTCGCCTTTATAATAGTAGTAGGATTTAAGTTCTCGTAACCGGCGTGCTTGTATGACCAGATGTATGAATGTGCACGAGGCGAAAGTAGTATGTAAGCATCGTAGCAGGTGGCGTTCTGAGGTTTCTACCTACTCCCATGGGAAAAAGGCGTAAGTTTATGTATGTATGTATGTATATACATATACATTTTTAACATTTTAAATTACGAGAATTGACCTTCAGATCATCAACACACCTAACCTTATGATATTTAATTATAATTTTATAAAAACAAAATTAAACAACATTAATCTATAAAAGTAATTTATTCCTCTTCATTAACCAGGCTTAATTTTATAATTAACCTAGTTCGTTACTACATACTTATTATAAATAGCAGTCAAAAGGACCAATAGGAAGGACCAACTGGTCCTTTTAGTTAGTACAGTTAGCATTTAAAATAAAAAATTAACACCGTCATGTCCAACGATTAATTACTAATCATCTTTACAAATAAATAGCCTACAATGTTGCAAGCAGGTTAGATATAAAAAGTATTTGTAAAGAGCAGCGCAAGCGCAGTATGAAGGGTTAACAAGAATTTTAGTAACGGCAACACATTGCTTGTAATCTTATAGAAAAAATGAACGGAATAATCGATTATTTGCGTGAGGATGAGGCAATAAAAATTACCATTACTTTGTAGTTGTCGGGTTAAACTGCAATTTTGTTTTTTACTAAAATCATTCTATAATCTAGGATCTGCTAAGGTTATATGCTATTGCAACCTGGCTGAAAAGTTTATCCAAAACTCAGCCGAATTCCACAATGAATTCGAATTTTAAAATAATAGGCAATTTGGCTTTTTTATATTGGGCAGTTGTTTGGCCCTGGCTCAGAATGTCAACTCGCTTATTGTAAAAAGTCAATATGAATATATTTTAAAAGTGATTCCTTAAATTAAAGTATGAGGTAGGAGCCCCGCACACACACACACGCACATAAGACTGGTTACTAGGTCACAAGTAAAGTGGTCACAGTTCTTTGTTTATCCCAGTTTTCTGACTGTAAAGACCACAAAACCTCACCACGGAACCATTCAACAAGAAAACAGAAGAAAGAACTGAAACAATTC
The DNA here is from genome assembly GCA_932526535.1 of Caradrina clavipalpis. NCBI lineage: Eukaryota > Metazoa > Arthropoda > Insecta > Lepidoptera > Noctuidae > Caradrina > Caradrina clavipalpis. The sequence goes on from OW052108.1 coordinate 4,726,243, forward strand.
ATGAAGAGATTAATTGTTTAATTAACAACTAAATACCATTCACTACGTCAAACATCCATCCATATCAAAGAAAAACACACAAAAATATATTAAAAACAAACAAACCAATACCATGCGCGTGCGCACTAATCAGCCCAATTGACCAGCATCTGGCTAGCAGTTGCAAAGACATGATAAATTCCACCTATTCGTTTATCTATCTAAATGCAAAGCAAATAACTTATTTATTCTAATTAAAAACTCATTGAATAATGTCTAGCAATTTATCTTGCAAAATGTGACTTTATCCTAAACGTAGAAATAATTATATGGTCCTTATTAAGTGGGGATAACAGTTCGGATAGCAATTTAATTTTGCAATTTATCAAGTGACGGTGTTTAGTTTTTATTTATTACTATTAATAGTAAAGGTATCTTTGGTTGTAATTAAAATAATTACAATCTTTAGTATAAATTACTAAGTATTATAGCTATGTGTTGTCTTTAAATAAATAAATCATGTACATAACTTTCTTCTTCATCGGATATTTTGTATCTCCTTATTGGAGGCCTACTACAAGTGACCTTCTCCAAACAGACCTACGTTTTAGAACGAGCAGCTAGCTTTAACTTTAAACTGTAACTTCTTGACACTTCAAAAGTGCCTGTAAATGGTGTAATTGAAATAAATTATTTGACTTTGATGCGACATCCACGTGGTTCCCCGCCCCTACTCTTGCTCGAACCAGCCCGCGCCAAGAACCCTATAGCTCTAAAGGACTAACTAAAAAAAAATCCAACCATACTTCTAACAAGACCAGCAAAATCCCAACACAAACAGTACAACGACAACACAAACACGTCCATCGTTCCTCTCACACACACGACTCCTATCAATGCCCTAACTAATGGACCGATGTACGCCATACCTTAACGTCGGCTATCCAACGTGTCCCGATAAAACCCCAGATAGCCCTGAAATAACTAGGTAACATCTAAAATTAAAACCTGCCTCCAGGACAGACGTACTATATACCATCACGCCTGTATTTCCCGAAGGGTTAGGCAGAGGTGTACCAATGTAAACCCACAGTTCACAGGTATATTTAGGTCCCATGTAATAGGGGGCGAGCCTATTGCCATTAACCGGGCACAAATCCAAACTCCGAGCTGCTACTGAGAATTTCATAGAAAAACCCAATAACGCTTTTTGCTCGACCCGGGAATCGAACCCAGGACCTCTAGCGTAGCAGTCGCGCTCAGGACCACTAGGCCAACGAGGCAGTACAGACGTACTAATAAAATCTATTAATAGTAATGGTGCAGGACAACACGCAATGCTACAATTGATAAACAATAATTCGACCTTTAATAGTTATTATTTACATAAAAATGCATGTTGACATTATAAAGGTATACTAACATACATATGGTCACTATTCTGTACGTGGTGTAAAGGCCAGGGTACAAATAGATCCGCTAGTAGGGTTGTCAAGCGTCCGGGTATGTCCGGATATGGTTACGCTTCTTTTGTCTGGCTAAATTAGACGGTATCCGGCCTGTCTGCCTTCTGTTAGATTGCTAGAAACGCGCGCTGCAATTTTATTTAAAATTACATAATAAAGAAGACTGATAGCACATGTGCACTTCGTCTTTCCTAACTCCTATAGTCTGATGTGAAGGCTATAAAGAGATCAGTAGCAAGACCAACAGATTTACGTGCATTCCGTGACACGAAAATGTCACACCACCATCATCTAAACTCCGGGTTACAACAAAGAATTTTTAATAGAAAAATCAAATACCACTTTGCCTGACTCCGGAATTGAACCCGGAACCCCGAGCTCAACAAACGCGCTTGCGATCACAGAAAATCGTCAAAACATCAAATAAGCTTCATACAATAATATCAATTAAACTTTGTAGTTTACACAACATCTATAATTAGTTAAAATTTCCTTTCCTTTTATCCAAAAGTCCGGCAAAATTGGCTGGTCCTTTTGACTTCCCAGTTTTAAGGCCTGGCAACCCTACCCGCAAAGCGTATAATTGAATTATATTACAGTTTTGTTATCAAATTCGCTATATTATTTTAGATTTTCAATGATGCTCGTTTTATGCATCTGTGGCTGTGTCAGGTGGTACTTTGTTGTATTAGCATTCTGGACTGTTGACCTATAACTGGTTCTAGACTTTGCGTTCTATTAAATTGAATAGTTTACACGGATCTTAGCAACAAGTGGACCATTGCTACTCCAGACATGTGCAAAAAATATTATTTAACTGGCTTTGACACGGGATTTCGTTCGTGTGGAAGCCAAATAAACAATAAAAAATAGTTTAGCTTTCTAATAGCAAAAATAAAAATATCGGACTATTAATTTCAGAGATTGCCTCTTAGAAACAAACCCTTTATATTATGTATGAGTCTACACGACTGAATTGATGTAATTCCCTCTAAGAGGCAATAGAAATATAATTAATAATTGATATGTAATTGGTGTTGGTGTGTAATTTTGAGGTTTAATAATTAGGTTTAGTATTTTAAACAGACGCCGATTAATTTAAAATCTGCTGTACAATAGAGATTGTGGATTGGCTCATTTTGACTACAGAACTAAACTCAATAATGCAAGATAAACAGAGTTCGGATGCATGTCAACACTGGTAACGCAATTCATCAACATCAACAACAAAATTAAAATCAGCAGTTACTATAAAAAAAAACAACATAAATTCACAAAATATTTTAATTACACTTCCAAAACTTAATTGAATTACAATTTTTAGAAGCCCTTCAAACGGTAGGTTAACCCTCATTTGCGCCTACGCAGGTAAGCGTCCAGATGTCAGAATATTATAAATCTCTCGCCCATTGTCTACGGGCGTTTTTTTACTCATTCCTGGACACATGGCCCAAGATTGTGATGGTAATGAGCAGATGTTTGTGAAATATGCTGGTAAGTTGCCTTTTTGTTACACTGACCACCTTTCGACTGGGGTTTTTTGGTTTTTATTTCTAGGTGTTAAACAATTGGGGGTTTAATTTCGTTTTGTATAAACAATAGCCCTTAATAGGCTTGAAAAAAAGACTAGGCGTACATGTTCTTTTTCGATATGTATTTTTTATCTGTGGAATCTTTTAATTGGCCCTAGTATTGTTACTTACATAATCTCACTTTAGTACCTAGTTTTCCGAAAAAGCTAGAATCAAAACTACCTATAGTGCAAATTAATAAAATTGAAGGACATACAATGCCAATTTTAAATTATAAGGTAGCTTAGGCTACTTTAATTTAAGAATAAAAAAACATAAAAAATAATTTCCCGTAGAAAACTAACATTCAGGCGGACGAAGTCGCGGGCAAAAGCTTCCAATAAATAAATAAAGACGAAGAAATTCTTTGCATAGCAATCAAATCTTGTACCACCACATGTCCCACAAATCGAATACAACCATAAAGATAGAACCATGTTAATAAACAATATTCGATTAAACAATCTTTTATCTGAAAATCGAATGATTCTTAAATCTGAATCGATTACGTATTAAACATGAATGTAATCACATAAAGTATACATTAGCCATTTTAAATTTGAACCCAACAGATTTTAAGAAAATAAACCTAGGGTTAGTAAAAGAAAGTTCACTTTTGATTGCAGCCAATAAAAAATTACGATCTTTTCTCTCACTTTCGTTACTTCAAAATAAACTCTAAAGACAAAGGTTAAAGTTGAAAATACTATGACTTGCAAGCTCAGAAGCAACCACTCCCACGTACTTCTTCATTTTAACTATAAATAGTTGGTATTTCATCGCAGGTATCGACATACGAGATAATCAAAGTTGGATTATGTTAATTGCATTCCGGGTTCCAACTAGGCACCGTTTGTAAACTTGAAACTAGTTAGGTTTCAACTCGGCGACTGTTTGGCTGGAGGTAAAACAATGGTCCAATAACTTAATCGATATAATTGCTTAGATTCTAATACTTCGAATGCACGTCTATTTACTTCTGAAACTTGGAAAGATACACAACAAATCGTGTGTATAACATGTGTGTGTTATTGTAAAAGTACGGTAAATCCTAAGATTTTGACACTTAACGGTCTAGTCTCTGAAGACCTAAGATTTGCCGAATGAATAGAGATAAAAGTTCGAAAATAACTCAAACCACAGAGCATTTCGATCTTCCAATGCTTAACATTGTAACTTCAGCTGCATTCAACAGTACATGAATCGTGGGGGTATTTGAAGTCTTGTTATAACACTTCTTCGTCTTGTTAAAACTGGCTGTCGTGAAAAAACGGGGCCTTACCTAATATTAATATAATGCTATAGGATATATTTAAGGTTATCATATTAATGTTAACCTTAAATATTTCCGTAACAAAAATTTCCCAAGTATGATCCAGGACCAACAAAAATATTGCAATGATGGGACCATTGTATAACTGTCAGCTTCGTTAAGTGTATATAAGTATAAAGTTATAAACAGCTTGATTAATGATAGCCAACTAATAACAAGAATATTATTCGCATTAGCTTCAATAACACTTTAAATTAAGTGTGAACGATATCATACTAATCTTTCATCTAAATAAATTAACTGTTCTTGTGATATCCCAGTGGTTAAGATCCTCATACTTGAAGTTACGGGTGCCATACAGGGCAAGTACCAATGTGGCTTTTTTAACATACCATCGCGCCCGTATTTCCCGAAAGGTTAGGCAGAGGTGTACCAATGCACAGCCACAGTTCACCGGTATTTTTATTGCCATTAAACGGCCACAAATCCACCAGTCCAATCCAGTCGGGACGACTTTTTTAATTCACAAGTTTATCTTGGACATCAGTGACATCGATAAAGGAAAACAACAAAAAAGACCTAGACTTAAATTATCATAAGTCGGCGTCACTAATACTCCTTGTCCATAAAAGACGCCTTCTCCCGGTAATGGGTCAATAACGTGGACTGTTAGAAATAACAGACATTGGTAACTTAGCTTGAGTAAATAAGCAAACTTTACAGATTTATAATGTCTCTATGTAAATTTTGGTCCTTCGAGTCGCGAACATAGAAGGCCCCGTTGAATTAGTGTCGTCCTATAATCCCAATCCCACAAACAAGAGCTCCCGTTCAAATGCTTCACCAAATTAAATGCTGAGCATAAAGCACATTCGAATTTGTTACAATTCCCCGAAGCCTTGGACACGACAACACTAACAGGTAACCAAACGCTCATTACCGACCTTCCAATTGAATCTGACACTGCACGTACTGTCGCCATGATTGAAAATATTGTAACAGGACAAGATACTACAAAATAATAGGTGCATTTTTGGAAAAAGTTCAACATATAAACCAATTACAGATCCTAAGATTGCATCTTTTCAAATACAACCGATTTTGAGGACACGGTTGGCACAGTGGCTAAGCGATTGCCGCTGCGTCGCATATCGTGGTTTCGTTACCCGCACGGAACAAGTATTTTTATAGTCTATCAGTAGTTATTCTGTGTTTGATGATTTCATGTTGTTGTTTGTTGGTAACAAACATGATAGGGAAGAAATTCTTAGTGCGGGAACAACGTTACTTTCTATTTCTACAATTAACATGAAAAAAATATTTTATAATATCCAAATTAGCTTCTTATTTCAATTCTATCCTTTTACTAATGACATCAACTTTTTTAGCCAAAGAGCACTAATAAATACCATTAATACAGCCAAAAAAACCCCTTACATTCTCAAATACTGCGAGAATTTTACCTAAACGCCACATTTAAATACCAGAGACGATCTCCCAAAATATCTGGCAAACCTAACAGCGCTCTGTTTACTAAAACAACACATAAATAAACCGAAAGCCAAAGCTAGGTCAGGTGAAGGTAGTTCTTGCGGAATTCGATACCCCCCTCCCCCCCCCCCCAGTAACCATTCACCCCCCTCCTGCCCGCTAACTGTACTCGGGTTGAGATGATCCTTATTTGAAAGTCGCTGCTAAAGGTTTTAGAGAGAGGATGGGTTAAGTATACTGCAACCTTTATGTTTAGCTGTATATTTTTTTATATCTTCTTTAATAGTTTGACACCTCACTTAAAGGTTTGAAAAGGAAAAAGCTCATCAACATTTACTTCACTATTTTTGTACCATTACATTTTACAAATTTTCTAAGTAACCTTTAAAACTACTAAGGTCAAATGAATTGTATTCAAATCAGCTTTTGTACTCCAAACTATAAATTTCAAATCAACGCAATCTCACACTTAAACGACTTAATTATTAACTAAAATTACTCTATCAGCTTACAATACATTCAGCAAAATATTGAATCTAACAATTCAAGCGGTGAACAAAATGCTGCGCATGCGCACGGGAGCGCGGCACTGCGCGGGAGTGCCGCCGTGACCCGATGTGAGGACCCGATCGGCCTTAAAGGTCGCATTGAATAGTATTGGAATGCTTTTGACTATTTAAAGTACCAGAGAGACAACAGTTTTCAAGTTCTGTTCTATGCAATGTAATGGAATGAAGGATGGCTTTCAAATTCTTGTAGAATATGCGATTGCGCAGGTTTGTTTAAATTATTTAGTTAAAGGGCGTTGAACTGTCGTGATTTGCCACTGTTCTGTGTGTTTTGTTTCAATACGGAATATCTTTATTTCTTTTCCATATGTATTCTTAGGTGGAAAACATATGAACCTATGTATAATTGAGATCATTAAGTTGTAAATATAACTAGGTAATAACTCAAGAACAATCAAAATTATGTTTGTTTGTTCCCCTCTCATAAAACAAATGACAGTCAATATTGGTGATTATCAGTATGCCTATTGTGAAATATGATTCACTCATGCATCATTGCAATTTATTGAGGAAGCTGATGATATCAGGAAGTCAACTACTAATGATGTTAATACAGCTAACATGTTAAAAACAAAATTGGGCATTCGTAATTGCAAATTACAACACAACAACATACCTTCAGGAATACAGGTAGGCGTTTAGCAATATACACCAACAGTTCGCCGGTATGTTTAGGTCCCATGTAATAGAGGGCGCGCCTATTGCCATTAACCGGGCACTAATCCTAACTCCGAGCTGCTACAGAAGAAATAAAAATAAAAATATAAATATACCATCACGCCTGTATTCCCCGAAGGGTTAGGCAGAGGTGTACCAATGTACACCCACAGTTCACAGACAATTCTGCTACAGACAATTTCATAGAAAACCCAATAACACTGCTCGACCTGGGAATCGAAGCCAAGACCTAATTGCAAATTGTAAGTCAATTAAAGCTAAACATTATTTAATCTTTAATTAAGAACTACCTACGTAAGCAAGTTGGAAGAGATTGCCCTAATCTGACGCATTCGTGACTAATAATATAGGCATTAAACTGTTTGGGTGTTTGTTACTCAATCACGCACAAACTACGTAACTAATATATCTATTTACAGGCGTAATAGAAGGTTACGGATTTTATGTAGATGTGGGTAGGACAGTGCTGTAAGTAAGTAAATGAAAGTTAAATAAATAAAATAATATAAATATACCATCACGCCTGTATTCCCCGAAGGGTTAGGCAGAGGTGCACCAATTTAGGTACACCCACAGTTCACCGGTATATTTAGGTCCCATGTAATAGGGGGCGAGCCTATTGCCATTAACCGGGCACAAATCCAAACTCCGTGCTGCTACTGAGAAATTCCTAATGGAAAAACCCAATAACACTTTTTGCCCGACCTGGGAATCGAACCCGGGACCCCTTGCTCGGCAGTCGCGCTTGCGACCACGAGACCAACGGCTGCCCCGTTCCCCGATGAAAGTTAAGTAGCACAATTTTGTGAAAATCTTACTCAGTCAATTTAGTTTAAGTGAGCTTGAGTTGAGTTGTCAATGATAGCTCAACTCAATACCGAGGAAGATTTTTATAAAATAGTTATATGGGAAAAACGCAAAAAAAAAACATTTTTGCCATAAGTTGCTTGCAATCGCTACAAGTAAAAAAAAATATAACCCAAATAGAGATTCATCTAAGCCGCGGATCATAGGACCAAAGAAACGCCTTTTCAGTAGATGAACAATTTTTTATAATTTTGCGTTTTTAACTAAAAAAACAATCCGTACCTACTTTATAAATACAGTGTTACAAAACCAACTTTACAACTTTATTCCGTGTACTGGCTCAGTATCGAAAAATTAATATAAAGCAAAAACAAGACAAAATTGAGCTAATTCAATTTTTCACATGAATTTTGGATAAAATTTAAAAAAAAATTGCCGTTTTTTTTTGTTGTTTATATTAGTTTTTCGATACCGAGCAAATACACGAAATTTCTAAATTAGATTTTTTGACCCATTATAACAATATTTGACAGAATGTTAAAAATCAAAGGTTTTTAGAATTTAACCTTTCTAAAACAGTTCTTTTTCACCAACTAACTTCTCCATTACAAAAGCATCAAATATTCAAAGCCAAAACAGCCGGATCAAAACAGTGCACCCTATCAGATGATGATGTAAAGGTCACAGTGAGCGTGTAGGGAAGCGAACCCGCTACCGTTGCTATCTGCGAATAGTAACGAGTCGTGTGTCACGATGGCGTTAACCATCGAGGTAACGGAAAGGGAGGAGACCCTAGGTCTTGGTCCCGTTGGGCCGAAATTATTGGTGAAGATGGTTGGGTAAACGTTTAAGCAACGTTTGTATATATTCCTGTTATAAATGATCACAACACTGCCGTTGGTTTTGTGGTCGTCAGCACGACTACCGAGCTAGGAATTATGGGTTTCGGTACCCAAGTCGGACAAAGTGTTATTGAGATTTTTCCATTAGGTTTTTTTTTTGTAGCAGTTCGGATTTTAGAAGTGGGTGATAGGACACTCCTGTATTGTTGATCTTGCGTCTTTGATCTCTCCCCGGTCATGTTGGATCGCCATCGCATCAGACTATGAGAGTGAGGAGACAAGGAGTTAATCTGTGTTTACACACAAAGCAAGTCTCTCATATTATAGTTGTTGTCATTCGAATAATCTTGTTTTGACTGTCCCTGAATCTTTACTCTTTCATACCGTATTTTTACCTCACCTCATTAAACACAGTTTTAACTACCACCAAACCAGCAACAAGCTAATACCTTCCATATGTACCAAACCCCATTCAAGTACTAACCTGCAAATACCGTCTGAATTCGACAATAAAACAAAACATCTGCAAAAATCCCCAAAAAACACAATAAAACACGTGTGTTTCCCTGGAAGAGTCCAAAATTCTGTAATTAGTCAGGTAACGCACGTGCGAACTCATTATTGTCGATAAACAATGGATAAAACGGCTTAGCACATCTGGACTGGATGAGCCCTGGACTGGAAACATCTGGGGCAATTCATTGTTTAGTCTCAGACAAGTTAATACGAGCTTTTAAAACTTTAAATGTACTGTTTACTGTTATATTTAGCATTCAGTGTTTGCAGATAAAATAAAAGCTGAAAGTTTGGGCGGTCTAGTAAATGGTCCTTATGTATGGCGCAGATTCTCTCAAACACTTATTTGCTTGTAACGACCATTTCAGTCTGGTGGTTTTTTTTATATACCTAAATTATATGTATTTGCAACTCGACCCGTTAATTTAATGTCTGTAAATTAATAATTATACCTACTAGTTCTGCTGGCGACTTCATCCGCGTGAAAATTAAAAGTACCAATCATGCCCTGGCACTCAGCAATAGTGTAGTTTTCTATCAATTAAAGTCCCATCTAAATCGGTTCAGCCGTTTCAAATATCAGCCGGAATAAACACACAGACAGACATAAATTATATTTTTTTCAAACAGACAACACCTTAATTTCATTTATTTATATAAATGATGCAACCTCAATCAATCTAAGAAAAATCTTCAACAAGATGTGGTTTCCAAGATAAAAATCTGACCCTTCGAGCTTTATTTACGGAAAATCATGAGTAATTCTATACACCTCATTGCCAAGTTTATAATCGTGACCCTAGACATGTATTTGCATTAAATTAATCAGGTTTGCATCACCGGCACCCTCATCATGACCTAGGTACAATGATTCATTGCGGAGACGTAATTCTATGAAGCAGTTGCAATACTTGCAATTATACTTAGGTACTGTGTACTCATATAAACAAATTACCTTTAATAATGGATATTACATATATTTTATATAAGTAACTGTTTGGTTAGTCTAGTGGTCCTAAGCCCAAGTGCTACCCTAGAAATCTTGGGTTTGATTCCCAGATCGAGCAAAGTGTTATTGAGTTTTCTCTATAAAATTCTTAGTAGCAGCCCGGAGTTTGGATGTGTGCCCGGGTAATGTCAATAGATTCGTTCCCTATTACATGCGACCTAAATATACCGGCGAACTGTGGGTGTACATTGGCACACTTCTGCCTATCCCTTTGGGGAATACCCCGACCTCTATTTCCACAGTTTGCCGGTATCTTTACAACACAATTAAAAGGGGGCGAGCCATTTAAAAAAAAATATTAATTATCAAATTAAAAAAATATCATCTCATTCGGCGACTCAAGTAATATTGCTCAAGACTTCAGAGAAATTTAAAACGGTATTCAATTTACTTTTAAAATGACCTCCAAAGGTCAAAGGTTGAAGAATTTAGTAACATTCCGGAGCTTCTCACATTATTCGAGGTCACATTTTCACCAACGGAAACCTCACCTTCGGAAGAGCTTAACATAACTTTAAGTAAAAACAATCTCTGATGCACCTCTTTAGGGGTCTGCAACCGTTTGGTAAAAACCAAAGCTTACGTAAATTATTGGTCCTTTTTCAAAATTAGTCGATTATCTAGATAGAATATTTAATTAGTCATACTAAAGCCAGATATACTGTTTGAGTGCCATGTTTTTTTTATACGAAACGATTTAATGTACGCAGTTAGTTGAGTTTGTTTTTTGTTTCTCTATCTGCTGGACCATAAAAACAAGTCAAAAACGCACTTCACCATATTTTTAGGGTTCCTTACCTATACAGTCTAAAAGGAGACCTATTGCTTTCGCTCATCCGCCTTGCCATCTGTCTGATGATCCTCTGTCACAGAGCTGTATCTTTTTACATCATTGACATTTTAAGAGTGCGTACAATTACTATGGCCATAATAAAAAAAATACAAAAAAAATACAAAAAAAAAGTAAAAAAATTACGGAAAATTGTTTTTTTTTTAACGTAGTGTTATTTATTGTACTGGGTTGTACGGAACGCTTCATATGCCCGTCCCGACCAGTTTTTTTTACTTCATGACCCGAAAATTATTTCACAACAAATTAAAATTATGTATCATCATAAATATTTGCAGGTTCAGACTCTGAAGCGATGAGTCATCCTGGGTTCCCATGTTCCGTGAGACGGTAATCATGAATCACACTTTGATAAAAATATGAACTATTCAATTGTAAATGTCAATGGTCAAGTTTCTTGTGAGTATTTTTTATATCACATATTGCTTTAGGATTATCTAGTTAAGCTTCATCGGTAATTATTAGGAAATACAATTTGTTATTTTCTGGTAGATTAATTTATGAAATAAGCTTAAACCCAAGCTTAATTGAGCCCAAAGTATTTCAGTGAGGGAACTTGGATGGGGCCACTAAAGGCCGATGCCTGCCGGTGCTGCGGGTTGTTCGAAAGAGTTACCGCGCCCCCGGAACGCAAAGGGCACATGAAGGAACATAGACACTCCCTCCCGTCCCGCCCAGGGCGGGGGAAGATATTTGATGATTTCCCATCTATAAAAAAAAGCTTGATTGAGCCCAAAGTATTTCAGTGAGGTGAATTAAATGACTTGTACTAAACCATATGATTATAGTACTGTACTGTACTGTTAAAAGCTTGGGTTCCCAAAAAGGTCGCCTATTTTACCCACTGTAATATCTCACTATTTTAGAAATTGAAAACCAATATTACCATAACCAATATTACTACACCATATTCTCACTTCAAAGAGGTATAATTGTCTGCTTGTAAGAGGTAATCCATGGAAGTTCTAGTCCGATCACCAATTCATTCACTGATAGAAAGGAACAATATTTCCGAGTGTCATGGGCGAGCTAGCTAGCTACTGGCAGAAGTTAGTAATTAATAAACAGAATCACTTAACTGGTACTAAAATGCAAAATATGCAAAACGTTGCAACATCGGTCTCATCACCATCATATCACCCGAACAACGTCCACTGCTGGACATACAATATAAGCCTCTCCTGAACAATAATATATTTGAAAACGTCCCGTAATTTTTCTCCTTCTTATCTTACACATCAAATCACATTTGTACGTCTAAAGCTAATGAATAATTAACAAAACCAACCTTACTCTTTACATCTTATGACACACATTACAATCAACATTGCAAAACAGGTATTAGCCTAATCCTATTGAGTAAATTCCATAGAACTCATCGGTTACTCTAACACGGTGGTTGAACCTGTTTTTAACGCAATACTATTTAAATATCAGTTGGTTTCGGCTATACAAATGTCAACTGTACTATTAATAGAGTCAGCAGGAGTATAGGTTTTGTGGTACGGAGTTGGTACAGCTGCAATCTTCTTATGATGTAGTAATGTTGGTGTTAATTGCGAATCCATGATAGGTTATGTAAGAGACTTCAAATTAAGAAAAAAAATCTAAATGAAAATCTATGCTAAAATATTCAAAGTTAATCGAGCATTCTTATACCCGTAAAATGTTGAAAGGCGATACATAACAAAAGTATGACTTTTGTTATGTATCTATATTATGTATGTATATTATATAATTATATACCACCTGCCCGAAACTTCGTAGGCGTGTTTCTTTTTCACCCATATGCAGGAACCAAAGAAGTAACTTAATTGCTTGATTACTGCCACGCTCCCGTGTGGTGTCGTATCATGATGTTATAGCCTTTACTATTATTCCTCATGAATCTAGCTATCATACCTATGCAAATACTATCTTTCCATCCCGTGTAGAAGTTCCAGTAATTAGTGCGTTTAAACAAAGAAACCAAAATTATCTTTGACTTTATAATATTAATATAGATGGGTCTCTATATTAATATGGATATTAATATGGATGCCTCGTTGGCCTAGTGGCCTCGTGGTCCTGAGCGCGACTGCTACGCTAGAGGTCCTGGGTTCGAATCCCAGGTCGAGCAAAAAGTGTTATTGGATTTTTCTATGAAATTCTCAGTAGCAGCTCGGAGTTTGGATTTGCGCCCGGTTAATGGCAATAGGCTCGCCCCCTATTACATGGGACCTAAATATACCGGCGAACTGTGGGTGTACATTGGTGCACCTCTGCCTAACCCTTCGGGGAATACAGGCGCGATGGTATATATATAAATGGGTTAAAGGGTTTGACAACCAAACTAAGAACAATTCCCACACTAAATCATAAAGTTGGTTACTGGATGAATCACCAAGGCTTCCCATGACACCATAAACTGATAATGACTCATCAATGACATAGAATGCTGTGAAAACGTGAACCAACATGTTACCGAATAACTGTAGTTCGAAGACTGGCTTCAGCGGGCTATAATCTAGCCTAGGGTTGCCAGATTCTAAATCTGGAAAGCCGAACCACCAGCCAGTAAAGCCGGGCTTTTTATGTCTGAGTTTCATAAACTGCTTACGACTTTGTCCGCGTGGCTTATGTTACCCGCTTTAAGTTACGCCTTTGGTTACTGCTCCGCTCCTATAAGTCGTAGCGTGATGTCATCTAGCCTATGTTACTCAAGAATAATGCGGCTATCTATTGTTAAAAAAATTGCTAAAATAGGTTTAGTAGTTTTGGAGCTTTTTCGGTATAAACAAACAAACAAAAAATATTTCCTCTTTTTTATAGAAATTATATTGTATTTGCGTTTTTTGATAATTTACACTAAAATCAGTTTAATGTAGTGTGTGTTTATTTGTAATAAAACAACAACTATAAAAACTAGGTACCGCATGTCTGGTTAAATGTAAAAAATCCCAGCAAAAGCCTTTCACCGACTAATTCGACCGGACACGCATCCAAAAACCCAGACTGTCCGACTTTATCCGGACGCCTGTCAACCCTAATCTAGGCAGATTGGATTGGAACCTGATTGAGTAGGCACAAGAATGTCTAAACTCTAGATTGATGCTTTCATAAATCATGTATCAGATTTGTATTTTGCTGTTATTGGATATAAATCAATTGAAGCAGCTGTTCTGGTAGATGTAAGCCTAGCTTCCGAATGTGAGGATGTTGATTCGATTTTTGAATTCAATGTAACGGATTATTCCACTAAGTTTACCAGTACGCACGCACTGATCACTTAATATATTAATTAGGTTTCCTTTCAATGCTTTCCTTTACCGATGTCATTGATGCCTAAGATAAACTTAAAAATGCATGGGAATTGAAAATGTCACATTGATACTACGTTATGCATAAGAGGCGGGCACGTTAACCACTAGGCCGTTATGACACAAAAATCTTACTATCCTAATATTATGAAAGCGAAATTTTGAATGGCTGGTTATTTGTTAGTCAATCAGGCGATAACGGCTAAACAAATCTGGGTGAAATTTGGTACGGAGATAGATTATAGTCTGGAATAGCACATAGGCTACTTTTTATTTAGAAAAAATATATTGATATCATATAAACTTGACGCAGACGAATTCAAGTGCAAAAGCTAGAAAGACATAAATATGACTTCAAACGAGATTATAATTTAATACACTAATATTACTAATCCTACTACTATTATAAAGGCGAAAGTTTGTATGTATGGATGTATGTATGGATGTTTGTTACTCTTTCACGCTTAAACGGCTGAATGGATCTGGATGAAATTTGGCACAAAGATAGATTATAGTCTGGAATAACACATAGGCTACTTTTTATCCCGGGAAAATGTACGGTACCCGTAGGATAACACATCAACTGTGACGCGGACGAAGTCGCGGGCAGAAGCTAGTACTTCAATATTCAAGAAACGTTTCTCTTTTACATGCAACAGGTGAAATAGTGTCTGTGTGTACGTCTGTTGTAAGAAAGGCCACTACATAAAGTACGTGAAGATAACCCCGACAGAAGCGAAACCTATTGCTCAGACATAACGTATTAGGTAATTTCGATAGATTACAATTTGAATTAAGTATTTGTATTTGCATACAATTCCTCACCAACTACTGTTTCTAGTCATCTCATAAGAGGTATTGACGAAAGAGTGATCTTTCGTTGGTGATCACTATGGCTAATACATACACTGATCTTCCTCTTGACTGCATAAGAAATCATGAAAGGACTTTTTCCGCTCTGTACGGGGCGGAAAGGAGTGTCAGACTCTAACTGACAAAAACCCATCCGTGTTCCTCCTAATGCCCTTTGCATTCCAGGGTTGCAGTGACTGTTTCAAACCAATTCCGCAACAAGCAATGATCGTCCGACCGCAAAATTTTAAATAGGTATCTATAAACATAATTATTTAGCTCTTATTGCTTAATTTGTTCATATTGTAGTTCCCTTACAGTGGTTTCTACTCTAGGTACCGCGTTCCCGCGTTCATATTCATTCTATAATTATTGAGTTATAGTCCCCTAGTAGTTGAGTTATAGTACCTAGTACCTTTTTGTTTACTTTCTTGGCCATTCTTCTTCATACGAAACTACTACTCTTGGAAGCGGAAATTATTTCCAATAAAAAAAAACTAATTTTCCTTACATATACTACGCGAGTTTATACTAGGCCCTCTGAACTTAAATCCATCCCTTTTAACCTCCCAAACAATAAAACAGAAACAGACACCACATCGTATCAAGAACAAATGCTTCAAACATCAAAGTAACTAAAACTAAAAGCATTCAAACATACATCCATACTTTTATTATAATAGAGATCGGAATTTTATCATCTAAATCTGGCATTTTATTACTTTGCCCATTATGTAGCAGGCATAATGGGCAAAGTATTGAAGCTATAATCCTAAATATCGCTATAAGGCATATTAATTCACGTTTTCATCGTATAAATTGTATGTGACGTCTACATTTGGCACACAGGCACCTGTGCCATCGGCTTAGCATGCGATTATAGACTAGGGTTGGCACTCAGCCGTGTTCAAGTTTTAAGTGTGAAAAAGAAAAGTTTATGGTTGTCGGATTATGTTTTATGTAGGGTTGCAAAGATTACAAACACGTTCATTATTTTCAGAAAAAATTTTTGGTCGAATTTTGAAATATAAATTGTTTATTTTGTGACTACACGTTCGAAAAGTTAATTTAAATTCTTATTACAAAAAATATAATGTGACATTGACAGGTATCCAAAAGGTTCTTATTTCAAATTCAAAATCTAAAAAAACGATATCCTCGTATAATATAAACAATACGTACAATGTTGAGTCAGACAGTGTTTTTTTTTTTCAATTTATAAAAACTTGATGAGTACATACCTACGCATTATTATTTTGTAATAAATAATAAACCTAAAGGTTAATAAGATAAGAAGTCACGCTTAAATAATTATTCCATTTACCGATAAGATAAAGAACAACAATTACTATTAAAATTCTTTAAAAAAAACCTACCTAAAATCTAGCTTTTTCAACGCATTTTAATTAAAAACTTAGCATAATTATTCTAAAAAAAACATCATCGTTTTATTTATTTTATCTCCCAATGATTTGATAATCATGACCATAGGTACCTAAAGAAATAATTTCTTATCGCTTAAAATAAACAGTAATTAATTACATAGATAGATACATAAACCTACGCCTTTTTCGCATTAATCAATTAATTAAATTAATTCATAATTAATGGCAATTAGCTATCAGTTCAATGGAGCTTTAATATAATCTGTGAAATGTAGGTGTTCTATCTACTCCTTAAAAAGGAATAAAAAAATGTCGTGACATAAAAAATAATACCACCCTAATTATTATCCCACTGCAGGGCAAACGCTTCGTATGAAAAAAGCACGAGCATTGATCACCACGCTTGCTCAATGTGGATTGGCTATTTCAGACATTTTGACATTTGTTTATTTTATCATTATTTTTATTGTTGAATTTTATGTTGTTTAAAGTATACAGTTTAATTTATGCGTACCAAATTATTTAGGAGTAATCTGTAATATGTAGTACTTATTTTTATGAATAAATAAATACATAATATTTTTTAAGTCTAAACCTCACGATATTTTCCTTCACCGATGTCAGTGCTGTCCAAGATAAATTTAGAAAGTACTTACATATAAAATTAAAAAAGGTATATCGGTACTTACCCAGATTTTAAACCAAAACTTTTACGATACGCTTTATAGGATAATAAAAACGTCTTATTATTTTACATTTTAATATTTTAGCAGGGGTACAACCCTAGGTGTTCTCCACAATATATCTTGGGCACACTTTCCAATGAAGATGGGTTACTACTTTCTGTGAGGCGTACCATACATTCCATGCCTGTAGCCTATTCGGCACGGGCTGGTGCAAGATATACGAAGATGCTAATGTTATTATTCAAATGTCGAACCTGTATATTTTTTGCGTTTATTTGCAAACAGCCGGTATTTCATGTAAAAGGTGAGATGAGCTCTCTCGCTCCCTAGTATTGGATGGGCTGACAGCTCACCTCAAACTCACTACACCTTTTACCAAAAAAGGTTTATACAGGATAGTACTGCAGGCCCAAATGAATAGCCAGTGATTTTTACAGTCTTTGATCACCTGTATTAACGAAGGATTGCCTGTAGTAATGTTTAAAAGGATTATAATAACACTGAAACTCACATGTGGCTGTAAATTCTTTTCAATGGGGACCCATTGAAAAGTCAATTCCCGTAATTAAAAACGTTAAAAATTTAATGGCAAAAAGTCCTGTTTATTTTTAAAATGCATACACTAGTCCACTATAGTATTTACTTTGTACTTGGCTAATCTCCATAGAGATTGGCCACCGTAACCGAAATTAGATTTGCGAAAATAATACAAGGACCAATTATTTAAAAACAATTTTGCATGTTCAATTGCCTAAGAACAACCTTGCTGACTCGAAACGTCAATTACCCATCTTCAAACTAACCTTGGCGCAATACGCGACGCGTTCGTGTTCCACGCGCGCCTCAAAGAAATGTCAGCAAATCGGAGGGGCCACTCAGGGCTAATGCCTGCCGGGACTGCGGGTTGTTCGAAAGAGATACCGCGCCCCCGGAACGTAAAAGGCACATGAAGGACCATGGATAGGTTTAAGTCAGTCTTCTTCTTTATCGTGTAGACAGTAAGGTCTAACGACCCCACACATCCTAGTGTCAGAGTTTCTAAACCGCCTCTAGGGCCTCTGACATGGTTACCGATGTCAATGATGTCCTAGATAAACTTGGAAAGTACATATGAATCAGAAAAAGTCACATTGGTACTTGCCCGTGCCCGGTTGCGAACCCACAACCTCGTGCATAAGAGGTGGGTGCCACTGGGCCAGCACGATACCCAGTCAGTAAAAGTCTGACACTTCCTCCCGCCCCGCCCCTAATTCTCAGTCTTTTGATGATTACCCATCCGAAAAACAACCGTGGCGCAATATGCCGTATCCACTCCCGCGGAACTCAGCATGTAAGTGAATAGCTATCCCCGCGCCGAGGCCACTGGGTCGCGGCTAGAGGTCGCACAGACAGACAGACATACAGCTTAATGCCACCAGGATGTGCTTAATAAGATTGTATACTGTATTTTTCTATAATGTTCCTTTTTTGGTCAATGAGCACCATTCGATTTTGCATCAATCAGTTACTTCAAGCGTATAATGAGGATCTTGATCTTCGAAGTCTAGAAGACACTCGACGGGAATGAATAACACCAAGGACCGCTTCAAATTGGCGTTTAAAATTACACTCGGTAAAACCACGACCATCCGTTTGGCGAATTTGGGTGAAAAACATTTATTTCTCATTTTAATACAAAGAAAAAACACTGATTCATTATTTTTTACTTACTTGGCAATAGGCTCGCTCGCTATTACATGTGCCCTGAACATACCGGCGAACTTTGGGTGAACATTGGTACACCTATGCCTAACCCGTCAGAGAATACAGGTGTGATGGTATGACAATAAAAATAATTAAATAGTTCAGTTTTCCTTACTATATTTTCCGTCACCTTTCTGTAGTGTCCAAAATGACCTAAAGAAAAATAAACAAAAAGTTTCCTTGGAAGACATTCTCATTTAAGTAAATGATTAACTAGTGACTCGTTCTAACTGTGTTTGCTAAATTAAACTCTGTGTGAGCTTAAAACCGCAAAGTTTTTTGTTGAATCATAAGTTGTGGCCAGTTAGAAGATTGGATGTGAAAGAAAAAAATGTGCATCATCATTTTAATATTTGCTTAAGTAGGTAGATATGTATTATGAAGG
This sequence comes from Caradrina clavipalpis, assembly GCA_932526535.1. Classification (NCBI taxonomy): domain Eukaryota; kingdom Metazoa; phylum Arthropoda; class Insecta; order Lepidoptera; family Noctuidae; genus Caradrina; species Caradrina clavipalpis. Next base: position 4,745,644 of record OW052108.1, read on the forward strand.
TTACAAGCTTATAGCGAAATAAAAATATTATACTCGTATGTAGAAAGGCATAAGTCTATAAGTAAAAGCCTTATAAACAAAAACTAAGATGAGCGCACATTCTCAAACTGTGCGCTCAATTTTCGAAGATTATTGAATTGCAATATCTGTATCTTGATTTTTTGTATCAATGGGATATAAACTTGCCTTTCGTTTTTTACCGCTTATTATTACTTATTTATATAGTAAATAATAATCAAAGGATATTACTTAATTCCGATATTTGATAACGTTAATTAAACTAATGGTAACTTTACATTTCAGCCTGTTTTCCTCTGAAAATATTCAAAGTGGTTTTACTCAAGTTTTTCTTAAAAATGAATATATTCATTTCCTGCTGTTATTAACACTACCTTAACCAGCCTTAACTTTAAAAATATCAAAAGCTAAAGATGAGTTAATTTATACTTATTATTTTATTATATTATAGAGAGGAAGATTTGTATATACGTATATGTATGTAACGAATAAACTCAAAAACTACTGGACTGATTTCGAACATTCATTCATCATTAGAATGCTACATTATCCCTGTTAACACAAGCTACGACACACGGGACCAAAGACGTACCTTAACACGGGTGAAATAAGTCACGCAAACAATGTCGCGGATCGTTCGTTAGTATTCTATAAAGAAAAAATATCAAATAACAATCGCTAAATGAGAATAAAATTAATTATCAATTAAACAGCCTATCCTACTGATAAGATCACTTTACAAGATGTATTTGAAGTGTTATCTATGGTGTCTTAATTATAATGGTTTTACATCTTTAACATAATAATATAATTCATAACAAATTAATACTTATACATTTATACAATACAAGTTTCTGCCCGACTTCGTCTGCGTGGTTTCTTTTTTGCCCTGCTCCGCACCCGTGGGTCGTAGCGTGACGCTATATAGCCCATGTTACTTCCTGATAATTAGTCTATCTATTCCTAACAAAATGGGTACAATCAGTCCAGTAGTTTCGGAGCTTATTCGGTATAAACAAACAAACAAAAAAATGTTTCCTCTTTATAATGGAAGATTTTGTCATCCTTCCGCTTTTAACGCCAAACATTCAAATCAAATATTTGATAGTAGGCCTATTAGGTTCTCTGTTATAAATATTCAAATAAATAACGAGGTGATTAGCGTATCACGCTTGACCATTTGACCTATAGAATAGTCTAACACGATATTAACTGCGCCGTTGGTCTCGTGGTTGAAAGTATGACTGCTGGGCTTGGGGTTTTGGGTTCGATTCCCAGGTTAGGCAAAGTATGAATGGGTTTTTCTATTAGAAAATTTATCTACAGCAACCCGACGTTTGGAAGTTGATAGTGTGTTACCCCCGTTCCTCGAAAAGCACGTAAAGCCGTTGCCGTTGTTGCCGCCGGTTTCCGGGCTGTCATTCATAGATCTTTGACAGTCGTTACGGGTAGTCAGCGGACTTACTTCCATAAGTACGAGTATCACTTGAGGCTTCAGATGACTGAAAAATGTTTATATTAAACATCCTCATATAGGAACCTCTACATGGTAATTATAAATAATTAAATAAATATAATAATAACAAATTAAAACACTCTTATACCCAGCAGATAACAAGCAGTGCGTTTGACCGGCGCAGGCGCAAGCGCTACCCACATCAAATTAATGGCATCTCGCTAAAATTAACATCATTAATTGGTTACGGATCGAGTCGAGAATAATCGTTATCAATATAAAGACCACACGCTTTGCCACTTATTAAATTATTTTTAGGTTATTTTTCCTTTTTCTTTTAGAAAAAACAATGAAAACATTGCATGTTTATCTAAATCCATGTCATTTTAATTTTTACCGAAATATAGGAGTGAAGATGAAAAAAGTTAAAAAAATTGAGGGATTTTTCGACTAATTTTAAACTCAAACAGAGATTTGACGACACTGCTGGCGCAGTAGCTGACCGATTGCCTGCTGCGCTGCGTATCGCGGGTTCGATTCCGGAAAAAAATATTTATTGTATGGCCTATTATTAGATAGTTGTTCCGGGTCTTGCTGTTTGTCTATATGTTTGTAAACGCACCCATGATACAGGAGAAATTTCAGTAGTGGATCAAAGTTTAAAAAAAAGAGAGTTTCTTGCAACAAGGCCACGTGAGAAAAATGGTAGACATTTATAAAAAAAATATTTAACTATTACAATACGTCCGACTTATACAAAGTGGTCTTATATGATTAAGCACAGAAAACACTAAATATAGGTACTATGCATGGGAAACTATTACAATCTACATTCATAATTATGATATTATCCTAATCAATAATATTATGATTGAGACCAGCTCCACGCGACAATATTGAACAATGGCTAATATAAATTAATTAGTTATATATAATGTTCTGACGGCCTAAGGCAAGGCCGTCTGAGGTAGGTACCTACGATTTAGACGGCTTAACGAAATGTCAAATTAAAATAAAGACAGTGTTTTTTTTTTGTCAAAATTCAAATATAGACATTGTTTTATTTTGTCAAATTCAAATAAAGACACTGTTTTTTTTTTCTTTCAAATTCAAATAATAGCATTTTTTTTTGTTAGACATATTCGAATACATCAGACATTGTTCTTGTCAAATTCAAATAAAGTCATTGTTCTTTATGTGAAATTCAAATAAAGACACTTTTTATATCAAATTGACATATTATAGACATTGTTTTTTTTTTGTCAATTTTTTTTTTTTGTTAATCCATTAACATTACCGTAGTTTTATAAGTTAATCGGACATTTCAAAAAAAGTGTCGAGCTTTCTGCCGCGTATAAAAGTATAAAGCTATTAATTCCATTGTGGTGACTTTATCAATAAAATCAAATAAACCGGTTTATTGTCAACGTCTTACTAACAAACAATATTATCATCGCCATTAGCATGATTACGTATTGTGTTTTTTATGATGATGCACAATGACAAGTTTTAAACAGCCTAACTTTCATTTTTAAGTCTTTATTAAAAACTAGCTATTATATCCCGCGTCTTTGATTACTGCTCCGCTCCAGTTAGTCATAGCGTGATGTTATATAGCCTGTAATCTTCCTCGATAAGCGGGCTATGTGCCGCAAAAAGATTTTTTCAAATCGGATCAGCAGTTTCTAAGATTAGCCCGTTCAAACAAACAAACTCTTCAGCTTTATAATTTTGCTTAAAGTATAGATAACTTTGACACATAGACGAAAATGTATCTAGACACGTATTCATTGTATTCTCGTCAATACCACAGATGTAACACATAGATAATTTATAGATTCAATTCACAATACTCAAATACTTTAGCACTGTTACATTCAATATAACCATTCAGTCACTGAACCAAGGACATAAATGAAAATACATTCCAAAATTCCAATCACTGCTGCACTCACATAATAAATACCTACTCGATTACATACACTTGTAATCTTTTACATAGATAAATACCATCTGTCAACAGAAACGTACGATTTTAGCGCTTATTCCCATAATTAAAAGGTCCATATTGATTTAAAAGGTGATTGTTTTACATAGCGCAATATGTCGACCGCCGATTTGGATCCTGTAGCTAATATATTAGCGGTCACAAAATCACCTGTTGCCACTACACACCTGTTCAATACAATCACATCTGACTCCACTTGGCAAGCAAAAACCAACCTTAAGTCTAACATCGTAAGTTCTAAAATACATTTTGAATTTTAAATGTTTTTTCCATCGATATCTGGCCGAAATTACGAAAAAAAAGTCTTGTTAAAAAACCTCTTTGGACAGTTTTGAGATTGATAAAAAATTTGTTTCTGATCGCGTTCGAAAATATCGAGAATATCAGCGGCGCATTGACACTGGCAGATTGCAAGTGCCTCTGCCATTAAAAAGTTATCGAAGTTTTTGGCGGGACATATTTTTGGCGGCAACATTGTTTGGTAAAATACGCAATGTGTTTTTCATGTCTTTTATGGATTTAATGCTGTTTCAAAGATAAGTTTATCTGGCAATTCGCACCTTGCCAAAACATTAGCTCAATGGGGCTTGCTTCTGCCAAAACGAGCCAAACCACAATAATTCGACAATAAAAATAATGTATTCAGCATAATTAAATGTTCAGCTACATAACACTTCAATTTGCATTTAAAATTATTATTCTACAATTACTTCGAAAAATATGAGAAATTTAAAAAAAAAACTGTTTATTCGTTTTGGCATATAACTCTAATTGTATTCTCTAAAACTCGATTCTATTCTTTAAAACTGTTATATGCAAATAAAAAGGAATTTAGGATAATTTTCAAATAAAAAAAATAATTCTCAATTTATAATGACGTTGTAAAAATAAAAATCATTATCCTACTAATCCTTCCTTTAATATTATAAATGCGAAAGCTGGTGAGTATGAATGGATGGATGGATGTTTGATTACTCTTTCACGTTTATCCCAGTGTAAAATTTCATCCAGATCGATTCCATATCTGGATAAAATTTGGCACTGAGATACACCGTAGTTCAAAATAACACATAGGGCACTTTTACTTCGGAAAAATGTACGGTCCCCGTGGGATAATACATATATCAAATTTGACACGTTAAAGAAGCTAGTATTTCTTATACATTAACATCCAAACAGGACACAGTACACCAGAGTATGACACATAAAACAACCAACCAATAAAGTACACAAGCCCATAGTACCGACAGTCCGACAGTAATTATACAAGCACTTCGCCTGTATCCGTCCGGTGCTCATCCTTATTTCTGCGCCGCACTCCCATATAGGCACGGCTTTCACTTTAGCCATAGCCCATACGATTTGAATCTCTCTACAATTTCTATTTTAGAATGTACCTAAGCATCTACATGCATCAAACCAGTTAGCAACATTGCTTAGTTTAGAAAATAAAATGTCAAAGGTATTGCTTGCAAGTGAAGACTAGACTTTATATGTACAACTTGTATTTAAATTTCGAATCATGTTTGAAATAAGAACTGTGTTAGAAAGAGTACGTATGGAGTTTCATACCCATTCTTCTCCGTGCGAAACTACCTTTTAAAAGGGCCAACTAGATTCAATATTTTTCTTATTTGGTGTTCAAAAATGCCTGTTAATTGATGGTCTAATTTTTATTTTATAAAACGTTGAGACACTTGGAATTTCTCTTGTATCGTGGGTGCGTTTACAAACATAAAAACTATCGGTAGGTCATACAAATATTTGTTCCGTGTAAGAATCGAATCTGCGACACGCAGCCAGCAGCCAATCGCTCAGTCACTGCGCCAAAGAAAGAAAGAAGAAGAAGAAAGAAAAGGAAGAAAGAAGAAATTAATGTTTTACAATAATAATAACCATTTAATTCGGTAATCAAATCTGTCCTCAATGACAATTAGGAGACTCTTCGATCTGCCCCAATACGCTTACGCCATTTTTGACTTTGACTTTGACTCTCACAACATTTCGGTACAAATTGTTATTAAACCTTTTGTGATGTTAAAGATGCTACGATGTACGTGTGACATTATTTAATCTTTTGTTCCCTATGCAAGGCTTTGAACTCGGACAGTAAAAGGATGTAATAAAACAAGGATTTTAATAGCCCTGTAACTGATTCCATAAGATGTCTTATTGGTAATTAATTCTAGTAACTGTTTTGTGCCTTTGAGAGCTTTATATGTTTCCGACTCGGGTCTAAGGACCTTTTAAGTGAATGATTGCTTATTCCATTAACGTTAATAGTTGCGTAATATCGGCTTTTACACATCATTGACACTCATAGATGGTGGGATGACAGCTTACGTCAAACTCACTTCGTCTAAATTCACTGAAGGATTTTTTTGCAGAATAGGGCCATTTTTGCTTCATTGGCGTCTTGGTCGTAGGCGCAACCGATGAGTGTGAGTCCTGGGTTCGATTCCCATTTTGGGCAAAAAGTTTTATTGGCTTTTTCCTTTCGAAATTTTTCAATAGAATCCCAGAGTTTTAAAGTCCGTGGTGTGACACCCCCGTGCCTTGGAAAGCAAGAAAAGCCGTTGGTTCTGTTTTCAAACACAATAACATGCCATCACGTCTGTTTTTTCGAAGGGTTAGGCAGTGGTGTACCATTGTACACCCACAATTCGCCTGTATGTTTAGGTCCCATGTAATAAGGGGCGAGCCTACTTTCATAAACAGGGCACAAACCTTAACTCTAAACTGCTACTGAGAATTTGATAGAAAAACCCAATAACACTGCTCGACTTGCACATCAAACCCAAATACTGAAGAATAGCACGGCACCATTTTAATTACATTACCGTCAAAAATGGAGACATTTTATCATGGCTATAAAACTAAGTAAAGCTATAAACTGAATCCGGTATTAAGTATCAATCGGACACAATCTAGTTTTTTGGTTAGCGAAGTCAAACAGTTGCAATAACTTACATTTTATTAGTAGAATATTGAACTTTATTGTCACAATAAACTTGTCTGAAAACTTTGTTTGTATCAAAGGGACTTATTATTAGTTTTTCTCTATATTAGAATAGGCTCTGTCGAATTTAATAGGTAGGTATATTATCCAACGGGAATCGTACATTTTTCCGGGATCAAAAGTATCCTATATGTTATTCAACACTACAATCTATGTCAGAGCCAAATTTCATCTAGATCCGTTCAGCCGTTTAAGCGTGAAAGAGTAACAAACATCCATCCATCTATCCATCAATCTTCACAAACTTTCGCATTTATATTTGGTAAGACTATTTCTGGGTATCTTTAGGGCAAGGCCTATGTCCAGCAGTGGACGTCAATCGGCTAATATGATGATGATAATGAAGACTAGTTGTCAGATTTCCACAACAACTGTTAAAGATCTAAGCATGACACCCCAAATTAATTCAAATTAATCAAAGTTATACTCTATGTAATATAAGATAATCAATTCAGATCAAATCATTGCCTAAATATCTGTCAAACACAACCATTCTACTATTAATTATTAGAATAATTAATTTTATAGTCTCGCTCTCACCCACGCAACGGCACGATTTCGCTTTTAATGCAATTAGTGATATGTCACAATATTAAGAAAAATATTGGTCTCATCTTAAACACTTCGGTATTAATCGTTTACCCAGATTTGGCGTTTGCATAAAAAAAGTAATAAATTAATTTTTCGCGCCTTTTTGTTGGTTTAGTGAGTAATGGCGTGAGATATGATGTTTTCTTTCAACGATTTTGTTTTTATTTTTACTAGGTTTTGCTCGCGACTCGATCGCGTGGCGTAGTTACTTTGGGTAAACTTTCTTTGGATTCAATTTTTTTTAAAACGCTTTGATAAAGTTCTATTTATTTCTCATCAAGTGCGTAAATACAACATTTCATGGTTTTATCTTCAATAATTACGAACTCCCTTTGTCATCCCCTATTATAACCCCTGTAATCCTTTTTTAGCGACAAAAGGTATGCATATACCCTACTCCAAGGTCTAATCTATCTCTGTACCAAACTTCATCTAAATCGTTTCAGTAATTCATTCGATAGAGCGTAACAAACAGACTGACCAACAGAGTTTCTTTCGCATTTACTTACTAAATTAGTAGGGAAGTAGGGATTTATTCCAGCTTCTGTATGTAAGGGTCATTACTGTTAGTTTTTAATGACATTAACTTTCTATTACCCTTCTCAAGTCTTAACTTTTATTAGATGTAATGATAATAAAGGTATGTTCAGTAAGTCGCGTCGGCCATGCAACTTAATGCCTTCAAATATTTTGACTATATCTGTCGATCTATTTGATGGTTTCTTTACTATCCATATAATTTTACTTAATCATAATAATGATTATCTATTTAACAATTATCTTCTGGATTTATACAAAACTATGTAATCTGTTATGTATATCGGGTAGAAATTTATGTGTCTTAATTTAATTCAATTAAATTAGGTAGCTGTTTAGGTTATTTTAAAAATATTCCTTTTTATGCTTAATAATGTGGCAAGTAGATTGTTTGATATTTCTAGTTTTGAAAAATTATAAGCTAATCTAAACTGTCTATATAATAGTTTATACTAATATAATAAAGCGAAAGATTTTTTCTTTGATAGTTTGTTTAAACACGCTAATCTTCCGAACTACCAATTGGATTGGAATAATTCTTTGTATATTATGATATCCGGATTTATGAGGAATAGTATAGCATTATAGCCTGCATCCTCACGCTTTGACCCACTAGAGCACAGCAGTAATCAAAGACGTAACTTGCGGATGAAAAAAACGATGACGAAGTCGCAGGCAGAAGCTAGTCATTTACAAACACTGATTTAGGATTAGTTAACGAAGAAAATCAACTTATCAAGTTATTTTTACACTTTCAGGCTTACAATTTGTTTTGACAGTGGCCAATTTCTTTCGTGCGTACTACACTGCGTACGCGCAACAGTCGGCTAGAACAAAGATGTGCCTAATTAGTGATATCGTTGCCAAACATTAATCAGTCGACCTCGGCTTTGTACATTCACTACACACCACCCTACGCAAATTAAACTAAGACTTTTCTTTTTTGTTCAATTCTGTGATCAGTTTAGGGGACACTTAATTAGTTGTAGGTACGACTCACACACTTAACATGCTTCAAAATTCCACCATAAACACCTGTTGCATTACCTGGAAGTTTCTAACTTTTACGCTCACATCCATATGAAAAATGAAAAATCCTCTTTTTTTAAGATCGGAAATCATCATATGACCCCCCCCCCCCCCTCGCCCTGGGCGGGACGAGAGGGAATGTTAGACTTTTACTGACTAAAAACCATCTATGTTCCTTCGTGTGCCCTTTGCTTTCCGGGGGCGCGGTATCTCCTTCGAATAACCCGCAGCCCCAATGAAAAAAAAATCCTTGAGTTTATGTAAATAAACTCACGCCTTTCTTATTAAGCAGACACCACAGAAATGAATTAGAAAAACTCAATCAGTACTTGCCCGTGCCCAGTTGTGAACCCACAACCTCATGCAAGAGATGTGAGCGCCTTACCCACTACGTCAAAACGACAATATTAACACATACCCACAGTTCGCCGGTATGTTTAGGTCCCATGTAATAGGGGGTGAACCACAGATCCTTACACCGAGTTACTATGAGAATTTCATAGAAAACCCAATAGCACTTTTTGCTTTTCGACCTGCGAATCGAACCCAAAACCTCTACCGCAGCAGTCGCGTTTAGCACCACTAGGCTAACAAGACAGACATTATTAATTATTGCAATAAATTATTTCACTTTCAAATTATTAGTAAATAATTTGTCTATGTAAAATTGGCATATTATTAATCTGCCTACCTTATTAGTGGATATGATAATCCATAGATATGGTGAAAGTATTTTCTAAGCTGTATTTTATGTTATTGCTAATGGTATTTTCCTGTAATCCGTTGATGTTGACGAATAATATTTTATGTTTATTAAAGGAGATGGCTAAATGGAAGTATCGACCACTGCCCCACTGCCCCACAGTAATATATAAATATGGTACCTAGCACAATGTAATGCTGAATGGCTAAATATTAGTATTTCATGTAAAACAAGTTTCAGGTACTTTTAGGGAATAATAATAAATGGTAAAATAATATTGCCTAAAAAGGAAAGAAGCTGTTTGTGACAGTATATAATTTTCTCCAACTGACACTTTGACATTTACGAAACAGAATAAAATTAAAACGAAAATGAGGTTGTATATGTATAAGCGAATGGTTGTGATAAAAAAGTTTTTCATCACAAAATTCAGGTATTCAAAACATATTTGCTAATTAGGGTTTTCTTCTCAAATAAAATCGATATAAGTTATAATACAGCATACTTCACGTTAATTTACTTTTAAAATCAATCGCGTGTTATGTGCGCTATTATAATGCTATTAAGTATGGAAGACCCACGCTTCGTTTCATCAAGTCAACATACAAAAATAGTTTTTATTTTTTTTACTTGCAATATTCCTTAAGATTTATTTTTAAGATTATTGCATTATGGTTTTTACACAATTCTGTGTGTTATAGTTTTAAAAAAGCAAGTTTTTTTTTTCTTTTCCTAACGAAACGAGGCTATATAATTAGGTCGAGTTATACGGTTCTGACGGCTTTTTCTTCATAACATAACCTGATAAAGTAACAATCAAACAAACTCGCATTTAGAGCACGTACTAGCCATGTTAGGTTTAATAAATGTATATGGAAATAACACATGACTGGAAAAGGTTGTTTACAACTGCCTCTAACTGCCAAAAATCAGTTGCCTAGCAACGGTTTGTTTATTCTTTTTCCAATGTGGAGTAATGTCAAACATGATCTGTCAAACAAAAATTGCTTAAAAAGCAATTGAGATACTTTATTATGTTTAATAGTTCACGAAAGTGCTAGGAAAGTATTAAACACTACATAATTCATGAATGATTTTTTAAATATCATGAGGATATGTAAGATTCTTATACATTTCAAGTGCTTGACTGCCCCGGGGGCAGTCATTTAGCCATCACCTTTCTGGGAATATTCAAATTGTAAATGCATGTAGTTAACTGAATGTCATCAAGTGATAACGGAATAAGACTTTCAGGTTACGTGAAGAGCTTTCCTATAAATTTTTTGAAAGTGACAAACCCTTTAAAGTACCTACAATTAAATAGGTTTTATTTTAAAATTTCATTTACAGTCAGTACTTTCCATATTTATTTTTTATTTCATCATCATCATCATCATCATATCAGCCGCAGGACGTCCACTGCTGGACATAGGCCTCCCCCATAGATTTCCAAAAAGACCGGTTGGAAGCGGCCTGCATCCAGCGTCTTCCTGCGGTCTTAATCAGGTCGTCCGTCCACCTTGTGGATTTTTTATTTATGAAGTACAATTTTAAAACATCATTAAATCGCGTTCTCGCGAACATAAAAAAAATATTTACAAAATTTCGATCCTCGGCCAAGTGCGAGTCGGACTCGCGCACGAAGGGTTCCATACCATTATGTTTATAAACAGCAAAAAAAAAAAACACGGTTTTTATATGGGAGGCCCTCAAAAATTTATTTTATTCTGCTTTTTACTATTTGTTCTTATCGCGGCTTGAGAAATACATCATCTTTGAAAATTTCAACTAGGTATCCAACTATCGCGGTTCATGAGATACTGCCTAGTGACAGACGGACAGACAGACGGACAGCGAACTCTTAGTAACGTCCCGTTTTACCCTTTGGTTACGGAACCCTAATATAACAAATTCCTCATAAGTGATGATCAAACTTTTAACACCATCCGGTTCGACTGGAAGCCGACCCCAACATAGTTGGGAAAAGGCTAGGCAGATGATGAAACTTTTAACACCATATCTCCTCGTCCAAAAATACCAAATTAACCGGCTCTAAACTTAAGAATGCGTAGAATTAAATAAATTAAGTTGTGTTAGAGTTGTCAGTCATAAACGCAATAACGATTCAATTATAAACAATCTCACGAAAGTTGGGCCGGCCCAATAAAAGTAACAACGGTTATCAATTACATATCGACCGGTTAATAAATACCTTTTTCAGGGACCTTTGTTTTGGAGGAAAAACCCTTGGTGTTAGGGCGTTAGAGGCAACAAATCAGTCTTTAAACAATTTATTCCAATACTCGATTTCGATTTTTGCTTTCGTTCGCGTAAATTTCTGTAAGGAACCCATTTATTATAATATAAATATTGCGTATTAATCAGGGATAACGTAGCTTCCTATAAGCGAAATTATTTCTAAATTAGGACTAAGAGTTCCGTCGATTAGCGAGTTCAAACTCAACAAAGCCAGAATCAACAGTGGCGACCACCAGAAAAGCGCCGAGGCAAAGAAAGTCGATGAGTCCCAAAGAAACAATTCAACTGTCTTGGATCCCGTGAAGAAACTAATCAGTAAACAGCGGAAGAGTTAGAAAAACATAATTTCCACACAAAAAGCTAAGCTTATTGTAGAAGTCAAAGCTGCAACATAATTTGTAATTGAGAGCGTAAACTTTTTTCTCTTAAATATATTTTTTAAATTAAATATTCCGTTACGTATCTCGGGACCCTAGGGTCCAGGAACTTTGCAAGGCGTACGAGGAACCGAAGTCTACAATGAAATGGAATTATTATAGGTATAATCTTATTCTTATAATATATTTTTTTTTATATCTGCGAAATCTATCCCACATTTCATAACCCTAACTTAACCCAGACCGGTCCCTCAATGGTAACAATAAAGTGGTCAGTTACACTGGTCGATTATTATATGTACGCCGCACGTTCCAATTAGAGCTTTATTATTAATAGTTAAAATGCGTGTCTTTACGATCTGTCTGTGAGTCTGTAGCACGCGAACATATCGGCTCATATACGGAATTACGCCGTGACGGTCGGTAGTGGAACACACGGCGGGATTTTTGGTAAGTTGAGATTTATACTGGTGTTTTAGAGTGGGATGTCTCTTGTGTCTAATTACCACCTTAATAAAGGTAAGTTCTTTAACCATTTTGAGGGTAACAGGATCTCTAGGCATCTGATTTCCTCATACAAAAAGAAAGGACACAGCAAAAGATATTAATTTTTGAGTCACATTTGACTAAAATGGTAACTTTATTCTTTTTAACATACGGACATAAACTCACGCTTTTCTCCCGTGAGGGTAGGCAGACACCACACCACAGAACACCACGTCCTACGATCCTTACATACTCCTATCATCTCAAAAAAAGAAATAGTCTTTTTAATCGATTTTGCAACTTCCGAAAAAACAGAAAATGAGGCTCAAAAAGAACAAGTAACGTATTTATTTTTTCAAAATGAACTCCTTTATCGCTAATAGTCACCCCGTGTGCACCACACAAACCAAAGTCACAGTTCTTACGCCATCGAACCGTAGCGATCGGTAACAACCGCCGATTCGTCTCGACGTGTAAAATATATGCCATATAACAACAAGACACGTTCAAATCCATTACATTATGTGCTAACATTTTGGTAATAGTGTAACATAACTTCATGCCTCTATTTCCCTAGGAGGTAGGCAGAAATCACATATTATATTTAACGTCACATGCGAAAAACACGTTTCTTGTATGGAAACCCCCGCAAATTTTTAACTTAGTTTTTTACTATTTATTTATAGCGGCCACTCTGAAAAATTCAGCTCTCTTCCTATTTTATGGTTGCTGAAATACAGCCCGGTGACAGACGGAAGGATAGTGGAGACCCATTATAAGGCTCCCGTTGGCACCCTTCGGAGTATAGATCCCCTAAAAGTGTGGGTATTGATACGTTAATGTTGGAAAAATTACAAAAAAATATAAAGTCAACAACGGGAACAAACCCAAACAGCAAACTGTTACCTACTGAGAGCTTTTTTGATTTTTCAAACACCGTGTCTGACCTAGGACGCGATCCCTGTACACCAATGAGGCTGTCAAACTAATGGAATCGAGTCCAAAGCCTCTCCATAGATATTAGTCGCCCTTTAGTCTTAATAGACAACAAAGAGCCTAGCACGAACGCACAGAACTCTACCAGCTTTAGAACATTAGCATTTTTATTTATAGGTACCTATATGGGTGATACTGATTGTACTTATCGTGTAAATTTAAACCAAAATTGCCTAAGAATAGTCTTACTTCTAATTCTAAATTCGACTTGAATCGAACACTTCTACGATAGCACACTCATGGTAGGCCCTCATTCTATAATCTTCGCCGACAAATTCTTCGATACGGCAGTTTAGATTATATGTATTAAAACGTTTTTCTGAGAAACAAAGGAAGTCGTTGGCATTTTATACGGGACCCGGTTGAATTGAATTTTATTTGGTGTTAATTTTATTATTTTTAGATAACGATAGATGGATTTAGATAAGAAAATGAGATGTGAAGGTAAAAAATTGAATTTCGGATTTGCATACTGACGTGTTTTTATCTTAAACTAGCTTCTGCTCGCGACCTCGTCTATGTGGAAGTCAAGTACTTACCTATATCATAAAACATAATATCCTATGGCACTTAGCAATAGTTTTATTATCCCACCCACCAGTTCCTCCAGAGTTCTAGAGAGAGGTTTTCTACAAACAAAAAAAGCCAAAAATAAACATAATACTGGTTTTTGCCCGCGGGTTATCACGGATGCACACGAAGTCGCGACTTAAAAATAACTTATGTCTTTTCTTGGGGTTCGAACTTGCCCTGTACCAAATTTCATCAAAATCGGTCTAGTGGTTTAGTCATGAAAGAGTAACAGATAGACAGTGATACTTTTGCGTTTATAGTTTTAGAATGGAAGCATGAATGTTTTTAAAATTAAATTCGAGGTAATCGGAAAATTACCCCGTTTTTTAGGACCGTTGAAGTCAAGTCGGTTTTTCGACTTTTCGAGCCATTATTGAAGCTGGTAATGCAGATCAACACGTTTGAGCACAAAAATACCTGGCCGGTATAGATATAGCCTCTCGTACTCTCGTGGCGCTAGAAAGAAAGCAAAAAAAAAACTTTATTTGGCGCATTATAGGAACACAATTTAGCTTACAAACTAAAAATCGGGATCCTGTGTGCCTTTCTTTTCCATCTTGCGATCTTTGTATGTAACATTCTTTTACCTAATGAACCAGTAAAATTAGCTTTAAGTTATGACAACATACTTTTAGTTTCGGGTGCAAAATGGGGGGATTGTCAGGCTCTTACTGACTAAAAACCTCACTGGTGTTTCCCCTTAGGTACGCCGGGAATCCGGAGAGAATACGCGCCTTCCGCCATAACATATTTTGAACTAAGCAATCATCATACAAAATACTGCTGCATTCTACTCCTAAAAAGGAGACCAACAGTCAGCTAAAGACGCCTATGCAAGGCTACAAACAAAACTGATGATGAATAAAAATCCACTTTTAAATAAGTGACCTTTTAAAATGATAAATGTAAAGTAATAAATAATGATATCGATAGGGACAATGTTTTTCCCACTGCTGTTACTAAGTCAGTTGCCTTGTGTGTAAACTTGTCATTTATTAATAAGTACTGAATATTAACGAGTGAGACTGGAATGTTAGATCTTACAAAACACCGTAACTTGTACCATAAGTAATGAACCGAGCGCAAGACTTTATAGAATGCTATTTAGAAAATTTCTTACTGAATTTCTCGTTAAAATCTTCTAATCTATGTGTGTGTAGTACTAAATAAGGGCCAGGATTAAGGTAAACTTTATTTTTCTTAAGACTAAAATGACACAACAAATAAATAAAATAAAAAAAAAGTTTTTTTTTTACCCGACTGCGACAGAAGGAGGGTTATGTTTTTCGAGGGTATGTTTGTATGTATGTATGTATGTATGTATGTATGTATGTATGTATGTATAATTGTTTGGCACGCTCTGCAGGCTGAACGGCTCGACGGATTTTAGCTTGAGAGGTGTCGTTAGATTCGTATTTACTGTGAGAGTGACACTGGGTATATAAAAATAAAAAAAACAAAATGGCGGATTTTTGGCGCCAAATTCAAATGTTTGGCTCGCTCTGCAGGCTGAACGGCTCGATGGATTTTAGCTTGAGAGGTGTCAGTAGATTCGTATTTACTGTAAGAGTGATACTGGGTATTTTAATTTTTTTTTTAAAACACTAAAAAAATAAAAAATAAAAAACGGTAATTTAAAAAACTAAAAAACCCGACTGCTATTCTTTAAAAATCCCTAAAACAAGATAAATTGTAGCAGTCGGGACCCATTCGGGACCATCTGCAATGTAATATAGGTATGTGCTCTCAATTCACTAATCCTCCATTTCTAGAATGGGTCCCGACTGCTACAATTTATCTTGTTTTAGGGATTTTTAAAGAATAGCAGTCGGGTTTTTTAGTTTTTTAAATTACCGTTTTTTTTACTTATGATTATTTGCGTATTATAAAGATCTAAAATTGTTTTATAATATTTTTTTATTTTTTTTTTTATTCTCACTAGCAGCTCGGACTTTGGATTAGTGCCCGGTTAATGGCAATAGGCTCGCCCCCTATTACATGGGAACTAAATATACCGGCGAACTGTGGGTGTAGCTTCATTGGTACACCTCTGCCTAACCCTTCGGGGAATACACGCGTGATGGTAATTTATTTATTTTATTTTGTTAGCAAATGAGCCGACGCGACGGCCTACATGTTAACATCTCCAATACCAGAGGCCTCACAAATGCGTTGCCGTCCCAGAGATAAAGTTGAAATACCTCATGATCTTAAGAAAAACTCCTTTGTAATATTTTTATGTGTGCCGTTTTTAGCGTTTTAGTGCGCCGAACTTAGAGATCAATTTTATGTTCCGCACGCTAAAAATGGTCCAAAGACTGTGCCTAATTACTTAGCTCTAATAACTAACAAGCAGTATCAACATTACAAATACTAAAATTCTATTATTTGAATAACGATTTATAAATGAAAACAAAACACCAAACACTCCAAAAAACGCTAAAAGTTAAAAACATGTAAAATAGCTACACATCTCTAAAAATAACACAACCTAATCCCACACCAATAAACTAGTAACACTATTACTTTCCCTTGAAATTTGCAGCGGTATAAACAGCTTCTCGAA
The DNA here is from genome assembly GCA_932526535.1 of Caradrina clavipalpis. Lineage (NCBI taxonomy): Eukaryota > Metazoa > Arthropoda > Insecta > Lepidoptera > Noctuidae > Caradrina > Caradrina clavipalpis. The sequence goes on from OW052108.1 coordinate 4,762,262, forward strand.
TAGAAATGATAATTCCGACCTGTAGTCAACAAGTCTGGCCGGCCCAAAGAATGCTTCGAGCTATTTACAAACTCGACTATCAAATTATGTTAATAACACACCATACATCAAACAATTGCATAACAAAACCATCTAACAAGATAGTCATTAATTAAAACGAACAACTATCAAAATTTAAGTAGAAACTCGAGCCGAGGCCGCTACTTTTAAATTATCAAAAAAATCGACGTCACAGCAAATTGGATTCTGAGGCATTTATCAGAAAAATCTGTAATAACATCTCTAACGAATCGACTGTTTACATTCCATCGTATCTCCACACAATCACTCACAGGGAATTGAACTTTAACTTTCAAACACAAAGTTGAAAACTTGTCGTGCAAGTTTTGGAGATTTTGTAGGAGATCACCGGTTTGCCGTATAGATCTGTTCTATGGAGAGATATGTAGAATTATGAAACGTTTAGATGTTTAATGATATTTTAATTAAAGGGACTGTTGGGATTTACTGTTTATCTAAAAGCCTTGTGATGATTATTTTGTCAAATATACCTATGGATGGATGATAAAAACTAGATAATATTTTAAGAGAATTTGAGGTATGAAGGCATGAATGAATTTGTAATAAAAATAGAACATTCGTAACAATTTTTTGACATAATTATAAAAAAAATTGAGTAACTACCTACTCATTACTGTTGACATGATTCACAAACTACCTTTTATCAGATACTCAAATCTTATTTTAAAAAAAACCTAATATTTTCCAACAAAACAGTTAACAAACCTCATCCAAATTACTACCTTCTAAACGATTGAAATCTAAATCCAATTACACTTTACCATCTCAACTCCAAACGCAAGTTCGACCAATAAACGGAGAGCCGTATCTACGGAACATATCTAAATAATTTCAATGCCTTACCATCCAACCGGGATGACCTTAGGGTCGAACTTTCTACAGCCTCCGACGCAACGTCATGCGACGCGTCAAGTCGTAATTAATGGGCGAAGGAACCCTAAGAAAGCTGCTTGGTTGGATTTAGGATAGGGACAAATGTGAGCGAAAAAACGTCGCGTTTTGCGTGCGGTTTTTATTCAATTGTAGTAAGCTAAATATTGGAGATTGATATGTCCCGCCCGATCTTTGCTTGAGATGCCTTGTTCCGCTAAGCCTGTACCTTTAAAATGGTTCTTTAATAGTCAAGATCTGATGCCTCTTGTCCCCTTACTGTCCTCCTCCAGGGACTCTCTAAGCCGAAGTCTATACCCCACAAGAGGTGTCCCTAATGTGTACTAGTCGTTTTGTTTATTAGTTTTATGCCGTGGCTGGAGGACTTAATTTTTAAAGCTCTACACGAGATGCATCACCTCAAAATGCAGGAAGAAATTTCTGGGTCTAAAAAGGAGGTTTTTGCGTTCTTATCACTGTCAGAGGAATTACGCTGCGTTTTCCGCGGAGATTTGCACCCCGCCTTAGGCTTCGGGTCCAAATCGCTCGGTTTAATTATGATAATTTGACAGGTAGCAAGTGCACACATTAAATATTACATCGCAGCTTATAATGTGTTTGTAATTAATGTGTGCTGTGTTTTGTTATGTCAGGAACTGGTGGGGGGTTGATGTAAGGATTGTCAAGGTTTTTTTGTATTGATTTTGAGCAAGTAATTCGGTTTGAAAATAATAACTGTTTTCTTTATGTATGAGATTCTCGATTTATGCTTCAACAAATGATCTATCTTCTTCTGCTGTTTTCGCTTTATTTTGAATGGGAGTTTTTTTTTTTACAAAACTGCACAAAAGGCGGTGTGTATGTTTGTGATGTCTTTGTTCCATCAAAACTACTAATGTGTTAATTTTACTTTTTCAACTAGGTCAATCTGAATACCTTCATTGGTACACATAATACCTCTTGCATATTATTTAGGTCACCAGTAGGATATCTAGGTAGGGCGTGTCCAGTTACCTGTGCTTAAGTCCTACATACGATGCAGATACCCACACATAACTACCTAAGCTTAGAACTGCCTAACCAGCTGCACAATTATTAAATCAATTACGTCAAACCAATTCAATATGCCAAAAATGTTACAATACTATTCGGTAATAATAGTCCAATTAGGGATTGCAATCCGGATTCTTCGAAATTCGAAAACAACTGAAAAATCCGGATTTTCTTGCCTTTTTTAAATCCGGATTTTCAGACTCAAATCCGCTTTTTTCGGATTTCAGTCAAAACTGATTATAACGCATAATATTTGTAATTAATTTTGATTATAATAATTATTTTGATTGTAATTAATCGGTATATCGATATTACCTACTTTAATTCGAAAATAAGAATAAAAAATAAATAAATTAAATTAAAAAATATTGGTCCATTGTTACAAGACAAAATAAACTTAAAAGTACTTCATATTATGGTATGCTATTCTAAGTTATAGCAAACTGCATGCGACTTCGTACGCGTTGCTTATTTCACCCGCCATAAGTTACGTCTTTGGTTAATGCTCCGCTCCTCATATACAGGGTGAAATTTTATAATGCTACCTGGAGGGAAAGTACTCTTAATACTTAAGTTAGCAAATTTTACTGAAAGGAAACATTCCTTTATTTTTAAAAAGAAACAAAACTGCATTTAAATAATTTTGAAAATACACTTGCCACACCCGGGAATCGAACCGACTAAACTCCGAAAAAATAGCATCCTGTACTTTTATGGCACTAATCGATAGGGTCAATCATAATGATCTAATCTCATCATGAAATTTTAATCTAAACATATTTTATTTGGACGAAAAAAACGAGTACTTTTATGCTTTTCCAGCTCCTCCCCACTGGAGTGCTGGAGTATCAATGTTTAAGTACAGTTTATGTTATGTAATGATTATGTAAATTTATAACGAGAAAAATTACTGATACCCAAAATTTATTGAATATTTTAGTTGATTTTATTCTGTCGAGCTGTGAATTGAGGCAATTGATGCAGATTTCAATAAATTTATACTATTTTATATAAATTTTAACAAAATAACTTAAAACACCAAAAACTTCGAAAACTCCGGATAATCCGGATTTTAATCGGACGAGAAATCAGAAATCCGGATTTGAAAAAACTCCGGATTTTGCAATCCCTAAGTCCAATGTACATTCAAAACTTGATAGATTTAAAATAAATTAGCGTTAAATTTCCAACTACTTACCTACTTGGTAAAAACGCAAACAATGGGAAACATTTGGACGTAAGTTAGTTCATTTTGGGATAATAATGATTTACCGACAGAATATTAAAACTAGCAAATACCTTTCCCATAATTAGATATTATTTGATATTAGCATGTATCATACACAACTACACAACCAATCAATTGACGCATTTTTTATGACCTGTCAAAACGCAACTCCCCCATAGATTTTGTATTACTATCGTAAATTGTAACGTCGCTTTTTCGCCAACTATTTATTGATTCCAAAGCAAAAAAATAAACAAATTTTACAGTTAATTGAATATCCATCAAGTTGTCAGGCCTAAAATAAAGTGTTCCTTTTGCCAAGTTATGTTTTGTAATTATTGGTACGTCAATTAATAAAATGTAGTGAAAACAAAATCAACTTATTGTAACAGCGAATTGACCTGTCCAAGTGTCCACTTACGCTAAATAATTGACAATATCCTCACGGCTTAATATATCAAAAGGAACAGTTGAAAAGTAATGTTTTATCCCGTAATCGTCGCCATTAGGCTGAATGCCTAGGCAATTAACTAATAATAGGCGCTTATCTTGTCCAGATGCGCGCCATCTTAACGTCCCACCGCCATTTTTAGTGTCAAAATGATTAGTCTCTATACTATAATATTAAAAAGCAGATTTTTTTTTGTTTGTTTGTACCTAATAGGCTCCGTAACTACTAGACCGATTTGAACCATTTTTTCACCGATAGATAGCTACATTATTCCTGAATAACATAGGCTATATAACATCACGCTACGACTCACGGGAGCGGAGTAGTAACCAAAGACGTAACGGAACGCTGGTAAAATAAGCCACACGGTAAAAGTCGCGGTCAGATCGCTAGTTTTAAATAAAACACCTGTTACACGGTGGGAAGCTTTATCGGGGCCAGAGATACAGCCGATACCCGCTAATGGATATAATACCTTATTTATATATCTGTCAATATAATTCGATAACTGAAATAATATTATTTCGTAAAGGTTACAAGAAGGGAACAACAACAAGTTCATGTTTTCAATTAGCCCGGCTACTTAATCGGTATCTTGTAGATAATGTACAAACATTATTATCGGTTTCATTTTTAATTACTATTGTTCTTTTTAGTAAAACAAATTGTGAGGTTTTATTATTTTATTTTTTTATTTTGTATGGAGAGAGTCATCTGTTATTTGCAACTTGCATGCAATCTTTTTTTAAATGTCGTGTGGTAAACGTAGCTTAGCTTCTCTTTTCTTTTCTTTCTTTTCAAGTATCGGAATTAATCAAATCTTTCTTCGGCTGTGGTCGAAGCAGAAGGGAGAGTCAGACTCTTACTGACTAAAACCCATCCGTGTTCCTCCTAATGCCCATTGCGTTCCAGAGCACCGTTGACTCTTTCGAACAAATTCCGTAAACCTGGAAGTTTCTCTTCTTCTTAGCGTGTCGATGGCAATTTTAGGTCTCAATATTGAGTTACTCCAGATCTTAGGCACAGGTCGAGACCAGCGATTTCCCGCGACCTTTACCATGACGTCAGTCCACCTCGTAGCCTGTCCACACTGCAGGATTACCTTTTTTTTTATTCGAGATGGGTAAGCTCTTGACTCTAGAGAAGACTAGAATCTAGGATGGAGTGAGCTTACCCAGAAGAAGCCTGTTCACTCTAACTTTGAAGGGATTAGGGTTGAATGCGTTTGGAAATACAGACGCAGGTAGAGAGTTCCACTCCTTTGCATGGCGCATTATAAAAGAAGATTGAATGATTGATGGAAACAAGGTGGGGTGGTAGCCAAATAAATGAAATAAATGTGAAGAAATCGACTTTCAACAAGAACATTTCACGAGTATTTCATCAGTTTGTTATCACAAAACGTATGTATACCATGTTTTATTATAACATTGTAGAGCAGTTCACAAGGAGACAATACTGATTCGTATTTGTGAAAGAAAATTTTATTCAGATCTTCAGTTCCTGTTTTAATACTTGTACCTACTTCGATAACATAATGATTTAATTTTCTTAAGAAATGGTGTATATCTGGTATCACATAATTATATACAATGGGGAAATAAGGGTTTTATGTAAAACTAACTTCTTATCGCGACGTCAAACAAGTTAAGTATACAAAGATAGAAAAACCATTTATTCCCGCGAAAGCGACGCACAACACAAAAATAAAATTAAAAAATAACAAAAACAATAATCTATATGCGCCACTACCGCGCGAAAAGGCTGACCATATATGTATGTAGCTATACCATTTAGCTTATGACACTCCGCAATAGTGTATTTTTCTATTATCAAAAGATTTTTTATAATCGAACCAATACATACTTCCAGAGATAATCCCTGAAAATGCTGGTCCAATAAAAAGATATTTCTCTTTTACAAATAAAATTTCCATCCTCTTATTATTAGTACAGAATTATGTTTTAATTAATAACATGTAGGCAAAACTGACAATGTAATATTTTAATTTTATTCTTATTCTTTCTTTGGTTTAGTGCATTTTACTTTAGTATTATTACTTCAGAACAAAACGCAAATGTATTAATAACTGAATAAAAATTTCATGTTTCAAAGAATCGAATTGAAAATTTAACAAAAAGAAATCTCCCGACCAAAAATAGCCCTCGTTTGTGGGCAAAAATAATATTATTATGGTCACATAAATCATGTATTATGTAATGCCGGTTTCTTGTTCATTTATACATATTTTATAACCGAAGCCAGACATACAGCGTTCATTGATGAATTACTAACAACGTCGATTTACTTTAACTTGTATTGATCAAAGAACGTGTATGGGGTTTCGTAAAAGGCGAAAAGCAAGTCCCATTAAATTGGTGTTACTGATTTTTCTTAGGCTACGGGTTAACGAGATTCTACTAATAGCGCCCTATCATTTTTTATATAAAAAGGATTAACCATTCAGTTCTATGGTGATCTTCCCTCCTTCTAGGGATTTGCTGGGGTGATCTTGGTTGAATCATTGTGGTGAAAGGATTGGTTAACTCGGATTCGGCAATAACCGTGGTTACTTACTGGGCGTAATATAAAGAGTTATGAATGTATCATCGAAACGAAAAGAAGAAGAAGGGTTTCGCACGACTCGAAAAACTTTACTCCGTTTATTAAAAACGATGTTTTATATCATTATTGTTTTGCTTGATCCACAGCTACGTTCGAAATTCAAACTATCAATGACAGTTCGAAATTTTTTCGCCATCGTTTATTTTTTACCTTGGCAACCCTACAAAATATGACGACCTCCGCCCTGTCGCGACGTAAACGCATCTTTACTGTAATGAAACGCTATCAAGTGTAGTGTTGCCACTCTTAAGTAGCCGCACCTAACGCGTTAGACCGCTTATGCACCAGTGCAGCAATGGCGTAACTCAGATTCTGTATCTTACATGAATACGCAACCATTTACAATTAATATTTAAGTACCAGTTGGCTATGTGAGCCTAACGTATTTCCCTATTGGTACATTCCTGCATAACACACGCAATTTTCAAAATGAACACCTAAAAATCTAAAGATTCTCTAAATTTTGAATAATGCGAAAAATATTCAAAATTGGCTCCATTACCGATACACTACATGGACATAAGAATTTAATGTGATATTTATTGAAAGAAAATATAAGCCACTAAAAAGTTGACAGTTTATATTTACCTAAAGATCAAGACTAACATAGATGAAGAAGAATATAGACCCAAAAAAAAAGTAAAATAAAACCGAAAGGTCAAACACGAAATATCGAAAACTACTTAATCAATGAAGTTGAAATTTTGCAGATACATAATTAAGTAGGTATGAAACGGTTACTAAAAACCGATTTTGCGTCAGGGCCGAATTAGGGGAGTCTTTGACTTCGCAGATGAAGTCGCGGGAAAAACCAGTCCATTATCACCACAAATTTCACAAATGACAACCCCAAGGAAGACTGACAAAAACAAGAAGAAAAACCACACATTCCTAGCAAAGTATCTCAAAAAAGAAAGTAAAAGGCGTTTACTGAAGACTTTTACTGCCAAAGTTATAACGCATTAGCACAAGTGATTAAAATCTGCGCAGTCAATAAAAGATTCATGCATCTATAAAGATCATTTGATGTGACCGGTCGTAACATTCGCTATACAGCTTCTATAAATTTTATATCATGCGAAAAGATGCTGTGATCAAATCTAATACTATCTAATACTAGAGTAACTCTGTCTGTCTGTCTTACGCTTTCATGGGTGACAGAACAAATTTTGATCAGAATCTCAAGAAAGGAGGATACATTTTGCTGTTTTTTTTCACGGATGGGAAGTCATCAAATGATCGTTACGCCCTGGGTGGTGCAAAAGGGAGTGTCAGACTCTTACTGACTAAAACACATCGGTGTTCCTCGTAATGCCCTTTACGTTCCAGTATCGTAACTTTGAATAAACTCCGCAACCCTGGATACTATTTAATCTGCGACTTCATCTGCGTCTGCGATAACCGACATTCACGCAGACGAAATCACGAGCAAAAGCTAGTTAAAGATAAAGAAAGATAAAATCTATAGTGTGCTAGGATCCTTATCCAATGCACAAGTCGTAGACATATTGTATAATTGCATTTCACATAACAGCGAGCGTTTGCAAAGTGACGACGCCATTTTTATAATGAAGAATTATACAATGTGCCTACAATGTGCGTTATGGTCTAAGATCCCGAAGTAATCGCGTCATTTGTATAAATAATAATAATAATATAGGTACTATTGTCGCACTGCAACTCGAAGATCCCGCTTTATATGAAGAAGGCACGAGCACTGATCACAACGCTTGCTGAAGGCGAATGCGTCATTTTAGTCATCGTCATCATTTCAGCCGAAGGACGTCCACTGCTGGACTTAAGCCTCTCCCACAGATCGCTACAATGACCGGTCCTGCACTGCCCACATACAGCTGTCCTCAACCATCACCAGGTCGTCGATCCACCTCGTTATAGGCCTTCCAGTAGGTGGTCGCCACTCGAGAGCCTTGCGACCCCAACGGCCGTCTGGTCTACGAACTATTGCCCTCCTCATTGCCATTTTAGTACGACCGCAAAATTTAAGCAAAATCTTAAAACTAAAATGACCTTTCGCAAGAACTAAAGTTTTTAATAGCTGGCTAGTTAAAGAATAAGATTCTCACGAGTGAACGCTGAATTCTTGCGATTTTAATTCGCCTTTTACGTCACAACGTGCTAGGTTGTCTGCGGTTGTGTCTGTTGTGAGAATGAGCCATAGCTTCTAATTGAAATAATTGTGTTCCTGTTCGGCACATTTATTGATGCCCTTTTTAAAAAGTATCGAGACTTTTTTGGATTTTTTTAGTAGTTTATGTAGTAAGTACCATAAACTACTAAAAAAATCCAAAAAAGTCTTGATACTTTTTACTATTTATTATTTTTTATGTATGTATCATTAAACTTGTCAAACAACAGGAAAATATCATAGTATAAATTATATTAAATACAACTTATTAGGAGTACCCATTATTTATTAATATGGCAGACATATTTTTAAACACAGGTACAGGTACTTACAACATTAATTTATCCACTCCGTTTTCTTTAGCAATTACACATTTAGAAAGTACCAACCCTAGAGGTCACATAAAACGAACAGGTCCTTCCAAATGACCCCAAGATGCGCCGGCGCCGCTCAAATCCACATAATTTTCAAATTACCGGATCGAATACACGTTCATATTTCGAAGCTGTAATTATCCAATATAGTAACATTAACACTACCAGTAAGTTAAGCAATGGTGAACGCCTTATACAAATTCACTAATTACTACGGCAGACGAACAGAAATCTATGCTAAATAAGTAGTTATGCAGAGGTACAATTGGAACACGCTTTCAGGATATTACTTACAAAATAATAAAACGTAAACTAAAATTCGAGTTTACGTTCACGCCTTTTTCTGCCAGTTTTTGTACAAACGAAACTCGAGTTGTTATTTATAACGAATAAGTATTTATAACTCTTTGTTTGAATTATAAATAGGTCTTACTTAAATAAGTCTTAATAAAAATAGGTATTTTATTTAAATTAAAAATAGACTTTTATTTCAATTAAAAATAGCCTTTTCATTTAAATTGAAAAAATAGGTCCTGCATTTTTACTATGAAAGTATTCCTATATTCACTTTAAATAATATCTAAACCAACTTAGGTAGGTAACACTTAAAAAAAACTTTAAAACATAGTTTCGAATTTTATTACACAAACACTTTCAATCGTCAATTTATCGAAATTATAGTGTTTTACGATCGATTGACATGAAAACACGAGTAATCATTAGCTTGTCTATGGTACAGCGCGGTTGGCGGGAAAACATCTGACGGCGGCCATGATGAGTTCCAAATGATATTTTATGCGATAATCAAATGAGTTTATTAAGTATTAACATAAATAGTACCACAGTTCATGCAAGTGAATGCTTGTTGTGTAACATTGCATTCTTGAGCCAGACTATGCGTAAGCGCTGAAACCGAGGCAATCGCGTACTTTCGCGGGGAATCGTAAACTTGAATCGATTTCGTGATATTTGTAGCATCGATTTTGTTATTTTTTTATCGATTTTATTTACATGTTTTGATGTTTTTTTTTTTGGGATTTTCCCACAGTCATTTGTTGTGGCCAAGACCTATGTGCTGATTGTTTTTAATGCTAAAGGGCTTGCGTAAAAAAGTACCTGTATGTATGCCAATGTGTTTCGTAAAACTCCTAAAAATGTTGATTAGATAGGTAATTATTTGTACTTGCTTAGGCGGTACATAGTAAATACGTTTAAATATAACATAGGTGTATAATTAAAGGCCTCCAATGAGTCCTTCCAGGTACTCTTTTCTAGCTCTATCTCTTCTTTTACAATAATATAACAAAAAAACGTTGTTTCTAGAAATTCTCGCTGTAAGATATCGATCTTTTGCTGTAGTGAGGCGCAGAGCAAAATGTAGTCCTGTAGTTATTCTAGGAGCTTGCATTTTTTAGCACTATAGAAATCCTGTAAACGTTTATAGAACCGCATTTAGGCGCAGTTTATAGGACTAAGACGTCCTGTGATCGTTGTGTAGCAGTCCGGTAATGTGCAATCGGATTTTATAATTATCTTAGCAGATGCTTTTACAGGATATAATTGTCCTATAAAGATTCGGTAAACGCACTGTCTAAGCACGATTAGTCCTCTAACGATCTAGTGCGTGACGCGAACTGGTGTAATCAGTCCTGTAACGATCTAGTGCGTGCCGTTACTGGTGTAATTGATCCTACATTGATCAGCTTGATGTTAAGAACAGCATTCGTTTTTAATCCTTTTTGTAAAGGGTAACCCTGGTTGTCCTGACAAAAAAAAAAGAGATTTATCCACATTAAAATATAATTTCTCTTTGCTTAACATAAGTAAATTTTGTCTTTTACTTTGTGTGTAAAGAATGCCTAATCAACTTGCAAAATTAATTTTATTGATAAAGTGTTCGAAGATAATGAGTATGTCTTCATGCCCCTTCCAAAAGAAACGTATTTATTAATTGTTTATTCGATAATTATTAACATATTTATAAGCCGCCATGGGATCGGATCATGTGCCATGATATTGCATTCATCAAAACCTTTACAAAACTATTTAGTTTTGTTAAGACTACTATATGACATACCTACTTCGCCACCATATTTAAGTTTTGGGGTTCCTTTAGAGAAATACATAATAAATACACCGCATGCCAATACATGTAATACTATATTTTTTAATCAGTACTAAAATTATAAGAATAGTGTCAGAATTTTACAACACTTTCAAACTACCCCCATAAAATGTATTTCGACTTAGATGAAGAGTAGGCAGTGTAGGGATGCAAAACGATAAATCAATATTTAGACACTTGTACATTCTTTATTTTTCTTCACTTCTATGTTATTATTCGGTAAAAACGTTATTCTTGCGTTTTAATCTGATAATTACGAGAATAAGATAGCTCACACGATGGTTTTTTTTTCGCATTGTGGGCATCCCTAGGTTAAGCATATTTTATTCTTTTATTTAAAATTACAGAAAGTTATGTTAAGGCTGAATTTGATATAGGTACATATTATTCTTAATAGCCCACAGTTTTACATCCTCTTGCAATTCACATTTTTTTCAAAGTCAGGACGGTTGTTATCACTATATTCATTTCTTCCGCTCTTGCTTTCATTATCTTTTTGGTTATAAGAAATTTCTGAAAAATAACTTCGCAGTCTTCTTGGACTATTTCATTTTTATGTTGTACGGAACCATCAAACAGTTCATGAGACTATTGTATTTAAGAAGAATCGACACGCACTACGATTTTGATTTCATTTCAAGTAACTTTTTTGAAACTCATCTTCGATAACTGCCACTACGATTAAATTGTTTCCATTTGTTTAGATCTATTTTTATTTTTTTGTTTTTTCCCGTTTAATAACAATATGGCCGGTTACTCTAGTAATATAACAGCAAATGTAGAATACATATAAGTAGAATTTTACTTATTAACATCGGTGGGCATGCTAGTTTCGTGCGAACAATCCATTAGAAGTCGCGTCTCAGACAAATCAATCCTTTAATATGCTTGACCTATAACACCCATATTTAAGACGTTTATAGACGTGTATGTCTTATAGAAGAATGAAAATAGAAGTTAACAAGTATAAACAATCTTATCAAATGCGTTTATAGAATCAAAATGCAATACTTGCTAATTAGTTTTATACTATGCGCTTATATAACTGCAAGATCTAGTAAGAATCGTATCTAGTTATAATATAAACGTCTATAAAACTAAGAAATAGGATCAAAAGTACTTGTAGCGCAAATCATCTTATGAGATGCTGTTGTGAGATCAGTTATCTTAGTCAAAGCGTCTATTAGATACGTATTAGACGTTTAGTCCTATAACTCGATAACTATAGGACTATTTTGCTACTTGGGAGTAACATTAATTAAGTAAGATCAACTGAACTATTTAAAATTCAGCAAAGAAATTGATTAGCCGCATTTTATTCGACTCGTGCAGATGGATTAAATCGAAGTAGGTATTTTGAACAAAAACTTCTTAGTCTCAATTTGCTAATTAATAATTGTTAATTAGCGATACTTCATCGCATATTTTATAAGATAATAATTATCTATGGGTAGATTAAGAAAATTTAAAGTACTTAGTTTTTTTTTAATCACTGAAAACTTATCCTTACTAATATTATAAATGCGAAAGTAACTCTGTCTGTCTGTCTGTCTGTCTGTCTCTTCTTCACGCCTAAACCACTGAACCGATTTCAATGAAATTTGGTACAGATATAGTCTGGGACCCGAGAAAGGACATAGGATATTTTTCATCCCGGAAATCCCCCGGGAACGGGAACTATTAATCCACGCGGACGAAGTCGCGGGCAAAAGCTAGTAAGTAATAAATATAAGTCTAAAATAACAATCATTTTAATTTATCCGCCTTGAGCAAGCATCATAAATTCATAATCAATGCTCGTGCCTTCTCTGTATGAGGAGAGGCCTTTGCCTAGCAGTGCGACAATAATAGCCTAGTGGTTCATACAGTTACAGAACACGCTAAAAAATATCATAGTACCTCGAACAAAATTCGCGAATTCCTACAATCAAATAGTTTGTCATGGGAACACTTTCGACTAACATTACCACGCTTACGATTAATATCGATAATTTTAAATTACTGTTTTCACTCCAAACGTATCCGTCATAAAATCACTCGTCAACTTCATCGAATCAATTCATACGTCAGGTGAAACCAACTTATACAACTGGAAAAGAAACAAATTTCTACCTTATTTTGTTAATGTTAAGGTTTATGTGAAGTGAATAAGTAAGTTTGTAAGAATGTAATAATAGTGATGTGACGTATGAGAAATGTCAAAGGCACAATGAAGCAATGAAATTGTCCACGCACGGACATTCTTCTCGTAGTGTCAATATTGTTGTCTATTGTTCGATGTCAATTAGGTAATTGAATTGAATAATGGTATTTATTTTTATTCAATGTAACTTGGAAGGTTTGATAAACTGGGAGTGCCTACTTACCTACTAAGTTATTAAGTTTTTATTTTTATTTTGGATTTCAATTCGAATTCTGAAAATCGAAAACTGTGCAGTTACTCCAAGTTACATATGTGTAAAAAAACCTTAAATAGATATTTGTGACATAATATATGTAAAAAATTGATATTCACATTTTTTTTTGCTGTGGTTCATGTATTGCTGTATAGCTACTTAATTTATGGTGCGACACAAAGATCAATATTTAACATGGAAACAAGAAACAAGTAACATGGGTAGAAAAAACAAGCAATAAACACACAAATATTATCAACAACCCAAAAAAAATAATTAAGACAAGTATTTATCTAGCTCCATTAGACTAAGCACAAGACCTTAACAATGATTACCTAAACAAATCTAGATCAGAGACGGACCAAAAAAATATAACAAACAAAAAAAAAACAATTGAACCGCCAAATAAACAAAAACAAACTCCTAATTTTATCAGATAAAAGATAAGGCCAAACAATCAGGAAGTTATTGCAATTAAAAATCCTTCGATCAATCAACAATACATACTAACATTATTCACGAATCATCTATGTACACTGCCTACTACCTACTTTGCATTGTTATCAGCGCAATACCTTGACCTACAGCTGTTGTCGGTAAGTTTGATTCGTTATCAATTAAGAACAATCATTTTAATTTACCTATCAGATAAAGAATCGTGTGTTGTTCCGTATAGATTTTATTGGGAATAAATTTTTCGAAGTGAAATGCTGCTTGAGCCGCGTTGAGCGATTTTGGGTAGGGTCAAAACATGTCGGTTCTCGTCACCGACATGCAAATATGACACGTCACCGACATGCTATAAAGTGAGCGCATCGCGGACATGCTCAAGAAAGGTTAAGTTTTCACTCCTTTCGGCAGTTCCCATGTATATTTATTTTATATTTTTTTCTCGCTAAAGTTTAGTAACCTTTTTCAGTTACTATACAAACTTAGTTTTACCAAGTATGTATAATTACTCGGTAGGCATACTTAATTAATAAGTATATAACTACTGAACTAAATTAAAACAACAACGACAAAAAAATAATTTGTTACATTACAACAAAAATTAATACTTCAAAATTATGATTTTAACCTTTACGCCTTTATCAGCGATAACCCACAAAAAAATACTCTAATGAAAAAAAACCAACTCTCAACACCTTTTCAGGTTAATTGAAATTTATAATGAATACGATAAATTATGCTGTTATATGATATGGTTTATTATATGTATATTTGGGATGCCTACTTAGGTATACATACTTAGATTTCCTAGGTACCAACTTATTTCTAGAGTAGGGTTCCAAGTATTCGCAATGAGTATTCTTATCTTGAATATAGGCAAATAGGTATCTAGATCCAAGATTTTAGTGTAGCATATAACTCTTGCCTCAAAAAAAACACAACTCAAATAGGTTTATAAAAAAGCGACATTTTGCTTTAAAAAATGGAAGCCATTTCCCGCGCATTCAAATGTCATTTTTATTCGAATATAGTGGAATAGAGACAATTTTTACCAGGCAAAGGCAACAAAATAGGTCAGCCAACGCACTAAAAAGTTTACAAATATTCCTGCATAACTCAAAAACTCTTTTCTATGTCAGGGTCTGAAATGAGCGTGTTGGGCGTGGTTAAACGTAGGTGTGGTGCGTCGGTGATTCTTTGTTTAAGCACCACTAATGTTATTGTTCTCAAACACGCCATATTATTGGCAATAAGCTTTATTCAAATAAGTGATAACCAAGAGGAGAGTTAATTAATTCCTATTTCAATAATCTTTTGATATTGAATCTTTACCTGTCAATTTTGACATTTGAACACATACCATAACGCCTGTATTCACCGAAAGGTTAGGCAAGGTGTACCAACGTACACACACAGTTCGCCGGTATGGTTAGGTCCCATGTAATAGGGAGCGAGCCAAGGCACAAGCCCAACTCCAACCTGCTACTGAGAATTTAAGAAAAACACAATTATACTTTACTCGACCTGAGAATCGAACCCAAGACCGCTAGCGTAGCAGTGGCGCTTTGGACCACTTGGCTAAAGAGGCAGTTGGCATTTGAAAAAAAAAAGTACATACAAATCATCTACTTATCTCTTAACGCAAATAAGACGAAGGAAACGGATAAGTATCGTTAAATTTTATATTTTTATATCTTAGATCGCAGTTCTGATAAATAATTATTGTTTTGATCTATATTTCCGATCGCATTTATTTTATGATTGAATATTATTAATTAAGAAGCAACTTGTTTATGGTAACCGGTAACACAGTTAGGTAACCAAGATGGCTACTTTAAAACAGCTGATTTGACGTTAAAAAGAGATTTGAGGTGAAGTTGAAAGTTGATCAAAAATATCTCGCGGCTCATGATTTAGCTTTCGAACCATTCAATCAAAGATTTATATTTATAGCTACTGTTGTTTATTCTTTTAGGCAAGTTTGTTAATCTATTTCACTTTAGTCATTTGTAGAATTATCAAGTTTTACTACTTTGACAAAGAAACAAAACCAGGAAATATCCAAGTGCATAAAATAAAATAAAAAAACAGAAACTTAAGAATGAACAGCACTTACAGGCTAGCTTGCAGGTACTTACTTGGAAGATCATAAAATAGAAACCCATTATTCCCACAAACCAATCGTATGATGCCTACGCGCATCTCAACTTTCAGCGAAATTACATTCTAGTTGCGATGACTCATTTTCATACCACACCTACCTACTAATAGTAGTATTTTTTTTTGCCCCCTACCATTATATTTTTCTATCGAAAAACATTCACACAACACACAGGGAAAAAAATCATAAGCAGTCAAATTCATCCCTGCCCTTTTAAAAATTAAAAAATAAATAGGTAGCTACTTCGGTAATTAGCTATACAAAGTTAGTGCCAATACCTGTACAAGCCAGGACAGCGGCGGTTAACTAATTTTTATCCTTATTACTAATCGCATAAGGGTTAAAAATGGTACACCGCAATTATCCGCGATAGTATACGTACATACCTACTTTATAATATGGCAGCTCTGTTTCCAGGTAATAAAAAAAAGAAGTTTAAAAAACTAAAACCCGACTACAAAAAATTCACGTTCTAAAAAGTATGAAACAAGAAAACATTCTCATCTGAAAGCCGTGGTCGTATGCCACTTTACCCTAAACTTTAGTGCTAAAGATTCATGTTCTATAACTACATACATACAGTTTTACCTGAATTAGGTGGCATACGACCACGGCTTTCAGATGAGAATGTTTTCTTGTTTCATACTTTTTAGAACGTGAATTTTTTGTAGTCGGGTTTTAGTTTTTTAAACTTCTTTTTTATTTAAAATATTTTGGGGTTTAAATTTAGACATTTATATGCGTAATATTATTGGAACTGCAACATATATACACAATATATGAAATAATAATCTATTAAGTCTCCCAAACGAAATATTGGTTAGTTAGCTAGGTTTATGATGCGTTCTAAAGGGTGCTATGTACAATTTACTTATATAATATATATATATTTGAAATGTGCTAATTAAGCCCTTTAGTTTGATATGCAACACGACCATATTTGGAAGAAAAAAAATTTTTTTTCACATCTTCTTGAGCCCTAGAGGGCGCCACATACAATTTATTGCAACATAATGTAGCCTATAACCAGCGGACGATCAAGACGCTTCTAATGACACCTCATTTGTCAATTTACGTTAGACGGTTTAGAAGTTATGAGGGAACAGATGAACATCCATACATACATACATACATACATACATACATACATACATACATACATACATACATACATACATACATACATACCGGTCAACCTCATAACCCTCCTTTTTGCTTCGCCGTAGTCGGGTAAATAGGTGGGTCATGTACTCAAATAGGTCTAGACTTTAATTAGGCTTATTACTAATTAGACCAATTTCCCCTGAGAATTAATATGTTTGTCACTGACCTTAGTCTTCGAACACGTGTAAGTTTTTGTACCATTCAAAAATAATATCAATATTTTTCCATTTAGGCAACACTAATTGTTTTAGAATACAATTTAGCGGAAATGTTAAAGATAACAGCTTGTTTAACGTTATTTTGAGTGGTATTTAAACTTACACGTGTTTAAAGGAAGGTCAATTTAAATGGTACTCCTGCTGGGACATTCGCCTCCTTCAGCGGAAGGGGCGAAGGGTAATGGATGCAATTGAATGTTGCTTTTTATGTATTATTTTATTAGACTTCTACACCTTAGTATACGGTGTTATCCTATCCTAATATAACGAGGCTACACAATCATCGCAAGTTCGCGGGAATTTCAGGCGTACGAATCCGCGATCTAATAAAATAATAGAATAGGTGTCCTAAGTGGCATTCTGATTGTTAGCTATTCGCGATGGCTGCACACACTTGCGCGATAATCTTGTAGTTGCGCACTATTAGGTTACCTTCGAATAAATTTTGAATTTTTCGACCAAAGGCTGACAGATGTCAATTCTTTTTGACTGGTAAAATACACATAAGTTCAGAGAGATATTCTAATTTTAAAAGTTTGGTGTAAATCACTTTAATCCCCAATCGACTTTAATCGGCCTAATTAAGACCGCAGGAAAACGCTGGATGCAAGCCGCTTCCAACCGGTCCTTTTAGAAATCTATGGAAGAGGCCTATGACCAGCAGTGGACGTCCTATAGCTGATATGATGATGATGACCCTTAATCCGTCCCTGTTGCGACTGGATACGCACAGATATAAAATTACACATGCTTTACGACATGTGCACAAGATAAGCCGTTAATTATCCCTTTCTCAGGTCTATTAAGACTTTTAATTAATATAATTGACTAATGCGGACGATGAGTACCGTAGAACGTACTAATTGTTTGATTTAATCTGCTAGCATCGCCATAAACCTGAAACTGGAGCTAGTTTTGAACGAACTTGGAAAGGAGGAAGTTTTAAATTGGGCTGTAAAAGTGATTGTTGTACATTTTTTGGATTATAGGCCAATAATAAGCATTTTGGCATATAAACTTAAAAAGTTCGAGTGATAACATTAATATGGATTAAACTTCTTTTAATCCATATTAATATTAAAAATAACTATTTAAAACAAAAAAAAAACGTCAATCAAGAATAATGACCCCAATCCCGCAAGTTTGCGGGATTATGATTTTGAGGCGGGATCATCCGATCCCGCCGAGGAAATCCTCCCTAGTCCCATTATCGGAAACCAAAAAACCAAAAATGAAACCATATCGCCAAAATAAACATCTACACAAATACTTATCCCATTCCCAAATGATCATGTTAGTCAAATTACAATTAGTAATTACAATTACAGTAATTAACGACAATGGCCGCTTGGCCACGCCGGAGTAGACTAAATAAAACACGGCTATAGGCGCTATAGCCGCTGTAGGTAAAGGCGTGGCCACACCGACCACAACGACCAATAAAACTAGGTTATTAGTACTACGGCGTTCGAGTGACAAATTTGTGTGTTTCTAACCTATTTTGTTTTTGATACTCTTTGGTGTCGGGTTAAGTAATTTGGGTTTTGGTCACAAAAATATTTGAAATGTACATGTTTGTAAATTATATGTAAGTAGATATATTTGTCACTCTAATGGGATTACGGTAATATAAATAAGTATATAAATTCCTTTTATTTAAAACAAGTTTTTGCCCGCGACTTACTCCACATAAGAAATACATAACTAATATGAAAAAAACCCTAACACGTTCAGCAATAATGTAGATTTCTACCAACAAAATATTTTTTGTAATCAGTCCAGTACGCTTTACAAATAAATAAACAAACAAACTTTACTTCTTATAATATTAGTACTTACAGTATAAGTATAGAAGAAGTAGGTACCCATACCATACATATCAATTATCTATAGGTACCTAAATACCTACTTTATTTAGGTATAGATAATTGATATACTTATTGAGATATTATTATGTTAATATTTTTTTTATCTTTCCCGTAATTTCCCACTGGTGGGTAAAGGCCTCCCTCTAATTATCTACTTAATGAACTAATTAATTTTAATTAATTAATTAAAAATTATCTACTTAATTACTTAATAACTATGTTGGTAAATAAATAAATAAATAATTTAAAAAGAAAATATTACTTATCACAGATAAAACTAGAGTTTAATTCCTTAGGTTAAAAAAGAACTATCAATTTAATTTATCAAAAAATTGAACATGAAAAAAGCTAACGAGACATATTAAAATAATGACTTCACCCGTTTGCTACCGGCGTTTGTCATTATCACTCCGGGGAACGATTGAACGAATGGTTTTCAATACGTTTTTAATATAAATCATTCATTCAGCCCTTCGGCTTCTTCATGAATATGTTTATCATTCTCTTATCGGTTTATGCAGCTGCCAATAATTGTGGAGATTTACAAAAATTTGCATCCGTAAAATTAAACGTTATCACGCCATTCGCCCTGCGCGATGCGCCCGTTCTTCTTTCAAACTTGTTATTTTATTGTTTGGAAACTGTAATATCTACGTTGTCAATCAATATTGGTAGTGCAGAGCTTTTCCGTAAAAATAGGTTAGTAAGATAGGATACATACAGGTACAGTATCTACCTATTTAATTTAACACCGGTAGAATTAACCGAATGAATTTAAATTATAACAAATAAAAGTACCCAAGTAACTACTTAACTACACATTCAGGTACCAAGTATTTCTGATAAGTACCTATAGCAAGTACAAAATTAATAAAATAAAAGTTAATTTTATTTTAATTTCTCATTGCTATTAAATATTACAAAACATAGTCGTAGACCGGTATGACCTTAAACTACTCTAATACAATAAATTGTTTTGACGAGTCTTGTCGTCTTTATAAAAAAAATAGAAACTGCATAGCAGACTATTCATCTCCGAAGTTTTTACACAGGGGCACGTGTTCGCATACAGTACATGGGCTGTTTTCCGTGTATTTTCTGGTCGGGTGCGCGGCGACGAGCGCGGGGGCTGCGCGGGGCGCGCGGGGCAGGCCGCCGGCAGATGCGCCGCGCAGCGCCATCTCTCGGGGCCCGGCACGCCACGCGCCAGGTGCGCGCTGCCCGCACCGCGGCCGCCGCCCGCCCTCAGTCCGCCGTCACGCGCCGCCGCGACAACACGTTATTAAGGCTCTGTACGCCACTACACGCGACGCGCGCGTTTCGAACGTAGTGAACGATCCCGCGACCGGTTCGCTGTAGCCCATGAGCGACCAGTGACATCTCGATTCTTGTGCTGTGTGACTTGCAGTGAAACGCTCAGTGCATACATGTGCAAGTGATGGATTACTGCGGATCTACCTTCTTGTGCTGACGACCGGGTACGGTCCCGACGTATGCCCCGGCGCCGCTAGCCCGGACGCGCCAGCATGCGCGCCCCCGCGGTGCTCATCGCCCTGCTAGGGTTTCTACCCCAGGTACTGATATCGACACCGAAAACCGCGAATCCCCGTTTGTTTACGTTTCACATCGGCGTAACCCAATCGAAAACTCGTGGTTCGCATCGTTTCTCATAAACAAGGCAACGATGCACACCGACGGGTGTAGAGGCGGCCGCTGTGCACTAGGCGATAGTTTCCCACGAGCGTGGCGAGCGGCCGGCCTGGCAGATCGTCCTGGATAGTGCTCGGAAGCGAGGGTGTAGTGTAGGTTAGTCTCGCAGTCGTGACCGGCCGCGGCTCGGCCCGCCGACTCCTCCGCGCCTGTGTGTGTCCGATACGTTTACCGAGCAAACATAGGTACATAGTTATAAAGAAAGTTCAGGTTTTAATACGACCGGCGCGCGGGGTCAGCTAGGTCGCGAGCCTCTTCGTTTTAAAATTAGATGCATTCCGAGGCTTTGCGGTGGATTCGAGTCTTCGAGTCCGCACGAGACGTATTCGCGACGATGTGCATGCACCAACGACAGGAATAACTCTTCCAGACGACTCTCAAGGCGCGCGATATTTCGGGCAGGGTTAGTAGTTCGGTCTAGTTTACACGACGGAACCCTTCGCTTGTTTATTGACCGTCGCTAATCGCCGGTAAATAGGCGCCGAAAGCTGTAAAACTGGACATACATAAACAATGCACTCGAGATGAAAGTTCTGAGAAAATTGACACAAGGTGGTAGACTGTAAATATGTGGAGTAATATGAGGTCATCGCCCTATGAACCGGTCAAGGTTACTTGTCCTACGCCAAGGGTTGCCGGGTGCCACCACGGTGACGTGTGAACTTCACAGTTCATGAAACTTTCGTGCTTTTTATCGCACTTCATATTCGATATTAAGTAGACTGGCTTATCGATAAACGTAGACTTAATTAGCTTCGTTATTTGCCTCATTAACGTCTAAAGGAAACGTATCAATCAATCGAGTGTAGCCTTTCAGTCCAATGGGCGGAGATACTCGATGTTTATTTATGTACCGGAGTACATCTCTTGAACAAGCTTAAGAAAAGCTCAACGAATGATTCACCCCATATTGGTAAACGCCCGACTCGATACCTACTTTTCTTAATCGATAATGATTATGTAGTTGCCTTTTCCCCAAATTGTTAGTGATGCGCCTAGTTGAAGTAAAAGCCTTTTATTTACAAGCGCTACCGAAATGTCAACAACTGCCCGATAATAATAACAAAAAATCGATACTTGTCTCGGCTGACTTTTTGTTCTCCCACATCGTTTACCGGTCTCCGAGGGTAATTTACAACGAGGGAACTATTCCCCAATGCGTGCGTGTGCGCACTGGTGAACGAATACTTATTAATGTGTTCGCAAAATGTCCCGTTAATATCACAAACACATGCACTTTGGTATATGCTAATATTAATAAAACTTGTCCAACAACAACCGGTAAGTCGGGAATCGAACCCCAACTCCGGCTGATCCGTGTGATTTTTGTGCACTTTTTCTCGTCAATTGCTGTTTTAATTGTTTTTCTGCCGTCCAATCAGGTTTAATTAAATAGTGTGGGTCCGCTTCACACCAGCGTACAAAGCGTAGCTATCTATTTATTTATAGTCCTGTGCGTGTGTGTGCGTGCGAGTGAGTTTTCAAGGCGCTATAATACATTATGAATGAAGTCGCGTTGTTTCATAAAAAAACGGTATTCTGCGCACCACCGCTCAGGACTGGTTTGTCCTGCCCCTGGTCCGTCTACGTGACGACGATCGTGCATTGATGTAATTGTCTCACTGATCAGTCAACTCGATTCTTTATACTCGATACATCCGCAGGAATCGGTGTCCGGATTTTTCTTTTTTTTTCCCCCACGTGCAAGACGGTAGCTAATTCAGCTGCATTATTCTTTCTTTGATCGCGTTCGAAACTCGAATCGCGTGATCATACCGCCGCCTTTTTGATCGGAAGCGGCGTCGGAAACACGTCTGCCCGAAAACCGCAACGTAATAATTTCCAATTTCAAATAAGTAAATAATTCACTGAAGGTTGCTCGGTTCGAATCGTGATCGCGTTTATCCCTGAGAAATTATTCAAAGGATAGGCTGTTGCTGTTTATTAAACGGTTGTATCCTTAATTTCCATGTATGGGTATAATAAGTACGTAGATATTTTTTAATGCAATAGGTAGGTACGACATTGTCGCAGGTTGCATTCTGTAACGTATTCTTGATTACGCTCGGCGTCTACCTGTCGCAAATCTAGGACATAGCATGTCATACCTCGCATGGAACGTTAGGCTTATTGTCCACGGACGCGTCATTTGACGAATGCATGCAACCTACGAATGACGATAGGCGTATTTTGCATATTTGCTATGTCCACGTTGCTTCATGTAATCGTCATGCAATCGTCAATCACGCTACAAAACATCTCAGATTTCTTTCAACTAGCATTGAGAAAGCATGTCTTTTTGTTGTGAAAATGTCAAGTGATGATGATGAAGTGATTATAGTATACAACTTTATTAGAAGACGACGAAACACACGAAGAAAGTACTGGATTCATCCATACATCGAAAGAAATATAAATTGTAGATTGTTTGTGGCAGCCAGAGAGTTATCAGAAGATGATTCTGTTTTTCAATCATTTTACCGAATGACTAAAAATACGTACCAAAATTTAGTTTCTATTGTATTTTGTAATACAAAACAACAAGTGTGCGTCTCGCGCGTCGGTCGAGTAGTGACATGCTGCCGCGCGCACCGCATGGCGACTGCATGACGAGAGGTTGACGCGATGTTGCCGCTCCGTGGACACAGTCTTGATTGTTTCTACGCAAGATGCAAGCATTCGTCTTGCAATCGTCAATTGACGAAAGCGTGCGCATGACGTGCGGTTTACGTGGACAATAGGCCTTACTTGTGCGTGTATGATTGCGTTACTATTTGTGATATAATCGATATACTTACCTATATTTCAATTTTAGGTGTGTATCTTGTCTATGTGTGGAGTGTAGCCCTTGTCTATGCTTAGGGTTGCCAAGTCAATCAATCATAAAATATAAAATATGTAAAAGTGACATAAGACATAAAATCTCGTTAGTTAATTATAAAGGAAGTTATGAGTTTGAAGCTGGTAACCCCGGTAATATTACCCGAGCAGGTGCAGTCATTAATGGCAAGGGCAACTCATAAACACACTAACATCTGCTTTTTTCACAATCCACTCAACTGCGGCACACGAATTCTAATTGCCGGCCTGACATGTTGATTTAAAGTTCAATTCTGACTCGTGAGTCGGTTATCAGAGTAAACCAGCCATTTTAATGGGCATTTTTACTGCTTTAACGTCATATTAAAGTAGACTGTACTGTTATGTTTGCTACTTAAAAAGTTACTAAAGCTTGGTGGTAGGAAATGTAGAATTTAATTCCGTAAGATATAATATTAAATACCTCAAAGGCCTGGCGAGAAAAACTAGCCAGTTACTTGAACTATTTCTAATAAAAATCGTTAGCGTAATTTCAATACATCATGGTAGGTATTCTTGTAACGTGAAGTTTACGTCATAAAGTTGAGCAACGAGTGTTAATTCTATGTTGAAGAAGCAATTTAGTTAACAAACGCCCGCTACTTACATAGTTTTCTCCGCGATTTCCCAACAATTTTGTAAATAAATGCCCTTTTTATAAAAACCACCTGCTGCTGTAGACCGGCCATTTACAAAAAAAATCACACAGAATTCTAACAAAAGCACAGCAATAAATTAATCGTCATATGTCATGTTAGTAGCAATAACTATTTAAGTATGTGAAACTCTTTAACGGTAGGTTTTTAACCCTGTTATAATTTCGTCCATTGTCCAAAACGGTTTTTGTTCTATGAGAACCGACTCAATTATAAGAGACTTTATACGAAATACGTATAATCGCCGGTTTTTAACAGCTTAACTATGTGAAATTTTAAGTTTTCGTCTCATTGTGATGAGCATGTAATGACCGATTGTGAGGCGCGTGCGTCACTCCATAGATTCTAAAAGATATGTTGCCCATATAAGCTTTTTGTTGACCAAAAACCGTCCAAATAGGCACTAAAATTAACAATAATTATGCTATAACATAATTGGCTGCTGTAGAACAGCCGCCCGTACCTTATAGGGCCATTAAAATTTTATAAGTTTTTGTGTTTCAATCCGACCGGACGTTTAATTGATTCCAAGTGACATCGTGAAAAAACCAACATGGCTGCCAGGACCATTGATCAGATTACGCAATGTAACCAAACTGGATGCTCGGGGAAGTCTGAATATTATGTATTATTTATAAACAGACATAACATTATCAAAGGATACTGTTGAATGATGTTCTCCGCGATAAACCATTACCATAAATGTGTTTATGTTATAGATAGGTAAATCTAAATATCTTATTCAACCCTATTTCGGAATGAGTGCGCAACGTCTGTGGCAGGGCACTCGTTCGTTTTCAAATTTCGAAATAAATCGGATGCCGCGTATTTCAGCCAGTAACCTTCTAATTTAAGGTTCTATTGTTTAGTGTTGCCAGTGCAAATTATTAAATTCCGAATTGGGTAAATGTGTTAGCGATGCCGGTAACAGTGTAGGTTTCACAAGCACAATGCTTCAGGCATAGCGAAGTGATGAGTCGAGTCTTCTAATACACGTGGGTTGAAAGTTAAGGCCATAAGTTGACAGTTACGAATACTCACTTACAATTTGATGCTGCGAATAAGTTATTACTTGCTGTGTGGGCGTCAATTAAGAAATAATTAAACGCGTAATGAGAATAAGATTACACGCTCGTTATTTCGTAACTGCATCTAAATCTTCTTATGTACTTAAAGTGGTAACCAAACGGAACTGTGGTTGACTGTATTATACCGTTTCATAACGTTGCAGCCAGCGAATTACGATGTGCAATGGATGATCGCAGTTACATTGAAAATAATTCCATGCCTTCCTCTACGCACCGCATTCGCATCTAGATGTATCAGCTTGCAGTATCGTATATTTATTTGACAAGTAAGATAGATACCAAATTCTCAAAAAGAAAAAAATAACATCTGTCAAAAACTCATTTTGACAGTATTAATGATTTTGGTAGTCCAACAAAAAAGGTTAAACTCTAAAGAATTTTAATAAGTTCCGTATTCAATCTCTACAGTGAGAGGTTCACACGTATAATCCCAATAACAATTCAAGCAAGAAGATCTGGTTTACGAGATATAAGAGAGTACACGACTCCGATCATAGCGCTCCGTACACCAACGCACGAAATCTCAATTCGCTTGTGCAACACGCTTAAATAACCGCAAAATACCTTATTATGCGCTTTCCATATACGTTCCAGGCAATCTACGGGGCCTATTACGTTCCACGCTCATGATTCTCCGTTAATTTCAAATTCCAGACTTAGATCGTAAGTTTCTTTTGTGTCGGTACAGCTGCCAGCGAATCGACACAAAGGAGATGGCAACATTTGTCGCGCGACTAAATATCGGGACGTTTTATAAAAGACGCCGTTTATTTTCTTCTAAAGACGTTCCTTGAAACGGAACGCCCTTTGTGAGCCAACCCGGCGAGTCCCCCTCAACTGAACACAATACCAACATTGAAACCAAGTTCTGTGAAAAGTCAGGTCAGAAAACCAATTAGTTACAGCGTTCATTCATCAGCTGCTAGAGGACAAACATAATAGTTTTTTCCATGTGCAATTAATTCGGTCTCGCGCCGTTCTATTTTCGGATTGAACATCTTTATGGCATGTGTAGAAACGTACTTACTAAAAAAGTTAAATTAAAAAATAAATCATACTCGATGATTCCAAATTTAAATTGGATATTGCGAATTGATGCACTGGCCACAACGTCGCGCTATTAAAAGACTCTGTTTTGGTGTTTATTTTAACTCATTTCGCGTGTGTATAACGGGAGAGATGAAAAACATTGCCCTGTGTTTCATTATTTGTGTTATTTTTAGACTACGTTCAACCTGCTTGAACGAGTGTTTACACTGTTGCCTTACTTACATACAATAGCGTTCACATTATTACTCCTTGTTATCTCTTCTAATAAGTGACTTGATAAAATACGTTACAACTCAAAACGGAAAGGTAAGCAAGTCGCATCATTTTAATAAATGTTCGATAAATCATTATGACACGGTAATTTTGTTTGAAAATATGTACAGATCGCAATTAGAATGAAAAACGAACTATAAATAAATATTAACTGAAAATGTTGTTACGAGATTAAAGATAAGGTTCTCAAATCAATTTGAATGTTCTACTTGATGCTTCGCTCAGCGCAATTAATGTTCGTGCCAGTATACTTTCCTTTCAACATAGTAAAAAAATATTTGATATTCACGTTTTGAACGTCGAATGCATTAACTTGTATTGGTATGTTAAACAAATTAGACACTTTTGTAATTGATTACTGACACACATACAAGTTTCAGTTTGTTCAATAACTGTGACACCATCGATTGGACGAACTACTATCCCTACTTGGTTACGTTAATTTGATAGAATAGATTGTGATAGGAATCGTGCTATCCTATCCTACTTCTTACTTATCCTATTAATTGATATTATAAATGCGAAAGTTTATTTATTTATTTATTATTAAGGCACATCAACAACACAAACACAGACATTTACAATTAACAGAGAACAGAGGCATGGACTAGTGTTTACGTCAATTACAGACGTGCACAGCAATCACAACAAAAGAGAAGAAAAACACAGCATTCACGTTAAAAAAAAAAACTTTAAGTAATAAGAGAAAACAAAAGAACAACAATATAGCTAAAATATCGGTAGTAGAGAGAATATAATTTTAAATAAATAAAGTTTGTATGGATAATAAGATGGATGGATCTTGACTGGATGATTGTTTGTTACTCAACCACGCCAAAACGGCTGAACGGACCTGGATTTAATTTATCACAGAGGTAGTTTACACACTACTTTTATCTTTGAAAATGTACCATTGATGAATGATTCCCGTGGGATAATAAATCAACTTTGACGCGGGCAGATACTCGCACAATTCTAAGGGTGAATTACAGAAATGAATCTTTACGTATACTTACGCTTGGATCTGTCAAAATCACGGTAAAATGCACTTACATGACAGATCGAAGCATTTACTATTTGACCATAAGGTACAAAATCGGATAACCTTTTTATAATCAAACACAGACAGCGACAAACAGACGATAAAGCTTAGCGCCTCTTAAAATATAGTCTAAATAACATCAATCAGGCAGTCAGCGCGTCAAATCCGCCCGGAGATATAATAAAATATAACTTATTCGGTAGTTCGGTAAGTATTATTTAATTGTTGGGTGGTAGCCAGCCCCGGGCCAGCGGACGACCGCTTGCTTCACGCACGGTTTTTAACACACTTTTTTTATTTACCGTAATTCAATAACTTATTGACATGAACAAGTTATCACAATTTATAATTTGAACTTTTTGAAGTTTCTGTGCTATCTATACTAATATTATTAATGCGAAAGTAACTGTCTGTATATCTGTTGCGCTTATACAACTAAACTACTGAACTGTTTTTGATGTGGTACGGGGCGAGTTTGAACCCCAAAATAGGACATAGACTTCTTTCTAACCGACTTCAAAAGGAGGAGGTTATCAATTCAGATGTTTTTATTCCGCGACTTCGTCTTCCTCCGCGATATATGAAGTCGCGGGCAAAAGTTAGTAGACTATAAAAGTTAAAAAACAGTAAGCCACAATTCATCAAATTCCCTGCTACTATAACTCGTTAAATAAACAATTGATCGACAAAAAAGGGGATGTTTAGAGTGGTGCGTATCTTTTTTCTTTCATTTTTTTGGTTCCGTTCCTACCTGACTACCACGTGGATGAGTGACGTGAGGCAGTTACCATCTCTTTTTCTCCTAGGTTAAAAGAAAGAGAGGGCGATGCGTTTCGCGCGGTCGGATACACGTATGAGTTTTAACCCCCGTCGCAGGCGCAGGAAGTTGGTCGAAATCTGGTGTATTTTTTACCACAGTATTGTTTAAACGGGGGCTGATTTTTGACATGGTTAGACAGACCGTCTGTGCAAGATAAGACTCGACTGAATGGATCATTGTTCTGTCTATCTTTTGACAATGCATACTGAAGGTCGTATTCGTGGGAAATTAATTAGGAAAGTTGACTTCAGTCATAATCCATTTATTGTTTGCTGTGCAAAAAAGAATCTTTAAGTTACGAGCCTAGAATCTAATTTATGTATTACCTAAGCACTAATCGATTGCAATTCAACATAAATGTTACCCTAACTTAGCTGTAATAGGGGTCATAGTTAAATGGAATCCATAATATTATCAACAAAATTTATTTACCTACTTACCTAAAATATCGTAAGTTTCTACATTCTGTGTCATTAACAATTAATCTGTTTAATTATTCAAAACATGCCATGATTTAACGAGAGCCCTACTAAACTTTTATGAATGTAATTTACGACAGTAGTCGACGGCCAACTAAATAAATAATCAATTAGAACAAAAGCACCGGATATGATTCTTTTAAAACCTTTTTTTTTATTTCATAAAGTTTATACTGCGCGCGCGCAACATAGTATTAGTAGCCGGTAATGATTTGCCAAGACATGGCGGCCATAACTTAATACGTACCTACCGCTTCCTTCCGATGCCATATAAGACAGGATAGACTTTTTGACTTAACTTTTATAAGCTGAGCACATATTAATAATGATATTCTGTATTTTTTATAATTTTAAAAGCTACTTGAAAATTGTTAGGTGTAACTTCTGAAGGCACTTATTTGCTTAATATTATGTGAAACTTACTGTAGGTATATTATTTGTTTTATTACAATGTAATAAGCGGTTTTGCTAAAATTGCTTACATTCACTCGCTCCCTATGCATAATAGTCTTAAAACTTGTTAACCCTACATGCACCGCGACTGCAACCAACTGCATTCTTTCATTAAGTAATATAAGGGTTGCGCACCCTGGAGGGCAACAAAAACCAGTTATTATTATTCATAAAGTACAAAAAACCCCAGGGGACTTCAAGTCGTCTCGTTGACGACTACTTATCTATCATCGCACATTAAAATATCCAAGTTTTTCATCAAAATCGGTAGTCTTAAACTACGATCGTTTAAAACAAAGCGGGGGGCGCCATTATTTGACAGTTCGATTAACAAAAACTGTATTGTTACGTCAGTAACGTTCGAAATTCGATTCATAGGGGTGTCACCGTGTTCACCCCACACGCGTTGTTACATGCAACCCCATTTTTGAGCGACCTACATAAACCGTGTCCAGTAAAACCGTTAATGTCTCAACGGGATCGATCGCGTGGACAGTTGTGCAAATAGTTTGTTTGAGGAATACATCTTTGGGGCGATGAAAGCTGTATTCCCAGTTTGTTTGTGTTGTCACACTGAAACTGATATATTGACTCACTTAATCTTTACTTTTACCTTCATTTATGAATTGTGACATATTTAGCTACAATGTTTGTTTTCTCTTTCCAGGTGCTGACGTCTGGTTCCTTCGAACTTAGGATAAAAAGTTTTACGAACTCATTGGGTAGGTTAAGTAGTGGCCAGTGCTGTGATGGTTCCTCAAATAGTGACGCGCCGTGTTTGGCGCCGTGCAGGACTAAATTCCGAGTGTGCCTCAAGATATATCAAGCTAACATCGATACGACATCACCGTGTACCTTCGGTGATATCACAACGCCCGTGTTGGGCGGCAACTCATTGGATGTGCCCAACCTCCACGTGGAAGGATTTAGCAATCCCATCGTGTTCCCCTTCGACTTCACATGGCCGGTGAGTGTCTTAAAATAAGTCTTTAGTACTCGATGTCGGTATTGACGTTTCGTAAACAAAACAACACCTCATTAATTTTGTAGGCAACAGTAAAATCAATACGTCGTAAAAGAAGCATTAAGTAGCAGCCCTACATCAATAAATCAACGCGGTGGATGTTACCAACGTTCAAATTCCAATAATCCACGCGGAGACCGCGGCCCATCTCATTCGCCGTAAATAATAGTAAAAAAGAAATTAAGGGATTCTATATTCAAATTTGACAGAAGCGATGACGATAAGAATACTTGATGGTTTAACGAGCAGCCGCGTGGGAGGATCACGGCGTTCAATGGTTCATTTTTAATTAATTATGAACTTATGAAGTCGCTCTCTGTACGATACGAGTCGTATGTTATTAGACGGTTAGCCTTCGTCGTGGCTGCGTTCTCATCTTCACCGGCGATTAGAGCGCAGAGGCCGGCCGGGATCGTGATTCGATATTGTAATTACATGTTATTTATTTACAGATCGCGCTTAGATCTATCTCGATTCCAAGGATAACGGACGTCTTAATTGGACCTTAGTTACGGTTATTTCGCTCGGCGTCAATTGTCTACGGTTTACTTACACAAGCCGCGTGTGGACCTAGAGGTTTCGAGTGCTATTTGTATTTTATTTAGCGGCCCGCTTCAAATGTCGTACCGTCTCGTAATGTTTGAGCAAACAATCGGACCTAAGCTCGGCCGCTTGCACAAGCTCGGACCATCTGGAGAAAACGTGACATTTGGTAACTAAACGAAACTGCAGGTAGAGCCAACTGAGCATAGATGAAATTTAAAACTTTTTTCGGATAGTGGATGTGCGTCCGGTAACTGCCGCTATCATTCCGAATGAATTGGCGCTAAATTGAAACTTCCTGTTTAAATTCACGTAGAGCTCTCTATTGCGAGGCATGTGTTGACATGCGATCAATTGAGCGAAAGCGCCCGCAGAATGGTTCAATCTATCAAATTTCAAAAGTGACAGGTTAAGCTAGCCGTTGACGTCGCCGATTCCACGCCATATGCAGTTTATCTTATTCCAGTTGGACATTCACAAGTCACCCATATGCCGCGATTCCATATGCCGCTAAAATGGTTAAATCCTGTGCCCTGAGGATATGAGCCATACGCCTCGCCGCTTACCGATACGGTTACAGTTGGATGCGTCTCATTTAAATAATACAATCTGCCCCTAGCATTATTAGTTGAAGCTGACTTGGATTTTTTCTCACAATGAGGTCATCGTCGGCCAGAGAAGCGCCTGTTTTACGAGGCATATCGCGCGCACGAATAAATATGTACCGCGTAATGTGTTAGTATATGGTACGTTCCGCACGCTGGCTTCGTGACCGGCCCGGCAGGTGAACGGGCGCGCCGAGACGCTAGCAGACGCTCGATTTTCGAATTTGACATTTAATTTACTCATCGAATTCTCGATGGCCAGCATCACAATATTTTGAAACTTGAACCAGCCAGCGCGCGGACACTAACGGGCCTGCTGTAACACAACCCCGTCGAAGTAATCTTAAACGCAACTGCATCCGAACTTTATCTGATCCCTTGTGAAATAAATCGGTGCTAGCCGTAAGGAGATTTGACCCGCACGATAATAGGTCATGAGCATATTAATATTACTGACAACATCGAACAGTGAAATTACAAGTAAACCGGCGCGCGCGTTAACGACGCATAGAAACGATTTATCATGCAGCGTTTAGAGAAAGAGATGGCTCACTCCGAAAAGAAATCTCATTTGTATGCAGCCGCTCGGCTCGGCGGTGGGATTTCATTTATTTCACTCTCAAACAATTTGTGTTTGTAAATCACAAGTTTTATATTGTAAATGCGCACTTCGAGGCCCGTTAGGCAGTCCGGATGTCAAAGAGGTGAGGACCGGATTATGAGCGAGTCTTCGCACGTACCGAGAGCGGGCTAATGCCACGCTTACATCGCGGATAGGAGGAAAGGTCAACGATACTTGCCCTTAATGCCAGGGGTGTACACACCCCACGGCATGAACGGGCCCATTCACCAGCGCTCCGTACAACCGTTATCCGCTGCCGTTTTAATGCGAAAAAATGTTGAGCTTATGCAATTGTGCATTTTACACCTGCTTAGCGGAGAGAGCGCAAAATGTCAAAGTGTACTTCCGCGCATGCGCGGGGCCCGGCGCGCGCGCACCGTAGTTACTCTGCGCTGCGCTGGCCGTGAACTATACTTTTTATGGATCTAAGATCCGTGTTGCGTGATGTTACTCATAGACGGTATTGTGTTTTATCTTAATAAAGTCCATCATCTATTATTTCGCAGTTCAATAAATTCGATAGTTAATCTCTATTGTTGTCTAACAGCTGCTTATATTAAATGTTTATTTGAAGAGAATGTAGGAAGTGCAGTGTGAAATATTTCTTCTCTGTCATATGATCATAATTCACAAATATTTTGCAAGTCACTTTCCCACGAGGTGGGGATTGTGAAGATCCCCTACTATTTGCAATCGTACAAAAACTTAACTCGAACGGTTTAACATTTTATAATTCCACAATTACAAGAATTTACCTGTATCAGGCGGCCATCTTAGAATTATCGCATAGACAATTTATTTTAATAGAACCTTTGCATGTAACAAATAGCGTTGAATATCTAAAAATTAAAATGCTTATTTGAAGGCTAAAATATTAACCCTTTAATGCTGGGGGACCTCGGCCCTGCATTCTTTAATTAGCTAAGTTATCTATTCCGTTACACCTTGAATAAAAATAACGAGTTTCTTTTAGTTTCGTGATAAGGAATGTTAGTAACTAGTTACAGGTAAGCTGTGAGCGAAGGAAATAATAAATTAGAATTGTTTTTAGGACTAAAGTGTTGAATAGTTTGCGATTAAACGCAAATGTTTAGTTTATGTAATTCGTTTGTGAGTCGAATATTTTATTGAAACATGCTATAGCGAAATTACATGGTGTTTTTTCTTTGAAATATTCTGGATAGGGTTAGAAAAAAAATGTTTTTCAACGTTGAAAGAAAAAAGAAAAATAGTTTTTGAATTGTCGTAGAGCCTACATTGGCAAAACATCTTCAATCATGGTTCATAGAAAAAAAAGTTATCTATGGTACAAAACTTCAATCCATCAAGTTTACCATCGACAACTTTTTCTATGTCAAATTCCTTTTTATTATTAAAAAAGCTTGTTTGACTATGCGTAAAGAGGAAAATGACAATTCCAATCTATAGAGGAACTAATTAATAACTAATAATGATGATAATTTGACGGTCATTGATAAAATTCAACCGGCCATGTGTGAGTGTCATGTTCCGGAAGTCGTTTCCACCATTCCACCAAATGTGGAACAGCACAGATAGGACAGAACAGTCAATGCAGACCGCAATGTATTTGTAACCGTGAGATTTTGATTTATTGTTTTTTTTTAATTAAAGTTAATTACACGTACATCCCGCAGGTGTACGAATGTACACCCACAGTTCGTGGTATGTTTAGGCTCCATGTAATAGGGGAAAATTAACCACTAACTAAAATTGCCATTTTTAGGGTTCTGTACTAGAGGGTGCCAACGGGACCCTAAAAGTAAGCCTCCGCTGTCAGTGGACTATATCCCATGAACTAAAATAGGATAGAGTTGAAATTTTTGCAAATTGTAACAATTATCTACTATGGCCGCTATAACAACAAATGATAAAACTAAAAGATAGTTGGAAATTAACGGGGGGTACAAAACCCTTCGTGTATGAGTTCGACGGAGTTTTACCAACTTTTCATTAAACCATAAAGCAAAAACTGTGAGGTCTGTTAAAAAAAGGTTTCATTAATATTAAGTAGGACTTAACTAAACAAACAAGTACCATTGTATCCGATCTCTTTATTCAAAAGTCGTAAAAGCTCCTGATTAATGTATTTGTGTCGTTAAGTGAAGAAACACGCGTCTTTATTGTGGAACAAGTAGACTAAGCAACAGCGTAACTAATTCTAGAGATTGTTACTTATTTTGCATGTTTCGTAAAATTGTTTCACGCTCCAAATAGCACCGTTTAAATGAAAGTATGAAAATTCTTCTATTAAGTACCTACATGGTCACAATTCATGCGTGTACCATTTTTTTTTAAATATACAGGTGTGCCGTTCTCAGAAATTAACGTTTTAGTGACGTCACTTCGATTCGAATTTCAAAACAATAGTACGGTAACGCACGCGGCGTCGACGGTCGAATGCCGTTCTTAACCCATTGTCGCGTGTGAACTCAGCCGCTTTTTGCGCTTGATAGCGGCGTACACATTAGAAAGTAATTAACGATCCACAGCGCGTCGCGTAAAAACTCACACCTCGACCAAACTTGTGCCTCAAATTGTGTGTAATTACATTAGAATCGTAATCGGTTACGCGGCCCGCATTGTTATTCGCCCGACGACCGCCTCTTATATAAGTTTCCACTTCGAAAAACGTAAAACCTTCGCACGCATCATCGACTTCTTACTACATAATGTAACGCGATATGAGCGGCCGACGCTTCATAAACCCATAGTTGGAGTAACTTCCGTCTACCGACTTTTTATCGTGGAGAGAGCTCTTAATAATTTCCTTTATTTCAATCCACTCGTCGAGATCCTCTTAAAATACTTACCCCTACATCCGCTTCTTTTAATAAAGTCTACCGAAGCTATGGAATGCCTCATTGGATGTTGTTCCCTCTTCGACAGCGTCTTTTATCTCTCTCCTTTCCGACGAGCGGCAATTAAAGTTAAACAAAAAAGCATCGCGAAAGAAATTCCACGTAAAGTAGTGTGCGCGCGTTACTGCGAGCTATATGTGCAGCAGAACCATTACAATACCACTTGTAACGCGATTTCATAAGTTTCAAATTTAAACAATCGGAGCGTGGATAATTAGTCAGGTTGCATTCTTCGCAGCCAGTGCACAGGTATTCAGCAACCTATCAATTAACCGGTCTCGGCTTTTCTAGCTGATCCGCCTAAATAAACTAAACGTACTTACGTGTTAGTGAACGTCATTATTTCTACTGCTAAAATAACAATGCGCCCCAACAAGATTCGAAAACTAGCATTATAAATAATGATTAGTCATAGCCACATAGGAGAGATAAAGGAATAAGCTCATCAGAGTGAATAGACAATAAAAGTTAACCGGCCTTGTTATTACAACGCCTCGGAGAGCGAGCACTAAGAAAACACTCCTTTTTCAAATGGACGCTCGTTTACGGTCAAATTCTGACATTTTAACTGCGTCTCTGTAACGTTTACGGCTACTAATAAAATTGTTCAAAGCGCCCGATTTATTATGGTAGCCAAAAAGTAATTTGCGAGCCGGTATTTTTTCTCCACGAATGGGTACGCGGATTAAATAGCTGATTGAGCGATGTCAATCAAAATTCAAATTGTGTATAAATAGCTCAGACTGTGGCGCGATCCAAAATAAATCCGACTCTGTTTTAGGCGATCGGCCGCGTTCCATTTTTATTGGCTGGCTAGTGGCGACGAGTGTGCGGGTGAGTTCTCACGTACTGGTAGGGCGAGGAGCCCTCAAATCTGCAATGATGAAATTCCTCGCGATCCTGACTTTATTCATCACACGCGCGCGGTTTCTAGGAATTGTGAGTCGCGGTGCGAGCGGCTCACATGCTCCACTCGTATCCGCAACCTCGCGAATAAATCGTCGCCATTATTTAGTATGGGAGGAGCGCCAGTACTTACGTACGTACGTACCCACATACTTCGACGAATTTATGGACGTGTCAAAGGCCGATCATAGGCTGGGAACCACCGCAAGCGAAACTTGCAAATTAGAATGACCGAATGTTTTGAATTTGTCAGAAATCAACAGTAGACCCCGATTACATCTGCACTATTGAAGATTCAAAGTGGACGTTTTCTCAGAACGCGCCACAAATTGTCAATGTTCACACGGTTACAGCTCGATCACTTTTGGCACTTGTAACACTTTATTTCCATACGATTACCGTGTTTAGAATATAAACTTTTCTATTAAAGGTAAATATTAGTCATCGTTGTCGTCTAGTTTTACTGCTTTACGTATGCAAAGTAGATTAGGAAAAAACGAGATGATATTAATATACGGATCATGTCGAAACTTGTATAAGGAGGCTGTGCTCGTCATTCTCGGATAAAATCCGGATGAACCGATCAGGAGATTGTTTGTTTTTAGTGCGGTTTCGGTTTCAACGCCGTACCCTTCTCAGGGCCTTATCAGATCACCGTAGAGAGCCGGGTCGAGCGCGGATGTCTCACAAAATTTGTTAACTTGATTCTTTATTTTTTAATTCTTATGCTTCATTCAAATCGTTCTGTTGTTTATGGCCGACATTTTCATTTTTGGAATTCTTCAGCGGCGGGCCGAGGTCCCGCCCGTCGCCGAATGCCGGTGATGCCATGTGAAAATTAAGGGTACCCTTTTTCACTTCGGCCCCGATTCAAAGTCCCGAATTCCTCCCGCGAGTGTCTTTTTTCGCGATGATTGTAATTGAGGGCAATAAATTGTTAATGTCTGACTTATTTCGTGTGTCGTATACGGAGTGGAGTGGACCGGTCGTTAGCGGTAAAAAAAGTAGTTACGTCTTGTCTTAATGTTTCCTAGCTGCGTTTCGTAAAATAGGTACTTAATCGTCACAGATATAAAGTATAACATTTCGTTTGAGTTACGACTGGCTTTTCAACTTTTTAATGTTTCCCGGTAAAGCGGGCTCAAGTAATTAATCCTTCCATAACGTACTAAACAGTCGGTTAATTTTTTCGAGTGTGGTCACATCAGTGTTTACTTTCTCGGTTTTAGTGGGCAACACTGGAACTTTATTATAGCATCAATTTAATGGTTATTATTTATGATTGGCGTGTGAAAATGTTTAACGCTTTTAATTGGTTGAACATTTTATGTCGTACCTGGATGTAAGAGATTAGTTAATTGATGCGTCGCGAAGGAAATGGAAATAATCTCATGGACTTTTTTGCAGTTTGCATCGATGATTTGATCCGTGTGATTTTTTCTCATTATTTTTTGTTTCTTTATAATAAAAAACTTGTAAACGAGGAATATTTAGCCACCTGTGTGGTTTTAATAAAAAACTGGCAGTGCGTTATTAATAAAAACATGAATGTTCCGAGACATAATTTCAACTTTTAAACACT
Source organism: Caradrina clavipalpis (assembly GCA_932526535.1). Classification (NCBI taxonomy): domain Eukaryota; kingdom Metazoa; phylum Arthropoda; class Insecta; order Lepidoptera; family Noctuidae; genus Caradrina; species Caradrina clavipalpis. The sequence goes on from OW052108.1 coordinate 4,800,063, forward strand.
AAAATGTTTATGAATTCACACGTTAAGTAGGTATAAAGTCATAAATCTTGCGTTTAGTTTGTTGGAACTGTTCCAAAACTCTTATATCAGTAACATAACAGTCATACATATCGCTTATTTTAAAAAAGGAACTACTATAACTACTTAATACCTATTCAAATTTTTTCCTCTTAATTTTAAGCATTCCATTTTCGAATACAAACAAAGGATTTCTCTCGTTAAACAATTTATTTGGAACTTGGTAGGTTCACATGAGCCACGAGGTCGCTATTGCTTTGAGAACGTCTCGCTTTTGTCTATATGCGCTTGCGCAGACGTGCTCGTACACCAACAAGGATTAACCGACCAAGTTAGAAAGCCCGTCTTACTGCTAAAATAGCTTCACTTGTGTGACCACGCTATTTAACAGCCTAATAGAGAGGCTCAGTACATTGCTCAGTTACTTGACTTTAACACGAAACTGCTTAACATTCTAACAGAATGCATGTGTTCGTACTCCATGTCGCCAATAAACATTCGACCTGATTTTTTTGTCGAAGAATATTTGTACAGGAAGTCTCCCGTTCACACGGTGTGTATTACATTTATTACGCAATACTAAAAACACTTGCCAACATTTGACAAGAAAACCACCAAATTCGGTATTAAAATTATGATTCATCGGGTCAACGCACCTCACATACGTCGCTGCCTAAATAGAAAGAGATAAAGTTAATTAAAAGCATTAATAAATAAATGCGCTCGAAACGCTTTTAATAATAAAACAAGTTACGCGTTCCATATTTATCGAACAACCTTTTTGCATATCTTTTTTAATTTGATGTATTGTAGGTACGAGGCAATTCGGTTCTGTCTACATATCAACTCGACAACACTCGATTTTCAAATCAATTCACTCAATCATCCAATAGGAAACCTTATTGCGGTGTGTTAACAATCGATTTTGAGACGCTTTGAGCGAAGCAACTTTGTCGGGTATGAGTGAAAAAAAAAACCTGTCCAAAGCGATGTTACCACACTGGCAAAGTGTGAAATATGAAATCACGACTCTTCCACTTGCCCGGGTGTTTGTGTTCCAAATATCTTCTCGTGTCGAAACGATACTCGAAAGCGAACTACGGTAATGATTTTTTGTAATGTTTTATATAAATACTTCCGATATTGTACACTATTGACCGAAGCCAATGTTAGGATGACCTTGTTCCATTTTATTGAAGCGGTACCACCTAGCACAGTTTATGCTGAGAACGGCGATGAGAAACCCGTGTTTCCATTCAAAAGTTTTTGTTAATCTTTAAGCTTCATAATAAGCTGTAACCAAAACCAACAAACAAGAGAAACATCTGTTGCCATTTTGAAACGGCTTCATTTCACTTAAACAATAAACAGAACAATAGTGGCCGAAACACGTGGCGTGGCCCAAACAGAGGTCCTTTTCACTGGACACCTGATTATACCTTTTGTTCTTTAGAAATCCCAAACACATGGCGCTAACAAATAAGAAGCACAAAAGTTTAACTTCGTTCCCACGTATCCTTCGATGGATTCCTTAATTAATAACGAAGTAACGTCGAAACGAGCTCCGATATGGAAGTAGCCTCTTTAGGCACCCCCATAAAACGATTATCAAATAATTCCCCAGCATTCATACCACGATATCAGTCTATTCGTCGGTTCAACTCTGTAATACAATTTAACGCATCGCTTTCGAGGGATAAAATTAATGTGTCTCGATACGCTGCGATCTCAGCCCGATATTATGTTTTATAATAAAAAAAAAAACAAAAAGAACACGTTCAAATTTGGAACGGTGATAATTAACGCTTCGATGATGGCAGCGTTGCTTCAATATTTCAGAATTGGAACGCAAACTGCACCGAATTGTGACGACTGTTGAAATTAGCATTTCACAAATAAGGCAAGCTTTACACGAACTAAATATGTTTCTTTAATTGCCGACAGAGTCTAGGCAACGAGAGTCCACGACTTGTTGTATAAGTATACGGTATCGCCAGCTCGACACGTTTATAAAGGCTACCTGCACACGTACGCTTACGTCGGCCGCTTTTTATGGGCTGGCTCGAGAGTCACTGTCGTGGGAACCAGCATATTATACTTACGAGCGGCCACAGCTGACCGAAATGCGTTCTCCATACTCGATTAACAAATCAATACGGCGTATACTACGACTTGCCATATTTGATCGGGTGCACGCAACACAAATCATAATAAAGTATTTTGACAAGCGTCTTTCGCTCCTTATATTGATACAACGTTTACGATAAATCGACTTTTCAAACACTGATAATGGTGATTTTGTGTCATTTAAGGCTCAATTTCGTTCAAGCGGCGGGCTCGGCTGTTTAGTATTCAGAGAGGCGCGATAACACGTCCGCTTGTATTGTCTAAGTATTTAACGTAACTTATTATAAATTCGTCAAAACCGTGGACGTAACGAAAGTTTAATTGAGATCTCTTCGTTTAAAAAGTGTTGGAAAAAGCGCTCGCTTTTTGTGACGCGTCGCCGTGCGTTGTGAAACGTCAGATTTCTCGTATTGATTTCCATCAGCCGACAATAATCATTGTTCGTCAGAGCCGTGGTATCAGTTCCTATGCAAATAGAAACTATTGTTCGTGCATGCAAATAGTGTTTTCATTCATAGAGTTTAATTAAAGACAAGGGACATCTGTCAGGAAAAACTGAATCACTCGTTAAAGTAGGTGGTGGTGATCAAATGAGGTATTAGTTAAGCGGTGACCCTTCGTATCCGGCGCGCGCGCAGCTGCGCATGCGACCCGTCACATGCTTATTGTAATTATAATCCAGCTTCAGAGATTCCCTCGCGTCCGTCTTCGTCTTTAATCGTCTCGTCTATAGTTTTAGCTTTCATCATAGATTTTGCATCTTCCTGTCCTTTCTAAATATCAAATATTAACTGTACATATGCTCGGCTACAAAGTTGTACCATCAATATATTATGAACACCGTTCAAGACGTTTTGAATTCGATCTGTGTGTCATAGAAGTGGGTCGCGCCACTCGCCTTCAATGTTTCAACTTTTATTCTCACAAGTTCTCAGTTGTATTTGTACGTTTCTTGTTAAAAGGCGAATTAATCTGCAACAACACTGATTTTCGTTTCAATATTTAACCGAAAATTGTTCATCGATAACTTACATCCGCAGTGTAATTATACAGCGATTAGAGAACTAAAGGTCGGGAACACTAGCCGGCGAGCCGGTGAGCCGGTCGGGCCGGGATCGAGTGTTTTATGACCGGCGACCGGTTCCGATCGCGGTGGGAGAAATTTCATGAACCGAGTGTCGTGTACATTTTTGCATGAACGGAACTTGACAAAAAACCCATTGATAAGTTCCGTCGCAGGCGCCTTAAAGCTGTTGACACGCACCGTTATCAAGTTTTTAATCGATTTTCGACTGCCGTTTCGCCTCCTTATGTAAACATGGACTAATGTCAACAGCTCGGTATCAGATACGCGCTCGTTCCTATTTTTTTATTAGTGCACGTTTGCCACGGGATCACTCGCTGCGCCCGATGTAGGCAGTAGCCACTCGTTAGCGGAGCGAGCCAGCGTCATTCCTTTATTGCGTTTGTATTATTTTTAGCATGATATTGAAACAATTTCGCTGCCATCTGCTCCCGGGTTCACCTGTCTATCATGTTGTTAATTTACACTCGTCCGCTATTAACATTGTCGTAAAGTAAAGGAAATATTTGAAATTCTCAACTGCCGCGCCCATGTTTAAAGGTCTCTCGTGGTTTAAGATGATGTACCTACATTGATTATTTTGGTATGTTCTGCGGATGAAGCGTGGGTACTAAGTGAAACGATTGTACGTTACACAATACTCAGTAACGAATGTGTGAATATGTGAAGGAACTGAATGGGTTTAACGTGAAAGTTAAAGTCAGGTGGAATTAAGTTAAATGGCGGCGGTGGCTTGAGACCGGCTAATAGGTCGTACATTTGAGTTTCACTTCCTTTATCGACAACTTGTAGATTAGTTTGATGCTTATCTTGTCCTTGTATGTTTGTGTGCGGTATTGTAACAGGTCGTTTATGTTGCAGGGCACCTTCACGCTCATTGTGGAAGCGTGGCACGACACCAACGAGACGTCGAGATCTGATGGTGAGTTGTTCTCCTTATAATACGATTATGATAAAAAGGGTCATGAAAATCTTCGTCCGCCTTGTAAAATTCAAATCACGTCGGTCACGACTCACTCACATTCAGGTTTCACTGTAATTCTGGGTGTTTATCGTGCATTTAACGGACAGTATGTATATTTGAATGCTCATATTATCATATTGTGGAAGACAAAAATGTTCCCATGGTGTGGACGATTGGTGTTCAAAGCACGCGGCGATGCGCGTGATTCGCTTCGCAATGCGCGCGCTATTCTAATAAACTCAGCCTTCTGTAGGACGAAAATTTAGTAGAAATGTTCTAATGTATTCCGATGGCCGTTGACCGGCACCTAGACGTCGCGCTATGAAAATTACTTACGGAATATAGGCAAATTGGTTACCTACTTTGTTTAAACAGCCTTTTGTAGGAAAACATTCGGTTTTGACACGCCATCTTAGCCACAAAATCGCATTAAACTCGATGCCATGTGCTCGAATATAATTTTAGATCGTTATCATTTATAATAATCGATTGGATAAGTTTTGCTCGTTCCGTTTGATATCACGAGAAGCCTAAACGCCCAATAAAGAATCGACAGTTTATGTCTTACATGCGACGTGGCGTGACCGAAAAAACGATTCAGAATGAATTGTAACCGTCCGGGTCGTAAATACATCATCGTGATAATACGCCGCGTGCATCGATACACAACTCTGCTACATCGCTACACGAAAAAACAAAGCACTCCACTGAACCCGCCGGATCTAAACAGAACGCGCCCAATTCGATTTTCAAAATTATTAAAATGGCGGACGCGAAAACTGACCAGAGACGCCCATTTCTTAATTAGATTTTCATACCGCTGCACTCTGACCGACATAATTACTACTCCTGACCGACTAACAAAAAAAAAACTCCGGTGATTTACTTAGGAGATTTGAGATACGGCGAGGTGTGTCTACGGGCCGGTTTACCGAAAATCATTAGCGTCCGAAGTGGATAGCTTAGAGGACGGGTATATTTTTAATACGGCTCGGGAGCGATGGGCGGCGCCGCCTCACTACCGAGAAATGTTACCAACAGAAATCTAATCAACCATAATAACAGGTTACACGCACGCCGTTTGTGTTCACTCACTATCGACTCACCGGGCTAATGCTTAATTAAATCACATTCGGTTTTTTATCTAATACCCAAATTGAACAGCTGCATTCATTGGCTTAGAAAGCGGCCCTTGCTCGTTACTAATTCATTGTCGCGACCCTCGAGAGCATTTAATTTTTATGCACAAGACAGCAAAGAATGGCGACACACGACTGAGAAATCCAATATATCATAGATAAACACGCTGTGCATTGAGAATCGCTCGCTCACGGCGACGAATAAAGAGATTCTTGTGCTAAACAAATAAGTATACAACAATGGTCGCTGGCAATCCTGATGTTGTCGCTCGGCTCCTTCACCGAAATCTTTTGTGTAGCGCCCGAGGCAGGCCGGGCCGCACCTGGTCCACACTAACGGGCCGCCGCATTGTTTACTTACTGGATGCTAAAAAATACACCTCCGAGGGAAGTCAGGGAATTTTTTAGTTTACACTTCATCTTTCGTCGTTGTAGGGCTTGAACATGATAAAAAATATCAGGAAGACGCTCCGGAAGGTTCGATTTATGATGTAACAGGCGCGGTGGCTCTCAGGAAGCGCTGTCGACAGATGCTCGGCACATGCTCCCGGATAATAGGTGGGCACACTCCTAATGTCTCGTCCTGTGCTCTTGTTTACAACACCGGCCGCGTCGGCCGCTCTTAACGATTATTGCACTCCTTCGTTTTACTAGCCCATATAGGCGAAATCAGGAAAAAGAGCGTGTGAAAACTGTCGATAAGAGATTCGTAGAGGCAATTACTGGCGCGGGCCGGTGAGCCGCCCCGGGCCCGGCTACCGCTCGCCGGCTGACATTACACGACCGAGATGCGATTATCGATACAGTTATGTTGTGACGGCTGCTTATCTCGCTATCCGGCCGTGCATTATTAGTCAATTCATTACTCTAGCGGGTGCTGCGGCCCGTGCGCAGTTCCCAGGACTCTCGCGTCCCGAGTATGATTACTCGCCTCGTTAATTGGCTTTCACGAAGGTTAAGCACCACGTCAGCCGTCTGGAAATGTAACGACTACATTGCGCAATCCGTCGCATTCATCGAATCCTTCGCGCGGAACGAAAACTTCCATGTTTTCTCACTGAACAATGAGGAATTTAAAACGCGGACCGTCCTTCGTGTCTTACGCGAAATCTCTTGGAATAACATTGAGAAATCTTTAATTTGGCTCCTCGAGACCCTCAAAGCTCGAGTGGATGGGTTATTTATCGAGTGCAAGAGGCGACGTCGCCGAGCCGCACTTCTCGTATCGAAATATTCGTTGAGTGTTAGAAGTGGACAGTTTTATAAACAAAAGTGGCGCGTCGTTTGTGTAGACAAGCCCATTGATGAGATGTAGTTTCCCACAGAGCGGCGAGCGCGCGGCCGTACGACCGGCCCGGGCAGGTGTCCGAATCGAGACGAGTGGAAATCGACACATCGCTTAATGATGTGGGCCTCACCTGCGGAAAACGGTCGTCGAACCTTCGCGCGTCAACGCCGCCGCCGCTCGACGTCGCGGTTTCGATTTCGTTGGAAACCTCCCACCGATCACTAATTAGATCGTTCGCGATCCAGTCGCGCTAGGCGCTGCGGCTATGTGTATTTAATGAGCGAGGAGCCAGGCTCCACATCCTACGGCCTCATTATCGATCGATCGATCATATCGGCGGAAGCGTCGCGTGATCCCGCATCCCCCGCGCTTCCCCAAAATCGCGTTTTGAAACATCCCAAATCGGCTGCGTCCGCCTCCGATAGCGCAGCCGACTCAAATTATCGGTTATTTCGCTGTCTTTTGTTTTTGTTTATTGGCGTTTGCCGTTCGAATATATTTTCGTTTTATTTGTAGTGACCTCTGGATCCATAATTACACGTTATCTGGCGCACCGGCGGCGGCCGGGCACGTACCGGTGTGCCTCGTCCTTCTTTAATTGTGTTATTTATTTTTGAATCGGAATTACATTAATAGATACGATAGTGGGGTACACCTTCATTTAATATCGTTACGCCGTTGAATTAGGATGATGTCTGTAATTTGTCGGTTGTTTCAGAAGAACCGAACTTTGGGCTCCGACGAGTCAGATAGAAGACAAAAACGTTGTACGAACGCAATTTTCCTACAAATTGCTTGCAGAGTCGAATGTTGTAGGGTTGGTAAGGAGACCTAATTATGATCATGATAGGTATCCAATTTATTCGAAGTGCTGCGATAGTTTTATGCTTTTGTTTTTGAGGAGTTGGAAGCTTTTTTATACAAGTCAGGAGAGATATTGCTGTAGTGGTATTCCAGTTATCCGGACAACCCTGGTGCACCGGAGGCTGGGTGCACGGTTGCCATAATTCTCGTGCGCACATTGGAACTAAATTGCAAGCGGTCGGAGCTCAGTTCCCACACGTCATCTTTCTAATTCCCTCCGAACTGCACACTTGGCTTTCATAATTTCTTTGTCCATTTAAGTCTTGAACACACCGCAGTTATCGTTAAAATTAAATTTTTACTCACGCTCTCCACGTATAGAATTCGAAACGATAAAATTGATGAGTGTTGAGTAGAATAAACTTCATAATATTTAATCGGAATGAAAGGCCCGATCGAAATAAATTGATAGCTTTCGTCTGATTGTATTTTCGTTAGGTACACAACCGGCGTAGCATACGCGTTTTATCTTCTAGATTTATTGTACAGATACGATCTTTGTAAGCCTACACGAGACCGGTAAATCGTGTGCGCTATGCTTTATACCAGCAATGTCGACGGACGCAATAATCGTTTCCATGATATTTATATGAAAATTGAATTTGTATTCTTTGCGCCATATTCGCCAAATGTCGTGACAACGTCCAATGTCATTTTGCGAGTTGAAAGTTTTTTAGAAAAGTTTATTTTCGATTTGTTTATACAGTGGTCTGTACTAGCTTTAATGCGGAATTTCTGTTATTTATTAGTTTTATGTTTGTGAGGCAAAATAATATCGGGATGCGTTCCAATGTCAACACTATCTCTTGGAGCATAAAATTCCATTTTGCTGCGTTCAATTTTCCTAAAAACAATTCTCGCTTACGTGCAGCATCCATGTTTAACCAAGGACTGCACACAAGGAAGAATGTGTCAGTGACCTGTGACCTCTTTTCCTATATTAATACGGCGTGCACTCGACCACTCTAAACTAAACTCCGAATCCATTCCTCATCGTAGATCACAGATACCAGCATCTCGTTCTCATTGCCGTTCCTCTGAGCACTGGCGTACAAAACAAAAGGAACACTTCTACGCCATACGCCACCAAATTAGTCGGGATCGAACGTTTTTATATACCTTTTAATTTTATTTCGCGTCTGGTTTAATTTTATCTGCTGTCGGGATTACCGGCTTAGGAATGTACCCATCGAAGCAACAAGAGTAAAAAGTGGGCATACACGACGAGAAATAAATAAAGGTAGAAACTGGTCGACGCTGAGATTTCTTAGCTAGGGCTGCCGCATTGACTGTCCAAACTAGGACGGGCCACCGACAAAAAATGTTTTCTCACCACGATGACTTGTGTTTATTCCTTGTATAGAACTTTAATTTGATAGTCCCAAATTGTTTCGGGGTTTGTGTTTGAACGTTTTGTATTTTTTCCCATCTATTTCCAAGTTACCAAGACCAATCAGTTTCTCGATTTTGTATTTGCGGAGTTCAATTGTTTTGTTTTTGTTCTGAGCGGCAATGGCAGCCCTACAGTCAGTCAGCACTTACGCGGTTTGATGAATGGAGTTGCAGTTTTTCAAATCAATGCAGCGGGTAGTTTTCACAAACCACTTTTTGCGCGTCACTTATGTAATGTTAGCCTGCCTCGCTCGAAGCCGTTCAGCTACTTTTTCTAACTTAAACGTTGTACTTACGTGTGGTTTACAAGTAATATGTAACATAAAGAATGTAGTTAAAACTATTAATCAATCACACCGGCGCCGGCGACGAATCAAAACAGTGAATCACGCTTGGGAACAATGAAATCTCACGGTCGAATGCGGGCTTCAAACGCTCCACGTTAACAGGTCAATTTACTTCTGTAACCCTTTCCCACGGTGATAAACAAATATTTGTCGTCTTTACCCGTATTTTAACATTTAAATTTTTATTAATTAAAAATGTCCCGTTAATTTTTTGGGGCAGATGTGGCGAATTCGAAAACATGTTTCGTTTGCACCTGTTGTGGCGACTCCCGAAAAACACTGTCCAATATTCCGCACCTGTATTTTTTTATCCATAGAGTAAACTGTCAAGGAGGTAGGTAATTCCTCGCATAGTGAAGCGCGCTCGTTTGTTTCAATTATTCATAAAGAGGTCTAATAGGCAGGCCCACCTGATGCCATAGCATTAACGAGCTTGTGCAACTGCTGATTTTTTGCTACTCTCTGATGTGACGTCATTATGGCAGTCGTTAGCCATGTTAGATCGTGTTAGGTGCATGTAAAGTGCTAATTTACGTTAAAGTTCAATGTTAGCATGTGACTAGTGAAGATTTTCATGACTTTTTAACACACAATTTATACATACACCATCATATTTTTTTGAGTGTTTAAAAGTTCGTTGTTGTCTTTACAGATACCTTAATCGCGCGCATGACGAAGCAAAGCGTTGCCGATGTGGGAGGCCCATGGATAGAAGAAGAACAGCGGTGGAGGGGACCTGGTGCTGCTCACCTGAGACTGTCGTACCGGGTGACATGCGCCGCCCATTACTACGGCGCTGGCTGCGAGGTACTCTGCAGGCCACGGGATGATGCCTTCGGGCATTACACCTGTTCGCCTGCTGGGGAGATCGTGTGCAAAGCTGGCTGGACCGGAGATTATTGTTCGAAACGTAAGTGTTCAAAACTCTTTTGTACTACACCTTTTCGGAGTTCATAATAGAGAATTAAATAAATTATACCTGGCTGGTTCGGTGATCGCAGTACCTACGTTTGTTATAAGAGCATAGCAGGGTTTCGCTGACCACGATGTCTTAAGAAAAAAAAAAACAGTAGAATTTTACGTAATCATTGTGTTCATTGACAACGGAAAAGAATTTTAGGTGTGTGTCTTTTGTGTGCGAACTTTACCTGGCAGTTGATTCCTGATCTCGCTACTTTCCTATATAAACAATTACCCGAACAATAAACTAAAAATATCCTGTAGATCCTAGGTTCCCAAACTTATTGTGTCTACTGCCCACTTGGAGAATAAATTATTTTTCAGCGCCCCCCTTTTTCCGTAACCGTTTAGAAATTAGTCATGACGGGGGGGGGGGGGGTGATCCTCTACTAAAATCAATCAAACAACGCCTTCCGCGTACTTCCCTTCTAAGGGTGTCTAGGAGTCCTCCTAGCTAGATGAAATTACAAATCGCTCCCAAGCCTCTACACAACGCCCCAATTTTTTTCTCTGGGTCTCTTACCGCCCCCCTTTAGGCCTGCAGCGCCCACAAGGGGGCGTTATCGCCCACTTTAGGAAAGGCTGCTGTAGATAGTAGAAACAACGATAGAAATAGACGAAAACGAAATAGATTTGTAGGTAGGCCCAATTCCGTTCCAACCTGAATTTCGTGCGAACCAATCTGATTCACCGATTCAAAATAAATAAGGGGCCTTGATTTTCGTGAATTAAAGATAAAATTGAGTACGCAAGTCATACATGGTGTCCTAAAATTCCAATATCCCAGTTTACTATTTAGAGCGTCCCACAATTCACTCTTCCTCATTAAAGCGACGACAATATTTAGCCTGACATCCTCTCTCTCATAAACATTATAATTGTGGCCGCCATAGAAACATAATGATGTAACGTGAATTTTTGACACACCCTGTTTTGTAATGAAAATTGTACAAGATATGTATCGCCATGTTCGTATTAAATGCGAACAACATCTGTTATGAATAGCTTGTATAATCTGTATTTTTTAATCACACTTAGAAGTGCACCTTAATGCAATTTAATTGACATTGACATAAAAAAAACTACATTGATTAAAGTTCAAATCATATCCTTAATTGCGAAATAACTAGACTAAAAGTCGTAAAATTAGTTATATTGGTTTAGTAATTAACTTTTTAAAATAAATATAGACTAAAAACGATTAGATTCTAAATAAGGCGGGAGTTTTAAGTCTTTCTAATGTCAATTTTGACAGCTGTACGCGACCTCCTTGTAGAGTTTTAATTTTTTCTAATACCGCCATGCGAATAGTAATGGCACTAATTATCTTATAGCTCCGGAGTCGTAAATCGTATTTTTAATTAGTCCCATATCACAAGTAGTATATATTCACATTATTTATAAGGTTATTTCTACTTCCCGTGCCATCGGCCGACCTCCAAGCAAACGGCTCATAATTTTAATCATACATATTTTTTGTATAAAATCTCGACGTTATAAAGTATAGTTTCATAGTAATTACAGCTGAATATTATCATATTTAATGTTGAAATAGTCTACGTACACAATCCCCAACATATTTTTATGTGTTTAATTGTTGAGATATTTTCCTAACGTCGAGTATTCTTAATTAATTTTCTTGGTAATGGCACATTAAATTTCGTGGCCGCGCGGCTAATTAACGTTTTTGATTTGATTTTTTTTTATAAGTTTCTGACACTATTATCACAATAGAATCGTTAAATCAAATGTACCCATTCATAAGGATGTCAAGAACCTCTCAAAAGCTTAGATCTCATTGTATTTTTTATAAATCTAATTCACATTGATAAAAACTAACAATTCATAATACCTATCTAATTAAACTCTGATGTTAAATTCTAAACATCAAAGGATTCATTACATAGATGAAGTTTATCTACGTTTACATCAATATAATTGCTACTTGGGCAGTAAATGTCAAACCAGCCTGCCGGTTAACGACGCCATAATTTTCTAATTGATTAAAATGACATCATAATTTATTTTTCTAAATATTATTTGAATACAGTTGTCGATGGCGGTGCGGCGACAATATTAATATTGTGCCGTGTCCGACATAGTTTATTGCTAGCGTGTGACCGGCCGCGCGGCTGATGTTTGCGTTCCAACGCGCATGATGCGTTTGTAAACAAAAGCAACGGACGCACCGCTCACTTGCAATCATCCGATGTCCGCTCGCTTTTACCTATCGATCTCGTGCATTTCTAATAAAATAGCGAGATCACGTCATTACGACGTCCTGGCGTATGTTAAGCACATCGCGTCTCGTATTGTGAAACAAAGCTGTGCGTCTTAGCGAGATGCATTGTGGCCGGGCGGCGGGCGGATGTCGCGTCGCAATCTCGGCAGCCCCACCTGCCGCCGCGTTCCCACACTCCGGCGCCGCAAAAAACGCGCCAGACAGAGACGGCGGGCCCCGCTCTCTGTAGCGCGCCGTCCCGCTCCCGCGCCAGGGCTGTGCCCGCCCGACACAGCCTCCACAACACTCCATAACCACGAAATCTCAATTTTCTGAAAAAAGTAAACAAACGACAACTCGACACGATCGATATCCAAAATATCCTAAAAACGTACCAACAAAAAATGAATAAAATATTTTTTATCTCGAACGTGTGAAAGGAACAATATCGCGAATGTAATCGGTCGTACATTACACAAATGCATTGCAATAAAAGTCTCGGCAACCCTATCGGCGGAGTTTGTATCGGCGATTACGAAAATGTAAAAGCGAGAGAAGCGGCCATAATGTAATGAAAACAACGCAGTAGGTTCGCGCACGCACACAGCCCCGCTCGCGGGCCGCTACACAGATGCCACGAACCGGGTCAAAAACACCTTTAAACGAGAACTGAACACCAATCGAAATAAACTCTGTACTTGACCGTGTCACGTATGCTGGCTCACATCTGCCGAACGGTATCTCGCCTTCTGGGAAAGCTTAACAATCCCGAAAACTTATTTGCATGTCCCGGCGGCATTATCCTCCGTCCAGCTCTCCCTCTTAATGATAGGGTAAACATCGCGAGACGAACCTTTATGGCCGCTTAATTTCGCCTAATTGTTAACGAGAGTAAAGTTCTCACGAATATTACCTTCTGTGTTGTATCGCGAATCCCACGCAAACCTAATTTCCGTTTGGGATAGAGCAGATGTAGGATCAGTTAAATATTTGCCGAACACGTGTGGGAAGTGTCAGGGACGTCGTTTTTGTTGTCGTACCTGTCCTCGGCGAAGGCCCGGGGCCTTGGTCGCAGTGCGGCGCACATAGCCTTTCAATACCAATCGATACAGTTCATGTCCATTGATCATAATTAATAGGTCTGCAAGAGCGCCATAACATCCTCCCCGCGGCTTCTTCGTGCCCACTTACGACCTAAATTGGTTTTGGAGTGTAATTTTTACTACCGTTTTACCTCAGTTCGAGGGTCAAGATAAGTTCGAGTGTGTCTGGAGTGGCAGCACGGCACACATACACCGGCACTCGAGCTCTTTGATCTGTGCTGGCGCAGAGAACGGCGCCTCACTTACTTTTTCTCCGTCTCTCTTATGTTCCTCATAAAGTTTTATTAATAATTCATTGTAATAGCCCACCGGAGGTCATGAGAAGCGATTGTTTTAAATTACATTTTATTTTATTTGCGAAAGTGTGAAACCTACGTGAAAGCGGATTATATTTTCAATTTTCTCAACAGTAAAAAAACAGCAGCCATGATAATAGAATACCGCGTGAGTGAGCTAACCAATTCGAGTGCGGCTTAAGCCGATTTGCGCACACTCGGAGTAAGTTTGGGGGCTTTATGCTCGCTCGGCTGTGCTTAAACCTATAATAGAGTCTAGGGAGTGCGGCGGGAGGCTAATCTCTTTCATGCAGCTCCGAGCGTCTCTTAAGCTCACAAAATAACTCCCCGACTCCGCGGTATAGTAGGAGCTTCGCTGAAATTGCTTCCTCGTCCAATTTAGAACCGGAATAAGCCAGTTTACATTTGCATTTGGATAGGGAATGAAAGTTATGATCAAGATGGCGTCTAGTATTTTTCTAGCGAGTTAGGGGAATAGTAACGGTCGAGCGACGGTTAGGCTCCCCGCGCTATCTGCCCCCCTTTGTATTCGCTCCGATAACTTGCCCATGCGCACCCGACCGATACGACTCGCACCGCACTTCTTATTTCTAAACAATTTTTCTTAACATCGACCATACATTACCGCTTAACTTACTGTACAACAACTTTGTAATATGTCTACGCCGTAATGAACTGCGATGCCGTCTAATAACCGAAATACTTGAAATACTCCTCGCGAGGTGAAAACGGGGTAAAGTTCGATACATAAATACAAAGTTAACGATGCGCACATACAGACATTACATTGTAGAACTTGGTATAACAAGCTCTAAATAAAATTAGAAACCCCTGAAGACACGACTCGCAAGAGTAAATTGGTATTCCACGCGAAATTCAAGGGAAAATTTTAATTTAATGCAGGTTATAAAGTTCAAAGAGGATTTCGTTGTAGTAACGAGTTGGTGCGAGTGAAGATAAATAGTGTGTGCGCGCGACCTCGCCCCCGGCCGGGACGCTCCAACCTCTCTCTTTGTTGCACTCGCGTGTCCTTTACTGCGAACTGCACAAGATTCCAACGTTAATGCGAGATACCGCGCGGGAATCCAATATCATCCCGATGATTAAACGATCTTACTTCCTCTACAATTAAAGGAATCCATTAGTGCACTGCTCGCTCCATTGTGCGCGCTTTGTCTTTGTGACGCTAACGAATGTATTCTTTTTGTTACAGCGCGGTGTTTGCCCGGCTGCGACGCTGAGCACGGCCAGTGCCTCAAGCCCGACGAATGCATGTGAGTACCCACTTCACACCTTTGTGCTAAACGCTTCACGTTACCTCCCTCCGTGGCTAAATCATTCATCCTCCTCATTGTTCGAGAAGAAAGACATGCTTTTGTCGCTTGTTATCACGTCCTATTGTGTACTAACGAATGTTGTCGTTTAATTCCAGTTGTCATTCGGGCTGGGTGGGCGAGCTGTGCGACCAGTGCGAGCGGCACCCGGGCTGCGTGCACGGCACGTGCTCGCGCCCCTGGGACTGCATCTGCGAGGAGGGCTGGGGCGGCCTGTTCTGCAACCAGGACCTCAACTACTGCACCAACCATCGGCCGTGCCGCAACGGCGGCACGTGCCACAACACTGGCCAGGGCAGCTACACTTGTATGTGCCCGCCCGAGTACACCGGGCCGGACTGCGAGAAGTCGCTGCACTCGTGCGCCGTGCGGCCGTGCCTGAACGGCGGCGCGTGCGTGCCGGACGAGGGCGGCGAGCTGGCGTGCGCGTGTCCGCAGGGCTACGAGGGCGCGCGCTGCGAGACGCGCCGCCTTACGTGCCGCGACCAGCCCTGCCGGCACGGCGGCGTGTGCGAGCCGCGCGGCGCCGGCTACGTGTGCGTGTGCCCGGTGGGCTACGCCGGCCCGGACTGCGCGCTCGAGGCCGACCCCTGCGCCGCCAGCCCGTGCCGGAACGCCGCTACCTGCATGCGCGCCGGCGACGGGTTCAAGTGCACCTGCCGACCTGGCTTCAGAGGAAACCGCTGTGAGATCGACATCGACGACTGCGCCGGCATTATGTGCGAGCACGGCGGCACCTGCGTGGACCTCGTCAACGGACAGCGCTGCCAGTGCGCGCCCGGGTTCGTGGGCGCGCGGTGCGAGACGAGAGTAGACCTGTGTCTGGCTAAACCCTGCGCGAACGGCGGCGAGTGTTCCATCCTCGACAACGACTACGAGTGCCGGTGCCGGCCCGGGTTCGCCGGCAAAGACTGCAGCATCGACATCGACGAGTGTTCGTCCGCGCCGTGCCGGAACGGGGGCTCGTGTCGAGACCGGGTGGACGGGTACCATTGCGCGTGTTTACCGGGCTGGGGGGGCAAATCGTGCACGGTGTCTCTGGCCGAGCTAGCGTATAAGAAGCCCGGGGGTCACTTGCGGCGGGTGGGGGACGAGATGTCGGAGGAGAGGCTGTCGGGGCAGCAGGTGGCGTGGATCGCGAGCGTGACGGCGGTGGTGCCGCTGGTGGCGCTGGCGGCGGTGGCGGGCATCGTGTGCGTGCGGCGGCGGCGGGCGCGGGCGCAGAGCGCGGCCGACGCGGAGGCGCGCGCGCAGAACGCGGCCAACGCGGGCGGACACGTCATCCGCAACACGTGGGGCAAGTGCGACGCGCCCGTCGCCGAGTGCCAGAACGCGCACAACGCCGCCGCCGAGGAGTGCAAGCGCAAGACGCTCAACACGGAGAGCGCGCGCCTGCTCGCCGCGCTCGACCCGCGCCTCTCGCGGCTCTCCGCGGACTCCGCCTACTGCGCCAATAGGTCAGTATTTATGACTATTGCACTTGAGTTTCAACAACAAAAGAACTGATTTGCCACCCAAAAATAACAATTATCTGTCTTCTACATCAGATTGGTGATAGCAATCACTCTTAGTGATAATTCTCATATATACCATTTTCACTTAAAGCTCTCACACACACCACCATACCATCTTTCTTCACCCTTCAGCAATAAAATCTAATATGATTTTTTCTATTGTTACAGCGATACATCGCTAGTAAAGCGAGCGCTAGAAGGCGGAGGGGTGTACGTGTTAGACGATCATTGCTTGCCGCCGACGTACGCGACACAAGTGTAGTGATACTTAAGCGTCAATGGACAACACTAACTTATTTATTCACAACGGACGCTCGTGCGAAACAGGCTGTGCGCCGCGTGTAAATATAGCGTAAAGTGTAAAGTGACCCTGTATAAACGGCTAGTTATAAGCGTTCCGAAGTATTTATTTAAGAGAGCGATCTGTACGCCCCTGTAAATAGTATTGGCGGGACGGATCGCGTTTTTTCCGCCCCTGATCGGCGAGCGTCGTGGCGACAGTGGCGCCGCCATGCGCGAGTGGCGCCGCGAGGACCGCGCGAGCCGAGGGGCCGGTGGATGAGTCCACGTCGCGATCTCTGTACGCTTGGGGCTGAGGCCACTTTGTCAGGAATGTAAACGACCACTCTAAATTCTAAATTCATTTTTTTTTGTATAAACTTTTTTCTAAGTTTCTTTTGGTTTTCTGTTATTCGAACTCCTTTTCGATACTTGTTTACATTGTTTACAAAATGTTCTATCCTCAAGTATAGGTAACGTGTGCTGCGTCCCGTAGCTCGGTCCGCTGCGCGACGCCGCATCATGACGCGACACTGCACTACTCACGCTTGACCACTCAACACGTTCTCAAACTCTTTACGCCTAGAAAAAAAAATGATCCTTCCGTGCCAGTAACTGGGACAGTTGGGAGGCGAGCGTGCCAGTGCAGTAGCGCATCATGAACACAACACAACTAACACTATCCCTTTAGACTCGCACCAGTATAGAAGCCAAACCGTGCGTAAAATAAGATTAGACTAATTTATAAAAAAATAATAATCAACGCGAATGATGCGTTCATCAGTTTTACATTGATTTATAATATTTTGTGATTGACTAATTGTTGTCATTTGTTCCTATGATTATGATAGTGAATTACTACCCACAAAAAATCTTGTTCAGGTTTTCTTGAAAATCGACGTAGATTTTTTTCTTTCTTTCTCCTAACTTCCGTACTCGGGATGTAGATCAGTTAGCACGATAATGTAACGTTCCTGAGACTGTGAACGCCATTTCTACGCCCTGTATGCGCGTGCGCATGCAGGCCGTACAAGTCGCGCTCGCGCCACACAAATGTTCACGCACGTAATTAGTCCATAGGTTAAAATTAACTTCAGTACTTATAGAAACAAATTGTCGAAACCTAAGTCATTGTGTATAAAAACATAAGTTTTAGTGTTGTAAGTATATTCTCCATTACTTATAAGAGTACTGAGACAATATAAAGTGTGTCATTAGGCAACATAGGACACGATAACTCAGCTTGTTTTAACTTATTTATTTTAATAGGTACAGTTTTCGAGATATGTTGTGTTTTTAGATTCGCACCTTGACTCTCCACACAAGCTTGTTGGCTGTGTGGATCGTCGACCACGAATCGTCTTTATGAAATAATTTATGTTAAATTACATTTTTATAAAGTCCGTGTAGATATTATGCGGTAAGTGATAGGTACCTCTTATGTTGCCTTTTGTACTCGAACGTAGATTAAAAAGGTAAAATCGACAAAATTGTAAAAATATGAATAGACTGATGATCAATAATAATTCTCTTGTATTTAATTTTTTAAGATGACAAATAAGTTTAAATTATGAGGAAATAATGAACATCCAAATGTACTAAAAACAAATAGAATCATAATTTTTGTACTTAATTGATCACAGTGAACCTTTCATTTTTCTTTTTGAGAATTTCGTAATGATATGTCAAAATTGTGATTTCCATTCCGAACAATAAAATGACAGTATTTTTAATTTATTTATTACAACAGTATCATTATAATTATTGTGAATTTCTTTAATTTTTATAAACAAAAATCATTGTTTAATTATTTTTTGAGCTTAAGTTTACAATTGACTGATGTAAATTGACTTATTGATATTTTGGACACATTTTTATTAAATCATGAATGTATTTGTGCTTGTGTGAGTATACTGAAAGATAAAATTTCAAATCATTCCATTTCTTAGCTAAGTAGCCTTTATCTATAAATCTTTATGTTTAATTTCGCTATTTTCTTATAATTGTTTATTTTGCATGTGAAACCAGTGATTGTCTTAATTGTTCTATATTTCGTCCTTGCGGACAAAGTACAATTATCTGTTATCTGTCTTTAGTATAATATTGTTACCTTTTGGTATATTCACATAGATTTATGTTTCAAAAGAAAAATGAAAGTAATCTTCATGTGAAGCTGTAACCGATAATTCCAGAAATAGATCCTAACAGAATTAAAAGTCATATTGTATTGCTAATGCGGTGATAAATTTGCCAGCGAGTGTTTGTGACGAAGTGTAATTATTGCAGTGGATGCAAACGAGAAATAAAATGTTAATAATAAACAATTGTTTACAAAAAATTAAATAGGACATTTTATTTTGTATCTTCAACAACCCTACACCTATGCATTCAGTTGCATGTGAAAAGACACACATTGATTTCATAGAAATTGATCTGCTATGATAAAGTTCTGGGAAGAATCCGTAATAGGAAACCAATGGTCTTGTCCAGTTCACACAAATCAAAGATAAATACTACCCACCATGAGGCCACATGACGCATCACACATCATCATCTGCTTAGCCTTTTCCCAACTTATGTTGAGGTCGGCTTCCAGTCTAACCGGATGCAGCTGAATACCAGTGTTTTACATAGAGCGACTGTCTATCTGACCTACACAACCCTGTTACTAGGCAGCACGATATCTCTAGGTTAGACTGGTTGTCAGACTTACTGGCTTCTGACTACCTACCCTTAACGACTGTCAAAGATCAACAGATTGTCAGATTGTTGATTGTGTTGGTTGTCAGATGTCGAATGACAGCCAAGATCAACAGCTTTAAGTGTTTTACGTGGCACAAGAGTGTTACACTACCAAACTGCGGGCTGCTACTGAGAAATACCAAATGGAAAAACCCAATAACACTTTTTGCCCGATCTGGGAATCGAACCCAGGACCCCACGCTCATCAGTCGCGCTTGCGATCACGAGACCAACAGGGCAGTCCACAACACATGACGAATCTGTCCATGCTCCATGTATATTGAGGACGTTCTAATACAGCCCTACCTCCGCCCTGTTCAGTATAGAGGCTGACGGACGGTCGGGTCCCGTACTCCCGTCATCATCATCATATCAGCAGGACGTCCCACTGCTAGACATAGGCCTCGCCCATAGATGTCCATAAGGACCGGTTGGAAGCGGCCTGCCTGAACGTCTTCCTAAGGTCTTAATCCTTAACTAACCGTACCTTGTACATCTTCCTAAGAGGTGAGCGTAGAACACGGGACTTCATCGTCCCCGGCCGGGCGACGAACTACATAGCCCGCCACCCATCATTATCAGCCTATCGCCGTCCACTGCTGGCTGGACATAGGCCTCTCGCAAGCCGCGCCACTGAGCCCGATCGACATACTATACCTACCTACGTTTTCTAGGAGAGAGAAGTATGTGGACCTCTCTCCCTTAAAAGCTTGCCGTTGCTTCTTCTGCGACCAGAAGAGTAGAATCACGTCGCAGAAGAAGCGACAGCATCCCACGTCCACGGATTTGACCACTACCGGGAGCGAGAGGTTACCCGCAGCTCTACCGAGCAACTAGCTTCAACTTTAAATTGTAACTTCTTGACACTTCAAAAGTGCCTGTAAATGGTCTAATTGAAATAAATGACTTTTACTTTGACTTTGCCCCGACGAGATCATGGCACTGCATTTGCAGAACCGTGACCTGGTTGGTACAGACAGACAGCGTCATCAACTGGTTACCCTTTTTCGAACGAATTTTAATGCAATAAGGGTAGCCAATTGATGACGCTGACTGTACCTCCTGCAATATCTATGTATCCAGCTATACATTGGTATTGCAGGAGTGGCCACCGCAAGTCCTGTAATATCGACGGCAGGAATTTTAAATGTCGCAAAGGATAATAAACATCCTTTGTGACATTTGAAACCAACCGACGCCATTCCCCGATGAATGTAACTCAGGCAGGTATCTAGTAGGGTCTAGAGAGCACAAGTGGGCCTGGATAATGTTCATCGCAAACCTTCACGGCTAAATAAGGTTACATCGTTTTCAACACATAGGTACATACATACATACCATCACGCCTGTATTTAATGAAGGGTTTGGCAGAGGTGTACCGATGTACACCCACAACACACAGGACTCATGTAATAGGAAAGGGAGCGAGCATATTGCCATTAACCGGGCACAAATACTAACTCCGAGCTGCTACTAAGAATTTCAATGAAAACCCAATAACACTTTGCTCGACCTAGGATCGACCCCAAGACCTCTAGTGTAGCAGTTGAGCTTGGGAGCACTAGGCTAACTAGGCTAGGCAATTGTTTGGTTTTCAACGTTTTGGAAATCAACCAACGTTTTCGTATCCAACGTAACTGTTCCCATCGCACTGTTTCCTCCGTCTTCCATTTCTTGCGCGTTCGTTTCGTGCGGGCTCACTGTATGACATGTCCACGGTTCGCCCCTGTTGGCTCATGCACATATCACGTATGAGACACGGTCGCAACAGGGTGCGATGCGTAGCTACGTCGTGAGCCCGCCTTGTGTGTCCCACGTTTCCGTTTCGGACCGGTTTGTTTACAACGTTTTTGTTTCCAACGTTTGTGTATCCAACGTGGTTGTTCCCAAAATGAAAATTTTCTACTATGCACATTATTATTCAGCAATTATTAATTAGGTCAGCAATTGACAGCAAATCGAAAACCACAAAAAAAATATGGTTGGAAATAGGCTCGCCCCCTATATCATGGGATCTAAACATACCGGCGAACTGTGGGTGTACCTACATTTGAACACCTCCGCCTAACCGAAGGGTTAGGCAGAGGTAGGAATACAGGCATGATGAGATGGTATGTTTATAGGTTATCAAGAAAATTCGATTGTCATTGTTACTTTTCATCTAAATTACCAGATTTTTGTAACTATAGTAAAATGATTTTAAAAACTGCAGCAATCAATACCAAGCATCGATGTCATAAAGTTTATCGTGGACATCATAAACATCGGTAATGGAAAACATTGTAAGGGAGACTTACATTAAATGTAGGTCTGAAATCGCCAATTCGGCTTGAGCAAGCGTGATGATCAATGCTCGTACCTAAGAAGAGGCCTTTGCCCTGCAGCGGACAATAGAAGCACGGTAATATAATAATACAGTAGTGTAACTCGGCCGCATGAGAGAAATAAATGCCTACAGCCGCGCGGTACGTAAACATGCGTTACGGGCTGCCCGTCTCCAGTATTTTAATGTGTCTGCACCGCGCGCGCCCCCCAGGATCGAGGCGCGTAGGTATAGCTCGCGTTTCGTCCGTTTGTATGAAGTTGGAGTACTGTATTATAATATTACCGTGATAGAAGGCTGGTATTATTAAGAACTGATGTAAATCGACTGTTGCTGTTAACTGAACACCTAACTACATAAAACAAGCAATGATAAACATACTGCATTCCATGAATTGTTGTATAATTACTAGATTTAGATTTTTTTTATAAAGCCATGCTTTCGCTAGTTGATCCGTCCGTTATTTCACAAATCATTTTATATGCTTACCCGCGACTACGTCCGCGTGGCTATTTACACCTGCGTTAAGTTACTTCTTTGGTTATTGTTCTACTCCCGTATGTCGTTATGTTACGTAGCCTATGACACTCAAAAATAACGTGGCTTTCTATGGGTAAAAGAATTGTCAAAATCTGTTCAGTAGTTCTTGAGTTTAACCCTTCATAATGTTAGTAATAGATAAGTTGGCTTTTGGTGGACCCCTATTTGATTTTATACAGTAGAATTCTGAAACTAATACCTACCATATCTACCCTCCAAAACCGAAGGATAACCTATTAAAAAGAATGGCAGACTATGAGCTTGCACCGCTTATTTTTTTTAATCAAAATTCTATAAAAAATACTATTATTATACCAGCTTACATAAGATAATTTTATTAGCAAGTCCACCTCACTATAGTTGCGTAAACTAACTAATAATATAACAAAACTTACTGTGTTATCAACTGCGACCGATGACGTAACATCGGCTGGCAAAAACTCCCTGCGAGAGCTTAAAACCTGTAGTAATAGTACAACCAATTTATAATCACTTTTTAGGGCGAAAACATCATATCCTGTCCTACAGATTAACCAGTACAATGGTTTTCATTGATTTTTACACCTTCGTAGATTGAATTACACATCGGTTTTTATTGTAAATAGAAAAATATACCGATTTCCAAATCAGATGATCACTTGAAACTATTTTCTTGAATCTTTTAAAGCACCGTTCGTTATAAATTCAAACATTCGTGACGGTAGTCTAATATTTTACTATTGGCTAACTTCGTGGTTCATCGGTGTTGTCAACTCATAAAAATATTGGAGACAGCTTTTAGCATAGCATACACGTTAGAAAATTTGTAGATTAATTTTATTAGAAAGAAAATAACCAAATAGCATAAAAATCATTTAGTTATTTTTCCTGAATTGGCACTGCCACTAAAACTTGTTATTGACTGTGGTTTTTCTTTTTATATTCATGATTCAAATCCTTTTTTTACCAGTTTAGTTCACATTCAGCTTAGCCTTGCATCTGTAGGGGTGGAAGTTTTTTACCATAAGATGCGGACCGTTCCCACATTTATCTATCTGATTTTGTTTCCATTTGTTTGTAGTGTTCCATAAAATCTGCCATCAGGTGGTCTTAAAAAAAACGTGGCTTTGAGTTAGTGTTACTAAACGGTATTTTTTTTCCCGTTGGGTAACATTGTGACACAAATGGTATAATGGTATACACAACGGGAAAAAAAACCTTAACTTCGTGTACGACTTGTATCTCCTTTCAAATAAGCCCGTCTGCCATCTAGTAGTATTACAATTTGATTAGAATAAAACTAATAACAGCAATTACGTCCTATCTTATTTGGGTGTGTTTTTATATGTGGAGCAATGCAATAAAACAAAAAATATACGGTACAGCCTTATTTATTATTTGGTTATTAGTAACACATACTATTTACAAAATACATAATTAGCCTACCAAGTAGAATTGTCTTACTGCCATACTCAGAGACGTTTAACGGTTACTTAAGTCGCTCCTTAGTAAAGATTTCTCTTGGAAATCTTTACTAAGGAGCGACTTAAGTAACCGTTAAACGTCTCTGAGTGTGGCAGTTAAAGATGTATGAATTAAATCTTATGCTGTTACATCTTTTACCTAAAAATAGGTATTTAGAAATATCGTCAAAGTTGTTACTTTCACTTAAAGTATGGGCAAATACTTAGAACACTCAACTTTTTTTATAAAAAAATGCATCGAGTGACTGAATCAAAGGAAATAAAAATTATACATCGTTTTAAAACACAATTAATCATTATAAATTAAATTCAAATTGCAGTCACGTATTCGGTAGAAATTTCTACTTACACATAAATAAGTATCTATTTGCCCACTAGCCCATAAAGCGATCCTAATTAACTCTAGAGACAATGACATCTATATCTATCTATCACACGTGTGAGACCAAAAAATATCAACACGGTGCGCATTAAAAATCTTATATTACACTATCGTGACTTCAACAAAGCGCTAGCTAAGGAGATTAAAGAGTTACAACATTGTACTTTTCGGATTATTTCTAGTTTAAATGTCAATTAAAGTCGTATACAATAATTTTCAACTACATAAGGACCAAAATTTAAGTGTCTTTGACAACAGAAAATGCATGTCGGATTTACAACAGAAAAAGTGTGTAAATAGAAAGCTACAGGCAGTGAAATCTAGCTCACATTGAATATTGATCCAAATGGCGTAAAGATATAAAGAAATTGGCACTAAAGTAGAGGTCACGAATTCGTAAAAACTATAGACAAATAAACCTATGTAGCTTAATACTAATCTAGTTGCTCTAGTCGCCACTGCGGGGCGAGCGGTCCCGGTCTGTACTGGCGCGGTCTTGCGCGTCGCCGTTCTGTCGCGGGGAGGCGGAGCGCGACCGGGAGCCGGAGCGCTCGCGCGAAGCGGAGCGGTCGCGGGAGCCGGACCGAGAGCGCGAGCGGGAGCGAGAACGAGACTTGGTCGGACGGCGTTCTTCCTCACGCTTCGGCGACGGTTCCTTGCTGCGAGAGCGGGAGCGTTCCCTGTTAAATTGCAAAGATTTTGTTAGAATATACCTGTAAATAATACTTGGATCTATCCAATTTATTATTATTTATTTGTTCAAAGTGTTCTTGTATTTTAGTAAGAGGTTTTTGGTATTAGTTGTGCAGTAAATGTCAGAATAATAATTACTTTGATAAGCTGTAAGTAAAGTTATTTACAGTGAATGATATGATCGAAATTATAATTCAAAAGTCGCGAAGTGATGATTAATTTATGAAGTTAGCTTGTTAGTAATTTACAGCATGAATATTTAAATTATAAATAATAATGAATGGTTACCAAACCTGAGGCGCTCGGAAAAAATGTAACAAAAAAATGATTAATAGCAAATAGCTAAATTGAGTCCACAACATCCACTCACCTCGGAACAGCTTCTCTTCGTGATGCGGGAAAACATGGATCGAGTTAATAATGAATTGGTAATGTGCAGTCAATATTAATAACATCGGATGAATTTTGTTAATAGGTATGTGATGCCAATGGGTTTAGTTTGTGGACTGAATCTGACAATAATGCTATTGTGTGTGCGAGATTATATTTCAGATATAAAATAGTTATTATAAATTGTTAAAAGTAAAATTATTAATACAACTAGCGCAGCATATCAACGTGCCCTATGTAAACTACGACCACTGTATTTTAGAAATTACAACAGAATTGCTTCAAGTGTTGAATGAACTCGCGTAATTTACATAGAGCACATCGACAAAGAAAAATAACCTCACAGAATTCGCACAACCGTCAGACTAAAACGATTGAGAGCACACTGGTAAACTTACTTGGAGACTGCTTTCGGCGATCGTGACTTAGATCTCGAGGCAGACTTGTCGCCGTTCCTCTCAGCAGACTTGCGAGGCGTGGCAGAGCGGCGCTCGGACCTACGTGTGGCAGAGCGACGCTCGGATCTACGGGACGCAGACCGAGACCGCGACTTCGAACGACTGCGATCCCTAATCGACGCCGATTTCGAACGCCAAAAATGGTAGTAATAGCGAGTTTAGTTACGTCCACTACTAAAAAGTCGGTTTCAGAATATTGTATTTGCCAAAACGCTATTCACAAGTGAAGATCCTACTAATTTATTAATGAGAAAATGTGCTTAAGTTTATTGGTTTGTGTTTTTTTAACGAAAGGGCATGATTTTTCATGGTTGAAAATCATGTCCAGGAAAAGAGTAAAAGATTTTATGGGAATATAACAGATTAATTTTTCGATTTATGATAACCGTTTTGGCAGACAACAATTCTTTATAACTGATTGAGTATACACACCTGACTGTGAGGCAAGTACACAGGTATTTTGCCTCACATTCATGATTATTAAAGAGTACAACTAACAAGTCTACAAAAAGTAGAACTAAGGCTAAGTACTTACAGTTGTAAATTTTGCTCAGCGCAAGTAATTACGCACCTAGCCAAATGAATAACTAGGTTAATTTGTTTACAGTACCCGGTCGCGATTTATACACATCGAGCCTAGGCACAGGTGAGAGTGGCAGACACGCTACTACACCTTTTCAAAAACCCGATGTGTTTTTAAAGGTACAAATAGACGATTGAACTTTCCGTCGTATAGAGAGAGACAGCGCTGACTCTCTATATACGGCGGACAATTCGATGGTTTATATGTACTTTTATTCTCGGCCGGGTACTACACATTGCATGCACATCATATCTTTTCGATTATTGTTTGAATTTATTGTGGGAGTATTCATTTGTATTTTAGAAAGAGAAGGTAAGCATGCAAGCTATATTTCTGATATTTAGGGCGAAATTACACTAACACACGCAATCAAAAATTTTCTGTATTTGCATCTCTCTTTTCCCCTTATCATTGCGTCATGCGAAAGCTAGCAAGCGGACGTCTAGCTCTACAGAATGACATTAACAAGTGAAAGAAAAAGATAGAAATACAGAAAAATGCTGATCTGTGCATGTAAGTGTGATTTTGACCTTAAAAGGGAATGTCAGTATTGGAAATTAGCAGACTACTTAGAAGTTCAGAAAATTAGTGAATATTTTTATCCCATGTTAAATACAGCTTCTTAGTGCATTTTAGTTTTCTAGGGCTAGTTCAAAGCTAAATAGTCTGCTCCTATGATGACAGAACTATTGAAATGGGCTATTAAAATGATTTTAATCGGGACTATTTCTCTAGTATGGCTTATGGCCAAAAGACTTGCTATACATATGATACATTTTCGGGAATCCTGCTATGTAAAATATTTGAAAATCAGTATTGTACTGATATTTAACTTTAGAATTGTAAATAATGTTTTTTGAAACAATGATTATGCCTCTAAATATGAATAGTATTACATACAGCTACTTCACTCTAATAGCTAGACTTCTAAAGAAAAAAAAAAGAGTATTAATAATGGTAGCTATTTGCTAAGCTAAAGATGGTCGTGAAGTTTCAAATTATTTACATAGCAGGGTCTCAAGAGGGGAACCGGAGGAGATACTCACTTGGAACGCGATCTCGAGTGAGATTTGTTAGCCACTGGGCTCTTGCTCTTTGGTCGAGACTTGGAGCGAGATTTGGAGCGGCTGCGCGAAGAACGACGGGAGCGAGACCTGAAGATTAATTAATAAAGCGTTATTGATATTCGTAGGTGAAAAGAAAGGGGGTAGTGTTGAATGGTTCCTCAGTTAGAATTTTATCAGCAAGAGCTTTCAGCCCCGAAAGATGGTAAATAATATAGTATCATCATTAAAATATTAATACAGACTTTTAGTGTGTAGGACAAACTGGTATTCTAGTTTATAATTGTTCGAACATGGTAATAACCCTGATCATATTTAAATCTATTCTACGAGAAATACACGTTTTGGGTGTATAAATGGATAGTTTATGTTACACATTTGGCATATTGAATTGCTTTAACTTAATCCATTAAATATTGAGAGATTGTGTATTGGGTCGTTTTGGCAAAACTATGTAAGCTTAAATATTTTTTTTTTGCCATAGCAGTGTCCTTAAAAATATAACTAGTACATAATGAGGATAAAAAATATAGTTTTTCTACATACCTGGATCGGCTACGTCTTCGGTCCCTGGAGCGAGATCGGCTGCGGCTCGATGAGGAACGCGAGCGGCGACGGGATCCACGCCTAGCCTCAACCAGACGGATGCGACGGCCATTCAACTCGGTTCCATCAAGCTTTTCGATGGCAGCGCGCATGTCTGAGTGTGTTGCAAACTCCACCACACTGTTATGAGTTATAGGTGATTTAAAATCGTGTCTAGAATTTGTTGTTTTGTAATAGGAGGGGAGTTCCTCAGTTAGATTTTTATCATCAAGAGCTATCAGCCCCGAAAGATGGTAAATAGTATAGTATCATCATGAAAACTGGCTAAGTGTGAGTGAGACTTGCACATGAAGGGTTCAGTACCACCATATAACACCCTTTAATGTTCAACTTTATTTTATTTTTATTATGGCAGGCTAAAATACACATTGCAATACATATTTCAAGTGTCTACCTGTTACGGTTCAAAAGTAACAGCCCTATAACAGACAGTGGAGCCTTAGTCCACAGGGTCCCATTGAAATCCGTCGAGTTTAAGAAAAAAAAAAAATAATGGCTCGTATTTTTGAGTTGCAAAAGCTAAAGTTGTTTAAAAACACAAAAGACCTACTTCCATTATTAATGTGGGTCATATTCTCAATGTCAAGTAAGTAATTAACACAGTTACATTGTAATTTTACTTTTGTTGGACCAAATTATGTCAATAATCCGTATTTATACAACTGATCAAACATTAGTAGTGTTGCCTCATCAAATACTTTCAATTTTTTTAAATAATAGTAGTATCTGTCTTTGACGTCATCCGTGCGAATTATCATACTGATCTCAAATTTTTTTGATAAGTTAAATACAACATTAACAGTCTGGGATTATACAGCTTTCTATTTGCACAAAAATTTTACACCGGACCAGAAGATCCCGGAGATTCAGTTCAAACCGAAAACAAACTCTTCAATTTCAGGTATAGATTAATGGTATTTTTTTGTATAAATTCTTCAACTTACCCTTCATTTCTGTGTTGCTTATGCGCGTCAGCATAGGTGACTTCACCAGCTTGACGCATGTAATCTTTCAAGTCCTGTAAACCAACAGATCAGGTTAATACAGCACCCGAATTATCCTTCCAAAATATCTGTAAACGTCATCATCAGAATAATGTCTTAGCATCAAGGTTTTCAGCCCCGAAAGATGGTAAAAATGCGATCTCATCATGACTATTGCAAGGGTTTATGAGTAGAACAATATTAGTATACATCATAGAGACAAGTACCCTAACGAAATAAAAAGATGAAACGATAAGTATGCTTTTCACAGCGTTTTCGTGTACGTTTCTCATCGGTTACCATTGTTTACGATACGTGATATGCCGTCCTAGGTTATCTCCGTCAGTTTCTGCTAAAGCTGCGACTGCTTCGACTCTGCTCGTTGTATATCGATTCTCGTTTAATCTCTCGCCAGAAACGTGGCTGTCTGCCTTCTCTATGACAATCAGTCTTGCTTCTTATTCATGACATCGCTTTCCTCTCTTTTTTGACACTTTGTATATATTGTATAGACGTCCGTCCTCCGAATTGCGCATTAGTCTCGACCTGGAGCTGCCCCTTTCTAAATTGTGGAATCAGCCATCATTGAGATTCATTGATATCCGCTCTCAGCGCCCAAATTATCCATCTACGAATTCGCCACGGGTCATCAGGACTTTGTCATCTTGTCTTGTTCCAACTTCGTCTAAAGAAACCACAAGGAATTTGACCAACTCTCAGGCATCAGATAGTCCCTTTGTTACAGCTATTTATTGTTGCTTCAATAATGCTGTATCTTCGATTCCCACCACCAGTTTGAATATTCCACGTAAACAATGATACCATGTGAATTGTCGTACACGAAAAGCTGATCAAGCCATAAAAGAAAATAAAACTTGACGTACGACGAATGATTGGAATACAAGTTCACAATAGTGAAGCAACAATGCAAGAGTATCTACTTCACTATGGCGAACGGAGGATGTTAAAACTTAAAGTTAACAATGAAATAATGAATTTAAAATGGGAGATTGCACATAACGAGAAACGGCTCCTGTTGTCTGTGCCCCCCTATCGACTTTACCTTGTCGGGGGCCACCGGGGCGTCCGGCTGGCGGGGCGGGCGGGGAGGGCGTCATCACATCACGGCCGCGCCGAGACCGATCCTAACATCGCCTCAGACCACATCGCACACAGCGCTACATCGAGGACTCTGGCCACGATACGCCACCTTCTGTTGTTTTTAAAAATTATCTATAAAGCTCGTAAGTAAGTTTGGTACAACACTTGTATAAAAAAAAATACTGTTTTTAAGATAATGAATGTTATGCACAGTGCTAAGTTTGACAGTTTAAGTATGTAGTGTTAAGCTAAGTTATGATGGTTACTATTCGACAAATAATTTTGTATTGTTCATGTTTTTATTAGTAAAGCAAATAGGGTGGTGTGGAGCTCTCGAGGCAGTGAAGGTGGTCCGACGCTAGGTCTGCATGTGGTGCGCATCCTCGGTGTTTGGTTTCATCGCGACATCAGTCCCGGCAGTATTGTATTCGAGTGTTATCTTTACTTGTCTCGTTAAAGTGTCATCTCAAAGCTTCTGTTTTCAGTTGATCTCCAGTTTAGGTCATCATTGTCCTTCTGTGTGTTCATAAGCGCCATCGTCCGGTTGTCCATTCCGTCCAGTGTGGTAGTGTCTGGTGGTCCGTCATCCTCACGCTCGCGACTATAGGTACCGTCCAGGTGATGTAGGCCGCCCAGCCCTCAAGTAAGAGTGGAGATGTCCAGGACCCTGGGTGATAGGTGATGGAATGATGATGGGCCCAATGGCGTCCCGGCTCGATTTCTTACCTGCCAGCTAATGCGGCTAGACAGATTTTCGACGACTAGTCGATACTCGGTGCGCGTCGGCGGTCCATATCTATAACTGTAGTCACTACTGTAAAAACAAAAATTAAATCTGGTTAGTTTAATGCTTAAGTAAGCCGATTTATGTAAGAGTAAAAAACTTTGGGATTATAGTAACATATTGCATGGTTAGACACCATGTCCAGAAGAATTTAGAATTTTAAAAGGTTCATTTTCATGGATATTAGATGATAGGGAAAAAATATCATAGTTTTCGAAGTTACCTCAAGTTTGTTGGTTTTTAAATATTGTAGATAACAACTTGCTATAATATAACAGTTTCATGTGATAAGTACATACTTCGTTATATAAATACAGTTATTTATCACAAATTATGTTCACTATGTCGTCATTTATTATGATAATATATTTCTTATCTACAAACTAGGTACCTTAAATTACTTAAAAAAGCGACTGATAAGTCTAGCTATATCTATGTTGTACTTACAAATGCCTGCAATGATAAAAACAATACAAAATTAAAATATAATAAGACGTAATAACGCAATAGGGGCTTTACAATGCTGTGAAAAAGTTCAAAATGGAAACCACCTGTATCCACATACCATCACTACTTTCCCTTGAAACAATGGTTAACATATTAATATAAATGTTGTAAAAAAATCTCAGAGATTATAAAACCAAATGAAGGTTTTATGAAGGTCTTTCGAAATATTGTTAACAGTAAAGGAAGACTTAGTTAGGAAGTCCAAGAAATATTTAGACCGATAGCTCAAATTATACAATGGGGCTTCAAACTAGCTTTGCTCCTCATCTACTTCTAAAGTAATTTCTACAGCATCTAGTTCTAAATTATTAATGTTTAATGGAAAAGCTAATGTTGTGTTTGTACTGACAAGTGTTATGTGCCTACTTTATGAAGACCTGGGATAATAAGCATAGCAAAAACACTGCCACAGCAAAAATAAATAGGAAGTTACGTAGTTAAATAACACTGGGCTGTTATGCAAAAACAAAACAAGGATTATCATAGAATAAATTTATGATTTTAAGAAAAGTAACACTACAGTGTATAGATATATATAGTGAAGAAACTAATAGTGTTACATAGGAATGATTGGGCTGTCAGGCAAAAAGAGGATGTGAGGGCAGAGTAAATGTAAGGCCGAAAGCATGCATAAACACGTTAGCAAGAAAGACGAAATTTCAGAAACTGGGTTCTCCAGGAGCTACGATCATAATTGTATGAGATAAGAGCAAAGTTGGGATCATTAGTTTAAAAATCTGCGCAAGCACAAAACAATCCCTTATTCGAATGGGGTCCACAAGGGGACGAAAGTTTGCGAGAGGGGAAATGTTTCATGGGCGCAGCTAGGTTTTAATTTCAGGAGGTTCCAATGTTTTTCAGCCACCAATCTGCTTTCCCGGCGAGACGACAACGGGCATTACCTCGTCCTACGTCCAATAAGGAGCGATAGGTCGTACGGAGGTGTGTTTTTGGTCAAGGGAAGCCTGGCTACGCCCATGTGTGTTGTTGCATATCATGGCCGTGTGCGCAATACAGACGGTTCGCGTCTCGGCGGCGGGCGTCGCGGCGGCGGCGGCGGCAGGTCCCGGCAGCGCCAGCGGTCCGAGCCGCGCGGCATGCCGCGGGCCCTCTCCACCGACACCCTACAACATAGCGACACTCACTCGTATCGCGACCGGCCGCGGTCGCGCTCGTAGTGGCGGTCCCGGCGGTATCGGTCGGCGCTGCGGTCGATGCCCCTGGCCGGCTCCACCACCACCCTGCGGCACACCCACGGTCTACTGTTAGCACTGCCCACCCCCAACCTCG
This sequence comes from Caradrina clavipalpis, assembly GCA_932526535.1. Taxonomy (NCBI): domain Eukaryota; kingdom Metazoa; phylum Arthropoda; class Insecta; order Lepidoptera; family Noctuidae; genus Caradrina; species Caradrina clavipalpis. The sequence goes on from OW052108.1 coordinate 4,832,902, forward strand.
CACTCGTACCGTGCACTCCGTCTCCCACTTTCCAGCTTACCAATTGGTAGCCAATGCACACAAAAAACTTAAAGGGACTCGAACCCAAGTTTAATAAAATTACAATTTTAAAGTAATGCAAAATTAAGATTAGTAACACAGTAGTAAGAAATACAATTTAGAGTAAAATTTTGATTATATCAGTAACAGTTTGGCCTGAAAATATCGAAATTAACCAATTAAATGTCTAAATTTGTTGGCAACACTCCCAGTCTCACCTAGTCTATGTGTAATTAGATTAAGGTATAAATTTTCTTTCGCTCTAAATGCTTCACATTCCAAATTGGTAAGCAGGCATTATAGAAAAGTAATAATGCAGTTTACCAAGTACATTAACATTCATTATTCAAGTCATGACCTATGTGAGTTAATTATTTAAATGACATAATGGCTTTTATGTCAATTGGGATAAAAAAAGTATAAAAGGTATGAATGCATTCAATATCATTAATTTCATACAATTCTCTTACTTTCAGTCAAGTTCAAAAATATCAGTTCTCCATACATTCACAGTGATAAGTGGAGCCGGCTTATAAAGAAAATTAGTTATTATCCATTTCAAAACAAAAATGAATATATTCTACTCAAAACTGCTTTACTTTTAATCTTACTAGGTTATACATTAGGGGATATGGCAGTAAGATAAAAATAATAATTGAAGAAAATATGCATACTTTGTACAATAATAAAAAAAGTAAAATAATACAACTTAAATAGCAAGAGCGAGCCTTGGCTATGAGAAAGGTCATACCTCTCCCCAAGAAGTTCTTTTCCATTTAATTCATATACTGCATCGTCTGCATCTCGGTAATCTTCAAATTCCTGTATATTAAAGATAAGGATTTTTAGCAACACAATAATTACATATTTATGACCATGTGTGTTATTGTTGCATAAAAGTTATGAAAACTACCAACAATTAATGTTTATCAACATTGGAAACATTCACCAACCACAATATTTGCATATTATTCCAGCATTATCAGTGCATTACAATAGGCACTAAAAATGGTTCAATTATTTATATAAAGTTACCACACATAGATTATTCTAGAAATTAAAAATTTGGGGGTTATCTTTTGCAAGAAACTGATAAAATACTAAAATACCTAAAAATACATTTGCTCAAACTTACCACAAACCCATAGCCATTCTTGATGAGGATGTCTCTGATTCTGCCGAAGCCTTTGAAGAACTTCTCCAGGTCTCTATCCCTGACGCCGAAGGGTAGCCCGCCAACGTAAACACGTGAGCCCACCATGATCTCTGATAATACAGTAAATAAACAACTTTACTACTCAATTTTAATTAGTACAATGCCGAATTACATTTCGTAAGCTACCGAGAGGCTGAAACTAAATCTAGAACGCGAAAATTTGGCAAATGCGACGATGCGTGGCGGCACATTTCATCGCCCCCGCGTGGACTCTGCCGCCGATTACTTTGGTTAATTCACTATTTAAAATCTGTCAGTGTCTGCTGGATTCAATAATTGGCCAATGGGTCTTAGGGGCGATAAGTAATGATCACATTACATTTGCACCGGTTCGTAGTAACTTCCATCGATTTTACGTGTACTCGTCGCAAAACACACAATCGACGCATTTTCAAAACATCGTTCGTTCAATATAGAAATGATGTATCTTACGTGCATACAAATCTTCTTTTTCGCCGTTTAATTTAATATCTGCAAAACTACACACGAATATTCTTATTTTTAGAAAATCACCACGAGTCGGGCTTCGCCCGCGTCTTGAAGCGAAACAATATGGCGGCTTTGCTGATATGGTGACCCGGGCAAATGTGTTGCGTGATTGTAATGAAATATTTACCTTATTTAATGGTTTACAAAACACATTAACTTGAAGAATTCAGCTATATTTAGTCCATCAATGTTTTTATTTAGATAGGATATTTATTCACAGCTACACTTCAGACACGTGCACCAAATCACCAATACCAAACCAAAATTTGTTGAAGCCGGAAATAAAACCGTTAGGGTTGGGGCATCTGTCATACCACTCAATCGATGACGATGCAATGCAATCGGTACAAACGAATAGTGAGATTTATCGATACTTTTTTATGCTTTAACACCTTGAGTACTTGAAAAAAATATTTTTACTTTTTAGTTATGTATAAACATTTTGTGGTGAATAAAGATTTTACTACCAGTCGAATTAATTTTAATTATAATAGTAGTACATTTTGGTCTTTATTAAATATTGGTTCAATCAAGGTAAATTAGACGTTGTAAGTCGTTTTATCAACAATTAACAAAATAATGAACGACCAACAATATCGATATGAATATTACAGTATCCTACCAGCATCTGTATTCGATACCTTGGTCTCTCACTATCCGGATATGGCTGTGTAGCCAGATATAATGATGTTTCAATTTTGATGTTAGATCGATAACTACTGGAACATGATATATTATGCGAAAAATCGATTTCTTACAATGTTTTCGGGAGTCTTGTATCGTATTCTTCACGTGAATTTTATCCACAGCAAAAGGTTACAGAATTTAATTTTTAAGATGGATTTAACCATATATTGAACGAAGTTAGGTTCATTATACGTAGTCTCTTGGACACCCGCAATGTATGGTGATGAATCGCATCGCAATGAATAGTTAGTTGCAATACAGTAACCTAATGCAATCACAATAGGTAGTTATGGGAAGTTTGCCTTTATGCCTATCCTGTAGTGACCCCTAATATGGTCCAGCTATGGCTCAGTAGACTCAATATTTTTCCACGCAAAGAAAGCAGTGGATTTTTGGCTTATACTTTATATGAAAGTGATTATGTCGATTCCGTTGCGCTATTTAGGTCTTTAGGTACTATCGAAGGTGAATTTAGACGACCCAACCATGGAAACCTCTGCGGGTTGTTCGAAAGAGATACCGCGTCCCCGGAACGCAAAGGGCACATGAAGGAACATAGACGGGTTTTAGTCAGTAAAAGTCTGACACTCCCTTCCGCCCCGCCCAGGGCGGGGGAAGTTATTTGATGATTTCACGTCTATAAAAAAAAAAAAGAAAAACCATGGAAACCTAAGCGTAACTCCAACGTGCTCATTATTGTATAGTACCTATAAAACAAAGTCACTTCTTACCGTGCAGATTACGCAACGGATTTTATTGGGGTTTTCATCAATACATAGAGTGATTTAAGAAAAAGGCCTAAACGTATAGAACCCCAAGCTACAATTAACAGGAGCGGTAACCAAAGACGTAACTAAACGCGAGTGACTCCGCGGGTAGGTATATACCTAGCTAATTTTGATATAAATACTTAATTAATATTTTTGATCATAGATGCTCTAGTATCAAATGTCAGGATTATATTTATCTAAATTTCCATAATAAGGACTTGAATAACGATTTTTACAATTACAACACCTATCTTCCAGCCATTTTTGGTAGTAATTATGAAATTTGAAGCGCTCCTTGTAGAATAATTAGAAGGGGTAAAAAAGAAAACCATTTTTAAAATTCAAAATTTTTATTTCCATTCCAAAAGCCAACATACCATAATGCAACCGATTAATTATACGTTCTCGTGTCCTTTCGAAGAAAGAAAAAATTAAATGCATTTCCTTAGCATGTCTATTTTCTTCCAATTATCTAGTTAAACACTAACATATAAAAATTAAAAGAAATATGACACACTACTAGGGGCATTGACTGCCTTATTAGGAAAATAATAGAATGTTGAAGTACCCTCGCTGTGGTTTTTTCTTATTATAATAATTATAACAAAATTTCAAAATATTACTACGTCGTCGGTAGGATTAAAAAATTACAAAAAATCTTTTAAAAGCAAACCACAGGGAGAGTGTACTTAATTACATGCTAATTATTATACATTCATTATAAGAATGCGCCACACAAGACAGTCATACTGGGCATTTTACATTCTTCCTAAATAAACTTTGCTCACACATCGAAATCGTGTATTTATATTTAATAAGACACAACTAACATGTAGAAATATATTCAAATTAATCATTATATTTTGAAAATCTTTTATTTTTTCAGATCATCTATTTGAATGTCCGTTTTTACTAGCATTAGGCGACACTTAAATTTGATGCCAAAATAAAAGTAAACTGTTGGATTTTCAACGCTCTGTTCAGTTCCGAAAGTTAAAAATTCAACTGCGAAATAATATTTTGTCATTACATTATAGAGAGTCGCTTAAGGTTAGTGAAAGAGGGCACACGTTTTTTTTTTTCAGAAGGTACTTTTAGAGCCAACTCGATCTATCGTCTAACTATAGAGAGACAGTTGCAATAATATGCTATACGCACCTATAAATAGTATGTACATATAATATTGGGGGAAATAATGATAGGGTATCGATATCAGTGGAGCAATCTATAGCATTCAACCACATTCAACCAATTTATTGGCCTAAGGCAGTATGTTGTTTCATTTGTTTGTTACGTCAAAATAGTCAAGGGTTGCCCTCAATAAAAATAAATTACCCGCAAGGACACCTTAAAATCGATATAAGAATTTTTAAAAAAGAATATATGTTTCTTATGAAGGCCGATTATGACTGAAGACAGTCTTCCTAGATTCTGAAAAAATGTAGCATTTAAAGTAATGCAATTATATAATTATAAATAGATATGTATATGTACATAGATATAAAAGTAGGTAAACATTATAATTCTAATAGGTAAGTATTAAAATGTCCTAGAATAGAAAATTCACGGCTAAAAGGGGAAACACAATTGACGTCACATACTTAATTAAAAATAATTCAACAAATAATTGACAATACAATAAATAGTTACACATATTTAAAACTAAATATTAATAAACAGAAAATCAATAACAATGAATAATTATATCTTTTTATTTAATCAGGCACATAATATTGTATTCAATGGTATTCAATTATTGATATTTGGATAATAGGTAATAAAAAGGAAAAAATCTATGAAAAATATTTTTTGAAAATGAAAATTACTTATGCAATGATTGCATTCATTTTAATTTTATAATAACATTATTAATAAGAGTTATTATTATCATGGCTTTAAAAAAGAAGCTCTACACATTTTTACCATATCACGCCGTTATATTTTTATAGTATATTACAAGAAAAATGTTTTTTTCTTGATAATTTCATCACCCATACATAATGTACTGAGGGCAAAGAAAATTAGTGTGCAGGCACAAGTAGCGCCATCTGCATACTAACATTGCAGTTAAAATGACAGTTCAGGACAACTACGTGTACGGTAAACATATTTTTAGTTTATTTGATTATTTTTATAAATGACACAAGAAAGGTACTACGAATTATAGATATGTATTGAATGAAATGTTTATTAAAATTGAAGAACTAGTTTATCAGTCTTAAAAATATTTTTTTTCAGGTTTGGCCACAACTGTAACTCAAAAAAATGAGAATTGATAGTTCTATTCCAAGGGAGAAGAAATAAATCGTTGTGTAATTTACATTTTCTGAGTCTTTTTCATAAAGGCATTATATTGACGTAAAGTAGTTTTTTACTCAATTAGCCATTTTAGATTTTAGTGCAGTTGCTCTGTAGCTATACTATTTGACATAATATGCTTTGATTATAAGATATTCTATAAATATACACAAGGTATATCATAATATCACTCAGGTATAAACCAGAATAACGCACTAAAACTAACGGCTAGTTGCGTCATCTGTCATCATGAAAAAGGCAAAGCAAATGTATATTTAAGGTATTTATTTTATTTATTTTTATTTATATTTAAGGTATACTGTAGAATATCTGTCATACAGCGCATTCCTACCTATTTTAAGTAACCTATCAAATAATTGTACTAAAATAGGCATGCTTCTACTCTACGTACAAACTTAAGATACGTTTGTCAATGTTAGTACATTAATATTAAAATATAGACTAACTATTTTGAACTTCATCTGATACAGATGATTATTATGTTTTTTGGAATACTTTTTTTTCTATTTGAACTTTTTTTTTGCTGTGAGCAATTAAAGATGTCTAATAATGCAAATGGATCTATATTAACTTTATCCTGCTTATTAAGGTTAGTCATTCCAATAGTTAGGTCACATTTAAGTAGTTTCCAATAAAATCTTTTTGTTATTAACGCAATCATAAATTGGTTACTCCTACATCGGTACGCCGCCTTCTTGGATTTTTCTCCATTAGTACGTACGTTTCTATGTTAGTAACAACGTCAATCAAAACTTTCTCTACTCCTTCCTAATCATCTTGTCTAGTCATCAAAATGTTAGTAAAATAATAAAAAATATCGCTTCACGCAATCCAATGCTCTACCGTCCGATAATCCGTAACTTATCTACCGTCAATAAACGTCGTAGTTGCGGGCCGTTTGAATACTTCAATTGGCAAAAGGTAGCACAATAGAGTGCTGAATACTGAACCCCGAGGGTTTTAGCTAATACTAGCTAGTAATCATCACGTGTGTGTTTGAACACGTTTTGCAAGTGTTCAGACGGGTGGTGGTCCTCGTACGTAGCGTAGCTGAGGAGTGAGGGTTTGAGCGAGCGAGTTCAGGGCGTCGCAGCATCGTGGACGTTCGACCAGCCAGGCGGCTAGGAGGAGGGCGACGAGGCACAGTTGTATGGGCAACGAGGAGCGGAGGACTCGCCACACCCAGCCCCCACGGGGGCTGTAGTCTGGGTCTCCTGAACCTGTCTTGCTGCCAGCAACGGCGGCGATGCTTTTGTCCCTGCTGATAGAAAAAGAGACTAATTAAAACATAGATCTATTAAAAAAATTGATTATTAGTGATGGGTATATGAGACTATTTTGTTATTGTTAATCTCCGTTTTTACAGCGACCCGGGATCGAAAAGTTAATTTTTATTTGCCTGCATACTTCATTCCTTTGTCACATGTATACTAAAAGTTTCTGCAAAGGATAATAAAAATCAGTTAAAGAATGAACTTACATCTCCTCCTCAATCTTCAGATCTGGAATGTTCAGTTCCACCAAAGCGCGACACGACTCTTGTAGCGTGCGCACTTCGTTCTCTGTTTGTTCCATACGCTGGAAAAAATAATGGTATACACTCAATGACATATTTTTATAGACTAACAAAGATAATACAAATCACCTTTTTTTTAATATCATTGGATGGCAATCTAGCCGACGGCCCACCCGGTGTTAAGTGATCACCGCTGTCTATAGACATCTGCTATACTAGATAGAGTCTTTGCAAATAAGTTGCCATCCCAGAGAAAGAAAGAAAGAAAGAAAGAAAGAAAATCCATTTATTCTTTGCGAAAGCGACGCACAACACAAAAATAAAAATAATTATAAAAATAACAATAACAATAATGTGCGCCACTACCGCGCGAAAAGGCTGACGCTCAGACAAAGTTAAAATATCTCATGGTGCCTGTAAATACACCGGCACTCATATCCTTTAAACCGGAACACGGCAACACTGCTTTGCGTTAGATATAGGTGTTACTACTTCCCTTGACGAGCTTTACTACTACTAAACCAAGACTACTACAACAACTGCTTTATAGCTAGACTTATATTTATGCTTTCTTTGATGTAGATTGTACAGAGGATTAATGATGGAGTCGAAAACATTACAAGATATTTCTAGACATAATAACTAGAAAAGAATGATCTTCCACCGATTATGTAAGAAATAAGCTTACTAGGTACAGATATGGAACATACCTTTGCAATAGCCCTCTGTGCAGGCGAGTTAGGCGCTAAGGCAGCTTGCAGCCGTCTGGCCAGTTCCCGCAAGGCACTCAGTCGTCGCGCACGACGTCCGGCGCCTTCGCTGTCTCCGTCCGATATGCCGGAGTCGGATAGCGAGTCGCATGTTGAACCGCCCTGGAAGTACACATAATATTAATGCTGGGAGCTTGGAATATGAACCACTCATTTTAATAAACCAAAAAATAAATAAAAGGTTGAAATGGGATTATGCGAAAAATATTCTTTCTTATTATAAGAATGATGCATATAAAAGAAAATTGCAATCAGCTTCAAAATTTCTTTTGCATAATTATATTCTTATCAGTAGGTATATAAAATTATCACTTGCTTAATATACTATTTAATAATCACCTTCTATCTATACCAATATTATAAAAAGATGTAGAGTTTACATGTTTGATAGAGGTAATCTCTTGAAGTATTGGTCCGATTGTAAAAATTCTTTAGCTGATAAATAGTTACATTATTGCTGGGTGCCATAGGTTATGTTTTATTGTGTATCTGCCTTTTAAGCCAACGAAGTTGCGGGCACAAGCTAGTCCTTCATAAATCCAATTAAAGTGTTGCTTTTTATAAAAAAATGAAAATAATATTCCTACCCCACACCTCTATCAAAGGAGTAAGATTGAGTTTTAGAAAGAAACTGTAAAGCTCAATGAAGCTTTTCTTCACTAATTTCTGATCCATACCTTCTTTTTATCCACAAGAGACGCGGCCAGTTGTTTGATCTGATTAGCGACTTCTGTCTGGTCCCCGGTCACCGCACCACGGTCTCTTAGGGCTTCTAAAGTCAACAGGTCGCCTCTCAAAGCGCCCTGTAGCTCTCGAAGAGCACTTTCCCATTCAGCCCAAGCACAGACCGCTTTCTCCAAAGACAGAAGCTCGTTTGAAGTCCTGAAATAAAATGGTGTTGTAGATTTGCATTGATAATTTTAATGTTACGCTGGTAAGTAGGTATTGTACTTTTGGATTGGCCCTTTATTTTAGTTTGGAAGCAAATACTAATGTCTTGTTATTTTTAAAGTGAATAAGCACACATTGTCCTAAAACACACCGAAGTTTTACGGAACCTGAGCTTGCGTGCATATTTAACTCTTTTGTTGTGTGTACTTTTTTGACTAAGCATTTTATGGACGGCGATAAGTCTAAACGTCTTGCATTAGTCTAGAAACTTAACGACTACCGACAAACGACAATTCCTCGTACCAGATAACGCAGACAACATGGCAAATATTTAAACAGCAGTGCATTTCAGGTCAAATTTTCAGTAGCTACACCGTTTTAGCTTTCAGGCCAAAAAAAAATGTCTACCACAAAAGTCATTGTACTAAGTCACTAACAATGCGACGAACTATGATTCATTGGATACTTAGGTTTCAGTTGAACGCTTCAGTAGTCGCTAGATTTAGTTTATCTTCATTTAAACTTGTTTCTATTTTAATTATTTGAGTTGGATTGGAATGAATCACTAATTATATACCTATGTGCTATTGACACTGCCTATCTTTGGAAGTTAAAGTCGGTCGGTTATATTTCAATGATGTGGTACATACTAGGGATTATATTAGTGAGATAAGCAAAAGCAGCAGACTCACGAGTTAACACTAGCCATACATATAGGAGCAGATTCAGTCCATTCGAAAGGATTTGACATCCAGCAAAAATTAGTAGAGGATCAATAAAGTTTGGACACTCTAGGAGACTTTGAATGCGTTGTAATGGAAATGTTTTCTTCATGCGATCGTCTATAATTATCAATTCTTACCGTTGATGAGCTTCGTCCCAAGCAGTGAGCAGTGTTGCCAGATCAGCAGCGAGGCCACCGTCATCATTCTCCATGTCTCCGAGAGCGCGACGCACCGACACCGTCAGTTTAAGCATCGACACCTTACATTCTAGCAGGCGGGAAAGACGCTCCTGAAAACAAGAATTTGAATTTAGAATTTAGAAAACAAATGAACATAGCTAATTTAAAATTCGAAAGTTTTCTTTTTTTTAATAAAGGTTTTTTTCTGTTGGTTGTCAGTTTATTCTGTGTTTATTTAAGGAGGTTTGTAATCCAGTCACTTCACAGTCGATTTCGAATGTATTCTTTGGTTGAGGTTTTTTTGGTTATTGGTTGTCACTTTAATCCTCGTTTTAAGGAGGTTTGTAATTAAGTCTGTCCCTAGCTGGACATAGGCCTTTTCCAAATTGCGCCACTACACCCTGGTTCTCTGCTTTGTGCACCTAGTCGGTTCTAGCAGTCTTTATTTAAGGTCAGATAGATTATCGATCCATCTCGTCCGGTCAGTTTTTGTCATAGTTATATTCTAATTATGGGACGTAAGATTATTTGGCGCCATCTTTTTTATACAAGCTGGAATTGCTATTCATTAAAAACAATGCCATCTTACACGCTCCTAAGTTTGTGAATTGTGGCAGAAACATTTCATTATTTGCAAAACATGGTCGTTAGTCCCCAAATGTAGCTAAACTACTAACCGGAATAGATTACACTAATGTGCCCACCTCGTGACTAACCGATTAGGTATGTACAAGAAACCAGTAACTAAGTACTTATGGATTAGTAGGTATAAGATTAAGGTTTCCACATCAATGGGTTTGACGTAAAACCATAATCGCTGGGCGTAGTGTTAGTACTTCTTTAATCCAATTATAAGTCATGTTATTATTATTATTATTTGCTAAAGAGGAAGGTACCTAATTGAGTTTTGCCACAGTTCTATGAATTACGTAATACTAAACATAAGAACAAAAAATTGAAGAGTTCAATTTTGATACAGCAACTCAAATGGATCATGGATTCATAGATCATAACATACCATCACGCCTGTATTCCTCGAAGGGTTAGGCAAAGGTGTACCAATGTACACCCCCAGTTCGCTGGTCTGTTTAGGGCCCATGTAATATAGGGGGCGAGCCTATTATGGGCTAAATCAGCCATAATGTGGGTCCCGGTAATTGTCTAGCAACATCGTCGCAGACGCAGGCAAAATGGGAAGGTTTGAACCACCGCAGCTCAAGATGAATGAAAAGAAACAACGGAGGCACAAACCCATCAGGTTAAAAATAAATAAGAGCTATGAGAATCTAAACAGTTAGGTACTATAAGACAACACTCTTTACATTTCTTAGAAGTTTAATTCAAAAACCCAATGACCCACCTTCAGCTCCTCAATTCTCCTGTGCAACTGAGCCCTAGTATGCGGCTGCGGGGCGCAGTCCCCGGGCTCGCATATATCGTCGAGTGTCTCCCGGAGCGCCGCCATCTCCCTGCGCAGGCGCCGCGCACCGCCGCGTCGGGTCGCCGCCGCGCGAAGAGCCGACCATCTTGCTGATACCGCTGTGGAGGAAATGTAGGGTTAATTTTGAAATGGCAAAAATATTGTAGTGTTTATAATTAGGCAGTTGACACAACTTATGACAGAACTCCTTAAAAAATAATTTAGTCCTAACATTCTTATTAATTTTTAATTAACGTTAGATCAGATTTTTGTTACTTTGAAATCAATAAATTATTTATGAGTTTACAAATAAGTTACGTCAATCGAGTCGCAATAGCAACCCTTGTTGGTATACCATACAAAATGAATGGGGGAATCGCGTTTTGACAGCTAATAAAAAGTTGACATTACTAATTGATTTACAATTGGTAATGTCAATTACCCAATTGATAGAACTATGAGTATAGCTGCCAATATAACAGTAAATCCATAAAATTTTGTTACTTTTAACAATTTTAATAACTTTTGGAGAACAAAGAAGTACATGTTTGTTAATTACGAAGTCATCGATATAATCAAGATGTTTCTTTAGAAGATTAAAGACGGCCAACGGCTCATTCAAAGTGCTAAGATCTGGGCCAATCGGTCAATCAACATACAAGCCATGAGCACACACACAAAGACCCTTCATGATACAACGATAAAAACGAAAGATCAAACAAAAACCTTTTGGAAAAATGATTCGCCATAAAATTAAATTTAGAACATCTTTCATTTGCTTTTTTTTTCAGCTGAAAAAGTACACGGCCAGTTGTATATTTTACTCTAATTTTGTAATAACAATAATCAACATTTCAGTTTGCGTTAAAAATACACGTTGTTTACGTGCATAGGGCATAGGATGCGCGCGCGCAAGTGGGTCGGGCAGCGCGTCCGCGTTAGTATATCAGTTAGTGGGTTAATGCGCACCGCAATAGTACTCGTTGAATGCCAGGTGACGTGCTTTTGTATGCTTTATAGCTTTTATTGTGTTTCGTAATGGAGAATTTTGGAGTGGCTAGACGAGATGGCACCTGTTTGACGTTTATTTGGTTCTCTTCTACTTTTCGTGTCGATTGACTAGTTTCAAATTTGGTCCGACCATTATTGAGAAACCCTTGGATGATGCAGGTTCCTAAATCATTTGGTTTTATCTTTTGGTGCCGTATACAGAAGTCATAAACAGCAATTTTGCCAGTAGTATCGTCTTTACTAGAACCTCCTTTCACCAACTAGTTAATAGCCTTATGAAAATTCATAAGAACTAGGCATAACCTAGAACCAAAGTAGCCAATAATGCTCATACAACAAAATACGTTTGCATATGACCTCAAGACCTGTATTCAGTCGCAAATAAACCTCAATCTCGCGCTAATGTGTCTATAACTACATAATAAATGCGACACAGATAACAAAACATAACATTGAAACTATTCTACAAATACACTCATAAACGTATTAGGGATTTGGTGTGAATCATTACTACTACTACTAACTAAAGCAACTACCGGAGTATCATCAATTTCAAAAAACTCTAAAAGTTATGAAATCAATCGAGACAAGGAGAATACTTGAACAAACTTAAAAGACAATCATAAATATTACTAGCTGTGAAAATGCAAGTGTTGCCACTACAAATAAATAAAACTTAATGAACGTCCTTCCGTTGCCGTTGCATGTTTATATTACAAAACTTAACCTAAAAAGAAAGTAACAAAAACACTGACTATCTATAAGCAAAGGGAAATACTAAAAGAATTAGGTAAGTAAACAAGTTTATATAGGTACAAGTCATTCATTGTGTAAATTTGGACATAACGACACGTATAATCTATTTGGGGCGAACGAAAATATTGAAACGGATAAAAATATACTGGAGTAGCGTAGATGGAAATGGAACTTTGTGACATCGGGAGGCAAAGTTGTAAGTTTTGAAACAGAAAAGTTTAAAGCAGTAACAATTCCTATATTTAGAAGGTAATTGGTTGAAAGTATAAACAAACTTGATGAAAATAAAGATGTAAATATGGAAGAATCATTGAAAAAGACACTATGTTAAACAGAGCTAGGTGCTATCTAATATAAAAGTGCAAGTGCGATTACTGTTTAAATGATACAGCCCTGTGATAGACAGACAGAAGGACAGACTGAACGAGACACATGAGCAGTAGTAATAGGGTTAAATTTAGCACCCTTTGAGTAAGAAACTCTAAAAATAACACACAAAGCAAATAAACTGGAGATATTAAAGAAGATGTAATTAATACTAATGATAGTTAAAACAGGAAAACAATTAAAAGTATTGTACAATTATATATACTTGAAGACATAAACAATATAAAAAAGGAACTAATACTTACGAGGGAACCATTAAAACAATTCCTTTCTCTACAAGAACGCGTGTGCAAATTGCGATGCAATTTTACATAATTATAGTAAATTATGCACGTATGGGACCGACTGTATTTATCTCGGTAAAGGCAAAACTTTAATCGGTATTATTAGGAAATTGCACAACCAAGCTGGTAAAGGTTTAGTAATAACTATTATAGACGATGCTAACAGTATTTTCGAGGATTTAGAGTCACGTTATCAAATTATCGATAACTTCAATGGAACTCATAAACTTGAAACTAAACATAGTTGAAGTATCAAAGAAGTTTATCTTGGACATCATTGACATCGGTGAAGGAGAACATTGTAAGGAAACCTGTGCTTATAAATTAATGTAAGTCTGTAATCACCAATCCACCTTGAGCAAGCGTGAGATCAATGCTCGTGGCTTCTCTGTATGAGATGAGATGTAGTGGGACAATCATAAGCTAATTTAAAAAAGTTTCAAAACTTTAGCAGAGATAACAGATATAATTAAACAAATCGCTTAACAGAAATAAAAAATAACATAAATAATGATTATTGCAAAATACAAAACTATAACTTTATGCTCAAGGAAATATAAATTACAATATTACACAACTATCATCAAAGAAGTCCAGTATTAGAGGACGGGAAATACATTCATATGAGCTGATAGCTATCTTGCAACGGAAATTGGCAATGTCTTAGGCCTATTTAAAGATATAACTGCAAAACCGGCTATACTTGAAACAGGAATAGTTGCAGATAATTATGGATTTAATGTAGGCGAATTATGAATTAGAAAGATTAAACTGATGCCTGGATGTAGTGGGTAATTTACCGGTTTGAATTACTCTCTGTATCTAATCAGCATGGCAATTTAATCTGCAATTTGCAATAAAATAATGAGCGGTAACGAGGAGATCGCTTTCTGTCTAATTTCCATTAACGAGTGTGAGAAATATGATTGATGGTGGAAACCATTTACACGGGATATAGAAATCAAAGAATATAAGTGGTTCAAGGAATATAGAGAGACGGATGGCAAGGTAAGATGACAACAGAATGGCGCTTATCGAAAGGACTTACACAAAAGAAGAAAAGTTACAATGGCGTTAAATCAAACGCTATTAAATGCAAACCAAACCATAGAATCCTCGCAGATATTCATGGAAGAACATTTGTCTTTACAGCAGTCCGCAATCATATTAATGTCGCACTCTTGTCAAGGAAGGAGTAAAACGCAAAGGGTTTGTTTTATCACTGCATTCGTCGTAAACCGTCCATAAATTAGGATAGATACGACAAAGCCCAGCCGGCAGCGTGTACCGCGGCAGTGTGTGGCCAAAATAGCACCTTAAATGTCACTGGTACCCTGAACTTGCGTGTTGCATATAATCTTCGCTAATTTGGTGTCAACGAACTTGAGATTTTGCGGATGTCTTGACATCTGTTTTTGCTTGATTCGGTTCCAAATATATCTGTGTCAGGTTAGGAAAAATTTAGGTGGAGTACGTGACTGATTCGTTTGAAATTATAACGGTGGTTAATCGTAACAACAACGTTTACTGTGGATTTAGTAGGTTGCTCAATACAGATATTTTTATTTAATAACCGACAAAAAGTGTCATGTGCTGAAAACGTTTGTATACGTAGAATAAAGATATAATTTTCTGTAACAGTCTTAAGGTTGATTTTTCAATAGCCAGATAACTTTGATTAGAGCAAGAAATATTGCGGTTTAATAGATTTTAGATCGAAAATGTGTTAATCTGAAATGTGTCATATTTTATTGTTCAGTTAATGGTTAACAGATGATTGAAAACCGGCCCTTATTTCAAATATAAATAATGCGTGTTAAAAATAAGTTGCGGCGTGTATGGACAATTAGCACGAGGGCATGATAATTAAAACGTATTTTCTTATATCCTTTATGAAAGGAATATAAGAAAACACTTTATTTTTAAATAAAATACATAAGTAAAAAATATAAAATATATTTAAACGTAGGTAAACCATGTGTATGTTTAAATATACCAGATATATGAAACGTGACCAACTCTTTGTGATTTATTTCCTTTCCATACATAACCAAACAGAAGTATTTACATTATTGACCCATGTTGCAACCGCATTGAAAACCACTACAATACCGCATTCGCAAGAACATTGTGAATATAAATACAATAGGAGCAGATTTGTAACCGATTAATCAATTCGAACATTCGATTATTGGTTAAAGCAATCGAGTAATGCCGCTATAAAGAAGGGATGTGACAAAATCACGACCGATTCAATTCAAATATGGAGCAAACAGTTTTGCGTCTCGCGAAGAACGGAAGGCAATTTGTGAGTAGTGATGTAATGAAGGTATCGATACATATGGGCCAGCATAATATTAAGAAAACTGTTGATCATAAATGAATCCAGTATCTATGACTGTCCTGTTAATTTATAAAAAATAAACTCTTTCTTACACCATTTGTCAGTTTTTTTGCAGTAGTAGAAAACAATTTAATGATTGTATGTTTTCTATGCATGCAGAAGAAATGGCAGATGATATTATTATTGTCGATTTTTAAATAAAGAATCGATACTACTTATAAACTCTTGAAAACAGTCGAGTGCAAAATATCATCGATACATTTTGGGATCCCTACTGGAGGTGAGTCGGTCGTTCGTCAGTCAAATTCAACGAGCTATTACCGCTTCCTATGGAGTGCGGGCGCTTGAGAACCAACAGAACATAACGCAAGTAATATTTGCATTCTATTTTCAAATTTTGGTCGTTATTTTAGAATTCCTATCCAACATGGCGGCAAATCTATTGCCGTAAACTTGTTAGTGGCAGTTAATGGTTATAGTTACTACTCTATTTTAGTTTGACTGTCGTTTTATCTACGAGAATCTATTTTGTTGAATACCTTACTTCAGATGGTGCATGCTTTTCTTGTTAACTGCAAAGCTGTGACTGATTCTCGGATACGACGCGTGCGCTCTGTCGAAATTGGCAAAAATTGTTTTTGCCGTCACCCGTTATAAAATCAAGGTTAAATCGTGTTGCTTCGGTACAAGTAGGTACCTTTCTGTGCACTATTTTCATGGAATACATAAAATATAGCAGTTTGCTAATTCTTTTAATACCTTTACACTAAAAAGTAAAACATATTTGGGCAAGATATAAAGTTTGACAACAAGTATCGTATGGTTGGGTCCGTGGGTTACGCTCCCAGTTGTCGAGGCACCTGTGGTCGACGCACCCGATTCGATTAATTTCATATCTTTTTTTTATTGTGTTTTTTCACTTAGTACAGTAAACGAAAAAAGTGTTTTGATCATAATAATAAGGTATTTTTCCTTGCTAAACAAAAGTTATCTATCAAATAGCAGAGATTATAGATCGCCACTTATTCTTATCCTTACAAACCTTTAATGAAAAGTGATGATTTGCTTGTACATAATATATACTATTTTGTTTTTTTTTTATATATATATATTATAGGTTTTACAGTAGATTATTATTACGCTAAAAAAAAACGATACATTTCACATACCTACATTTTGAAAACTTGATTATTTTGTTATTGAAACTGACTGTTATATTTAGGTTAAATTATTCTCATTTGTTTGGTTTCACAGTTTGATTATGTTTAATTATTATTGTTACAAAGATGAAAATAGGAGCTCGTGGCTAAATAATTACAGCAGCATAGACCGATCTTCCGGGTTAAGCCACGCTTGCCGAGGTTGGTCTGTGGATGGGTGACCATTTACCATAGCGAGTTTCCTCCGTGCCTCGGAAAGCACGTAAAGCCGTTGGTCCCGGCTGTCATTTGTAGATCTTTGACAGTCGTTACTGTTAGTCAGAAGCCAGAAAGTCTGACAACCAGTCTTACCAAGAGTATCGTATTACCTATTACTGGGTTGTGGAGGTCTGATAGGCAGTCGCTCCATGTAAAAACTGATATTCAGCTGCATCCGGTTCGACTGGAAACCGACCCCAACATAGTTGGGAAAAGGCTAGGCAGATGATGATGATGATGATAAAGATGAAAATAATATGTCACTATGTATAAACTTAGTTACTCCGCAGTAATTTTTATGACTGATTATTTAAAATCATTATCTTATTGTATTACATGTGAGACTAATTATTTAATTAAGTTAAATGATTCTCTTGATCTCTTGGTGATGAAAACTCTGATAGGTATATAGTAAACAATTTTTTTTACTAGTGTTCTTATTGAGTTATATAAATAAATAATGAAAAATTACTGAGTCTTAAATTTTTCAAAACGTACTACCAATATAAAATCATTTATTTGTTATAAATATAATCATGATTTTTATGTTATACATATACCTACTTACAAACAATATACATTTAATATTTTTGTAAAACAGTTTTGTGCCTGACATTACATTTGATCAAAAATTGACTTGAATTAAATAAATCGAATCGGGTGCGTCCACCACAGGTGCCTCGACGACTGGGAGCGTAACCCACGGACCCGTATGGTTCACGTTAAATACTTAAACAAATAGGTAGTTGAAGATATAGATCGTCATGTATTTTACAACTGTTCTCCATACTGTATTTTAAATCCGGATTACAAGAAATTCTTAGCATTTCTTACAAAAATGAATACTTTAAACCCGTATGTGGTATTACTGGTTGCAACATGCATGACAGTCTCACATCCTCGCTCGGTGAAAGCAAACAAATTGTAAAGTAAGCGATTACCATGCGCCCGCGCACCTCATAAACCTGATGCGGACGGAATTCGTAATCGGTCATCAATATGTGCTAAAGACACCATTAACACTCGGACGTGAAAAATTATACAATCAAGCTAAACATTAATTCAGGAAATCAACATAAATTACGTAAACCTACTTATCTTACAGATTAATGTTATCAACGATATTAACGAATACTGATAACGGTTTTATCCTGATAATCATCACAAATCGGCAGAAATCTAAACCACCAAACAGTTTTATTTAAGGTTAAACAGGAAAGGGCACTTAACACTCACTGGCAACGATCATATTCGAAACTTTAAAAAGATGAGAGTATTTTAAGACACTACACAATACCTGGGTACCGTACGTAGCAATCCATTAGGAGGCTGTCAACTCGATCATGCGCAGGATTCGACGGCAAGGTCGAAGTTGCACGACTGTGCACCGCGACGCTCAGGCAAACATTGAGAACAGTCTGGCAAAAACCTCGCCACGTCCCTATTGCAAGGCACTAACGATGACTAACTTCTAACTACAAACAATAAACTATTTTGCCAAATGCAAATCCAACTTTGTGTTTCTAACATAAGCATATGAATACTGATTGAAAATGCACCTATTGAAGAACACAATAAGGTTTCGGTTGCAATGTCCAAACGTTACAGTCTTGCAAATAAGGTGTGATTGACGGAAAACTAACGGTAGACGAAACCAAAGTTATAGTTGTAAATGGGTCACAGGAAAAAGTGCCTTGAGACTAAGATATTCATATTTGTTCAAATGCAGAAATAACGTTGCACAATGTAAGTACAGCGTAACGAATGCAAGGTGACCCCGGCGGAGATATTGAGTTTCTTCATAGATCTTAGAGATACTGTATTCAATATGAATAGAAGTTATGAATACAGATACGCAAACTGAGCTCCTGGGAAATCTTTATGATGTTCATCCGCAGTATTTAATAGATTCAATTGATATAAGTTTCATTTTGATTGCAGGAAAGTTGGTAAACCAAGAAAGTTAAATCGAAGATAATAATTGTAAAGCTACAAACAACAATGACCACTTATTCGAATCAAATTTTATTAATCGTCAAACTAAATAAACACTTGATACAAAAATGTATGAAGATTGAACACAAGAAACTTCACATAAAGACATCACTGACAATACTGGCCAATACAAATAACTAAGCGAAACGACAGCTAAATGGATTAAGTACCGTAGTGAATTCGATATCATAGGTTATCAAGCCGAGGAGCCGAGGTCTTGACCGCAATGAAACAAATGAAGTCATAACAGAAACTCAGAAGTTAAAACGATACGGCCTTGTTGTATACGATAAGAAAATAAACAAGACAAGATAATGGAATAACGGAGCAGTATTACAAATAAAAAAAAAATGTGACCTCGAATTTTACTTCGGCAATACATAAAGAACAATCCAGCACAATAAAAAAGGTCCAATTTTAAAACCTAGAATCATGCACCGCAGACTAATTTCCTTATTCGTTACGCGACGGTTAAGTTAATTAAAAACTGCCAGCGTATAACTGGAAAAAGATTTATGACCAAAACAGGCTAACTTAGAAGCAGTTAAAACTTTCCGGAGATTGAAAGATCTTGGAGGATCATGCTATAATCACTATGGCTGACAAGTGGATTGCAAATGTAGATAATGACAGAATTCAAGTGGGTACGAAGAAAATGGCGTCAAATCACAAGATATAACATGCAACGTTGCTTTACAAATTCAAGCAGCTTTATTCGTAAGCGGGATTTCTAATCTCCAAGCCGAAAACAAACCGCAAGAGTCTAATCTAAACATAATAAGAACAATATTATGATGCTCTAATAATAGCTAATGCACTCTAAAGAAAGTAAATTACCAACCGCCATTCTCAAAGAAACATGCGGTAAAATCTCTCATGATTTACGCATTATACCTCCTAAAGTAGAAAATAGCTAATTAAACCATCTCACTCCATATGTTTGGCATCGTTCAATCACGCAACGCTTTTACATACCAATTTGTGGACGTCGGTAGCATATTAAAGCCATCGTAACCTAAAATAATAATGCCGGAACTTATTGCGTGAATCAAATCATTAATAATTGTATAATATAACTGAGTCACGTTAATAGAATGAATAAAATGGAAAATGCTATTGGTATTGTACTGTGCTGCTATTTCGTTATATAAGAATTAATTAATTTAAGTATATTGTTTGATGGCCTTAGAGTAGGCCAATAAAAAAGTGAAATTGATACTTTTATAGCCGCTTCCAGTTTCAATTGTGGCTGATTTCCTCAATCATATTTCGCCAATGCCGTATGCATTATGCTCACATTAAAATTTAACGTCAATTGTGCCGTGCGCTCGCTGCCAATATACGTTGTCCTTGCCAGATATATTGGCATAACAAGTGCCGGTTTTTGCCAGACGTTGTGCAATGAATGCAGTTGCAACATGGGAAAGGGGAGAGGAGAAAATGGACGTTAAAAATGTAACCGTAAGCTTTGAGTGACCTACTCAAGAATTTGTGATAATTTTAAACTTAATCCTCTTTTGTTTATGGTTACCGAACGCGAGTTTGAAAGATGATGCAGTCGCTTGCAATCTGTTTTGAGAACTAATCTAAGAAACCTATTTTGGTGTTTCTTAATTTAGTTTACTGTCAAGTCAATCTAGATAGCGTCTCGTGCGAAGTAATTTGTCTGGTGTTGAGACGTTGCGCAATGGCGGACATTGTTACATTAGAAAACAAATGACATTTAACACATTCGGAAAAGATGAATTGTCAGCTATTGTTTAAAACAATTACATTAAAATCTAAAGAGATTTTCCTAAGCATCTGCGAACGAAGCTTTTGTTAGGCTCCACCTACGCTCCTGATTCATAATTTAGCTAACTTTCATATTCCTTTAGCCAACTACGGTGCCGCAAATTATCCTCTTGAGTAGGCGTAAGACCACAAAGGTTATATTACGGAAGATACCGAGTATTTGGTTAGGATAAGATAGCAACCAGAGACTTAACTCTACACAGATTGAATTGCTATCATAACCTGTTGATAGAATATGTTTTGATATTTCTTGTTTAGAACTTTTTTTGACTAGATACAATGATAGTTTTGAGTAGGAAGTATTGAACAAAAATACCATTGTATGTATGTTTTTTAAGCTTTTATATTTTATATGGTTAGTTGTAAGTATAGCAAAAACATTATTTTATAAACTATTGGACGTTGTTATGGTTATGTCTATATGTATTTTAAGCCAGTGTCCAGCAGTGGACGTACTGCGACTGATATGATGATGATGGAGTTTTTTGACAACTTGTGAAAACAAAAACGGTTGCATAATTCAATGTAGGATGCTCTTTTTTATCATAGTTTTTATAGAATATCTAAGTAAGTACTATATGGTTTTACTTTATGGTTTTTGTACCTACTTCGTGTTTGCTTTCTGTCGCAAATCTACTCCATGGCTTAAGTACTTATAGAGAAAATGGCGAACCGCGAAGATCGGGTGTAGAGCTGTTGACAAGCGTAGGCAGGGTGTAGGCGAGCTAGTCCTATAGGGTCAAGAACACTAGCCTCTGAGTAGGTACTTGTCTTTATTAAGTAAATAGGCGTGTTATTAAATATTCATTATTGCTTTGGTAAGCGTTGAATAGTCAATATAGCTATAAGTAGGTACAAGTATTTTGATGAAGAATAAATAATACAAGATATTTTTTAGAATTTTGACTTATCGCGTGTAGTGCAATCTTAGTGTTTGTGTTTGCCAAATTGAAGTGTAGGTATGGTTCTATCAGACATGCAATGTACATGCACTAATTGTATTTTTGCATGTTTCAATCTTTTTATGTTGTTAAAAATTAGATGACACGCCATTTTTATTTTAATAATTTATTTTTTGTCCATATATTTTAACTAGTGTTTAGAAGGCAGCTTTTCAATATGGATAAACATCATTATTTATTTTGTCTCGCAAAGATAATTGAAACAACTCATGCAACCCCAATAACAAACCCCTAACAAAAAATAACGATAAAATCTATGCGATTCCAATTTCAAAATCGAAGGGAAAGCTATCCACGAATTTAATTGCCAATAAAAATAAAGCTACCCATTCACTACGCTACTAAAATAAAATAAAATACAACGTCTATTATTTTGTTTTACTCACCGACTTCCTCATTGTTTGCGGTAGCTGTAGATGTCACAGATAAGTTCATTTTGGCAAGAATATCACGGTGATATAATAAACACTGTTCCGTCAATACATCACTTTCACACTGAACGTAATGAGAAACTGTTAGATAAAAATGTTAAGTCACTGATTTGAACACTGGCAACATTTTATTAGGGTAAGAGTACTGATTGTTGGCACAGTCTGGCAGTATTAATATTTTATGTGCTTTTGTTCAGAATTTTTATTTATTTATTTATTTAGGATCTACAACAAAAAATGATATAGTACATCTTGACATATAAATAATGGCCAGCAAAAATATAATAGATATACATATTATTATTATCACCTATTTTTTTAGATAGGCAATTATGACAGTTTGTTGTAACGAATTGCCAGGAGATTCTAAAGAAACTAAGATACTGTTCACAGATCTGTTGCAGAGCTGATCTTCACATGGTCTTTACAAAAAATTAAAGGCTATGAACCAAAGGTAAAGTTGATTAAAGCTCAAATTGATCAAGCGAATTTTAAACGTTATAATTTGGCAGAGCAAACTATTGTATAAGTCTAAACCAAAATATAAACACGTGCCAACAACTAGTTCTTTCACCCCAATACAAAAAGCATAGAGCTTCATCAGATATAGTTTTAAAACAATGATGCAACGTCACGAATTGCTTAGATGATTATCAATTCGAGGAGGCCTTAATTGAAATAATGATAGTTATTTAACAACTGAATCTGATTTAGTGAATGCGCATGAGTTTCAGTTTTTGAGTTACGGTTACATCATAAAAAGTAGCGACTTTCGCTTCAAACTTAATAATATTGAGTGGTTTTCTTTGTTTTTGGTGTTGCAATAAAAACGAGGTCTTAATTCAAATTACATTTTAAATATAAACAATTTTTAAATTAAGAACGTTAAATAAAACGTTTCAAATGTAATTAATACTGTTTGGTAACTAACCTACTTTCAATTGTTTTTCTCAACACAACCAACTTAGTTCGTTATTCAAAATTTATGCACTGTTTAGTAGTGTTTAGCATAAAAATGTCGTACAACTTACCTAGTAACATTTTATTCTTGTTTACATTGAAAGCAAAACAACAATTAATATAAATAGAACATGTTCAAACGTCAAAGTACAAGCGAATCAATCACTTTGAACAATTGTAGCAGCACGCCGGCAATACATCAGAGAATTCAATGCTAGCGGTACTTCGAGACGAACTAGAATGTCCGTCCCGTACCGTTAGACTGACAAATGTAATTAACGGATAATCTTTAGCAACAATACAATGTCGGGTTATTTTCTGGTGTAATTTAAACCAGTTATTTAAGCAGAGGTATGATGATGTTTGAGTGTCGTATTTTATTCTAAAAATAATTCTTGCTCGAAATTGAATCGCAGCAAAAACTAAAAGAAAGACTAATCAAAATCTCACAAAAAAGGAACTAAAAACTTTTCTAAACAAAATACTAAACTACCAATTAGGTAGTATACCTCAATTCCCAATTCCAAATTCAAAAACAACAGGAACAAAATTCAAAACCCTTCAGAGTACGTCTGGTATGTCACGGTGATTAGCAGTCCACCAGTGTGTGGAAGTGAAACTGTCGTATGTTACCGACATGTATGATAGAACGAGTCTCGAAGCAACTTTCCTTAACACGACACACAGATTCCCGTGATCAATAATATTTTCAACTACAAAATATGGACATAACTTAGAAATTCTAACTGTACAAGCTTTCAATTTAATTAAATCAATTAATAAATTTAGACTCGCAGATAAAAATAATTAAATCATAGACTAAATTGGATGACATAGAAAAAAGTAGGATTCGACCATAAATAAAGGAGGAGCTGGCCATAAAAATAACGGATTCTTTTCGAACGCAAAATTTTATTTTGGAATATGCGACGCGAGTTGAGAAATAAATGAACAATACCACAGTCATCATACAATTATAATTCGTTAATAATACCTAAAAGTCTACAGTTAAGTGAGACATTGAACTTTGTGAATATGCAATCTTCAGCTTAAAAATATAATTTATAACGACTGTTGTAATAACAGCAGAAAAACATGACTAATAGGTATGTGTCGAGTCTATAATTTAAATGTTCTCAATTTAAATTTGTTATTCGATGCAGTTTTAAGTGGCCAGTTACAACAGATAAAAACTTCATAACAAATAAAATACAGACTACAAAAAGTATCGATTTATCACTTAATGAGTATCGATTAGAAAATAATTGCCGCCAATTGTCACAAGGTGACCCATAGGAATCAGATCAATGTCGCTTGTAAATGAATACTAAGTAGGGTCACCATAAAAGGTAGCTGGACTTTTAAGGAGTGGCTCTGATCTCACTCATGAGATGAGTGATGTCTAACGCAGGAGTAATGACCTTCGATTCTTTTGAAAAGCCAGTCTGTTCAAGGATAACATGGTTGGAATATTAAGTGTGTACCAACAATGTAATGGTTAAATAAAATATTGAGAATTGAACTTTGTTAAACCATAACCATCCTCTAAATCAAAGACAAATTATTTATTTCAATTAGACCATTTAAAGGCATTTTTGAACAAGGGAAAAAATTTAATCTAAGCTCTTCCAAAAGGTAGAGTAAGAAATTCCATACATATTATTTTTAAAAACTTAAGACAAGGTATAATACGGGAAAGAAATCGCAAAAAAAAAACTTTACATGGAACTTTTTTCGGAAACTTCACCAAAATAAAATAGCTTGCCTCTCAAGACATAAAACCAGATCATAAACTCATAATTAAGTGCTTCGCAACCTTCCCTGTAGCACGTTTACTGGTTTTCTGGCATAATTTACTTAAACTACGCAGTTGCATAAATTACACAGAAATACGAAAAAAATGTTCGACCGCAAGAACATAAAGAAAAACATAAAAATAACTTTCACGATGTACAGAGAAATCTCGGTCATTTGTTATAACTATACAACTTATGCAAAACGTTTGCCAAAATATATTATTTGCGACACTCGACCTTTCTGCATATAACTCTTTGTGCATAATATTTGCATGAACAATAATCGCATGCGAAGTGAGTTGTACTTTTTTGCTTGCTTATGCAAATGTCAGGTAAGTACCAAAACAAGACACAGCCAATGCAAAGAGGTTTAAAATATTTTTTGTGTTAAAGACGCCTCAACTGGCTGGAAATAACAAATGTTTTAAATATAGAATTGTATGCGGAATTGCAATGGATTCTGCAGAAGTAATTTTTCAAATCAACTGCCCAATAATTCTAAATTCAAAAGTAAATACAGGATAAGCTCTAAAATGTCAAGATCTATCTTAGAATAATTTCCCATAGATAATAAGGTCCATTACATAGTAAGACCCCGAACAATGTTATCAATTCTGGGCCATTACGGACAATCTGAGCTTGCAAAACTACTTAACAAAATCGGAACAGAGACAATATCTTGTCTACAAATGCACTTACAGTGGCATAGATATAAGATTGTTTTACAAAGAGAAACTGCTTACACAATCTTTGCCCATTACACAATAGCGTTAGAAAAATTAGTCGCAATTATGGGTCAGGCTGATAGAGCTGTTATTGGTGTAATTTTGTTGATTGACACGTTTAAATGTAATTTAGGCACTTGAAATTGAATTGTGATGAGTTTGCACTGACGCACGTTAGAAAAAACGAAACTACAGAATTGACTAGTCTCTTACTTGCTCTGCAAATGTTTTTGAGTTTAACGCGGTATTGTATTGCGCAGTTTAAGCTTTAGCGTCTCTTCATCAACTTGCTTAGCTTGGACAATTTCATCAACGCGTAGGTCGTCTTTTGTTCTAAAGTAAAAACTGGTTTATCATAATTGGTTATATGTAGATACCTTTAAAAGCATAACCTTTCATCTCAACCTTAAGATATTCCCATAACATAAACAATTCCATCAATAAAACTTTCTACGGCTGTTATAAGTTTCCCCTCTTTTTCAATTACAATAAAACCATAATTAGAAATTGTTTCCATCAATGATTTGGTGCCAATGAAAACGTAATAGTCAATAGGTTCGATACCGGAGAAGTACCTATCTACCTATAAAATAATTAATGAAAAGTTTGTCCTCGATTCGAAGGTATAAAGCAAGTTTGTAAAGTGTTTGGAAAACAAGTTTTGTGTCAACATTAAGTAAAAAATCTGTGAAAGTGATTATCTAATTCCAAAGGTATAAAGGTAGCGGAAATACCTTCGTAAACATTTCAGTAGAAAATAGTTTAGATAACTTTATACATATAAAAACTTGACTGGCCAGTCGTAGTATAATTGGAAGGCTGAATGGATTTAAATTAGACATCAAAACGATACACGTCGTAGTTCAAAAGACATAGTGAATAAGCAAAAACGTTTGTACGTTGCGAATCTCGATTTGAATATAATAGAGGTACAAACGACGTCTCGCGAAGTAAGAATCATCATAAAAATAATCTTGAACCCTTGACCTTAAATGACGTTAAAGGTGAAGACAGAAAAGGAATTGATGTAATATTTATAGTTCTATAGGCATTTGGATTTCTCAAAGATGACATAACAATTTAAATAAATAATGGGATTAACCAAACATTGAAGCAGTTTAAACAAATTCTCGAATACGATTACGTAATGGATTTATTGCATTGCACCAATCTTGAACGCCGAATGCATAATAAAATAGTTCGCCCACACCATGAAGTGAACAATATACGATCGAACTAAGAATTAAAATCACAAGGAAACAATTTCTGAACTGTGTTCACAGCTGGCAATTTATAAACACTTCAGACATTATGCCAAGGTCGATTTATGAACGCAGAAAATATTTTAAATGTTTCTAGACAAACTATGTTTTTCATTACAGACACAAATGCAATTTATGCTAAATTAGGACACCGTTGCAACCATAACACACTGCCAGAAGCGAAAGTCAAATAACCACTCATGCGCATCCAGTTTCACAAAACGAGACGAAACGCAACAAAAATTGACAAATTAATTACAATGTAAACGGTTATATAAAAATCCAATCAAATTTCATGTTTACAAGGAAATCGGCACTGTTTTGAAACTTGGTGTACGGACGAATCGGAAATGTAAACACAGCAACTCGCGGAATAAAGCGACGACCGACGTGCGTCGCTTCCACGACCAGCTGATACACTGCTCTGTACCTTTGAACACGAAAATACCTTCCAACCGCTTCAAGCGACCGATTACTAACTCCATCTATTAATACAACATTAATCATAAGCCGCTTGCAGCGCTGTATTATAGAGCTCTATTTATCGAATGATATCACCTTGGTTCTACACATAAAAGTATCGGGTACGAAATTAATGGAGTTATAAACTTCAGTTAATCCATTGTTTTGTGACAAAACAGATGTTGAGGTAATTTCTAGATCCGGTTTTGAATTAAGAACGACATGATCAACCTACTTCGTGTAATGAAGCGCACAAATCCTCCTTTGCAAATTAAAATATTAAAGAAGGCGCAGAATTACACGAGCAACAAAGAGAAAATTATAAAATAATCAACAAAACTTGGAAAATGAAGACAATAGCAGCCATTTGTCCCACAGTTTTGCGAAACAGGGTCTATAGAATATGACTTTATGTATTCACACATGTGTGGTTAATATTAAACAATATAAAGTACCTAAATGCACACCACACGTCTAGGTACGATAATCATTTGCTCACTGCAGTACAGTAGAGAAAAATACCCATTACAAACTCAATGCTCTACTCCTGTTTGATGTGCGTGTTACGTTTTGTCATGTCAAAGAGCAATATTGAAACTTCCAACAAGTAGCAGGCCTACATTTATATTAACAACGAGGAAGCACGCTATCACAACGAAAATAAAAAGGAAAGAATTCCACCTATAAGGACTACGCTCCTAATCGAATCATTTGTATGAATCGGCGGCGGCGTCCAGTCCATCGGTAGAGCATTATGTGTCCATCATAGCAATTACATTGCCATTTCTGTCAGTCTACGGCTATCGTAACTGCATTCCTAATGATTATCCCTCATTTAGTAAGGCATTACGGCCTGTCTCCTGGCAATTAGTAAGTACTTAAGTAATTAGACTGTTAGCCTTTTTGTTGGTTCCGAGAATATCCGAGTTTATGTTGTTCTCTGAAAGGATTTAGTTGTAGGTAGTAGAAAACTGGACTTGATGAACGGAATTTTGTTTTAAAGGAAGTAAAATGTTATGTTTATTGGAGGTTGTTGTTTTGTCTAGAGTAACTTGGGGTTTCCAGCAAACGCTGCCTTATCATCAGCATCATAAGCATCTATCGTGTAAGTCTACTTATTCATAGGCTCACCTTTGTTCATGTTATTGTGTGGGTTATCAAGGATAGATAGGATGAGAAGGAAGGGTTCCTTACACTGCCTAATTGGTCGATAGGTCACTAATGAGGTCGCTAATGAGATTATGACTATTCCTTCAAATTCTTTAACTGTTTGGGGTCCATAGAATTTAACCATGAAAGAGTAATTATCGAACTTTACCGAACTTAGTTAAAACATTTTGCATTTAAACGCAAATTGTCATAGATAACTTATCAGTCCTAGAGAATGCTTCTAATTCTTCAGTAAGTAAATATTTCTCTATGATAACAAAATACTTAACCAATTAGCTACCTGTTATCTTTATTGCTTTTAGATAGTAATGTTATTTCTTGTAATACGTAACCTTCCGCCCACGTTTCTTCAGCCTTGGCGAGACTGACATTTCCAGTGCAAATATCATCTGTACCTATCTATGAACTAGGCTGACAATAGTTGGCTCCATTGCCAAAGTATGCATTATCCGCCATTTTGTGTAACGTCACACAGATGTTTAACGAGTTAACCTTGTGACGTCGATTTAATTATGTTGGTGTTAACAATGACTTTGCGTTGGGGTTCGAATTGTAGTTTCTTGATCATTCTTCTATATATTCTTCCATATAAAATTTCCTTTTGGAAGGGGCAACTAGATTTTATTTTACCCCCTATTGTAAATGACCTTCAAAAGTGCCTTTTAATGTACTTGAATTAAATTATTCAAATTAAATTTTGAATGCAAATTGAATGCGCTTATTTTGAATAGGATATTGTGTTGATTGGTTTTGTTGCTCTGTCTTACTAATAGTGGGTGTGAAAAGAAACTTAACAAAGTCGAAAGTATATGGTTTTCCCATCCTTGTGATAATATTTTTGTTCAGGACCATACCTGGGAACTTGCTGGTTACGGATATATTGAAGGTTTTTACTTTTTAACTATTTAACGAAAACCAGTTTGAAATGTTCTAGCTGAACTTGAAATGACCCCTGTATTGTTGCATGTAAGCTCAATGTTTTGCGTGAGTTACATTGCGTGGTACCATAAACAGTGATTTTTTTACACCAAAAATAAAAGAACAATTTTTGCTTAATGTTGCTTAGCTCGATGGTCGTAATTAACGGCTATGTTATGTGTCTTTTTACACCCTTTATGTAGATACCTAACAAACCTTTATCAGTCTGTTGTGTTACGTGGATGATATCACACTATCATTCAAACAACTTTGATCTCTATCTAGCTATATTTAGCAGTGAAAGTCTCCAATCTCCAACCTATATTTAGTAGGTGACATATAATATTTTAGTCCATTTTCCTACCAAGTAATAACATCGTTACATTTCCACGTGCGTGTAGTTGTCGTAACATCAAAGTGTTAAATGCTTCCGTCGCGCTCTGTTAGGCTGAAGATCTGAGCCATTGGGACATAAGGCGTGACGGACGATTTAATGAACCATTGATCCGCATCACATAAAGACATTGTTGAAGACAGATTTAGTCATTATGTTAAAAAATAATTGTTTGCATATTATCTTATAGCAGGGTAAACGTTATTTATATACCTATTTAAAGCTATTTAGGATCAGTCTTTAACCAAAGAGTGTAGATCCAGATATAAAATGAATACAGATAAAACAAAATTATTCAATATGGCAACTAAAATCAGTTTGTAAAAAATATTTATTTTATTCGTGACGTACCTATTAAGTTTCTTTTTTTGTATATTTTTGTAAAAACAAAAGAGAAAACTTACTTTTCCGCGGCGCCGTGTGCTTTCTAAACTCCTGTACGATTATTAATAATTTGGTACAAACAACCATTTTTGCAAAAAGTTTTATATTCACTGAACAAGTTAATGAGTTAAAAAACAAATTGATACTGACAAGTTTAGCATTCTAGGTTCAGCATCAAAATGGTTATTTATCCTTCTATTGAGATGTCAATGATGTCATCTTTCGTGATGTTATGTTTACATAGCCAGGAAAAATCTATTTTGATAGTTTGTATTAAATACTCTGTTTTGACACCTACTTAGTAATGTATTTGGTAATTTGACATCATACTGGTTGGAAATAAAGGCCACATTACCTATTTTGAAATAAAAAAGTTAACGAATGTGCTTGTTCGATTTTAAACGGCAACTTTTTTTTCTATACTTTTTCTGTGCCTTATCTATGATTGTGTTAAGGAGAATGACATCATGATATGGAATGATGTAATTATTATTTTTCCCTTTGAATAAAATTTCTTTTAAGAATAGATACAAGTTACCATATTTCTTTGTCTGCTACCTTACGTAAAAAGTATTCATGCTAATAGCTGCATTATCTAGTAAACACAAGTCTGCAGACTGCAAAGTTTGCATACATATGCCGCAATATAGATTTTGAGGTTACACGACCGTTTTTGCAATTTCAATTAGCATAGCCAAGACATAAGGTCTAAATTCCTTTGCCAGTTCTAAGTAGTCGACTAAAATAATATTTATTTTGGGACATACATTTAGTTAAAAAGAAAACAAAGTGACTGCAGGGGTAACTCGTTCTTGTTATATTTTTAGATAATATTGTACGCACTTATCAAAGTGTTTACTTAAGATATTATCTACAAATAGAGCTCTTTAAATGGAGTTTAATTTAAACTAAGTGCTTGCTTAACGCATTGAAGTATTTTTTTTTAGTTATTTTGAGACACCCTTTGGTAAACCATTTTGGTTTCTATCTTAAATATTACACGGCGATCGTTTTTAGTCTTGGAAAAAAAGCAGTTCTGAATATTAGATACTTACAGGTCTTTTTCCTAAAAATACTAATGACGCTGAAATACATTTTCAAATGTACGTGATTACTGACAAAATTACTGAATTTATAAGTGACTAGCTTCTGCCCGCGACTTCGCCCGTTTCGAACTAAAATATACCCCAATTCATATCCTATGACACTCAGCAATTGTTGAGCTTTCTAGGGATTATTCCTAACCTGACCCGAAATCCTAACCCGGTCGCGGGTTAGGTTAGGAACATGAAAAATAAAAAATAAATTGTTCCTAACGTAACCCCCTTCCTAACCTGACCCGATGTTTCGTTCCTAACGTAACCCGAATTGCGATATGGTAGGTTTCCACCTCCCCTTTCCCAGAATTAAAGGTATTGTATTATTTTATACACAGTACATATACTACGTACTTTTTACTTTTATATTTCATTATTATGAGTAAGTAAGTAGTTTTCTACTAATACTATTTCTATCTAATACATTACTTATCAATACCTACAACTATTCTACTACTAAAAATTAGTCATTTTGTTTTGCTTATCTACAGGGTTCAAGTGTTTGCTAAACTGTCGAAAAAAGAATTCGATACCTCAGCTATGTAGATTGACAAGACCGCCACGCGTCTACATATTTGTATGGGAATATCGATCGAGTAGTTCGATTTCGTCATCGTTTCGTTTCGGTTTCGGTTCTGTTGGAAGGTGCCACTCCGAAGATTGTTGAGTAGTTTGCATGTCAAACTCGTAAACCCACGTCTCGTCACCAGTAACAATGCTGTGCAGTGCAATACAATCAGTTTAGATTTTTTGATTTTTAGTAGTAGAATAGTTGTATTGATAAGTAATGTATTAGATAGAAATAGTATTAGTAGAAAACTACTTACTTACTCATAATAATGAAATATAAAAGTAAAAAGTACGTAGTATATGTACTGTGTATAAAATAATACAATACCTTTAATTCTGGGAAAGGGGAGGTGGAAACCTACCATATCGCAATTCGGGTTAGGTTAGGAACGAAACATCGGGTCAGGTTAGGAAGGGGGTTACGTTAGGAACAATTTATTTTTTATTTTTCATGTTCCTAACCTAACCCGCGACCGGGTTAGGATTTCGGGTCAGGTTAGGAATAATCCCTTTCTACCAGTAAAATTATTTTTATAATCGGACCAGAAATTCCAAAGATTACGTCTTACAAACAAACCATAATTGCACCTATTTATAATATTCTGCTATAGACGCCTACAGTAAACGATTGTGTATATAATTAATAATGCATTCCTTTGAAGATATGTAGGTACCTATGTGTAAATGGGTGCTTAATTGGACAGTCTTTGTTTAAGTTCAATAAGAGATTCCCTCTCTTTCAATGGTGCTTTGTTAGGAGTGTATAAGCAGTTAAGATATCCAGGCAATTCTGATGTTTTGTTTTTGTTACTAGGGGTTATTCTGGGAGCATTATGTTGCATATTTGTAATAATGGAAGGTATTTTTTTTTTTTTTTTTTATAGACGGGAAATCATCAAATAACTTCCCCCGCCCTGGGCGGGGCGGGAGGGAGTGTCAGACTTTTACTGACTAAAACCCGTCTATGTTCCTTCATGTGCCCTTTGCGTTCCGGGGGCGCGGTATCTCTTTCGAACAACCCGCAGATAATGGAAGGTATGCGTGAGCTCTTATTCAAACATTATAATCCTACTAATATTATAAATGTGCAAGTTTTTGAAGATGTCTGGATGTTTTATAATCAATCACGCGTAAACCGCTGAACAGATTTGGATAAAAAATGGCACATAGACCAATTCCTGAACTAACACACATAGGATACTTTTTATCCCGGAAAAATGTACTGTTCCCATATTATCCATATATCAAATTTTACGCGGACAGAAGCTATACTTTACTATAATATTTCTGATTTATTAACACAAACATCGTTTGATACTCTTTAAAAAAAAACTGGGTTACTCAATATATACGTAGATTATCCTTGCTCATAAATATTCCATTTAAAATAAGTCTTCAAAGACACGCTTCAGCAACATAAAATCGATGAAGAAGTTGTCGACATGACACAAATCAATCACCATAATAAAATTTATAACCTACATTAGCCTAACACCTTAAGGGCCGATGCCTGCCGGGGCTGCGGGTTGTTCGAAAGAGATACCGTGCCCCCTGAACGCAAAGGGCACATGAAGGAACATAGATGGGTTTTAGTCAGTAAAAGTCTGACCCTCCCTCCCATCCCGCCCAGGGCGGGGGAAGATATTTGATGATTTCTCATCTATAAAAACAAAAAAAAGCCTAACACCTTACTTCATAAAACATAGAGGTTTCGCAAAAAAAGGAATGGTGTCCACACTTTGGTAGTTAGCGAAACGGTTCCGCTTTCGTAGGTAGAAATAGATGGAGACGAACGAATGGGCGTGTGATCGCCAGCCGTGTCGCCGTTTCCGGGGTACAGGGTTGTCACCATAGAGAAATAACTGTAGAAGTTGTCATGACAATGTTGTCATGACAACACTGATTTTTAATTAACTGGTTTTTTTTTCAGGGGGTAAAACTGACCGTGAATCCATTCCCTTTATAAAAAAATCTAAATTATCTGTCGGTATACTACGCGATGTCAATTTCGTTTGACTTCATCGTGGGTCTTTGGTTACTGCGCCGTTGCTGTTGGTCGCGTAGCGTAGCGTGATGTTATATAACTATAAACCTTCCTGTTGAATCGATTTATCTATTGATGAAAACTACATTGATATTGTAAAGATATGTCATAGTATCTTCTTCTGTACGAACAAGCCTGAGTTAGAAAGAGTACGCTATAGTGTCCATAGTTTATGTCTTTTATTCTTACACGGTATTGTGAACTAGTAACCAACGTGTCTTTGGTTGAGCTAAGGCATCAACGATAATCATAGTATTTTTTTAAACAAACTTTTGTAAAATTTACATTCATTAACTACGCAAACAGCCAGACCCGGAACAACTATATGTAGGCCATATAAATATTTGTTCCGTGCGGGAATTGAACCCGCGACCCGCAGCACAGCAGCCAGTCGCTTAGCCACTGCACCAACCGAGCCGTCCGTAGTTAGTAGTGACACACGCACTATTTTGCACCCCATAACAAGTCACATTAGTAACTATTTGCGTAAAATCTTGCACTTCAAAGAAAGAAGCAGTTTAAGGGTTAAGTAAATTGTAGTTATTTTGTAAAGTGTGAAAGGAGTTTGCATTGGTGCGGATTACTACGCTTTATGGTAATTACCCACAGTCCGTTGTCTATGGATACATTTAGACTAGGGCTGTAATTAACTATGGGGGTCAATCGATAACTTGTGAATATTTTAGCAGGAAGGTGGATAATCGATAATGTTTTGTACTTCAGAACTGTACTATCACAGTTGCTTTTTACTTCTTGTTACATAAGTAAGTACTCATAATATTTATAGCCTGCCTGTTTCAACTAGTTTTTTTTAATGAAATAATTCTATTTATTTGCCTAACATTATTTTAGTACTAGAATTCCATTTCATCACATCTTCTGCCGCCATTTTATCGCCTAGCATTCAGTGAGACAAATTGTGTTTTTTTTAATACTTTTACTTTTTTTGCTTAATATCATTTTAGTACTTAGATTTTTAATTTATCGCATCGTTTCCCCCCGTTCTATCGCCTAGCATTCAGTGGGCCATATGAAAAAAAAAACTTTTTTTTGGTAGCATTTTGGTATAAAAAATGGCAACCCTAAATTGATCATACGAGGATGCTAACGGTTCGCAACTCGTACAGGCCATGAACTACCGAAATAAAATGACATCAAAAGATAAGCTCTTAAGTTGAAACCTCGATGTACACGTGCGATATCAAGGTACACAGTTTTCTTTTAACTTTAATTAGTTGCCGAAGGAGATAGTGGCATGTGTCCAAAGTTAAAAGTACATAATACTTTTTTATATTTAAGCTAAAGTTTATTTCAGAAAACACCATCTTTATATGAGACTAGCTTATGCCAGTGACTTTGTTCGCGTCAGCAATATGTCAAAATTGGTAAAGCCGTTTCGGAGATTACCCGGAACAAACAGACAGACAGACGTCGATCATCATGAGTTTTGAATTTTTGATACAGCATTAAACAGTGCTGTAATTTGCCGACTATTTCCCTTCAAAGAAAATTATCCAGGTTAGACGGACATAGGTAGTAGAAACCAATAAGCACCATTTCTTTCAAGAATAATTCTATGAGTCTACAATAGCTACTGTATCTTCAATTTATAAACTGTTGGTATACAAAACAGACTTCCATGTATTGCAAAACATGCTATAAGGATTAGGAAACCAACATATGTATTAGTTTCCGGCCCCATCGACATAACAGTGATAAAAACATATGACATAACGTGAAAGTACATAAAAACCCAACTCGATTACTTTTACATAACATCGATTCCTTAACCAAACAGCCTTCTGTACAACATGTAGGTAATTTGCAAACAAGAAAACCAGTTTTTCGTATAATTTAACGTCTCTCCACTTAAACGAATGAAAAAATAAATCAAAAAGAGCTAAGGCGTCGTCTGAAAGACCAAATAAGGCCGTCAGCCTTGATCGCGACCGAGATTGGACAATAATCGCGGGTTTCGTTCGGAAACCGGTCGTAACATGAGTAACCGCGGTTCACGACCACCAACCGTCCCAAGTTTTGCATGAAACAAGATATTCATGCTTACAGTTGCGTTCATAATGCAATTGCATTGTTGTGTCATGTTCTTTTTTTGAAATGTTTTTTTTCTTGTGGTTGGTAGTAAGCTGTCAAGTAGAGGTTGACGTTTTGAGGTTATCATTTGACATTGTTTGCTTATTCATTGTGTGAATTTGAGGCAGTTGTACCTACCTATTAAGTTTTGGGTTATTTCGGCCAGTATTACGGGATTAAGTATTATACAGTTATGCAGTAGTGAAGTATTTTCGTAACTTACGTATGTTGGTACCTATTTATCAGGTCCAGTTTTTTATTTAGAGTAGCTAACTAAAGTACTAACCTCTAACGTCTCGTTGCAAAGTGGTAGAAAGCGAGCCGCCTGCCAAGGCCGCATCTAATAGGTTGATATTTTCCCGGCATCGAGTGACGATCTCCGTCTGTGCAACGAAAAAATAACGTTTGCAAAAAAGAAAAATAACCCAAAATAAACATTTAAATAATATATTTAGCTAATAACATATTTTACATTAACTTATAAATAATTACGGCTAACTCACTTTATAATCCATCACATCTTCGTCATCGACAACACCATTCAATTAATTAATTTTTACAATGTGTGTATGAGAACAAACATGCAGCATTCGTTTGTAGGTATCCAGCAGGTATTTTCAATGTGTATGCGAACATAATGCCCAAGCTATCAAGATCTAAACGCCAAACATATTAGAAAAGCAGAAAAAGGTCCACTGCGACGGTTGGGAAAGAGAATTTTTGAAATTCGAAATCTTTGTCTTTCTTTATGTACTGTATTTTGTGTAGTATTTAGAGTAGGGTGTTAATTGACTGAAACTCCATATTTAATTTTAAAATTTTGCATTTATTTTTCAACCATTTATACAAAGATCACTTGGTTTTTAACATTTTGTAAAAAAAAATAAGATCAATTAACAACCTATCCCTATTCAACATAATATTAATACATGTACAACTATTCTGTGAGATGTAGGAGTTCAGTCAAATCACATATTACAAGACAAGAAAAAGTAATTAATATTATGCGAAATTCTACGTAATAATGATACAAAAAATTACAACCAAGATTAAATAGACTATAGACAAAGTAATACTAATGTTAAGTACGTAAAATTATATCACTCAATGACAAGAATTCACGT
The DNA here is from genome assembly GCA_932526535.1 of Caradrina clavipalpis. Taxonomy (NCBI): domain Eukaryota; kingdom Metazoa; phylum Arthropoda; class Insecta; order Lepidoptera; family Noctuidae; genus Caradrina; species Caradrina clavipalpis. Next base: position 4,870,302 of record OW052108.1, read on the forward strand.
TATTCAATAACGATATACCAAGTCTAATAAAATAAATAGAAGTAAATATTTGAGCGATTAAAAATGATTATACCCCGTTTCCGAACTGACTCGAAAACGTCAAATATGACAGCTGTCAATTTGACATTTTAAGTTTTCAGTCGTTAAAATGAAGATTACTGCAAACGATTTTAAACCCAAGAAGCGTTCTGTACCTCAGCACCTAACTTAAAACTAAATAATTTAAAAAAAATGTAACGCTTTCCCTAAAATTTTGACTGGACCTAGCACCATGTTATCACCACCAAAAAAGATGAGGATGATTAAAAAAAAAGAAAAAAATCAGGCAGTTAGTAAAAAATAAACTACACAAATCACAATCACACAACAAACGATTAATGTTAGTAGAAAGAAAAAAAATCAAACATTTAAAAATGGAATAGAAAATGAAATAATTTAGTTGTGGTTCCAATCATGATAGTTTCACTCGTGTACTACAGCCAAAAATACTGATTGCATTTATAATAATCAACTGAGCAAAAAAACAACAAAATTATTAACTTATTGTGAAACTGTCACAATTTGCATGAAATAAATTAATAAGTTAGTAATTTATCCATATGTATACTGCGATAGTCAGACTTACGTATTCACTAGCATTTATAGATTATAAACTATAAATGCTTGCAGTTTGTACATAACAAGTATTAACTTTTAATTACAACTATTCACACTATAAGTACTCATTATATTGGAATGTCTATTAGAGATCGTAGTTACTCCTAGCTACCTATGCATATATTTGCTTACATTTCCACATGCATTTGTAAAATGCAGCTAAAACAAGCTGACAATTGACTATCAGAACAAACGTAACATTTCCTATAATTAACTATAAAAATGAGTTCGTTGTCAATGCGTATATATAGGCACGTTTTTGACGCGTCTGACGATCGCAGCGAACCTAATGCGTATACTTACATAAATAAGGATAAATATCACACAAGCCCAAGCCATATGTCATTGGAGATGTATGTAAACTATAACTAGGACGGAAAAGGCGGCGACGGCCAGGCAGAGCCGCGCGCGCAAGCATGCGGGGCGGCGCGTCACGCACGACATGTTGTCGTCGCTGTCAGAGTAGCTACTACTGAAATCGGTATCGAATTGTGTCCTTACGTAGTCGAACGCGCGCAGCAGGTCGGGCGAGGCGTCGTGGCGCGCCAGCTGCGCCTCGGCCGCGTCCAGCGCGCCGCTCGAGCGCCGCAGCAGCGCGCGCACCTCCTCCGCCTCCGAGTCCGAGTCGCCGTCCCAGTTGCGCCGGCTGTGCTTCTTCGGGCTCGACGACTCGCCCTCCGAGTCCGCGCTCTCCGTCGACCTCCGCCGCAGTTCCGACAGCACGATCTTTTGCAACTCTGATTCGCCGTCCTTGTCTATCCTCCTGCGTCTGTTCAACGAGTCTAGTATGTCTGGGCGGTTGTTGACCTCAGTGTACTCTAGTGAGCTGTTGATCTCGTCGCTGGTCAGGTTCGAGCTGTGTCGTCTGCGGCTCAGAGCCTGCATGTTGAGCAGGTCGAACTCGGGCGAGCGCTTGCTGTTTTTGCGTTCGCTCTCCGAGGGCTTGCGGCGCCGTACGCCTTCACTGCTTTCGATGCTAGTGTTGTTTCTAGATCGTTCGAGACTGTCGAGGAGCGACTTTTTGCGTTCAGCGCTGGACATGGACTTTTTGGGTTTTCTGGAGGGCGTTTCTATGGGTGAGTTTCTGGTGGGTCGCTTGTACCGCGGGAGACTGCGTTCCCGCGACACGTCGGAGGGCGGGCGGCGGCGGCGCGTGCCGCTCGGGCTGGTGTCGTGCTCGGGCTGCGCGGACAGGCTGGAGCAGCAGTCCGACTGCGAGTCCAGGAAGGCTCGGTAGTCGTCGCCGAACTCGAGTAGACGACGCGCTGCGTCCGAATCGGGAGCTTCCGAATATGGTTCCGAGTTGTATTTTTCCTGCAGAAGAAACGATATTATTAACGAAATTCAATTGTGTTTTCATAAGGATACATGTATATAATGAGCTCGATTAGTTACGATATTATTATCATAAAAAAAATATTTTTGTGTTCAAATGACATTTGTTTGTAGTAAGTAAAAAAGTAATCATAAATCCTACCTGATAGAAATCCCACGCCTGCTCCGAAAAGGAGCTATGTTCTTCGGTGCCAGCAGTGACACTCTTATCAACATCAGAATCCTTATCTATAGACAAGTCCCACAACCGACTGGGGTCCCCTAAACTAAGAGCTATAAAGTTTCTCTCCCTCTCTAGGCTTCTGGCTAATCTTGGCCTGACGGGGCCACCAGCTGGGCCTAGTTTAAAGCTCGGGGCCACGGGTTCGGCCTCATTTTGTTCTGGAATGGCACTATCGGGTTCCCGGGTCGATATGTGGGTCTTCTCGATGCTCTTGCGCAAGTGGGCGATGGTCGCTAGCTGTTGTTTTATCAATTCCTCGTCGCTGTCATTGCCAGATGTTGATGTTGTGTCGAACCTGGTGGAAAAGATAAAGTTGTGTTTGATGATTAAACGTATTTATGTTCCTTATAAGCAAATATTGTATGTTGTACAAAAAGTTGATTGTGTTTGTGATCAAAAACTGGTCAAATTAGGGATCATAATATTATAAATGCGAAAATAACCCCGAATGTTTGTCACCTCATCTTGGCAAAACCACACAATGGATCGTTTGCCTAAGAGACATCTTGATATGTGAATAAGGACATAGGCTACTTTATAATCCACCACTTCATCTGCAACCGTAATAACCAATATACACGCAGACGAAGTCTTGGTCAAAAACTAGTACATAATATTTCAGTTTTAAACAAACCTGCTCTTCCTACTAGTAGCTGGATCGCTGGCCGCGCTCCTCTCATGCTTATCCTCGATCTCAGGACTCAATCTCCCACAGAAAGAGAGCGACTTTACCAGCCTCTCTCCCCTTCGCACGGCCGTATTATTGCGCCGTAGCTTCAGCCTCTTGCGTCGTAGCCAGCCGTGTTTGTCACCTGCCTCCACGCAAGATGTGCATGCTTCCGTCATGGTGTTGGTACTTGATACGTGGCCCTGGTTGGAAAGGTTATGTGGGTAAGATTTGGAAAAAAATGAAAAAAAAACCATGTAAATTAAAAACAATACAATGACTTAATATATTTTTTCTAGATATAGGTACGTTTAAAAGCTTGTGGTTCTAAGTATAAGTTGTTATACATTGTTTATTTGAACGACTGTGACGATTCTTGATACTTGAGACAATGAGTGCAGATTAAAAAATCATATTAGCTTAACTAAAACACTAAAAGCACACACGCAGAGATGAAGTAATCACAAATGAGAATTGAAAAGCTTTAGCTAATAGACATTCCCATAGAAGCCATATTTTTCCACAAATTGCCGTTAAACAAAAGTCGATGCAAACAGAGGAACAATATTCTCAGGCAATTTTCATTGATTAGAGAAATAAGTTTACACATTAAGGGTACGTAATCACGTAATTCTGAATTCTATTTCTGTTGTACTAAAGTTTATTATCAATGAAAACGGCTCGAGCAAGTTGTAGCTCTGTCTACATTGACCGTAAGACTTAATACCTGTACAGTGGTTGAGCTTCCCCGAAGCTTCGAGTTCGAATTTGATGGAGTCACCCTTTGTGGAGACGCGAGGGTGTTTAAAGCAGATTCAGAGATCGACATGTTGTGCGACATAGCGGCAACGTCGCCTGCGGTGGGCGTGGCCACCAGGGACGCGCCTGCGCCACTCAGTTGTGAGAGGCAGGAGACGGACCAGGGCCGTGCGCTGTTGCCAGCTCGCTTCTTGCGCAGTGTTACCTATAGCGAGAGTATGCCTCAACCGTTTGTTATGTACAATGTGCATTGAAGTTAGTCAAAATCAGTGAGAAAATGTGATTTATACGTTATTACTGAAGAGTAAGATCTAATATAGTTTGACAGTTTTATTTTGGTAAATAATTATGAGAAGACCCGAAGTTACAAATTATGTTTTGAGTAAATATAAATATGAACAGAAATATTAAAACTTATTTAACATGAAGTTAAATCTATTAGTTACAAGTAGTCACAAAGCGAATACGATTATTAGTCTTTATTGCACATTTATAAAGTCTGTTTTACCTTGGCATGGTGAGTGGGAGTTACGGTGCAAGTAGAAGTGCTCATATCCATGGATGAATGGATGTTTCTTTCTTCGGATGTTAGGGACGTGTCTACTTCACTTTCTGTTGTGTATTCTCCTGAAGCATCGTAGCTTTCCGTGCCCTAGAAGAAAATAAAAGGTATAAGAATGAGAACATAAATAAAAATACAAAAGAATTTGGAAAAATCATTAAACAAAGTGTCGAAGGCATTGGAAATTATGGTACAAGAAAAGATTCTACTTTCAATGAAGATCTTCATGCAATAAATATTCTAATAAGAACTAAGTAGGTCGGGTGGGTAATAAATCTGTTTGGAATCTAACGGTCGAATTTAAAAATTTGATTCAATTACCACCCATAACTGAATGATGGGACTCATTTGAATCCACAACTTCTCAATAAGTCTCATTGTTTCAAACAAAAAACTAACCTGGTTGTTATCGCTCTTGCCTTCCGAACTCTGATTCAACCATTCCTTGATCCTCGACATCTTATTCCTACTGACATCCTTCCCTTCTTCCTCAAACGACAGCGGCTTGAAGCTTCTTGATCCCTTCTTCTTTGACAGCGCCTGTTTCTGCACCAACTCCTCAGCTTGATTAACCAGTCTCTCAATATCCTTACATCTTTCCACTCTCAGCAAATCAGGGGTCGATGACTCCAGTTTCTGTTTAGGCGACGGTAATTTTTCTTTATTTTCATCTACCGGTAATTCGCACTGGATTTCAACCGATGACGTCATTAAATCTGTGGAATCTTCATTGCCAATTTTAGCACCACCAACGTACGTCCACTCTTCTTCTGAAGATTCTTCTTGTGACTTCTCTGTTTCTATCATTTGTCTGTCTGAGTCTGTGTCGTGGTGTCTGAAGTAGAATGTAGCTAGATGTTTGGACTTTCTATCTGTTTGATTGAATTTTGATGTATCAACTGGCTTTTTTCTTTTAATTACAGTAGGTGGAGTTTTTATTTTCTCTTCTATATCCACGATATGTGCTTCCAAGCCTGCAAAAGAAACTACCGTTGTATGATCGTGTCACGTTTTTATTTATTTGTAAAACAGTGGTTTTATTAGACAATAAGCAGAATGCTATTGTTTCTAAAATTCTAATCAGTCGAGTGTAGAGAGTTTATGAGAAAAAAGTTATTTATGTCATATTGTATACGTGTTATGGTATGGTATGTGACCTGTGTGCATATTTAAAAGTATATTCATTAGATACGGCGCATTTATGTATTGAATTGCAAGCCGTGTGTTAAGTAAGGGCATTACATTTTTATAGAAGCGCTAGAATGGCAATGGCAACTCAGGACACATATTTTTTCCCCCCATTTTATTATTATTATTTTTTATTGGAGATGGGTAAGCTCTTGACTGTAATCTTGGTCAGAGGTGACAAAGACAAAGTCTACGATGGAGTGAGCTTACCCAGCAGAAGCCTTTTCACTCTAACTTTGAAGAGATTAGGGTTGAAAGCGTTCGTATTTATGTATAGTAATGTCTTACCATCCACATGGTCACCAGCGGGCACGGTCTGGTCCATGGCTCGAGCGGTGACGTCACACGCGCCAGGCACCCGGCACTCGTCCGCCATACTAGTGTTGCGCGCTCGCTCCAGTTCTGACTCGCAGTCTGACCCGAAGCCGCGCCACGTGTACGTTAACGCATATTCTTGCTCCTCCTGGAAGATTTTGTAGTTGTTAGTATGTAATTTGTAAATAAGTTAAGTTTTTATAATGAAATTAGTTGGAGGAATCTTTATTAGCGGGTTTCAGTTTTTTTTTTATTCGACATGGGTAAGCCCTTGACTCTAGAGTCTAGTCTAAGTCAAAGGTGACATAGACAAAGTCTACGATGGAGTGAGCGTACCCAAAAAAAGCCTGTAGTTTAGCTAGTAAGTTACTCTTTTGAGTCGGTAACCTGGATATAACGTAATACTCGTATGCGTGCGCAATTAAATAGGGAAGCCTGCAATTTATTTATCTGTCAGGTACTGATTCTAAGAGATTAGCTAAGCGTGTGCTATACACAGTGGAAGAGAAAACGTCCCGAAAACTTGTATCACGGATTTAGAACTTGGTTTATGCAAGTATTTTAAATACTTCGTCGACTAAAACGTCTATAATTTTAATTACACAAAGAATAAGGCCTTAAAAAAAACCTAATAATATAAGTGAGTTTCTGTATGGATGTAATCACCTCAGACGCAGATTCTCTGCTGTCAAGCGAGCTGTGTCTACGACGCGCGTTGACCGGTGTCCGTTGTCTGCGCGGAGACCCTCGACTGAGTCTTGGCTGCTTCAGAGCTGGCTCGTCGTCGCTGTCACTTGCAGCCTCTGCTGAGGGGCACACCTGGAATAAGGGGCATTGGGAAATTAGGCATGTATTTAGGAAATTGGGCTGTTCTCGTGGAAGATAAAAAGTTTGTGTGGCAGAAAAAGGGCAACGTTAATAGTATAAACAATAATCAAGATATAAATATGGCACCTAAACATACCGGCGAACTGTGGGTGTACATTGGTACACCTCTGCCTAAACCTTCGGGGAATACAGGCGTGATTGTATGCAAATAAATCATGTTCAGTAGATGGCTAAAATAACCTGCATCGTAGAAGAAAAATAAGTTATCGATATTGTTGTACTAACAATACCGAGAACTTAATTTTCTTATTTTATTTAATACTAGCTTTAGCCCGCGACTTCGTCCGCGTGGATTAATAGTTCCCGTTCCCGGGGGATTTCCGGGATGAAAACTATCCTATGTCCTTTCTCAGGTCCCAGACTATATCTGTACCAAATTTCATTGAAATCGGTTCAGCGGTTTAGGCGTGAAGAAGAGACAGACAGACAGAGTTACTTTCGCATTTATAATATTAGTACGGACTAGAATCTGCACGCGACTTCATCCACGTGGAAGTCAAATATACCAGAAAATACTTGATAATAATGTAGCTTTCTATCAGTGAAAGAATTTTTGAAATCGGTACAGTACTTTACCTCTTACAAACGAAAAAGAATACATCCGCTGGATGCAATTTTCATTGCATAACCTACTGCTATAAAATACAAAGTATATGCCTCAGTTTAATGAGGTTATCCACTCTAGAACGACTACATACTTCGGTTTATAGTCACAGTAACAACTTATTCCCAAGCATTACGAATCATAGTCCGATCACACGCTCATAATCAAACCTAGTCAAAATGCCATAAAACCAACCGATGTTTACTGCTTCCATTCATTCGATATTCAAACCAAATGCATTTAAAAATTAATTTACGACCAATAAAAGTCATTTTAAGATCCCGCAGATATAGGGAACCACAGAATCGTTTATAGGTATTAACCCTCAAATGAGCCGTAATGGTCTAAATTATCCCTATGCGAACTATTAAATGGGTCAGCCGTATCCTAGCAACCATGAATCATAACAGCGTTGGAATTAAATTATTTATTTACATGAGATAGGTCACGTGACCAACCCTTTAGTGCCCCTTTGTTTAGAAAATTCAACTGTTTTTGTGCTTCTAATGTTATTTTCGTCCTTGGTCGATAAATGTTGTATTATTGTTATTTATGAATGGTTATGGAAATCGTTGTAGTAGCTTTTAGCGTTATGTAAATGAAACTGTTCATAAAGCCGTTGTTTTTGTCGTTTATTTCTTAAAATAACACATTATGCTTAAAAGTAGCATTCTTAAACAAGTCCTTAAAGCCAGTGATCAATCAAAGACTATTAAGGTAAATCTATAGGATTATCGTCTTATAAAAAAATATCTTCACAATGACAGCCCATTAATATCCAAAAATAAAACTCCAACTAGATATTTCCATTCACCTAATCCCGTAAGAATTAAAACATTTTTCCAAAAGCAGTTATTTTTAAAACCAAAAAAACAAATGAAAGTCATTGAAATCGTCACCCTATACCCATTTCACTCAATTACCTTCAATAGAAAGGGATGATTTAATTCTCAACGCCGCTTGGGGTCCGAAGTCGTGTTTGCAAACAGCGCCGGGTGGTTGATTAGTCTATTGTGTCGGTGAGAAATTGTGCAACCGTATAAAGTTGCATGGTCTTTTTAGGAGAAAGGGGAAAACCTTTGTATGGGATTGTGACCATGCATGACTATTTGTGACTTCGTTTAAACGCGGAATACAATTACTATTTAGGATTTTGGAGATGTGGAAATTGGAATAGGAAAAGGTAGCAAAGATGATGACTTTTACTTTATTAGGGATTTAACATGGACAGATTTTAAGAGACTTTAATAATGATTAATAATAAACCGACTCGTTAGCTTAGTGGTTCTAAGCGCGACTGCTACGCTAGAGAGCTTGGGTTTGTATTCCAGGTCGAGCAAAAAGTGTTATTGGGTTTTTCTTTGAACATATCCAGTAGCAGCTCAGAATTAGGATTTGTGCTCGGTTAATGGCAATAGGCTGGCCCCTTATTACATGTTACCCAAACATACCGACGTACTGTGGGTGTATCTTGTTACACTAAGCCCAAGCCTTCGGGGAATACAGGCGTGTTGGTCTCTGTGTGTGTGTAAATCTTTTAAAAACACAAAAAGCTTATCCACCATACCTGATTATCAATCCTAGCGAGACACGCTTCCAGATGGCACTGCCACTCAATCGCCCGCAGGTACAGCAGATGCCAGCGCCGCTCAAGCGCACGAGCCGCGTCGCCGCCGCCGCACAGACGCACCACCGAGCTCACGATCCGACCGTGGCATTCCACGTCACGTTGCAATACCTGGGGAAGAAGAGAAGAGAGATATTATTGATAAATTGACACTAAAATCATGGACACACCACACCAAAGGCTAAACCAAAAAAATCAAAGGCCTGAAGAAAACTGAAGCATATAGGTACAGTATGGCAGATGTATCTTCTTAAAGTTAGCCGATTAGCTGCACAGTAAACAATTTGTTCTTAAAAGATCCATTGCGCAACCAAACAGCTAACTGCAAGATACATCTGCCGACGTAAGCTTCATGTCTTAAAACAGACACGCCTGATAATGACTGAAGAGGAAAGCTGACCCTAAATGACATAGGATAAGACTTGACGGGAAGAAACATCACGGAATTACAAGAACATAAAGAAGTAAGACTTGAATCAAAAAGTGAGGTTATCCCATGACCTTTTCCCCTGTCGTCAGTTACAGAGTTGATGGATTCACTGTATTGCCGTCACAACTCCCTAATTTGGAGATAGAGATCACTAGTCAGATATAAAAGCATGGTTAGGCGACCAAAATGACAAAACATAAAAACCTTTTAACAAACACAATGTAATTCTATCGATACTCATCAAAACAAGAATGCGGATCTCATAGCAAACAAGATCATAGTTTCCGATACGAAAATAAGTTGTGTAACACAGAACCGACACAAAAAGCCGGCCCTAGCATTTACAATGAAAAAAGAAAAAAAATAACTTCAAAGTTTACACAATAAAAGATGGCGGCGCGGCCGAAGACCGACCAATCAAAAATTAACAATAGCCGTTGACACAATAAGTTAGAGCCATTTAGTCGGAAAAAAAATAAAATTGAAAATCGAACAAAGGGCGGAACGTGCTCCGGTAGTAGCGCACGCGCATCTGAGTATGACAGCCAATATTACGGACACGGTACTTATACAACAATTGTGAAAATCATGGAATTCAAATTTGAAATTGGAACATTTTTCCTCTTCAGATTTTTAAAACAGTTTGTAAACGGTGTTTTAAAAATTCTAGAACGAAATGAATTCTAGGTAGTACTTATTGGCTTGTGGTCTTAAAAAGCGTGAAATCAAATAGTATGCCTGCCACGTTAGTAACTTATATTCAGTGTCTATTATTAGGAAGACTAGTGTCAGCATTACTCAGCATTAGTAAACACCTAAAAAAACGGTAAGTAGATTTTCATAATTTTTAGGTCGACTTATCTATTGCTTATAATAAAATCGCACAATTACCACAACGCAATTACTATCTGATAGATTCTGTTCAATTTTTTCTTGAATATTCTTACATACATACAATCACGCCTGTATTCCCCGAAGGGTTAGGCAGAGGTGTACCAATGTACACCCACAGTTCGCCGGCATGGTTTAGGTCCCATGTAATAAGGGACGAGCGTATTGCCATCAACCGGGCACAAAGCCTAACCCTGAGCTGCTACTGAGAATTCAATAGAAAAACCCAATAACACTTCCACTTCTTTTTTTCTTTCTTCTTCTATTTGAAAAATTTTCAATTCTTCATGCTAAAATGACGTAGGTTTGTCGACTAGGATCCTGGACCACTATCTAGATGTAAAAGATGACATCTAAAGACATGTCGACGGCTAGTAACAGTTTCTTAGTGAGATGAATGGCTTCAGATCGGATCAGTAACAACTTGCGAAGGGATACCATGTTTGGCTTTATCTTGAGACAAGGACGGTTGAAGAGGTGTAGGAAATGTTTAATGTCTGATGCGCTTAGAGATTTGGTTGTAGGAACTCTGTTTTAGTCTTATTACGTGATTTTTATGGTGTAATGATTTGTTTAGATTGTAAGCTCTATAGGCAGAAAAACTTGACGCAAATGTCATCTTTTAGTTGATGTAACAGTCAACTTTTAGTTAACGCAATCGACATTTCGACCAATTTTTTGTCGGCCCTGTGCGCTGGTATATTAGAATTCATGTGCCATTCTCACCGACAAACATCAATCAAAAGTCGGTCAAAATTTCGGTCGCGGACGGCTTAAAGTTTAAACTGTAAAAATGACATGAAGGTAAACACCTCATGAACTAAATAAAAATACATTAATTGTAATATAAAAGTAAATAAAAATTGTAAATATGTCTGATGTTATTAATTTAATTTTAACATTAAATGCCAATTCCATTCCAGGTTTACCAGAGCGCTCTGGCTGCTCTAGCGTTGCATCCATATAAATTACAACAAGATGGATGCAGCGATTACATACCAAATTACAAATTTATCGAGATCGTTGGACGTCGTTACGATTCCGATTGCATGGGAAAACGATACGGAATAGGAATGGGAAAGCTAACTATTAGAACGGGCAGTTGCTTAATTCAAATCAGACATAATTTGTGGAAGATGTTGCTTCCTTGATAGCTTGAAAGTTTACTGGTTTACTTAGATGCACTACTTTTTTGTTCCGTGACGGAAAGTCCTCATGGATGTCCACCGCCCTGCAGGAGGGGTCTGTCAGACTGTTACTGACTAAAATCCATCTCACTCTTACGCCGGAGATCCCGAAAGCGTATGCAAAAAATGTAAAAAAAATGGTAAATTACGTTACCAATTTTTTTTGACATTCATGGTTGTTGAGATGTGAATGCGACTACATTTTTAAAGCTTTTAGTGATATCATAGTGTCGATAAAAAACTAGTAAGTTCAAGATATATTTAATTATAATATTATGTATGTAGTTATATCAATTTGACATAAACCCAGCCTTCAATATACTTTGTTGTATAGGTGACACCTAGACATAATGTGAGAATGAGAATTTTTTATGGCTATATGGTTACTTTGTATGAAACTTAAGTTTTATTATATTTTTATGGCTCCAATACGCATTCATTCGAATACATATAAAATTATCGCCCACATGGAAATACATGTTTACTGTAAATTCATTACCCATTGATGACAAAATAATATTTGTTTTCACACGCAATTTGAACCTTATTAACGTGTTATTAACAGTAAAACTGTAGGAGGTTGAGATTTTTCCCATTTATAATAAGTTAACAAGTTTTATAAATGAATTTCATTGAAGCAACGAAAACATCGATGTAATTTTGATTACATTTTAAATGGGATGTGTAAATATGAAGATTGATGAAGGAGATAAATTCTCGTTTTAGAATAATAATGTAGAGAGAATTTTTAATTTATTTGACTGAAGCAGGTTTTCAAATTGAATAGCAAAGAAGCGACGGCCCATAAGATGTTAAGTGGTAACCTCTGCTTATAGACATCTGCAATACCAGAGACGTTGCAAATGCCAGTTGCCATTTCGGAGACCAAGTTGAAATGTCTGACTCTTATGTGCCTGTAGTTATATCAGGTATGAGGTGCCAAGTACCTAGTGAGTTTCTAATATAAAAATCTTCTAACTTGAAATTCCATCTTAAAATTCTGAGCAATAAGGTTCAGTTTATATCCATACTAGCATACTATTATATTATCCCACAGGGTAGCCTATGTGCAATTTCAGAATATAATCTAGCTCTGTGCCCAGATTCGTTCAGCCGTTCTGATGATGAGACAAACATACATACATCCATCCAAACGTTCGTATTTATATTAGTAGTAAGATTAGCACTGCACGTTTTAACGACAATTGAGCAATTCAGTTCTAAAAGGACAAACGATAAACATTAACTCTTATCGCAATTACAAATCCTAATTACCATATTCTCATTACCTCGACAATAACAAATGAGTATAAATTCGATATATTTACCACCTTAGACGAAGTTTAATACCATGGGGTCACAAGTGTCAAGGCGAACGATTTCATTTGGCATTTTCATTGCAGTTCTATTGGGGACTAGCTTATGCCCGCGAATTTGTTTGTGTAAATATTGGTTATGAAGGGGTTTTACCTACTTGCTACCTAATTACTTTATCAATAATTTATATTGAAATATAATGAATTAATTAATTTTAATATTTTTGCGTGGTATATTTATGTATAACTTTTTCTAAAGTAAACCTAAGTTACTTAGGTTTATAAAATTAGCTATCTGTCAGATATAGTTTCGTGAAAATCGGTCCAACTGAATCGGACATTAAGTAGATGCGGAACAGGACACAATTTACTAGAATAACGAAATTTGATACTGGAACAAATAATATAGTTAAGTTTGACTCGAATCACAGGATTAATTATTCTGGGGTGCCTCAGGGCAGTATTTTGGGCCCCCTTTTATTTCTTGTCTACATTAATGACCTTCCACATGCACTTACACATGATTGTGTCTTATTCGCAGACGATACAACCATTATTCTTGACTGTAACGATATTGACACATATGAGAGGGAAATTTATAAAACGCTAGATGATGTTATTCAATGGCTAAACGTAAACAAATTAAAAATAAACATAGAAAAAACAAAACTTATTAATTTTAAAACATACAAAAGCAAAAACATTCACTTAAATATTAAATACAATAATTCACTAATACAACAAGTACATAGCGCAAAATTCTTAGGTATTACACTAGACACACATCTTTCATGGAAAGAACACATTAATAATTTATGTGCAAGAATCAACAAGTTTGTTTTTGCACTTCGGAAAGTCAAAGACGTTAGTTGCAGGCAAACTTCTATCATGGTGTATCATGCCTACATATGCTCCATTATACGATATGGGATAGTAGTCTGGGGAAATTCTACTGACATCAGTAAAGTCTTCATAGCACAGAAAAAATGCATCCGAGTGCTTTATGGCATGAATTGGTGCGAATCTTGTAAGCCCATCTTTAAAACTTATAATCTTTTACCGGTTCCTTGCATATACATTTACGAAGTTGCTAAGTTTGTTAAATATCACAGCTATCTCTTTACCGTCAACGACAACACATTTAAACGTAAAGTTAACCACCTACCCTTGAAAATGCCTGTTCCCAAACTAGAACTGTTTCGGAAAAGCTGCGCCTATATGGCGCCTCTGATTTATAACTCCTTGCCTAAAGGAATGACTGATCTGCCTTATAAAAGGTTCTGTTGTGCCTTGCGAAAATGGTTAATCCAGGAGAGTTTTTATAGTACCAAAGAATTTTTTAATAAAAGCACCTGTAGAATTGGTGCACGCTGATATGTTTATCCTATGTATTTCTATGACTATACTTGAATTATTGATGTTTAAATGTTAGATTTGTTATTGTAATTTCTGTAATTTAGATTTGTACCTAATTAATTTCATGTTTAAATATTATCTTTGCATACCCTCATTGAGGGTGAAATATGTCGTGTACTTACTACTGTATAACACCTTATGCCTACCGTATTTCATGCAAATAAATGATTATTATTTAGAAGTATTGTTTTTTCTTCTCAGCTCAAAGCTGGTATTAGCTACATCTACGGGCCAAAGCCAAGTAAATGTAGCGTGTGGTGTGTAGAGTGTGTGTTTACGATGCTATGTTGTGATGAGGGTTTATCTCGTGTTCTTCTATCTGCATGAACTTTCTAACTATTCTGCAAGTGTTTAAAATTGCAGCTTTCTGTAGGGTGACGTAGAGTGTTTCTTTAAGATTTAATAATTTTAGGCTATGAAGAAGATGATTTGGGATAACGCCTGTGGTGGAAAGAACTATGGGGACTACGTAAACTTTTTCTTGCCGCCAGATTCTAGCAACTTCCTCCTTCAGCTCTGCGTATTTACTTATTTTTTCGGTGATTGTTTTCTGTATATTGTGTGTGTTGGGGACTGCAATGTCTATCAGATATGTAACTTTATTTATTTTATCCTGTAGGGTTATATCCGGTCTATTATAATGTATTGTTCTGTCGGTGAGTATAGCGCGGTCGAAGTAGAGCTTATGTGTGGTATTTTCTAAGATGGTTTGTGGAATATAATTGTAGTAAGGTGTGTTGGTATTTTGTATGAGTGCGTGTTTGAGTGCTAGTTTTTGATGAATGATGTTCGCTACTTGATTGTGCCTGTGAGTGTAGTCTGTTTGAGTGAGTGTAGTGCATGCACCTGTAATGTGCTGAATGGTTTCCGGTTGAGTGTGACATTTCCGACATTTATCATTTGTTACTGTAGGATCTTTGATTATGTATTTTCTATAGTTTCTCGTGTTAATGATCTGGTCTTGGATAGCTATAATAAATCCTTCAGTTTCAGGGAATAAAATACCTATTTTAAGCCACTTATTTGACGCTACTTTGTTTATGTGGGGTTGCTCTAGGTCATGAGGGTGTCGTCCATGAAGTACTTTCTTCTTCCAGTCTTCAATTTTTTGATTTTGTCGGTCATCATTGGTGTTGTTTTGTGTATCTGTCTGATCGTGTAGGTTAAGTGGTGTGTAATTGAGATCATTTGTGACAATGGCTTTATGTATATTGCTAGTGCGAGATTTTGTGTGAAAGAATGTTTTTAGCCGACTAACTTGTTTTCGCCACAGGTGCTGGATATCTATTAGGCCTCTGCCTCCATGTTGCCGTTTGATGGTAAGTCTTTCTATGGCTGACTTAGGGTGTAGGTGGTTGTGTTTCGTAAGTGTAGTGCGTGTGGTGCGTTCTAATTGTTCAGTGTCTGTTTTAGTCCATTTTATAACTCCGAAAGAATACGTCAATACAGGGATAGCGAAGGTGTTTATGGCTTTAATGAGATGTTTACTTGATAGTTGGGTTTTACAAATGGCGTGAAGTCTTTTCTTGTACTCAGTTGTTATTGTATTTTTAATTCTTACGTGGTCTATTCCTTTTAGTTGTGTGTACCCTAAATATTTGTATAAGTCAGTCGGCTCCATTGCTGTTATAGTGTCCGTTTCATTTACTACATAGTCGCCAGGTCGTACTTTGCCTTTTACAATGTGAAGTGTTTTACATTTGTCTAAGCCAAATTGCATGTTAATATCGCTACTGAATTCTGCTGTTACTTCTACTAAGTTTTTCATATCTTTTTCTGATTTTGCATATAATTTGATGTCGTCCATGTATATTAGGTGTGATATTGTTGTTTCATGTGTAGTGTGTTTGAGGCAGTACCCGGTCTTGCTATTTTGCAACAAATGAGACAGAGGGTTCAGTGCAAGACAGAACCACAATGGGCTTAAGGAATCACCTTGGTAAATACCTTTTTTTATAGATATCTGTCGTGTGATGACGGTACTGTGGCTGCAATTTATCTGTAGTGTTGTTTTCCACTGTGGCATTATTTGGCGTAAGAAATCGATTATTTTCGGGTTTATTCTATAAATCTCTAAAATTTTTATTAACCAGGAATGAGGAACACTGTCAAAGGCTTTTTTATAATCTATATATGTGCAGTGAAGATTCCTGTTTTTTGTTGTAGCGTGTTTATGTATAGTAGAATCAATAATGAGTTGTTCCTTGCATCCCATGTGCCCGCGCCTGCATCCCTTCTGTTCCTCTGCTATTATGTTGTGGCGGTCAATGTGTGAGTTAATGTTGTTTGTGATGGCTGATGTTAAAATTTTGTATATAGTAGGTAGGCATGTGATTGGTCTGTATTGGGAAGGCTGACGTGAGTTTTTAGTTTTAGGTAGCATGTAAGTGATTCCTGTTGCAATAAAGTCGGGTGTATTTTGTTTTCTTAATATAATGTCTGTTAAATTTTTTGCTATTATTTTGTGTAATGAAAATAACTTTTTGTACCAAAAATTGTGTATTTTATCTATTCCCGGTGATTTCCAGTTGTGTAATCTAGCCGTGATGTGTGTAATGTCAGACTCTGTTATCTCCTCGAAATTCATTTCGTCAATGCCTCTCCATTTTGCTTCTTCTTCTGTAATCCACGGTGCTTTGTCGTTGTGTTCTACTTGCTCTTCCCAGATGCTAGACCAAAATGTTTCCAATTGTTCTTTTGTAGGTGTTTCTGTGTCGTTTTCTGCTATTGTGTCAGTGTGTGTTTTGTGTAGGTTTCTGTAAAACATTTTTTCATTTGTAGCAAAAACGCAGTTATCATTTTGGCGCTTTTGTGCCTTCATATATCTTCTGAGTCTATGAACCTTAAGTGCTAGTTTTTGTTTTAGTGTGTCCAAAAACTCTTCTGGTTTCCGGTTGTTATTCTCATGTCTAGTGTGTGTACAATTGTTCTTAAAAATAGCCTCAACTCTCTTAACGACTTTATTTGACCTATTATTGTTAATGTATTGTGTAAGCCTACCGCAATCTGCTCTTAACTTTTCTATACTTTTTTCTAGTCTCTGTTGCCATGGTGGTTTTATATCGTGCCGTCGTCTTGTGTTCCCCGTGTATTCCGTGATTTTAAAATTGAGCTCTTCTGATATGACTACGGCAGTGCAATATATAAGAGTGTGTATGTCTGTGAGTTGCGTGTCATCGGATATAAATTGTTTTAGTATAATTTCGTTGAATAAATTAACTAAGTGAAAAAGGTTATGACTGTATTTAAGTTTAGGTAGTTTTGGGCGAACTGCTGGATCCATCCCAGAGTATTGTGTTAGTGTTGTTGTGAACTTATCGTGTATTTCTTGGACATATGTGTCTGTTATTAGGTTTTGGTCTACGATTGGCAAGGTCTCTATGTCATTCTCTAGCATTAGTGTGATATGCTCGGTTTGTGTGGATGTGTGGGATGTTTGAGTGTACGCTTGCGAATTGTAAGATAGGGACTGTGTAATGGATTGAAGTTGAGTGTACGATTGTGACTGTAGTTGTAGAGTTTCGTCTGTTATGTTTTGTGGTGTTATAGTGTTAGCGTTTGTGTTATTATTTGCTTCATGTTCTAATTGTTTTCTTGTTTCTTCTTTTAACTGTTGTAATTCTTCTTGAGATATAAGTTTATTTCTAACTATAGTTCTTCTCTGATCGGATATTCTTTGTTCTGATACGGTTATCTCTGGGTATTGTCGTGTAAAAAGTTCATGCAGTTGTTTTCTGTAGGTGGTCATATCTGTCTCTAATTTCGTAATGTAGAAATAAGTTCGCATGATGAATATATTAACATCTTTGCTCCATCTCATACGAACTCTTGCTTTCCCAGCCTTGGTGGACGCGGGTAAGAAGGTACTTACCTCCCGCGCAACATTCAAGGCCGGAGTGGTTGATGCTGCATTTAAACTAGTAATGGGGGGTGATGATAATATGGGTGGTGACGATGGTGTGGATGGTGATGAAGTTCTTGATGGTGTGTATGAAACTGTACTTGGGCTATACGGTTCTATAGGGGTGTCTGTCCTAAATGTGTGTGTGTCACCATCGTCAGTGATTTCGGCTGTAACATCCTTATCGATGGGAGCCCGCCTGTTCAACTCCTCATCGCTGACGGTTCGCATGCTGTAGCACCCAGCGTCAGCTCCAGATGCGCCCCGGCGATCGCCCCCGGGCAGCGGCCCTATACGTTTCTTCTTTGACCGTAACTCCATTTTTAAGTGGGTTTCCAGAGCCACGTTAGCCACGCCAGTAATTTCTCATTCGTGTATCCGCCCCCCACGTGATTAGATGGTCAATCAGGACGTGTGGTTGTTTAGGGGGCTGATTATTATTATTATTATTATTATTATTAAATAGACAGACGGAGAGACAAAAAAAAATATGTTTTTTTTTGTGCCATTATCGAGTAAAAAATCATATGTATTTAGTAAAATGCTGTTATTTTAACATAATCGCATCGAAATCGGTCCAGCCGTTTCGGGCAATAGCTGGAACAAACAGACTGACAAAGAGACAATTTTTTTAAGTACTTACTTTGTAAAAAGCTGTTATGTATTTTGATATTACAAACAGACACTTCAATTTAATTTATTTGTATGTATAGATATTTCGAGTCGTGGCTAACATGTACTAAGTTCCATTGAAACGTCATAATGATTAGTAGGGTGCTCTATTGAATGCAATAGTTGATGATGTTTATATTTTTTGTTGGGTGCAAGTAGTGGGTAGGCTAAATGGCTTTTAAGGTGTACACAACAAAGCTATGGACGTGAATATGATTTATTATAGCACAATTAGTACTATTTTGTGTTGTGCGGTTGTGATTCAATCTATCAATACAAGGATTTGTTAGTACGTGTTTGAAAGGAGTGTCCGTGGAGTATCGTGCTCGTTCTTCACCATAGAGACCTACCTACGTTTTAGAACGGGCAACTAGCTTTAACTCACTAACTGAGTGACGCCTTGACAATTTAAAAGTGTCTGTAAATAGTTTAATTGAAATAAAATTATTATTTATTAAATTCAGAACTAAAAACATAACTACAAAGCTTATATAAGGTTGTGCAGTTCATAAGGGTCTGTGCATACTATGTTTTACCGTTTTACAAATGCAATACGTGGTGTGCACAGGCCCTTAGACACAATGGTGAAGAACTGTAGACCTTTTGTCGTCAATGGGACACAGGCCATAATCCTCTAATAAATAAATGACTTTGACTTTGTTTATAGCAATTAGCCCGTTGAAGTTTTCATTACGGGTTTAGCAGAGTTGCCAGAAGTGAAATTTGTTTTACAGGCAATATAATTATGCAAATATTTTATGACTATTTATTAAGGGAAAAGTGGGTTCATCAATTTAGTAATAAACTTTGAGTACACTATTAAAATCCTTAAGCAGCTATAAAACATTTTCAAATGTACATGATTATTATTATTTATTACATACATATATTACAATAATATTATGAAGGCGAAAGAGTCTATGTTTGTCTCTTCTTCACTTTCAAACGGCTGAACGGATCTGGATGAAATTAGGCACTGAGATAGATTGTAGTTATACATATCTGATTGAAATCAATATTAACAAAGAGAGAGTATGAAAAGGAAAAAAATATACTAAAAATATAAAGCTGAAGAGCGGTAACGGTAATCTCTGGAACTACTAGTCGAATTGGAAAAAAACTTAGTATATGATGGTCAGATTTCTGAGGAATATAAGAATAGTCTAAGCTATATAACATCACGCTACGTCTCACTGGAGTGGTGGAGTGGAGCAGTAACCAAAAACGTAATATAGCGCAGGAGAAAAATATCACTCGGTAAGATTCGGGCAGACTCTATTAATAAATAAAACACCAGCAATTTCAAGTAAGGAAATAATCTAGGTATCACAGAAGTTCAGCCTTAAATTTATGTACATACATAATACATTTTTTTAAAACATATCTTAGAGTCTATAAAGATACGCTCAAAGTTCATTCTGACATAAAAAAGTCAAGTAGGTAATTTAGAGTTATATTTAGTAATGATATTCTTTTGTTTTTGGTGTCTTAAGTGGTGACATTTTGAATTCATACGTACTTTCTAAGTTTATCTTGACATCACTGTCATAGGTGAAGAAAAAACAAGGGGAGACGTGGAATTAATATTAATATGATAAAATTGAGCAAATGTTGTGACCGATGGCCGTGCCATCTCAGTATGAGAAGATCCCTTGTAGCATTATTATTAATCTATGCTTAATATCATAATGCTTATCTGGCTGAATGCGCTAATCTTAAGAACACCTGGTTCGAAATGAAAAAATATTTATGTGTCTGATAGTCTATTTTTTGAGGAACCAATAGCACATCAATGAAGAATATCAATAAGGAATGATCAATGAAAATTATTGCAAAATAATAAAATACAATATTCTCGGTAATCAACGGTAAAGCTAAGCAGGTATTAGCTCTAAAGACTTCTCTATCTAAAGACTGCATTATAAACATCATCGTTTCACCCAATACCAAAAAACCTCTCTTTTATACCAAGAATTCCATTAATTCGAAACAGCACTAAACCCAAACACCATTCCTCCAAAAACTCCATCAAAATCATAAAGTTTGAAGCAATATTTTGCCCACAGTAAACGGTTACCAATATCAATTGACGTTAAGTGATCATTGACTTGATGAAGCCATGGTAAATCAGTTCACCATGCCGATAAAACTGTTCAATAGGATTACGCAAGGTGGTAGCTTTAGCTTACCGTTGGGTTCAGTGGAGCCACGATTTTGTTTTTTATTAGATTTCGAAGTTGCAACAGATACTAAGTTATGTCTTGGAAAGAAGTTACTTTTACAAGCAGTAGTTGGGTTATTTATCTATTTGAACTTTATGCAGCAGAAGAGCGAACTTAATGCTTTAGGCATTCTCTACCAGCCTGACAGGGCGGAAGTTGTTCAAAAGAGTTACCGCGTCCCTGAAACGCAAAGGGCAATAGGCGGAACACCTGTAGGTTTTAGTCAGTAAGAGTCTGACACTCCCTTCCACTTCACCCAGAAAGGAAGAAGTCATTTGATGATTTCCAATCCTTAAAAAAAATGGTATTCTCTATTAGTCAACCAGGTGGTGAAGAGAACATGCCACGTGCAAATTATTGTGCTAGCGTTGACAAAATTAGAGATTTAAAACATAAACTCAAAATTATAACACAAATATTGAAATGTACACAAGTATAAAATAATTAAAAATTTTATGAATAGTTCAGTGTTTTTTGAAAGCAATAGTATAAGTAGTGAAGTTCATAAAACGCCAAAAAGGGAACTCGAAGACGATGTTGTGGAAGATGATGAAACGATAGCTAATGAAAATAATACACAGAGATTGGGTGCAAAGACATGAGAACTGGATATTTGTGTAACTCAAACCAAACCTTATACAGCATACACTCTTATTAATGCTAACGAAGCTAAAGATGCAAAACATCCAATTCCGTTGGATTCTAACATCATATTTGGCTTTTTGGTAGACGTCCATAGACGTTTCACTAAATAATAATACCAGCCTATTATTGTCCCATTGCAGGGCAAAGGCCTCATCTCGTACCGGGAAGGCATGAGCATTGATCATCATACTTGCCCAAGGCGAAAGGGTAATTTTAGACTTATAGATTTATAAGCCCAGTTTTTTTTCACGATGTTTTCCTTCACCGATAACAATGAGCACATATGAATAAAAAAAAGCTTATTAATACTTGCTCGTACCCGGTTGCGAATCCACAGCCTTGTGCATGAGAGATTACTGCATTAACCACAGGGCCATCACGACGAATGTCTATTACCTCATAATTATGCCATCTTTTCGTATTTACTTTCAATATTACAACAACAGCTATATCCGTTTCCTATGCATTGTGCTGACAATAATAATTGTCTTCTAAGTCATTATTACCGGTTGTGGCACAAACGTCATACAATGGCTTGACTATCATGTTGCAATAACTATTCAGATGTTTGACCCAAAATCTGACGTGTTCTATCATCGTAATTGACAGATGCAAGAGAATGCTTCTTTGTTTTGCTTTCTGAAGTGTTGTGACAGTTGTACATGATTGGAGCTTTTTATTTAGTTTTGCAATACTATCATTCTAGCTTGAATTGTTTACAAAGATCTATGAGGTCCAAATGAGAATTAAAACATCATATCACCAGCACTATTCAACATGACTGTGTGTCAGAAAAGAACCAAAAATGAACTTCATTACTTATATTGAAAGATAGTAAAACCATTTCGCCGATTTGGGTAAGGCTGGAGTAGTCCAAGACCTTGATTGGATACTTAATGGTTTCTAGGCATGCAAATAATATTATATTTTATATATTCATTTCAACTACGTGCGAAATCAAGTTAATGATTTTATTTAACTTAAAACCATAAATCTGTAACTTCATTATCTTTACCACTGTTTGCTTGTTATAGATATAAATGAGATTATGCTATGCAGATTTGACCATCTTCTTATTACGCGTACTGTTATGATCATTAAACATGGCATAATTTAAATTTACAATGACTTTAAGTAGTTCTTTTTACCTTATGATGGACTGGTTAATTTCTTTCTCTAAAGAGATCGTAGGCGATACAAAACAGAAAAAAATTGCGTATATTTTTTTGGACACAAATTATAATTAGTAAATTGGTTACAGTGGAACATGTGTTGAAGATAATTTTAGAGAGACAACATAATTGTAGGCTTTCGTCAAGGCATAATGGTGGTAATTACATTAAAGTATTAACAAGGCCAAATGTAGAAGTTATTCAAGACGGATGTAAATATATCTTGAGGCTATTTTATTGAGCCTATTTTTAATATGGAATGTGATCTCATCTTCATTGAAAAAATAGCAATGAGTAATTGTTATACTAACATATAATCAAGTTCGTTTGTGAAGGTGTGAAGAAAGTGGTTTCGTTGAATGGTATTGATTGATTTGGATCCTCAACTATTGCACCGGTCTTCATAGTACATATTTATACTGCTTGTGTAAGGCTGTTACAGAGTCGCGTGAAGAGGTGTTAGCTATCCGGTGGTGAGATTGGTGGATAACCTTGTGATCATTGCCAACAGATCCTGAATAAGGATGCACAGGAGCGTAATGATTGGGAAAAACAAAGAAATGCCTACACCCAATAGAATCCTCTACAACTTTGTTAAGAAGAGCAATTCTTCATACTATTGTTTTCCCTCCACTATAGTATTGATATTGTTAGTAAATTCCATCGTTTAAACAGTTTCCAGTTTCCTAAAGAGTGTCCCCGTTGCTATTATCACTTAGCATTGAATACTCTCAGTATACTCCATAATGAACATTAGTGGCGTAGCCATAAAGAGAACTAACTTAACCGAGAGTCATAACCCTAACCACCAAGCATTTCATATTCATTTACCCTTTTGTAATAAACAAAAGTGGTGATAAATCCTTTGAATTTATTTGGCCGTAGCTTAACATTACTATGCAGTTCGGTTTAATGGTTTTCTAATTATTTCTTAGAAACATATTGTACAATTTGCAATAGCCTAAGGACACTGAGCAGATTAAGAGTAGAATATACCGTTTTAATCTTATCTCAGAAAATAACAGACGTTGCACGCTGCCATTAAAAGTCTATAAGATGTCACGCATAGCTTCAAATCATTTCATTACAGGTGTAAATTATTTCCGATCCACACATCCCATGCGGGAATTATACCAACTTAATTTACTATCCCATTGTTCTCTATGTCAAGACGATAAAATTGCAAATTGATTGTTCGAACTGCACGTCAAGTTTACGTCAAGGTCTAAACAGCGCATGCCGGCGGAGTCATCGTCCGCTGCCGACGGATTTAGCCGAACGGTAGACGGAAATAGCCGAATGTGAAGAAATATGCGCTTGTCCGCGTTTCTGCAAATGTTTAAGGTGAGACGGGGTGCGCACGCGCGGTCAATGGCGGACTATACCTGAGATAATCTTAGCATTTTTAAACTAGTTTTACAGTTACTAGAACTTATGTAATGCATTTGAATTCTATCACGTTTAAACTGCACTTAACTTCAATGGCAGGATGTTTGGACGCCTTGAAAACTCTACATCAGAGAAACACAAACTAAAAGACATAAAACTGGAATTTGTATGGCACACAAGTTAGCACATTACTGTTTTAATTTATATCAAAGAGTAGAAGTTTCTTGGAATAATGACAGAGGGCATGCACATACATTTTGTTCACATAATGAAGTGTGAGAAGCACCGTTGAAAGACTCACATGTGACATTTGCAAACGCCAAAACAATAGTTAGACCTTATGACCTATCACGTTTGACCATAAAAACGACGTTATAAAAGTCGTTAGCCTCACTTTGTAGTTTTGTACCATGTAACTATGAACATATTAATAAAAGGAACCATGGATACAAGATAGATTATCTAGCGCGCTAGAAATCAGTCATTGCCGTCAAACTTATCGATTATAAAGAAGGATTGATCATTTGGTCTCGAGTTCAAGATTTTCGCTACCTCTTTACTATGCATATGATTAGCTGGTAAAACTTCACAAGCATCAATACTTATAATGTCTCTGTCGATGTCGTCACCTAAATTAATTTGACCCTGTCTAAAGTATCCTTACTAAGTCCAATGCCAACATGCCTGATAATAAGTGCATTAAGTATTTGGTGATCTCCAAAACACTCATTTGGCACTTAGTAGCTGTGTAGGTGGGTACTTGATCAAAAATGGTGATAAGAGTCGTAGAAAATTACGTCATTATTTCGTAATCAATCCTCGGTGAAGAGGATTTTGGCATCAGTATTTTTAATACTCTTTCCTAATACGTGGCCATGGTCTTTCTTGAGTACAGCCTTGACTTATTTACTAATATCGTCAATATCGCCATTGTTCGTTTGATACACGTGCACTTTAACGTTAGTGATAAGACAACGGACTGTCATGGCGGTTATACCATCAAGGCCTTTTGCATTCCTAGTTAATTGTCTTTCAGCTATATCTCTGTACACGACTGAGTCAGAATTGTTCATAAAGTTTGTCTATTGTTGCTTAGATTTAGTGTTATTTGGTGGAACTAACATGCAAATGTATATTTAAGGCGATTGTTAATTAGTATCTAACAAAGTGAAAGGGTTTACAAAATTGGAAGGACACGTTTACTGGGGGTGTGTATGTGTGTGTTAACTGGTAGTGTATTACGCAGTACAGTAATAATCAGTGTGAAGATTGCCAGTTTAGCGGTTCCAGCTAAACACATAAGTATACTGCCTGGTTACAAGGCTATCGACGATGTAGACTAAAAAAAGTTTAATAACCATGTTTAGGACCTCCATGATCTTTAGGGTAAGCCTATTTCCAACAGTGTCGACATTCAGCTGATATGATGACGATGATTTAGATATTCTAGTTCATTTTGGCAATTCTAGCCTTAATCTACAATTCTATCCGTGTCTACCTAGCACGAAACCTTGAATCGGCTCGTGCGATATCCGAGACCAATCAGCCGCAATTATGTTGTCGCTATTTATCCAAGTGGCCACTTTGAGGTGCCGCCGTGTAAATCATTGGCAGAGAAATCAATCTAGAAGGTGCCGTTATAATATGGGTTATGTCAACGCAAAAGGGACGGACGGACGTAGGACCGGATTGAGGAACGACAATTTTCCCACTAGGTACATGCACCTAGGATATTCTCAATTTACTGTTAATCAGGGCTGAGGTAGGAAAAAAGGGCAATTGCCACATAGTCAGTGGTGTGAACTTGGAGGAGCGATAATTTATTTTTATAAAAAATCGCGATCGTGATTTCGCGTCTAGAAAATTTCTGGAAGTGGCTTAATTTGAAAACTGCGTGGTCAAGACAGACATCAAATATGGATGCCTATTTAATTTTTGGCAGTCTTCGGGAATGGAAATTCTCTGTATGGAAAATAAAAAACAATACTTTTTGTGAGTCCTAAAAAATGTCTGTGTCAAGACCTTTACCCGATGATAGGACGGCTAATTTAGAAAGCAGGAACCCGTTTGCAAAAATAGTACACAGTGCTCGTTAATTACTATTTACAAGCGCGGCTTTAACTCATTACCTGCTCAATGAAACGGAGACCAATGTTCCTGATTAGATGCTCTTAGACAGTTAGGGTTCAGAACCAGTCCTGCCAACCCTGATTTTAATCCGCAAAGACATGGACGTGTTAGATCGAACAGACAGATATGTTACACTAATCCTTTGTAGAATAACCAGAAGCAAAGTCATTGGTAAGCAGCAAATTATATTCTGACAAGCAATGAAGACGGACGACTGAAGTGCAAGGAGTTTTTGCTTGTAATAGATTATGTATGTTCTTGGATGGGAACACGGATTTTCTCTAGATTCTAGGAATAACGGGGGGGAAAGACACTTTGGGAGGGACTTTTGTATGAGACAGTCTTTTTTTTTAAATAACCGATGAGAAATGATAGTCCTGTAGTTCTAGAATTCTGTAGGTACTGAATACATACAAAGTTTTCGTTTTGTTCAACAGTGTCTGTAAATGGTCTAATCGAAGTAAATGCTATGACTTTGACTTAATATCATCGCCAAACTATAGAAAAGCTGATTAGTACCAGGATACTGACAAAATTTCTGCAAAAACCCAGAATATTCCGGTATCCAATTTTATTTCCGCAATAAAGTTACACCAAAATGAAGGTGGCATTAAACGAGGCCCCGTCAACACTGTCTATTTTGAGGACAAAGTCATTATGTTGGTGTAACCAAAAGAACAATACAATATAAAAGATTACACAATAAGTTGAATCTTTTTGCACCTATTGTACTCTATTATGCTTTTCTTGATGTTTCATATTATTTTTATTTGCAAAATAATTGTGTGGTAATGTACCCGTCACTTTCACATTATACTGTTGGGAAGAGACAACAATAGGGGTGGGTACATCATCTATACTATATTAATATAAAAAGGTGAAGAGTTTTTTTTTTGTTTTAACGCACTATTTCCCTGAAAATGCCAGTCGGATTAAAATCATATTCAATCCGAAAAATATCATATTGTTTTTTTTTTTTTTAATTTGATAGTTAGATCCGTAAGGAATAGTATAGCATAATGTTATAGTTATAGCGTAATGGCTATATAACATCACACTACGACGAATAGCAGCAGAGCAGTGACCAAAGACGTAACCTAAATGTGGGTGCAAAAAACACGCGGACAAAGTTTCAGGCAGAAACTAATCATTTTAATAATTGCAATCCGAAAAAAGCAATGTCTCAAAACAAATAAACAACAAAAATACTGAATCGTTCTTGATTGGCACAACAAAAACACGACTTTAATTGCTAGATACGTACGAAGCAAGCCGCATTCAAGGTCGACACAAATGAAACACATTGATGAACCAACATACACAAGTTCCGTTACTCATTGTACGAAGTTAACAGTAACCGTCTAACATTTGAATTTGCCCGCGAACACGGATTGTCAAATAGCCGCCATTTTCCCACAGCCCGTACCTACCCGTGTAATTGGCGCGAATTAGCTCAGATTCACATAATGCCGCCATTACTGGCAGAATGTTGCCAGTGTAATTAAATAAACGTTCTACGTAGAGCTGTACATGAAACATTAGTTGTGTGCTCTATAGAATGGAAAGATTGAACTACTATAATTATAAAGCAATGATAGTATTGTCAATTCGAGTAAGTAATTAGGATAGGAGTGATTGGATTAATAAGAAGAAACATTACTCGAGATGCAATTGACTTCAACAAATAAACAATGGTGAGAAATATTTAATGGTCACAATTTTCGACACCTCCGTGAACCGCTGTAATAAATGGTCAGAAATATACAAGAAAAACAAAACAATACAATAAGTCTAAACTCAACTTAAATAGATAAGATAAAAATTTATGAAGTGTGAAAATTAAAGCGCGAATTTCAGGCATTCCGAATATTAACATAATACCGAAATATATTTTAATATAATTATAAATATAGAATTAGCAAATCTAAAATAGTTCTAACAGAACGAGACATCTAACATCACGAGCAACAAATCAAACTGATATAGATGTCGCTACTGTCTATGCAATAAGCATAAAACAAGGTATTCTCAGGCCAATTACGGCCATTCAAAAATTGCCAACGCGGACGGTATTTCACGTCCACACGGCGGGGTATTGGTAAAGTTTTCAACTAGCAATAATCGCACCTCGGATTAACCTCATTGGTTACGATATTGCCTCTGCGCAAAGTTAACTCAGTTGAGTTTCGGCCCGACCCCAACCAAATCGTTGTAACGAAACCATAGCGCGATCTAACTCGATCCCAACGCCATCTATCGAGCGAGGGGTAAGTTTTTCGTCGCAACCGCGGCCGCTTGCAATGTTTGCGTGAAGTAAATAGTGTTAGTTATTAAGAATTGTTATGTTTATTCGATATTGAAAAATGTATTTATTACGATAAATATAATTGTTTTATGTTTAAACGTTTAGAACTATGCAAAATTATTAAACTTCGAAACGAAAGAAAGGTTAGTTTGTCAATTGAATAAAAAATACTGCCAACTAATCTACAGTTAATTAACATGTAAATATTTCTGATTACATAGAAGAACAGATTAGTTAACAAGCCTCAAACAAATTGGGGACAATTTCATGCAACAGCGGTGTTGTAGAAACAGAGAAAAACAAAACTATAACGATGGGAAAGTCTCTACAATGGAAGTAGAAATTATAAACTTAAGTGCTTACAAAAATCGTGATGTAACAATCGAGTAATTAAAAGAAACTACAAATTAAGATACAAATTGAATGCAACCTATTATTTAATATTTATTATTGTATTGTGATGAGTACCTGTGATGTTAATTTAGGAATTTCACTTGATTTGAGAAAACTTTCTATAATCTTGATGGAAATTATATATTTTGACATGTTTGGGAGAATGTTTACAACACATTACATAAGATGGGGAAATTTGGGGATTGGCCTGCCAAATGGGGGATTATAGTTCCCACCGATACTCAGTACGAGTGCGGTGCTCCCGATCAGATGATACCCTTCTTCTACAGTGCCAAAAGTGTCCCTACACTTGCACTTTAGAGGACATTAACAAGGCTACTGATGCCGCGAGACTGCGCCAAAAATTTTAGGATTATCTAAAACTATCGGCTCAAAAAGAAAAAGAAGAATTACATCAGATGACGATAAAAACAATATGAAATATCTAAATAATAATATAGAAAAACAATACAAGCATCGTATCCAAATCAATTTCGTTACAAGTGATAAAAAAATAATTGAAACAAAAAAATATTATAATATTATGAAACACTAAAGCACTTATTACGTAAAAAAGTGAGAAAGAAAGTTAGAATCATACGCACAGTGAGATAGACAGCCGTTGCGAATTGCAAAACAGTCGTTTCAAAGGAGCTGCAGAACGAATTAAAATGGAACCACCATTAAGAGGTCATTCTGACGTAATAGTGTAGTGCTATCGAGTATCGATAACAAGTGCTGCATTAGGTAAATCAAATGAGCCGTGAACGAATGACGCCGTGAAATTAGCTATCTCAGATTGATGTAATGGGGACGGTGAGATAGGCAGAAATAACAATCTTTCCATCTCTAGTTATATCGGTGTTGTTGTGTTGTTTTATCGGGATTGTGTTGCAATTTCTTGCACCTTGCTGTGGCATTGCCAATGTTGGGAAGAACAGTTGACTAATCTGAATGCTTGTTGTAAGAAAAACAACTGTAAAAGGGATTAATGATAAGCTTTATCTTAGTTCCGAGAAAATACACACTGTATTGTTCAGCTCAGAGGTTCTCAGAATTTTTCATTTTGCGGCGCACTCAGGTTTTGTATTTTGTCTCGGGGCCCTAGGTAGTCGAAATAGGGTACAATGATGATGTATATGATGCCGAGATTTTATATTTAGGTAGTGAGCGTGACTTGCTGCACGTGCGGTTTTAATTGTTTATTCGGTATCCGCGAATACTTAAGATTAATTTCCGGAAAATTATAAAAAGTAGCGCTTGACAGCTTGGTGCGTCATGGTGTACTCTTTGGCAACCCCTGATTTAGCCCTTACTGTCATTCATAAAACGGTATAAGTCGTGAACACAAATTACAAAAGAATGGATATGAAGACACAAATACATAAAATAAATTACAATCTGATAATATGGTTACAAGACAAAATATTGCTCACATAACAACAGAATTTAACATGAAAATTACAAATGTTTCTATTACGAGAAATATTACTGTACAAACTGCGAAGTCAGATACATCGGTTGTCGAAATTACTAACTAACCGCAGCCTGATGGTGGCTTACGAAATGTAATGACTCATCAAAATAATGGAGTTGCGAAACTGTGATGCCCTCGAGAAGTATCAAGAAAATTGTGAAGAAAAATATTTTGAAGTAAGATAAATACTGAAAAAGGGTTTACCATTGGAGGGTTCAATTAAGGTAAAAGTAGTTACGAGGCATAAGTACTCATATACCATTAAACATTAGCAAAATATGGCCATAGTTGCAGCGCCATCCGTTTTTCATCGATGGCGTATATTCTACGGCTTTTGTTACGGTTTTAAAAACATGTTGGTTATAATTAGCTTTTTACAAAAAAATATACACTAAAATGAAAACAACAATGTAACTCAATATCTGCTGTTATTTGCTCGACATTTTCTGATGGTATAAGAAATGCAGTGTATAAGTAATCTTTATTTATATTAAACCTGCAATCCCTTGATTTATCTAAGTCTAGCCACTGTTGCTTAATTTCAAAAGTTGTTAGAATTTCTACATTTTCTAAAAGCACCCAACCAGTCCAGTTAAGCTCAGTTTTGCTATATCAAATTTGAAAGTCACAATATGCTCAAGACAAGCAGACGGCGTCAATGACCGTAACAGTAAATCCAAGAACATCCATAAAACAGCTGATTTGCGGCCAATTTTTCCTAAAACATACATATATAAACTCACGCCTCTTTCCCATGGGGGTAGGCAGAAACTACAAAACGCCAACTGCTACGATCCTTGACATACTCCTTTCGCCTCTTCCACATTCATACATCTATTCATACAAGCACGCCTTAATTTTTCCTTAATTTCCATAAAAAAACAAAGCCAATTTCTTCACTACACAATACGTTGACCCGATCACACCTCCATAGTGTGAGCTTGTTAATCTCTATTCACTATAGGCAATGATTACCATATTACACAACATTGCCTTAACTGACTGCTAATATGACAATTTACATATTCAAATTAGCTGTGAGTCATTCTTGGATGAATGAAGATATTTCGCGAATCCTTTTGAGGATCGTGCAGCTTCGGTTTACATTGTAAAAGGTACCTTTGTGTATCTCATCTTTGCTGTGTTTACTTTGCTCATCCGGTGTTGGAGCTGGCTTTAATGAAATCTGTGCTTTGGTTAAACTTGTCTTTAGGTTGAAGTTTGAATGATGCAGTAATAATTTATGGTTGGTTTATATTATTTGGTAAATTATGAGTTCATCAACATTTTCATTACTATAGGATTTGTGCCCGGTTAATGGCAATAGGCTCGCCCCCTATTACATGGAACCTAAACATACCGGTGAAGTGTGGGTGTACATTGGTACACCTCTACCTGACTCTTCGGGGAATACTGCCGTGATGGCATGTGTGCCTAAAGAAAATTTAACAAAAAAAAGTAACATACCTGATAAAAATATTGATCCAACATCTTATTGATATCCATATGAAGCCTAATTAATAAGAGTCCAATAAACTAATTACGATAAAGCTCCAGCTGTATTTAACATTGCTTTATCACTTGCGACCGTTCATTGCCCAACGCACAGCTGCGCGCGCGCCGCCACTACCCGATACATCGCACACGCACATTTCACAATACGCCATTGGAATAAGCCCAACACCAATTTGTTTACATGTTGTGTCTGGAAGTGGTATATAAACAAATTCGGTAGCGGATAAACGTAATTGTGTTCGGTCTATGTATATAATTAAGTGTTTACTGTTTGTACGAGTGCGGTTCTATGAGTGATTTTATTATTTGCAGTGATATAGTTACTATAGAATGCATATTGCGCACAAGAAATTTGAAAGAGTTGCCAATAAAATCATCAAAGCTTAGGGACACAACGGATACCAGCCTATTGCTGGGCCTGTGCTGAGCAAAAGCCTCTTCTCATACAGAGAGGGCATGAGCATTGGCGATTTCAGACTCATATTAATGACAGGTCCAGGTTCCCTTAAGATACTTTCTTTCATCGACGTCACTGATGTGTAAGATAAACTAAAAAATACACTAATATGAAAGCTATAAACAAGAGCAAAGACAACAATTTAGAGTCAATAAAGACAGACAGAGTAGGTAATAGAAAATGTATCAAATCTGACATTCTAACTACCAAAGGTTACGCACACTAAATATTTCACCAACATAAACTACATACAGAACGACAATTGAGAAACTATAATGACCGTTATAAAACAATTCGAAACCTGTGCTGTGCATAGCACCACGATATGGTCCATTACAGAATTGCATCGCGCATATGCGAGTGGCCGATCATTACTATGATTTGCGGCATTGCGCCGTGGTCATTGTGGTCTGATTGCTGACTTTACAAACTTACAGTTTCATTTCACATTCCTTTATACTATACACTCTCTAATACTCTTTAGTCTGGGGAGAAAGGCTGGGGAATTTTGTCATCGGCAGTATTATGATTGTCTCATTCTACTGTCATTATGATATCACTTTCTTGATGAAATCTCTTGATTTGAAAGACGGTTGTGTCAACTATTGCTGTTGGTTTTGTTGTTTGTGCGCCAGTTGGGAAAAGCTGGTTGTGATTTGATCAGGTGACGCAAATAAAACTACTTTAAAGTAAACTTTTGGTGATGTAAGGAGGAAATTGGCAATAACAATTTGTTTCACACCTGCATTGTATTAAACAGGTGATTATTACCCGACATTCATTAATAATGATCTAGATCTGTCTCAGGATTTCATTGATTGTGAAAATAATGAGGTAGGTGCAAACATTGCCCTAGAAATCTCGCTATCAGCGTTACATCACTCAAAATTCTCAAACGATAACATACAAAGCTAATTAAGACATTATATGAAACGGGACAATACCGCAACTGCAGTGAGACATGAATAACGCACCAGGTGCAACGGACGAAGATAATCTGATAAGGTTTTACTTTATAACTTTACTGGCTTCAGACATCATAAATTGCCCATGGACACTTTTATAAGCCATCGTCTTTGTACTCAGTTTATCGACGAGCCCTATCTTTGCAAAGTAGGCGTGCTACTTGTTAGTTATTTTATGTCTGTTGTATATTTTACAAAGCACCTGTTTGAGGTGGTCTGGAAATCTAATCTTGGAAATTAGGTCTTTACTTATGAAGTTTCCGATAAATAACTTGGCTCTTTAAAATTAACAGTTTTGTTTAACTAAGCTTTCGTTATTATTGTTGATGCACTGTTGCAATTATAAGAAGTGTATTGATTGTTCTTAGAAAACCTAGGGACGGAAAACGATAAACTCTTGAAGGCTGTTTGTCATCGACGCAAGGAAACCTATTAAAATTTTGGATTCTCTAAATAACAATTTGAAAGATGTATATTAAAAAAAGAAAGATGTAGATATATTTAATATCAGAATAAATAAATAAATAATAATTTTACCCGCGTGAAGTTATTTTTCTGTTGACTGCTCCGCTATGGTAGGTTGTAGCGTTATGTTATATAGCTTAAACTATTTCTCATGAATTTGGCTATCACATATCGACTTTGTTACCTGAGACTTAGACTAGAGTCAAGAGAAAGCCTCTTGACTCTTCTCTAGAAAAAAAATATATACTTAGGATTTTTTCCAATCCGACTGTTAGCTCCAAAGATTAGCACGTTTAAACAAACAAACCAAAAAAACTCAAGTGATTTCACGTAACGTAGGTACTCGAACAGATTAAAAATCAATAAGCCTATTCAGTCTTCATTATGTCTTCAACTTACATAATTAACTATAATATTTGCAAAACTATCACCGATGTTAAATCAACAAAGTAGTCAAACCTCACTCCTTATATAACAGCAGCTCCCAATAATATTTACCTGTAACAAAAGAGCAGGAAACATTAGAATTTCAATACAAATCTGAAGTACATTTTGACCCCTCGAGTCGAGTTCAAGAACCGACAGACACTTCAATAACAGTTCAAGTACATTTGTAATTGAATTACAACCAAAGCCGCGGCTGTACTGTTTGATTCTGACATTAACAACTTCTTTTCAAAATAAAGCAGTAATGTATAGGGAACTCTGTGTTGGGGACGGTAAAATATTGCATAATAGCTTTCAGTGGAATTTTTCGTTTAAACAATATGGTGTGGTACAAGTACAAACGTCTCAATAGGACTGTTGTGCTGGATTGTGTTGTAACTGTAGCTTGATTTATAAGTAAACATTCATAAACAGTTGCGAGATTTTTCTTTGTTTAAGTTTTTTTTCAAACAATAAACTACACTTCTTTTGTTTTTAATGTAACGACAACAAAGCTTTAGGTGTTTTCGTGCGTATTATAATGTTCAATGATTTTAATTTAATGTTTTAAACAATCGACATTTAAGAATGATTTATTTGGTCGTTAGAATTAACTCTCAACATCATAGTTAATCTGTTTAACACTTAATTAAATTCACAAAGATTAGCGTCCTTGCTTTCAACAAATTATTTAAATGGATCGTTGTCAGTAGCCCAAAATTACTACAAATTACAGCCACCTATTCTTTTCCGCATAAACTAAAATGGCTATTTAAATTTGACACGTAACACGGTACAATCGATCATCTGTCGTATAAATTATCAGGTATATAATTTATTTGATGAATTTAATGAAAGTCCGTCCGTCATCACACCACCGATGATAATCAAGTTTAGTGTAAGTGCTGAAATGTAAAGCATAGTGATCTAACAGCTTTATTATACAACTAACGATTAAGCGTTGCGGTTGGCAACATCGGTAAATTGCGAGATTGATGGGGAAAAAAGTTGCTAGCCTATAATCGTAGTAAGTCCGTGTAAACTTGAGTGGTAACGAGAAAATTAAACACATAATCTTGATCTTCGAGGGAATGCAACATTTCTAAATAGTATAAAACAACGTCGCTTCTAAAATTCTCAACGGATTTTAATGCGGTTATCATAAATAGATAGAGTGAGTTAAGGAGAAGGTTATAATAAAGTATAGAACATCTTGCTACGAGCAATGGGAGCGGAGCAGTAACCAAAGACGTAACTGAACGCGGGTTTAACCGCGGAGTCTATAGCTAGTATAATAATAAACGTCAAACTAAATAACTATAGCGAAATATCAACAAGACTAGAGAACGAAACAGGTGTAACAAAAAAGTGAAAATGAAATAACAAAGCAATTTAAATGAGAAGATCCAAAGTAGTCCATCAGGAAGCTACAATATATAACTCAAATATACATTACATAAATAACAAAGAACCTTCAGATACTCATAAAAGAGAGGAAACACATCTAATTTGCGTACATTTGACTGACAGACAGACAAAGCACATGTAATTGGTTTTACGTAACACCAGTATGAACCAGATAGTTATAACGTAATTGAGCATTTGTAGCTTGGACCTTGAAGGTTGCCCAAGAACAAAGGAGTTGTGCTTTACATTGTTAAATTTGGTATAATACCGTGCAGTTGCACAACAGATAATATAATTACAGATATCGAAATATTACACATTGAAGTACTATAAGATATTGCAGTAGCGAACGTGGGCTTGGAAAATAATAAGCAAGGGAGTAACACTATTCGAAGATCTATCAAAATAGATAATATTGATAGAGTAGAATTATCTAGATAATGAAAATGTGACGTACTGGAGAGATCCGTCCAAACCGGAGGGATGAGGCTTTGCCCAAGAGTAGGACAGAATAAGCTAACAAAAAAAAGTAAATTTAAGCATTCCAAAACAAAACGAGAATTCTAGTATTGGAACAATTTAAGTAAATATTAATGAATGTTTTTGAAATGAAAAACATGTGAGTATCGTTAGAAAATATTGTTAGGAAAGACCCTAATTCTAAGGAATGCAAAAGAGCATTGACATAATAAATTCTACTACAACAGCATTATCATATTATAGTATCGCCCACAAACATTCCATAGTGGTGCCAAAAACGGAGCATAGTAACGTCTTAAAAATATTACACCAATTGGAGCCAAAAATGACGAGACACACATCTAGACAGGAGCCACAGGTTGTTCAACCCGTTTGAAAATAAAGTTACGATCTATCATCATCTACCCACAGCTTATTACTAATTCGTTTACGATCCGTAGTGCGTCCCACGTGCCATCTCGAGTATTACTCTTTATATGGTAATCAACAAGGATTATAGATACATGGATGTGGTGTATTCATTACTTTGAAATTAGGTCAAGCAGTAGTTGGCTTCGTTGAAATGCATTTGCATCTTTATGAAGTGATTCACGATGATCGATGTTTCTGTCGATTTCTTAATGGATAATACAGATTTAGCAATCTTAGCTGTTTGAAATATATACTCAAGAACTGGAGCCAAAAGTTACATGTTTTTTCTTATAATTTTTTGTTCTTTACCATACGTGGGAACCTTTTGGTTACGGATATATTGAAAGCCAAAGATACATTTTTTTTCTACATAAACAAGTTTTAAATATTCTACCTCTAACCTTCAAACCCAAAAACTTGAAATACCTCTAAGCCCCTTGTATGCACCAGAATGTCCAATGTTAACCAAACAAATAAAAGTAGTTTTTCAGCAATAATTTTTACCCAAAGTTACTTAGTTGATGATCAGAGTATTAAGTTAACGGCTATCTACACTCCGTATAGCCATGACAAGTCTAGCTTTAACGATAATTGCAAGTTGACACATAAGTGCATCAACTTTACTTCCTTATTGATTAGTGTTAATTACTTAATGATACGCTAATTAATATGCATACAGGATATTACGTGTGTCAGGTTCGTGTGACAGAAATACACCTAATAACGAAAGTGAGAACATGTCACGTCACATTAAACTCTTAAACTAGCGTGAAAACTTGTTCTGCTCATTTCAAATGTAACATGTTTTTGTCTTAGGATTAAAATATGTATAACATTTGTTAAGGAAGTCATTCGAATGAACTGCACGGTAATCTAGTTTCTTATACTACTACAATTTGTGTGTGACAAGGTGACAAAATTTGCTGATGTAGTTACATGTGCTTTTGTCAAGAATGGAAAGTGTGCTGTTTTGTATTCAGTTATAATGTTCACAAGACATGTGATTGAAGTGTAACATGATG
Source organism: Caradrina clavipalpis (assembly GCA_932526535.1). NCBI lineage: Eukaryota > Metazoa > Arthropoda > Insecta > Lepidoptera > Noctuidae > Caradrina > Caradrina clavipalpis. The sequence continues at coordinate 4,907,821 of OW052108.1, forward strand.
TCAGAAAAAGATGGATTAGTTGGTCTAGAAATTGGTAAAAATGAAACAGTACATAACGTTTCCTCGCAGTGAACCGGGGTAGTTTTGCCGGGATGGTGTACAATCGTTTAGCATGACGCTATTTAGACATAGGTCATCAAATAAACCTGTTATCATAGTCGTTAGACTAATTCGGCGCCAAGAATCTGTACGAAATCGGACGATAATACCAATCATACGCGATTAAGAAGAGTTTTGAAATTGAAGAAGAAGATATCGAACACACTTAAGTATTACAACACTGGAAGCTTTCTTCTTAATTAAGAACTAATGACTTCACACACAATTTAGTAGCAAACGTTGTAGACAGTTTCGCAAATTAAGATCCGTTATTAACAGTAAAACATAGTGAGTGGCCAACAGAGCTACTCGACTTGAACACGAGGCTCCAGGCAATACCTGATGAGGTCAGGCTAATATAGTAACCTATTGTTCACTAGTTCCTGGTATTAATATGCTAGATTGCAAAGAGATAATAACTAAAACGAACGATGAGCAGGAAATGAGTGGAAAAGTTCTGAGAAAATCGGGAGATAATCTTTACTTGCTAGTCGTTAAGAGTAAAGTGGGGAACAGTTAACACGGTTAAAGCTGTGGGTGAGATCTGGATTGAAAAAGTTTAGACTATAAGTTCACTTATCAGGTTAGATAAAGTAGGCAACAATGCAAGGCAGAATGTAGTAGAGAAAAGGTAATTTCTAAAGTTCAAAAATTAAAATAATGAAGAATCTATATTGGATACTTTAAATTAAGTTTTGAAAGAAACATAATTAAGCAATAGTTTACTGTTGACATCAATACCCACCAGACCGATTGAGTTATCGCAGAATGATTGATTTGATTCTTGAACAAAATGCAGTGACCGAATGACAGTGTCTAAAGTTTTTAATTTATTTATCTGACTAAATGCACAATATGAAATGACTTTCAGATTTAAAATCTATATTTGATTCATTGACGTAAGAAAGATGTCTATTAAACTAGAATTTAGATAAATGGAGGAATGATTTGAAGGCAAAAAAATCAAATATTAATTGCAATCGATTTTAGTACTAAAATATTTAAATTTGGACAGAGTTTATTAAAGGTAACACTGTTGCGCTTAAGGCAAACAATGCACTAAGCTGTTATACTGTGAGGCGAACCGAAGCAAATAATGTAACGGTTAGAAACAGAGTGAGATAACAAAATCAACGTGTTTATGTAGCAAGCAACAGCAAACTTGCCTATAAGTGCCATTTTAGCTTTAAAGAAAATAATATTAAATATGATAAGGTATGCATGCACTTGTTGAAATATTTTGTACTTAAGATGGACTTAACCAAACAATCTATCAGGTATGTTGAGGGTATATTGCGTTATAATAATGTCAAGCATGTACCTAGACTATTGGAATTTAATATCAATAGGATATATCAACAACAGATGATAAGCTATTGATGAATTTTCCATAGAATCAGATACGAATAGATAGTAAGCAAGATTAAAACAACAAAGTACATACAAATCTCGTTAGATGGGCATATCACAATCCCTAAGTAGGTTATAATGTTCAAGTAGTCCCAGCTCGTGCGGAAATATACAACTCAGTTATTAGGTTAGTCACAGACGTTCATTCTCATGATCTCCTGTGGCAATTCCAGAGATTTACAAGTTCCCTAACGTAACGCGAGTAGGCGGAGCCCAGATTCTAAATCATGAAGCCACTTACACCGTGGAAGACAAATTGAGTCATTTTGTCTGTTTCAACATCTATATCAGCGACCACATTATCCTGAACCTTAACCGGACACGATGCTGCAAAATTTCCTTCAATAACGATCAGTTTCTTAGAAGATACAGGTTAAGTTAAATTGGTTATGCAAGTGTTCAAAGGGCATTGTCGATTTACGAAGATGACGCAAGGAAATGGGCAAAAAGTTATGATAGCATTATCTATTACCGCTAGAGCCGTAAGATGTTTGTTCAATGACTCGAGTTAGAATGTAAAAGAGATACTTATGTTATGGTGTTGAGTTACGGAAGTCTGAACAACTGAACAGCCACTTAGAACCTGTGATTTCTACTCGATTGCTTTTGAGAGCAGTCGTTGACGTGATAAACATGACGATTGTAATGCTAAAGATAATATAAATGTTTTCGTTGGAAATGCATTTCAAGAACATTTAAGTGAAGTAAAAAAATCCATAACATGATGTCAGAGATTCGGAAGAGCATAAAGTGTTAGCGTGTTTAAAGGTAATTTGAATCACGCAAGAAGATAAAAACAACGACCTTGTGCAACTCATGTGAGATCATCAATAAAACGGCTAAGTAAATTATCAGGTTTGAAAACGTTCACATTTTAAACGGTACATGAACTACTGACTATTAATATGTTGAAAAGAAACGCTACCTCGGACTTGAAGTATCTACGGGAAATAGAACCTCAAATTTTGGTACGACAGTAAAATTAAATAGAACTATGGAAATATATTGTCAAATTTTAATAACGCTACAAGAAATGGTTTTAATTTCACAATAATATCAACTTTCGGAAGCAATTTCAGGAGATACGGATGATAATGATTGTCGCAATAATGAAGATTCCTACAATAATAATCCCAAAATGGTGTTAACAACATAATATTCCTGTACTAGATATTATGATAAGGAAGTGTTTTTATTGCTAGTTAACAATAGTACTACTAAGAATGAGATCACCGGCATATGTGAGTCATTTAATCTATTAATTTACCACGAACATAACTTGTTTCTGGTTGTGAGGCATTGACCTATTTAGAGGTCCTTTTGCTACCCTTTGTCTATAAATTAATAAGTAAGATATTGGATCTGACATATACTTTATAGAGATCTTTTTACACTATGGCATTACAAATAATCTTGATCATAAGGTTTCTTGAATGACGTCATCTACATATAAGACTTAAGAAATCCAAACACAAAGAACAGACAAATTGCAAGTGAGAAACTATCTTAAGACATAATTGAAATGGTCAGTTAAAGTTATCTACTTGGAGAAAGGAAAACTTAGATCCAGAAAATAGATTATCCAACCACGGAAGTTAAACAAATCGTGCTGAGTTTTATCAATAAACATAACTCAATCTATTTAGCTGTAAATTTATTGAGTACAACACGAATAATTTCAAAAGCACTACAGCGATGTAGTAATTGGGAGCAAATCACAGTACACGCAGACAAATTAACCCACATCTCGCGTGGTTTAGGTTGACGCTTGTGATGATGGCAGAAGTGGACGAACCGACGAACATAACGGGACGAACACGTGCTCCCGATACATCGAACATTGCATCCGCAAACATTATTGTTTGCCAACCGGTTCCGCCAGCTTTAATTAGCATTCCTACTAAGCCACTTAATTCAGAAGCTGATTACATTGATTAATGATCAAATACTGATCACAGATACGCTTCTGACTTAAGTAAGAAAGCATTAGATGATAATGAAGATGATGTAACAGCTAACTATAAGAGAATTTATTCCGACTGTTGTAACAGCATTGTGAGCTAATTCACGTTGTCATTTGCTGGTGTGTTGATAACTCCCAATTTGCGACGCCTCATACAATGAAACTGTGACTAATCATAGTGTAGGCCACATTGTTTTATTAATCAGAAACAATTGTTGGAAACTGTGTCACGTGAGAACACGTTGATATTATATTACGAGCATTAGTTATTCTTAATGAATGATATATACATCTAGGCTGTAAGTAAGGCGATTTTTAGGTTATGAAAGTGTTACTAGCGTGAGCAATCAAGCTTTTAGTATTCAATGCTTAATCTACTATATCAAATTCGGTTTTGCAGTGACGCTGACTAACCTTCATGGACTGGCAAGCACAGTTTATATTTTTTGCATTGCAAATCTACTTTTTGCTTCAAACAGAGAGCAGATCTTTTATGTTAATAGTGCTATTAGGTACTTCTGGAAGAAACAAAAAGATAAAAGATAAACTAAATAAGAGCTTAAATGAGACCAAAACCCATTAATCAATGGAACGAAGTAGAAAGAGAAAGTAGATACCACTAACGTAGTAGATACAAAGCCTGAACACAACGAAGGATTCTATGGTGTACTCGATTATCCTTTCTGAAAGCCGACGATAAGGCTTGATAATGGTAAGCTGTTACTCAGAGATAAAATATTGATCGGCGATTCAATAAAGCTTCGTTATGAAGTGCGACCTACCGTGGTGTTCGATATATCTGGAACGTAGCGTATTAAGGCCAAGAATGGCGAAGTGCAATGGAATAAAACCAGTTCAATGGGGCCATTTTGTATATTTGTTTGTGCCTGTGGCTTTTGTTTTATTTTTTAAGAGAAAGAAATGTGTTCTTAATAGGTTTTTTGGGCTTATGTTGAACATTCGTTAGTCGTGATTATTTTAATGCTTGAAGAGGAAGTAATGCTGAATATCGTGCTCAAGCGTGTTATAAAAGGTTAATTGGAAAGGTTAAACGTGTAGTAGTTGTAAACATGAATCTTGTTGTTCTTATGCATAAATTCAATCAATGTTACTGTCAACGGAATCAAGTGGTTGCTAACATAATTCTTTAGTACTTACTTCATGCGAAGCATTGCATTTGTTCGTTAGCAATTCCATGTGAGGGTGATAATAATACCAGTCTATTATTGTTTCACTGCAAGGCAAAGGCTTCTTCTTACTAGCTTCTAACCGCGACTTCATCTGCGTGTTTTTTTTTCACAATCGTTAAGTCTTTGGTTACTGCTCCGATCCCGTGGGTCATAGCGTTATGTTACATAGCCTCCTCGTGAATCTGGCTATCATATACAGAGGACATGTTTAAACAAACACACAAACAAACAAAACTCTTTACCTTTATTATATTAGTAAAGATGAATGTATGATGAAAATCACACACTAAGATCTTTCCTACATATCAATGTTTCAGCTTATATGGCCCATCTGATAATACAAATCCTTTAACAAGATATGATAATAATATGACATTGACATGCACTATGTAACGTTAATCAGGGAATGCACTACTAGTGCTAGATATCATATCGCATCACGTTGCAAGCCTTTCTTTTCAATCATTGTTGACTGTTACTGAAAACTATGACGTCAGTTCTCATTTATAGCATTTTAATCTTAAATTCTATTGTAGGTAAGTGGATTTCTAAAATCGATATTCGGTGAAAAGCGTAGGTTGTACATTTATGAGTGGTTTACGAGTATAGTCTTTCATGTTTCGAGAACTCTATCGGCTTTTCTAGATAATTATAGTTAACAAAGACCGCTTTGTTTGAGTGTTGTTTAGATATTGTGTACAAAAACTTTATGGGAATTTTCTCTAACAAGGTGGTACATTATTTACCAATCATCTATCAGCTTCATCATGACCAGAAAGCAAGAGGTTGCCGACACCATGACACAGGCTTCTTCAGAATCGATTCCACCGATTGCACCATCATCGATATCTGAATCGATTAAATCTAAATCGATTCCTCATACAAAGGCTTCTACTTAACGTTGTAAATCCGTTAATGGCACACGTCATTCCGACTGCATTACGGCCCTAGACGCTGCATTAGCTTCAACACTTTCACGTTGTCTATCATTGTTCAGTTCCTATGCTACATCAAGAACTTGCAACACCTCTGTTACTTCTTACAGGGTTGCCACATCTGTAACATTTTTCCCTACATTTATAAGATTGTCAAATAACTATTGAAAAGTCTACAAAAACTTTAAAAATAAAGATAAACTAATCAGATCTCGTGTCTCCTTGTTTGTTTGTCATTAAAAGCGCAAGTAATTTACTGAAATCAAATTAACAAGAAAATACTGAAGAAAATTAATCGTTTTACTTTCCCACGGAAAATACATTAATTGTCGTGATTGCCAACCTTGGTACTAAAGACTGAAACCATTAGTCAATGCTCAGTCTTAGTATAAAGCTATTGATTAGACATCTAAATATTAGCATATTAGATTTGTGATAAATCTCAGCAGTTCACGGTAATTCTAGAGCTACTATTAAATAGTTTACCGATTGAAATGTACTGCCGGTTGGACATGATGGAGATAGATTTCCTATAGGCAATGAAAGAGAAACTGACAATGAAACAGCTGATTGAGGGAAACGGAATAGTATAGTAATATAAGACAAAGAACCAGTAATTACGGTTTACGACAATAATGTGCAAACTGTTAAGGAAGCCTTAAAAGAATCAGTAATAATACAAGAGAAAAAGAAATAGAATTCCATAAAGATAAGAACGTAAAAGAAAAACATAAAATCAAACTAAATAAATTAGATACTAAGTATAATTACAGAGGAAAAGTAATGTGACAGGGTCAAAAATTTATGGCCAGGTAAGGGCCGAGTATACATATCTTAAAATATAATTAAATATCTAAAATATAATGAAGTAGTTTAAATGGGAGGTGAAAGTGTCATCCAAAAGCTATGTAATACTTTGATTTGTGAATAGTTATGCAATGTCTTATTTAATAATGGAAAAATAATTGAGGACTGTACAAAAGAAAGTGAACACTTGAAGATTCGGAATGGTTCGGTAACGAATAAAGTAAACAATCAATGGTTTGATAAATTTGAGCTGGTTTAACGAAACGACATCATAGAAATAAATGAATAGGCATCTCTAGAATTTGTCTATGTTTCCACATCGGGTTTTTCCTCGGAAGGACGTAGCATGTTAATACATATTGCAATAACACTGCTTTTGCTCGCTTTTGTTGTACTTACCCGTGTAATATAATGTTCTAGCATTATATTACACGGCAATATTGCAATAAGAATGAAAATATCAGAATTGTCATTAACATGAATGTTCGTAAATATTTGCAATAGATTTATAGTTTATTTTACATTTTCAGTGTTTTTCAATTCGTGTGGACTTTCTTTTATCTTAAACATCACTGACATCCATAAAAGAAAGCGTCGTCAGAAAACCTGGACTTAAAATGAATATGCGTCTGAAATCACCAATTCGTTTTGATAGAACGTGGTGATCAATGTTCGTGCCTTCTATGTATGAGAGTGGCATTATCACTATTTACCTTTCAAGGCATTTGTAAATACCTTATTTTCTTATTCAATTACTTTCGTATCGGAGTAGTATAAAGTACAGACAAATTCTAGGTAATGCTAAACATTTACTTGATTGACAGTACACCTCCGAGTATCAATTACTTTAACGGCCTGCCCATGTACGAGTCTGTAGAAGAGAAAGTACAGATTTACGAGAGAACTACAAAATTTTACTGTAACGTCGCTTGGTACGTAATTGAAAAATATTTCTTATCGGAGTGATGGAAATGGATAATTTAATTAAGTGGCAGCTGAAAAATTTGCAGCCTGAAGTTTTTTGAAAAGAGCCTGAATATCATCTAACGAAGGAAATGTTAGTCCTTGAAATAGGCTTAACACAGTACGATGCGCAGATATGATTATTGATGATGCATTAAAATATGACAATATACAAAATATTCTAAACAAAGCATCATTTGTAACACTTGCTCGACAACAAACAAAAGCCGACAGATATAACACTAGACCAAAGCTTACATTATTTAATGCAACATTGTTACATGATTTATCGCTCGAAAGGACAATGTACAATCGATTTTATTGTTACAGCATCGATAAATCCATTCAAGTTATTAGAATTAAGAGTCGAATCGCGAGAATCGATTTATGCATCACGTTGTACGGAAACAATTATTGCAGGACCTGAGCTCTTCGCTGCGACAGCGACGGTGAAATTGTCATGCTCATGAGTATTGGCAAAGAGTACGTTTGTCTGTCTAATGGCACCATCATTTACTTTCCTTCCGTCAAGGGTAGGAAGACATTCGACGGAAATTGATTTCGATGTAATTATGCTAAATGCACCATTGACGAGGTCAACATGTTAAACACAGGGTGAGCTTAATTATGCAGGCTTGTCTATCAGGCAAGGTAATGGGTAATTTTGAAAGTAATTACTGCTACATGGCTAAGGAAATTGGTAATTTTTAGTCGTTAGGGAAATGGCAAAATTTTAATGGTGCAATGTGAATTATAAACGATCCGATTTTCAGATAATGTGTTTAAAGCAAAATCTTTCATAGAATTCACAGCACAAAAAATAAAGATACAGTCGGAATACATAACCTCTTCTTTTTGAAGTCGATCAAAATAAAATAGATGAAATCCTCAGAATTCCACATTTCGCAACCCGAACTGCCAATGATTCTCACAACTCTCTTTCAACTAACATTATTAATCAAATTTGTCAACACCACGACAAACAAACTCAAATAGAGGAAGCTACCAAAAAAGAGTCCCTCTTATCTAAAGAAAGACAAACACCAGTCGGAATCGAGTCGACAAATGACACGCGTGATTTACGATACCCTTCCTGGTAAGCACCGTGAACGTTCCGTAATTTACGACTCTTCATGATGAGAAGACATCGTTAACTTTGTAGCTTCACAATGGGAGCTTTATACAGTTTTATGAGTAGATAATCACTGGTTTTCTTGGCTGAAGGCAACTTTGCATAATTAGCAACTGTACAAGATACAAATTATTACGTTCAGATATTTCTTAGAACTGTTGTAAGTACTAATTTAGTAGCTGCTGCAACTAATTTTATCGTTGGTAGAAATCAAATCGCTACTAAATATGTTAATAGAATTATTCTAGACCATGGGCTCGTAGGAGAAGATAATAATGACCATGACAATGACCAGAGTATAGATAACGATGAATCTATACAACCTTTGTGAAAATTCTATATACAATAACTTTGAGTTTTCATATTTTCATCATAATATAATCATGAAATGTGTTTATCCATGGTAACAAAGTGATCAGGCAAGGCCATAGTCTCAGGTAACAAATTCAGTTGTAAATTAAATGCAATGTCTAAGTACACAAAAAGCGTATTTGCATGGTTCACCAGTTTGCAATGATAGCATTAGCACTTACGTTCCGTTATCCTCGCCGTGGTCAATGTGGCCATATCGCTATTGTGGCTACAATAAACAATATTAAAGTACTTCATAAAATCTGCTGCAATCCTCATGGTAACGGTGTTGATGATCGTAACCTTACATCAATTGGAGTTATGTTATGTTTAGGAGATGTGTTGCCTAGTTACACACATGCAACTAATTGTTTGATGACTGAAATGAATTTTGTTGTAGAAGTAAAATATTGTAGAGATATGATTTTGCTGTAACTGTAGTTTTCTTTTGTATTGTATTGATTCCCTTATTTCAAATACTTAATGTATAAAATTACTGAACACAAAACATCCGCCACCTCTCTATCAAAAGGTTAATTTGAAAATTAGCAACAGACAGATGCTTGTCTAGCAGGATTGCTAAAATGGAACTTTGTATTTGGCGAAGCCCTAAAGCACACAAGAACCTGTTTTTTTATCATGTTATTTTGTTATATAAATCTTAATCTTGTTAAACGGTGTTCCTTCTCTGTGCCAAATTGAAAACTACATTCTTTTGTAGACTAAGTTTTTAATTCGGTGTAAATCTGGTCGATTCTAGCAGAATCGAACAGTATCTGGAAAAAAATAACAATTTCATCTACCAGGCTTAGTAGTAATGGCAGTCTCTTCTAACATTATTTTCACCGACTTCATAAAAGACTTGTTCAATTAATGTCTTTGAACTGTTACGAATCTTGGGATGTAACTTACAAGTAATAATTCTACAAGCTACTGACCGTTGCAATTAACCTTTACCGACCTCAAATTGATGAAAACCACCGATTTCTTTTGAAGATTTAAAGCTATCTGAAACTTACGTAACGCTTTCTTCCAACTTCTAATTGAACCGTTATTGAACAGATAGTCTGAAAGACGTCTGATAAAGTTTCTAAATTGAGATTAACTGCGTTCGCGGCCGGTTTGGCGGGATTCAGTGACATCAAGTCGACATTCACATAAATAAGACTGTCTTGCTCATTTAGATAAAAGTGTGGAATAATAGATTTACGATTTGTGATACCATCGCTTGATAAACGGTAATGTGCGAACTTTTCTCTGTACTCGCCGACCAAGCAGATATGATTACATTAGAAATTTTTTTCCGAGCTTATCTTTCATATTCTCACGTTAATTAAACGAGTTTGTGTTGTGATAAAAAGATCTTTTGGAGTTGAATGTCACGAATGACCCTTGTCTGTTAACTGTAAATTTTTGGTTGGTTCAAAACTGGTACGCAAATCGCCATTAATCTACATAAACGTCACAACCGCATCATAAACCACTGAAAACGAAGGCATAAGTTTTAGCTAATCATCATTACACTAAATCCACGAACTCAATACAAATCCTTCAAAACAAACTAGTGCTTCGTGCGCAAGTCCTCGTTGCAATGATTTACAGCGAACGCGTTCAGCGCGTGCGCAGGCTCACTCGGCAATCATCGGCGGGCGTCGGGCTGTCTCGACGGTCACGAAGTTCGTTAGGCCATTGTGTGAAGGAAGCGGAACCTCGCGAAACCTTGAGTGTTACCTCAAATAGTGTTATGATTGTATGTGTATTATTGTGTATGGGTAATACATGGGTTTGATGTAAGCTCTAAGTGCTGTATGGGAATGTGTGATAAAACACACTTGTTTTTGTTGGAGTTTTCAATTTTTTTTTTGAAATTTGGAACTGAGATAGATTAGATCTTGGGAAAAGATATAGGCTACTTTTTGTTGCGAGAAAAGGGCTTGAAGGGATTGAAAGGAACTATTCCGAGCGGTCGAAATCGCGGTTGAAAACTAGTCTATAAATAATCAAATCACTATGCTGCAACATGCTATTTTGTTGACATATGAAATACGTATGCAAGACAAATGATCTTTTTAACATTGGTTATACTTACAAGGTTTCATATTAAAATACACACACAGTGATATTTAAAGCGTGGGAACATACGATAGGGTTAATAAAAACCAACTTTATTTCACAATTCAAAGAACACAAGTTACAAAAACATCTTTTGTTTAATACAATTAAGCATGGAGAACATTTTGTTTGCTGGATTACGCCATTTTCCGACTATGTGATTTTTATGTAAAAAAATTGCTTTTGCCTGCGACTCAAAGTTATTTTTATTATTATTTATTTATTACTCATACAAATTTTTTATACTTAAAGTAGTACTAAGTAGTATACTTAAAGTAGTAAAGTGCGCGTGCGCGTCAAAGTTGATATAATTATGATTCGACGGGGACCTTACATTTTTCGGAATAAAAAGTAGCTTATTTATTTGTAACAATAAGCTTACAGTTTGCACCAAAACGCTTATGTCGTGTCAGTTTTGGTTTACAATAAAAAAAAATATGAAATCTAGTAGGTATAATATCTTAGTGTTAAATGTATAGTTATAGCAAAATAGAAATCAAATTAAAAAACAATAATAATACAGATTGGATGTAAAGAATGTGTTATCCTGGACTATAATCTACGAGTCTGTGCCAAATTTCATCCAGATCCGTTCAGCTGTTCTGGCGTAACTGAGTAACAACATACAACATACAAATTCTCGCATTTATTATATCAGTATGATAGCTCTAAAATTGGTAGAATGATGTCGAAGATTTTGCTCGCTAAAATCTTGATATTATTATGCATAATTTGTGTGTCTTTTTGATTGCAGGATTAGTGCCAGCCAACGAATTAATGTCATGTTTAATTTGATTTATTTTATCAAATGGTGTTGAAGTTTATGTAACTATTGCAAATTAGTGTTATTTATGAAATCGTTGCCGTAATTAAATTAACTAGATTGAGAACAGTAGTTTTATTACCTAGTATTATTATGTTTTATTATTTTCCAGTTTCCAGTGACTCATCTATACTTTATAATATTTTAAAGCTAAAGAGTTTGTTTGAACACGTTAATCTTAGAAACTACTAGTCCGATCTGAAAAGAACTTTTTCCGTAATAGAGCCCTTTATCTTGTAAGGCTATATAACATCATGCTACGATCCACGGGAGCGGAGCTGAAATAATAAACGTTACTTAATGCATATAAAACCGCTTTGCTAGTCTAAAGATCCGTCCATTTAGCTTTTTATATGAGAGACAGGATGCTAAGCAAACATCCGTAATTATGTTAAGGCGTTGTTATCATAATGGCATTTAAATTCACATCCACACTTATATCATAAATGCGTAAGTTTCTTTGTCTGTCTCATCACGACAAAACAACAAAATTGATCGTAATGGATAAGGAGGTGCCTTAGGATATAAATAAAAGGATATAGGTAGGGTTGCCATATGTCAGGAATTTTCCGGACATGTCCGGAAATTTAGTGCTTTGTCCGGAATGCGGGGGGAATCCTAAGCCATCAGGAATTTCTACAATTTAAGTAAAATCACAATTCCATAAATCTCACATCCCTACCGCGCATCAGAGGAGAGGCGTTTCCTTCACAATGAGCAATTTTCAGATAGGTTAGTTTTAAATATCATCAAGAGATGGCGGTGCCATCTTTCCTCCACTTTTGGTTATTTTCTTTTTATTTGATTTGTGGATATAGGATTATAGATAATATACGCGTATATTTACAGAGGTCAGTGTATGGGAAGAAAGATATGATAGTGACAATTTTTTTTTTGGAAATCCGGAAATTTCATCCAATGTCCGGAATTTTCTCCGGAATTTCGACTTTTCAATCTGGGAACCCTAGATATAGGCCACTTTTTAATCCACGACTTCATTTGTATCCGCGATAACCACTATTCACGCGGATAAATAATCTTCAACATCATTGTTACAAGTATAATTTTATATATCTAAAACAAATGCCATATGGTCAAGCACAAATAAATAAATAACTCTATTCAGCATTAACACTAAAGTATCCAGAAATGGTCTTTCGATAATTATATTCAAGTGTGTGCATACATTTATTGCATAAATAGTACCTTGGATAGTCTTTTAAGGAGCTAATTAAGTAACTAACAAGACCGGATGGATACTTGACATCGTGGATATGTAAATGTGAATGATTAACATAGTTTTTATTAATGATTTAATTACTTGTTTAGTCGTGTTTATGTTTGTTAATCGAAACTAAATATGTTAATAAAGAATTGAGCTTAGTTCTGCTAAAATGAGCCAAAACACGATCTCTTTAATTAATTATGCCAATACAATTTAATATACCATATGCGTTTACATTACCTACTTTCCAACAAAAATAGGCCAATGTACATCAGCAACTAATGTTTAAAATAATTTTAAAATTAATCAGCATTAAGTATTTAAAATCATTACAATTGCTTTGAAAAATGGATGGAGGCATAATTGATGTAGGTTGATTAGTTTGGGATTAATAAACCTAGAATCAAATAGTAGGTTATTATAAGTTAATATTTAACATAATGACTGAATAAAAAGTGTTGGTATAATGTTATTTTCCACCTCCATAGTTTTCTTAGTATCAGTTTTGCCCTTTCCACTCAATCACAATCAGTAATGTTATTTATCACAAGTAATGTCCTAAACAACCTTTCTTGTCGTTTATTTATTCAAGGTTTTCGGGGAGTTGGGAAAACCTAGCAAATAAGGTCAAATTCTAATTCAAGTCATCGGAAATTGCGCACTATTCGATTTTTTCAATTCCTAATTTACATCACTACTTGATTAATACCGCTAATAAACTTGACAACTAAATATTTGGTGAAAGGAAATTGGCCATTCTCCTTTATTCCAAATTAGTACAATGCAGTGTTATTACATAAAAATCTCCCTTAGTGAATTTAGCCAAACTGCCTCGTTAGTCTAGTGGTCCTAAGAGCGACTGCTACGCTAGAGGTCTTGGATTCAACTACCAGTTCAAGCAAAGTGTTATTGGGTTTTTTTAATGAAATTCTCAGTAGCAGCATGAAATAGGCTTGCCCCTATTTCATGGGACCTAAACATACCGGCGAACTGTGGGTGAACATTGGTACATCTCTGTCTAACCTGTGATGGTACGCATGTATGAATTTAGATTATGTGAGCTTGAAATAACCCGTCGTTCCACTAGATTCAAGGAATTGGCGACTCTCTTCACTCAAAATTCTTCTGAACCGAGATTGTTATTGACAAAAAAAATAAATTTAAAATTTAAAAAACCCCAACACAAAAACCTAACTTCCCTTTAAAAAGTAAAAAAATACGTCACGTTGGGGGACCGCTCGGGACGATCGTATCCTAAATGCAACATCGGTCCCCCAACGTGACGTATTTTTTTTGTTATTTTTTTACTTTTTAAAGGGAAGTTAGGTTTTTGTGTTGGGGGTTTTTTAAATTTTAAATTTAATTTTTTATTTTATACTTTTTATAGGTACCTACTTATTATAATGTCGATTTTGTTAAGTTTGAGACCCCACTCGAGTATATTTACAGATATTCGGTTTTTCTTCCCTACTTTCACCCCCACAACTTTTAAACGGCTCAACCGATTTTCATCAAACATGTCTAAGAACACTCGCAGATAGGTCACCTTTAATACAAAAAAAAAACTAAATTAAAATCGCTTCATCCGTTCGGCAGCTATGATGCCACAGACAGACAGACAGACAGACAGACACGTCAAACTTATAACACCCCTCTTTTCGTTTCTTGCGTCGGGGGTTAATTACCAAACACTGCAAGTGATGTGACAGCTCACCGCGAACTCACTTCACCTAAATTCACCGGCAGATTTGCAGAATAGCCCGGCTGGTAAGTAAATTCTGTTAGTAATGCTGAATTGCAAAGCCGATTGTATTGAGTTACCTTTTTTGGCCGCGTAGCAATTCCGTTGTTTGAACTGGTTTTGGAATGTGTGTCCAATATTTAAAAGCCCAATGGCGGAGCGAGTACGATTAGGCTTGGGTCATTTAGTTGCTATAAAGCCTATGATGCTACAATCATGTTTGTACTAACCTAAATCGTCATTCTTTGAATTTTCTGGTTGTTGGTCAAGTCTGTTTAGTTTGGTTGTCTTTTTTATTACTTTTGACGTTTATAGAACCCACAATATAAACTTAATATTCTATGTAGGTAAAAACGTTTGATTGTTTCTAAAGAATAGAAGTATTGATCAGCTTTTAAAAAGTTGTCGCGAATGAAAACGCGGTCTGACGCTAGTATGTACCAGCAGCTTGTTTTTTTTTATCTCATTAATCACTTAGCCATGGCATCTTGTTGTGGGATTTTGTACGTAATTTTCATTTTCTTGAAATGATGATGATGATGATGATCACAGGTAACTGTAGGTATTATGAAATAAAACATATTGAATAATAAATATTGCAAAATAATTTTCAGAAAAGGACTCACAAGAACAAGAACTCGCCATAGGAATCTACCGTGTGGAAACAAGGGTTGATTCAATTGTTTTTTCTTCTCCAAAGGTGCCTTTTAATTTTATAACTATAATAAATGATTCGACGCTATCAAACAGTGTAAAAGCTTTGCAAAATTTGCATAGGTACTATTAAGATAAACGACAGAAAGTACATATTCAGTAAAATATCCGTAGCGAGACTAAATTAAAAGATTAAAGTCAACCATGTTTTATGTTTACTTTTCCCATTCCTATTAACTATAAAACCTAATGGTGAAGTTAAGTAGTTATTTTATATGCGTAACTAATTCCGCTGAGCTCCGACTGGCCTAGTTGTAACAAGGGGCAGTTGTAACAACTTCGCTGTAAGGATATCTTAAGTACAGTCACCGTTAGTAGAAATGTATGATATGGTTTTAACTGGAAGGTTTAATAGATTTACAAGTCTATAGACTAACAAGGCATTGTTGTCTGTTCTGAATCTACATTATGAGAACATTTGGTTACCCTTTCATGGATTTCCTAGGGCGGACTTTAACTTCTTGAAGATAAATCATCTTTATTTTAACTCTAAAGGCCATTTACACGGTATTATACGATGACCGTGTTAGGGACGTATCAGACAAAAAATATTCTTTGTATTGAAAGGAAAACGCTGGATGCAACCCGCTTCCAACTCGTCCTTTGGAAATCTACGAGCGAGGCCTATATGGGGAGGCTGATATGATGATTGAAAAGTATGAGACTATGCCTGCTACCCCGTTTCGTCACCGACCAACACCGTCGCGTGTCATACACGGAGCTTCAACAATTATTGTCGGTTTATCGTTTTAGTGGATAAAGTTATCCGTGTCATGTTTATTTCTGTGCCTGATATTATGTTCATAACACGGTCATACTCCTTAATACTCTAAAGTCCACTTCTTCTTAGCGTTTCGATGACAAACTATATTATTGGTATATTATATTGTTGCGGCCTAGAATTTAAAGTCCACTGAAGCTTTAAATGTATCAAAAGCCTATTCTCACTGCGTATAAAAGCTACATGAACCAAACCAGACATAAACATCTCGAAACAAACCATGACATGAACAAATCTAAGGGTATAAAATAATAAACAAAAAATAAATGATTCAACTATCCCTGCTCTCAGAGGCGGGCGGCGGGACTCGCCACCCTCTCGAAATAATTGTTTACACAACATGCCACCCCGCATGGGATGCAACGGAAACATGATATTTATGATACACTGCACAGAGTAATGTGTGGGATCAGAGAATTATATACTTAAAACAGTGTCCTTACTAAACTAGAGTCAACTGTCTTTAAAATTAAGTCTAAACTAGTACCTACTTTCTACGATAACATGGAATAAAGTTATACTAGGAATAACAAATAAATAACTATAAATTTTCATAGGTTAAAACTTGGTATAACTTTATTCTGTGTTTATTATATTACATAGTTAGAGGGGTAGTGTTAAAACTTTAAAATAACAAGGACCGATAGCTACATAAAATTAGTTTCTTTTTATAGCATTCACGATTAATTAATTAAATTTCATTTATAGATACAGATAATTGGAAAAGTTTATTCACATAATAATTTATCAAATTATTTGTTCTGATCAATGATAAGATTGCTGATAATCAAATGCATAAATTTTATAATACGCCACATATGTACATATTACATAATAATATTATATATGTTTGTATTACCTATTTGATTTAAAATATTAATAAGAAACTTATAAAAACAGTCATCAGTCATATATCGCACAACAGTTTTCACTTTTTAATTGCAGTCTCTAAACTTGTAACTACTCTATCTAAATTCAATCACCGTCAGATAATAAGGCGTAGAGTAGACTCATCCGACCCGACCCCATGTCTAATCAACATCCGAGTGAGTGCAAGGCCATACGTTCCTTTACCCACATTATTACAACACGCTTTTTTTTCATTAGGAAAAGTAACGCTTATTACATTAAAATAGATGGAGTAAAACCATTTGTTTCTCCAACACAAGTTTTAAGAGGAGATAAAAGTGTCTGAATGCTTAGAAAACAGAGATTATTTTGAAGTAGTTGCCATGCCAGGTCATTGAGCCAAAATATAGATTGTCATCGTGGAAAGTTTACGCAGAAAAGCTGTGTACAGCGAATTTATGAATAAACATGATGAAATTGTGAATGAGTTTGTACGAGACGCAAAAAGTTGGCAACTTGACAAAACTACGACTTCTCGAACCTGAGATGAACAATATTGACTGAAAGTTATATAATATGAATTAACAACTATAGACTAACTACTTAATCCAAGTGATCAATATCAACAATATAAATGAATAAAGCACATAATTATTTTCTACAATCTCATTGTAAATCAGTAAAAGTGACGCTGTATCTTAAAAGGATCATTATTACCTAATAGGCGATAATATAAATAATGTAACATTACCGGATGCTGACGATTTGAATGACATAACGTGTTTCAGAAATCAACCAACTGTGATTGAGTAATTAGAAAACATAAATACTGCAAAAGTAATCTCTTAAAATTCGAATTCAAAATAACGTTCCTACTTAATTTTTTTAGCATTACTTAAATTACTTATCAGCAAAAGAGGTTTATTAAGTTTTTTAACAGATTTAATTAATCTGTACAATTCACTTCCTAAATGGACAGACGAGATGGTGTCACAAAAAACTCAGATTATAATATCAATCGCCGACAAAACTGGAACACATCTTAGATAAGATAACGCGTGTCAAAATGATAGATGTCCCAAACATGTCTCGTCAAAGTGAAACTCCACCGGATGCGGTTTTAGTCAATAGAAGAATATTCGGTGTCATATCATCAACCAACAAACGTTAAACCCTTTTAAAAGCGACGTTTGAAACTATAGCTGGTTTAAATAGTTTGACAAAAGAAACAATAGATTACAGGTTAATGCATAATGGTTTACATAAAACAAAAGACTGACATGAAAATAATCGAGGCTACAGGGCTATTGCCTGTATTAAATATCTAGGACACAAGGACAAAGTTAGCATAACGTTGAAATTATCAATAAAATCTCAAACATTACTTAAACACAAATGACTTTCAAGAGTATCAAATGACAAAACAAAACCTTCAATTTAAAGGTTGAATTACATATTAAACTACCATTGGTATTGAATAGACATTTGTCAAATGACGTTGATAAGGCGGGGAACAGATGTACGAACAATATTGAACCCGACGAGGGTGTACAAAATGACCCGTAATAAAACGAACGGAAGCACTTTAAACTTTGGAATTAAAATAATGAATGGGTTTTATTGATTGGTGTAACTGGTAGTTAACGGTTTTAGTTGTAGAACGTTGATAAAGGGTAAATACAAGTCATAAATTATGTGTTAGTGAAACAATTGAGTCCTCTTTCAAGAACACATGTTTGCTCACATGTCTTTGCTCCCCCATCACTGAACCAAACCATACGAATTCTAGGAAACCTTGTTTCTGTTTTAAGTAAAGAAACAATGGGGGACGTGACTAATGTGTTAATTGATCCTTTTCTTAACAGTATATGTAAGCATTACTCTAAAGTTAACGATGAGAGACAAACTGTTGACAAATGTATTACTAACTGTAACAAGACCGATAAACATGAAGACGATATTAATGTATTCGGAATAAATACTAAAAAGCCAGACAAAGATATAAAAAAGGAAAAACCACACAATGATATTAAGGTTAAAGCAGAAAATCAAGTGAACCGGAATTCCTTAAATAACAATAAGGCGATAGCGAAAGCGGAACTGTGAATCGATTCACAATTAGTAGTAAAAGTTAATCGATAAAGGAATAATCTGATACTAGGCCAAACTTAGGTCGAGCAATCGGAGCGTGGTATGACCTCGAACGTACTTGCGAAATTTAGAGCATCTGTACGACCTAGGCAGATAATTGTACTATAAGATACGGTCATAATGGAATTACACAGTGATTTCTAAGATAAAGTTCGCATTTCTGTTGGTAATGAAAATAAACGGTAAATCTTTCGCATTATACTTTTCATACATTCATGTTTTAGCAATCTACTGCATTAGTTGCCGTCTCTCTTTCTGGTTTAGGATTGCACTGTTGTTTATCTACTGTATAAATGACTAATGATGATTAATCACTTTTTATATTTCCATCTAAACTAATCTCTGTTTTTATTTTATCCACCATTATTTTCGCTTCCGTTGCGTTAATTAACTCAGCCGTTAGAGCGTGATCTAAACCAAATTCTGCTTCTGTATTTGGAACAAAATCCATTTACCTGTTGTTATAGTACTGTAAAACTTTGAAAGTATTAATTTCAACTAACGTTGGTATGCTAAACAATTCATTTAGTGTCGAGTTGTGCATTAGTTGCGCGCGCGCAGCTGAACAAATGCGCGCCAAGGCTGGACAGATCGTGACAGAGCCCCTGTGAACGAGTAAACAATTCATTCGGTATCAGTTTCTAAAATCGTTTTATTTATGTTGTCCTTTAGGCGCAAGCGCACTTTATGGACGTCAAACGGTTATAAATTCAAGCGGCTAACTCTGTTACGGCAACCGATTATCGAGGCTGTCGTAAATATTTGGTAAGAGTAGGTTTGCCAAGGTGATCAGTGGAATATTGGTAGCAATATTATTGTGACAATCGTGGACAGATATTTTTACAGAAACCACGTAAGCACTGTAGCCGTTAAATCGTCTTCCCGCCATTTTTGTTCCATCTGTACAGTTCCCATGCTCACCAAAGGGCTCTCTCATAGCCTCACGTCACATGCATCCCTATGGATATCTTTAAGTCATCATCACGCCAGCGTTTCCTAGGCTTCTTAGGTCTTTCGGCACCTACTGTATGACGACATTAAAAGAAGTACTCCCTTTCAAAGAAAAGATTAAAAGCACGTCGGTACTTCATCTTGCCCCCAAACAAGATGAAGACATGAACGCTTAAGTTGTAACACTATCTTTTGTTAGTAAGGATTAGAGTAAATAACTCTATCATCCTCATTGTAATATAGGGTAATCCGTTATTGAGGAGACGGCCGGGAATAAGGGTAATCCTACATTACGTTGTGAACGTAATCGTTATCCCTTTGTGTGCTAGTTTCGTTGTACGTTTAAGACGATGATATTAAGAATGACAATAAATTTTTTCACTGTTACAAGGAGTTTAAATGTAACTTGTTAAAATACACCTGTGTCTTAGGGATCGTGTCATTATACCGGACGATTTTGTTTTAGGCGGATTAAGGAAAATTTATTGATGTTTCTTGTTTTTTTTTCAGCATCCTCAAAGTATACGGATTCTTTATCCGTCATAAATTACTAGGTACTACCTACTTGGTCTAATATAGAAAAACACGAAACGTCACTAACTCACTAAACGCGAAATCTCCAAAAAATATTGAATTATGAAAATTGAAATTTGGCAGTTTTTAGATAGGCGACGTCAACTAAAAACGGAATTTTCAACAAAGCTGAATTCAGGGGCTTTCATGACGAAATCTCGAATAAATGCTAGTTTTGCCAAAAAATATGACATGTAGATTTAGGGAGATTAATTGTAATTCCTTCCTCTTTCAATAGATATTCTACAACGAACTACATATTTAAAAAAAACTACCAGTCACAACACAACAATTTAAAAAACTTTTCCAATCAATATGTTTAGATACAGGGGAGATTTGTAAAAGTATAATTAATCATTGCAACCCCGACTCATTTCATAACATCGCTACTAATAATTTGCTACCCAGCTGCTAGGGTTGCAGAATTTGTTCGAAAGAGTAAACGCGGCCCTAGAACGCAAAGGGCATTAGGAGGAACACGGATGGGCTTTAGTCAGTAAGAGCCTGACACTCCCTTCCGCTCCACCCATAGCGGAAGAAGTCATTTGATGATTTCCCATCCTAATAAAAAACCCGTACATAGACACACTATTTGATATTTTTCGCCATTACTTTCAGAAGGATACAGGCGTGATGGTATACCATCATGCCTGTATTCCCCGAAGGGTTAGGCAGAGGTGTACCAATGTACACCCACAGCTCGCTGGTATATTTAGGCCCCATATAATAAGGGGCGAGCCTATTGCCATTAACCGGGCACAAATCCAAACTCCGAGCTGCTACTGAGAATTTCATAGAAAAACCCAACAACACTTTTTGCTCGACCTGGGAATCGAACCCAGGACCTCTAGCGTAGCAGTCGTGCTTAGGACCACTATGCTAACGAGGCAGTTTTAGAATTGCTTTAATAATATCAAGTGTTATAGTAACAGTTATAATAATCGATTTATGTTCGCCAAATATGGGGTCGTTGATCTATGGTGTTCCAGATAATTTATGTTGATAACACGTGCCTATAAATGAGCTTGTTTCAGCTAGGTTCGATAAGGATTATTTTATTAATATTGTGATTGGTTTATTGTGTGCTGTATTTCAAAGGTAAGAATTGGTAGTTAGGAGAGGAATGAGACTAGGGTTGTCACCTTATCTTAAAGCAGATAGAGTATTTATACTTTCAAAGGTAAAATAAATAAAGTAGTTTCTTTCCGTCATCAGTTATATAAAACATTCTAAAATCGAAATATGTAAAATAAAGTATTTCTACGTGCTTTATTGTCCTCATAAAGTATAAAGAACATTTATTTGAAATACCGTACAAAACTTTAAGATAAAGTACGGGTGGCAACCCTAATGATACTGTAGTTGGTATTGGATCAGAATTACAAAAGAAAAAAGTCCTATTAAAAACAGATGAAACTAGAAGATTCAGAAACACATTAGTAAATTCAGAAACCCTGTATCGAATGTTACCTTGTATCAAAACATGACGTCATTCCTCGTAATTGAAGATTTACCTGAAACAAATAAAAGTACAATAAGTAATGTTACAGTAAATAGACAAATAACAACAATAATAGTTCAAAAACACAATGACAATGAATAGTGGCTCTTAACTCCATAAGATAGGTCACAGTTCAAATAAAACAATAATTTCGATGATTATTTGAAGATAGTAATAACAGTACATAGCTTGTCTGAAAGAATCCCAATTTCGCTACAGCAGTTTTTAAATTCACGCCTCAATTCAACGAAGGCTGAACTTTAAATTCTTCCACACAAGGTACAATATCGAATACAGTTAAGATGCCAATGGAAGCTTGGTAGAACTTAAGTGCTGTAAAAACGATTTAATCATGGACTCGGCTTTAAACTTGCGAATAGTTTGAAGCTTGTTATAGATTGCTTGTATTAATCATTGTTCTAAGTAACCGCAACAAAAAAACAATTGCCAACACAGTGGCCAAAAAAGTTTTTGATCCAGATAGCTACCTTATTTTATTTAGTAACTAGAGATAAACCCCGTGATGTCCCATAGGTTGTGGCGTGATTCTATACGTATAAACCTTCCTCATGGATCATACCATCACGCCTGTATTCTTCAAAAGGTTAGGCAAAGTTGTACCAATGTACACCCATAGTTCGCTGGTATATTTTAGGTCCCATGTAATAGCGGACAAGCCTATTTACATGCCTCTTGGATCACTCTATCTATTGATGAAAACCGCATTAAAATCCGTAGCGGAATTTTAAAGATCTAAGCTTACAGACGGCGGGTAGCCATTTTGTTTTATCCTATGTAGAGATACCTACTCTGTAAGATATGGATCGTGAAATTATGATTAAATATCGTAGCAAAAACGTTAAGTAGATAATTTTCTATGTGTCTAGTTCGCCAGGTGTTTAGCGATGGGAACCAATTAATCGATAAATATACCTCATCACATAAAGTGGAAATAAAATTTTTGCTATTTAATAAAAGTAAGCAATATTTATAAAGAAATTAAGATTTTCTGAATTAATTTGTGCTGTCTGCGGCTTTTTTAAGTCTTCAGTTATATCTAGTTCTAAAACTTTCTAATAAAAATAACCGTATCCTAACCTAACTTATGGAACTGTAATGGAATGTAAAAACTCAAATATATAATTTTTTGTATTGATACCTATAGCCTTGCCTTAGTAATAATACAAACGTATCATTCATCAAGGTCCCGCCCAGTCAAATGGTCAAAAATAATTACGACTATTATTAATGCAAGAGAAAAATCTATTTATGATTCGTAGATTAATTGCTGACATAACTATAACATACTAAATAAAGGGGCAAAAACAGGCACACCTGTGCTTTGTCAGTACATTGATATATATTTACAAAATGGCCTCTTTTTTTGGATGGCAACACTTGCGGTCATTGACGTGGCCTTGGCCAGTGTTGCAAGAGAAAAAAATTAAGTGGACACGATAAATCGATTACGTCACCGAGTTTGGGCCCGTACAGTGGAACAGCAAAGTTTTTATGGTGGTTTCTGTGAGACGGTGTTTATGTTCACAAGTTTATAGTTTAGTAGTTGATTGTTTTGTACACTTAAGTTTATAATGCTTTCAGTATCTATACTAGAACTATAAAGAGAATAGATTTTTTGGTTGTTTGTACCGATTAACCTCCGGAACTTCTAAACCAATTTTAACCATTTTTTCACCAAAAGATAGCTAAATTATCAGGAAGGAACATAGGCTATATTATTGTAACATTACGCTACAGCACGCAGGAGCGGAGCAGTAAAAAAAGACGTATCGTAAGGCGGGTGAAATAAGCTACGCGGGGGAAGTCGCGAACAGAAGCTGGTCTAAAATAAAACATGTGAACTCAGCCTTAAAAGCTAGATACATTTAAATAATGTTGAGTAAGCATTAACATTTTAAAGTGCATAAAAAGTTATAACCAAATAAATACACAGCAAAAAAAACTCCAAGGTTTCGCAAAAAACGACTGTATTGAAATCTCACAGTGCATAGATACCCACAAAATGAGTTGTACTTGAAAAATCGTGTTGTAACGTGACATTATTTGAACGCGATACTTATGCTCGAACGTACCCGTAAGCGCGGGAGATCGCATACGCACCCCGCGCCCCCGCCACCGACAGTGGACGACTAGCCTCCAAGCGATCGGTACGATTTGCCGCGAATACGCAAACCTAATTTTGTTTTACCGTTTTCTACCTGTTTTGTTATATATATCGTGTACACCTGTTGAAAATATACCCTTTTACTGATAATCGTGCGTCGAACTCATTGAAGAAGCTCCCAAAACGCCACGAGAGAAACATACCTCCTTACAGTGTCGCCCAACTTGCGGGCACGATATCAGTGAAATAACTCAAAAGTGTTAATAAGTGCTATATACTGTTGTGCTTACACATACTGTGAACCAACAGTGCATTTCACGAGAAATTGCTACAAACAGTGCAAAACTAGGCAACAAAATTCTGGGCGAGTCCATTCTCCGCGCCAAAAGTTTGTACCTACCGACGCCGACGCGACGCGACGCGCGGGCGAGTCGAAGTTACGTTCAAATATCGTGCAACGGATTGAGTACCTACCTACCTACCTACGTTACGTGACTAGGTACTCACGTATTACCACCCTGAATATCATCACCTGAATATCGTAACCCGTGTTGATTGAGAGAAGAACAGACGAGCTAGTGCCCTGTTACTATGCCGATAACACGACGCGGTGCCAGAAGAGATGATGGGTCGGACTCCGACACGGACGCGGAACAAAACAGAACGGTAGTCTCATCACCGAACATCACCATGTCCGAGGACATGCTGCAGTCCCTTGTCTCCAGCATCACTAGGAGTCAAGCGGAAACGAACCGTATACTTATAGAAAGTATACTGGCGAATAGAGATACACCATGCGCTTCATCACTACGATTACCTGACACGCGTGATACACCGCGGCCATCGGGTAACTTCGCTAAGTGCACGGCGCGCTTCAACGGGTCATCGAAGAACGCGGAAGAACTCGAGGCATTCATTGATGCTATCGAGGTATACCGCGACTGCACCAACATCAGCGACGAGCACGCTCTACGGGGACTGCCGATGCTGCTGGTCGGCGAGGCCGCCGTCTGGTGGCAAGGTGTTAAGTCGTCGATAACATCGTGGGCCGACGCGCTGCAACGTCTTCGCGGAATGTACGGAGTGCCGCGACCGGGTTATAAAATCTTCCGTGACATTTTTTGTACCGAGCAAAATAGTGAACGTGCCGATGTATTTATATGTAAAGTGCGCGCTTTAATATTTAAATTACCGTATGTTGTACCGGAAGTCATGTTATTAGATATTGTTTACGGTTTATTGGATCGTAGAATAAGAAAGCGAGTGTCTCGCGACTCTGTGTACGAGCTGGAACAGCTGATCTCGAAGGCCAGGTTAGTCGAGGAGTCGTTGGCGGAGGTGAGTCCATCCCATATTATTAGTGCGAATAATAATAATAATGTAAACATTGCGAACTCCGCTGTTAACCCTCTTGCTGCCGCGCGGGAACGTTCGAGCATAATTCCGAACGTTAACCCTACGGATGCCGTAGGTGACCCCCGAATATTAGGTAAACATAGTGTTAACCCGTCTGAATCGCGCGACGCTTTATGTAGTACCTCGAACTCGAATAGTAGTGACCGGGAAGGGCGCGTTAGACCGAAGTGCACTTATTGTAAACTTTTCGGACATACAGTAGACGTTTGCCGTAATAAGGAGAAGAAAGACGGTAAGGTTACCGAGTCTTCTAGTAGCTCGAGCAATAGTACCCAGTTGCGTTGTTACGGTTGTGGTCAGCTGGGAGTCGTACGGTCGAAGTGCAGTAACTGCAAAAGTGCATCGATCGAGTCGAATAAGTCAAATAAATCGGATTTTTGTAGCGCTGAGGTATCTGATAACAACGATTCGCGGCCGTTGGTAGAGATTCAGGTCGTGAATCGCAATGGGGTGGCCATCTTAGACACGGGGGCCACACATTCTATCGCAGGCCCCATGCTGTACGATTTATTCGTCAAAGCTGGCGTGGGTTTTAAGAACACGTCACGTACTATAGCGCTTGCCGACGGATCACAACAAGTATGTACTGCACTCGAGTGCAATACCGACGTCATATTAAAGGGACGTACTATACCTACCACGTTTCTAGTATTACCGAACGCGCCGACTAGGACACTACTAGGGAGAGACTTTATAGTAAAGGCTAGTATCCTGTTGGATTTACCACAGAGCAGCTGGTGTTTCAACGACGAGCCACAGTGTTGGTATCCGTTTGTTACCAGTTTTAGTCTACCTGCTGGCGGCCAGATGGAGCTGATGAAGGCAGAAGCATCAAACCTCGCGTTGAGGGTTGTTGAAGGCAGATTTAACTTTGTCGCCGATACTCCATCGCGTAAACCTTGCGCTGAGGAAGCAGATTGCGACTTCCGCTATGCTAAAGTTGATTTTCCATCGAGAAGTCCCAAGGATGTTCGCGAGAACCAACTCAAGGATCCCGAGGTGCGTAAGGTCATCGAGGACCTGGAGTCAACCGACGTTCCGTTTAGGGGGAGGGGTTGGTCGGACCGGGGATTTATTATGTCCGATGGCATACTGAACAGATGCGGACCAGATGAGTGTCGACGACCCGCACCCTATTACTCTATAGGTGATCTGGTCCTTTTAAAGACCCATAGAAGTAACGAGACGAACCGCGGACAAACACCTAAGTTCATACTGCGACGTGACGGGCCATATCGTATAAAGGGTGTTGCGAGTCCTACCACGTATGTATTGGGTAGGGTTAGGAGTGACGAAACCTTAGGTAGGTACCACGTCTCTCAGTTGACTCCATTCGTAGGTGACGTATTGCCGGTTCCGGTCAAGGGAAAACGTAAGCGCGGGAGACCTAAGAGGTATGTTAACTGACCCAGTCGCGAGGGCGCATAGTCTAGGTCAGAGGGGGAGGATGTAACGTGACATTATTTGAACGCGATACTTATGCTCGAACGTACCCGTAAGCGCGGGAGATCGCATACGCACCCCGCGCCCCCGCCACCGACAGTGGACGACTAGCCTCCAAGCGATCGGTACGATTTGCCGCGAATACGCAAACCTAATTTTGTTTTACCGTTTTCTACCTGTTTTGTTATATATATCGTGTACACCTGTTGAAAATATACCCTTTTACTGATAATCGTGCGTCGAACTCATTGAAGAAGCTCCCAAAACGCCACGAGAGAAACATACCTCCTTACAGTGTCATATTTTGTTACATGCCCACGGCAAGTAAACTTAAACTTCGGTAGTCGATATTGAATTTCTTGAGCACAAAAAATCTTGTGAATTTTTTGCAATAAAGAAACCAGTTCGAACTGTACCTACGTTAACTTTCTCGATTATCGTGAATATCGATATTTACTCGTTAAGAAATTAGGACTCGTTACACGGTTTTTATTTAGCCGTTTACAGTTATGGAATTTAGTCGGGTTCAGGTTTTTTTTTAAGTTGCCAGTTACTTCCCTATGATTATGGGTAAAAGCCGTTACAAATGTTGGTGTTTATTATTTTTAATTACGGATGCCTTAGTTATTTTATTCTTTTAGACTTAAAACAGTATTATAGGTATATTCATTACTCGAAATGCTGCTCTAATTTAAAACCATCAACGCACCAATTATTTAATTTTTAATTAAATTCCTATAAAACATAAAGAATAACCCACAACTTGTGCGTTTAAAGAATTCGTTACAAAAACTGGCAACACATCCAGTTCGCATTTTATAGGCAACACCTTCCCCGAGCGTATTCGATAACTTTCTCCGCAAACGCATTTCCAATCGATTGGGCAGGTATCGAGAATCGATATTGATTTTCGATTTTATCTTTTATGCACTTCAGATAAGTGTCAGTTCGTTGAATATAAGTGTGTTTATGATTTTAGCGCGAAACAGAAATTAATTCCTTGAAAAAAAAAATTGGTGAGATCACGGACAAAAATAGTAAAATATTTGTTTTTCAATTAGCTGAAGTTGGTCAAAGAGATTTTGTATGTTTTTGGAAAATACGCGTTAGTTTTTTTGCTTTCTTTTTTCAAACTTATTACCATTAAAAAGCGATCACCGTAATTTCTCCTACTTTACTTTGACATCGGTTCTTACCATTGAGTGGCAATCCTTGTTAACCTGAATATTTTTTATTACCTACTTCTTATTTACCTACTTAAATAAATACTCAAAACTAAATACGTAAGGTATTTAGTCCAAATTCTAGGCAATGAAATCGCTCAATTTCGAATTACAGGCACTATTGTTCTTCTCTTAAAATTGAACACTACAAACAAAAACCAACAGTCCTATTCTGTAAAAAAAATCCCGCGGATAATTTAGGTACCTGTGAATCCCTAGCATCAGTACCTCAAACTCACTTCACTTTTATTCAACTAGGGAGATTTTACAGAATCAACCGCCAGTACGGAACCAAACATGGCATTCGAAGAGTTTCATTTCTATTTTTACAATTAGACAGGCGGGCGTCATAAGTATCGTACGATCACCGCAAATTATATATTGTGTAACATATAAAAGGTAAGGACAGACTGCCAAACTGAGCTTCCGAGAAAAGCCTTACGTAACACGTAATTGTAAAGCTAATTGTCCAGTACCTTTTAAAAGAAAAGTGTGGAAATGTCAAAGGAATAAAAGGTTGAACATCAAGAGAAGGTTGTTTGTGTAAGTGAGCTTATATGTTTGTGGAAGGACCCACGATACAGGCGAAATAACTGGGGAAGGACAAAGATAAATTGTGGTTGATGACAAAAGCGATTGAGATGATTGAGGGTATTGTTAACAAAACACATTCAAATAGTTCCAAATTTAAATGAGAAACCTGGATCAACAGTACTATTTCCCAAAAATCTGATCTCATCCTTAGAATCAGCATACCTTCCTAATTAGACAGCCTAGATCAGGCAAGGAACTTAAAGAAAAAAAAGTGAGTATATCTCGGCAACAAAAGAGCAAAACAAATTGCACATTCCCAAGTCTACGGACTTTCAATTAAACACCTCCACAAACACTAATTACTTAAGACAAATGAGTGGTCAAACAAACCAGTAGAAGTTTATTTCACACTTTACCTACTGCGGCACGTCGGCTCCAGTTACGATTTCTGCCGATGATCGCCGAAGCGGAAAGAGCAAAGCCTTGTCAGTTTCACACCGAAGCCTACTACTACTCGTTCTTGAGTATGTAGGTGTAAGACACTTAGCGATGCCGAGAGGTACAAGATTTTCCTAACATTGCGATCTTTTTTTTTTGTCTGGATCTTAGATGGGTGCCGTCTGATTAGGTTGATATTGAAGTTCAGGCTTCCAAAATTTTGAAAGCGTACCTATTTTTCCAAAAAAAAAAGTTCTAAATGTAAACTTAACTTTAAACACCCCAGAACCCCTGAAATGCCACGCGCGCAAGAGCACAATGTCAACATAAAAAAAACAGTAATTTAAAAAACTAAAAAACCCGACTGCTTTTCTGAGTATTTATGAAAAATCCCTAAAACAAGAAATTCGTTGTACCCACCCGATTGCACTAATAAGGCATTAAGTCCGCCTTTGTTCTTTTGTTGCATAAAGTTTAAATAAATAAATAAATAAACCCTCCTTCTGGCGCAGTCGGGTAAAAATATGTGATTTTTCATATAAAAAAAGTTATGTTCCTGCAATAATTTTGGCTCAAAGTTACTTAACTTGATGGGCAGTATGCGGAGTTAACGGGTATGTGATGTGTTTGATTATACCGCGCATGTGTGCTAATAGATGAGGTTATTCTGATCGAGGTGATTGCTTAAATTGGGTTAAGGCAGCCTCGTAGTATGTTAAAAGAGAAATTAAAACTAGAAGGTGTAAAAGTAATTTATTTATTTAAAGCTTATGCACAAAAAAAATCAAAGACCGAGTTAATGTTTTAGGTATTCTCTGCCAGTCAACCAAAGGCGGTGAAGAGATAATAGGTACAAATTATAGTACGAGAGAACAAAAATTAAATGTACCTACACAAAACTAAGCCAATAAATGAATAAATAAGTAATGTCAGTAAGTATAGTAAAAGTAAACATAAAAAGCTTTTTAGAACCTTAATCTGGAGTACCTACCTACCTGCGAAAAAATGACAAAAAGTCACTATTACAATTTCTGAGAGCATTTTGATTTCGGGTCCGTGTGTTACGCTCCCAGTCGTCGAGGCACCTGTGGTCGACGCACCCGATTCGATTTATTTAATTCAAGTCAATTTTTAATCAAATGTAACGTCAGGCACAAAACTGTTTTACAAAAATATTAAATGTATATTGTTGGTATAATGTATAACATAAACATCATAATTATATTTTAAACAAACAAATGCTTTTATATTGGTAGTATGTTTTGAAAAATTTAAGATTCAGTAATTTTTCATTCTTTATTTATACTATAACTCAATAAGAATACTAGTAAACGCGGACGAAGTCGCGGGCAAAAGCTAGTTAAATAATAAGTCTCACATGTAAGAATAAGAAAATGATTTAAAAAAAAACAGTGTTAAAAATTACTGCAGAGCAACTAAGTTTATACATAGTGAAATATTATTTTCATCTTTGTAACAATAATAATTAATCATAATCAAACTGTGTAATCAAACAAATGAGAATAATTTAACCTAAATATAACAGTCAGTTTCAATAACAAAATAATCAAGCTTCCAAAGTAACTGTATGTGAAATGTATCGATTTTTTTTAGCGTAACTACAGTAGATTATTAACTAATAATCAACTATGAAACATTAAATATATATAAAAAAACACAAAATAGTATATGTACAAGCAAATCATCACTTTTCACTAAAGGTGTGTAAGGATAAGGTTTAGTGGCGATCGTATACTCTCTGCTATGTGATAGATAACTTTTGTTTAGTAAAGAAAAATACTTTATTATTATGATGAAACACTTTTTTCGTTTACTGTACTAAGTAAAAAAGTACAATAAAAAAAAGATATGAAATTAATCGAATCGGGTGCGTCGACCACAGGTGCCTCGACGACTGGGAGCGTAACCCACGGACCCTTGATTTCGATCAATTTGCATCAAACCTTGATTCAGACGCAGATCGTTAGGAAAATTTTCAATAATGCCACTGAAGGCAGGTAAAAAACGAAACGAATCGATTTATTTCGGAGCATTAGGAAGCGCAAAGCGAAACAAAAACGACCTTATTTTTTGTATGTGCACGCGTAGCATTTAGACTAGCCTTCAAAGATGATGTATTGTATCGAACAAAGGATTCATTACTATTTATAAATGGCTGAAGTGTGATGTCGTGACGCCTCTCATGCATGAGATTGCAGGTTCGATATCGGGCAAGTACCAATGTGATTTTTTAAATTCATTATACGTACTTTTTAGGAAAACGCGGCGTCGCGGCAGGCCGCTTCTAACCGGTCCTTTTGGAAATCTATGAGGGAGGCCTATGTCCAGCAGTGGACGTTCTACGGTTGATATGATGATGATGATGATGATGATGCACTTTCTAAGTTTATCTTGCATCATTAGCATCGGTAAAGGCAAACATCGGAAGGAAACCTGGACTTAAAATTAATATAAATCTGCAATCACTACTCGACCTTGAGCAACCTCGGTGATCAATGCTCGTGCCTTCTCTGTATGAGAAGAGGCCTTTGCCCTTTGATTATAAGGTGCAGACCGATACCATTCAGTTTAAATACTGCATAATATATCAAGAAAAAATTAAACTTGTTCATAACTTTATAAGCTTTAGAAATTTTATAAAATGTAAAATTAATTCCAAACTTGGACAGCCAACAATATTAATATTCATTCTGATTTAAAATAGGATACGATAGCCATATTACTGAGAAAGTGTGACTGAATATGGCCCTTCCAACACTTGGATAAAAAGTCTGACAAGGAGGATATTGCCACGCTCGGGAGCAGTTTGGTAATTGCTACAGGATGTTATAAGTTATTAGTTCCTAGGGTTAATGCTCCTGCTAGTTCCGAGGTAAAGCTCCCCTTTTCAAGTGTAAAGAAAGTGATAATAAAATAGCTAATTGTTTAGACACTATTACATTAGTATACGTTCATGTGGTCACGTGGCGCGGCGATGTGTCCAGATTTATTTGGATTTACCCTCTCGTAGAAAATGGTACAAGATCCGATCAATCTTTATGCTAGATTATTTCATTTCCCGTATGTCATGATGTGATTGATGTGAGTGTTATAGAGTCTACGACACTCACAAATAGCGTGGCTTTCTGTGGGTAAAAGAATTTCAAAAATCGGTTCAGTAGATCCAGAGATTACTCCCTACAACCTCACAAACTTAACCTCTTTATAATATTAGTATAGATTATTGTGGTTTTAATGGAAGAAGTGTTGCGCCAACCCGATGGTTGTGGTTTGCATCTACAGAAAGACGAGACTCATTTCAATGCTTTTTAATCCTCTTACTAGCACTAGATATGACAAGTCGAGGCGTCCAAATCTCATGCCTGCCTTATTTGAATTGCTTCAACAAGACAAAAAAGGCCTCTCTTTTCTAACATACTCAATTGCTCACATCTAACATAACCAGCATGACACGTATGTTTATCGATAATTACTCTCTCCAAATCGTTCACTTTCTACTCAAATTAGCCTTACTTCGCCTAGAGCGGTATCTGCTAAGTACATTATGCTAAGTATAGCAATTTCATGTGTGGAACATATAATTTGTGTACAAATTGACTTACATTGTGCAACTGTAGCCGATCAAATGGTTCATGTGCATGATGTTGATTGATTGTAGCAAGAGAGACAATCGAATGCGATGCTGCGTGCGTGTTTTGTTTCATGTTGTTGTGTTCTGTTTTATTGAGATCGCTCAAATAGGTATTTGTTGCTCGAAAACAAGTGACTGTTGTAAAACATTACAGTAGTGTTTCACCAATCTACAGGGTGGAAATTTATTATCCTACCTGGAGGGAAAGTACTCTAAATACTTAAGTAAGCACATTTTACCCAAAGGAAACATTCCTTTATTTTTAAAAAGAAACAAATCTGCATTTAAATAATTTTGAAAATACGCTTGCCACTCCCGGGAATCGAACCGACTAAAATCGGAAAAAATAGCATCCTGTATTTTTATGGCACTAATCGATAGGGTCAATCATAAGGATCAAATCTCTGCAAACATGGTAAGCTAAATTAAACAAAAACCATGAAATTTCAATTTAAACTTATTTTATACGGACGAAAAAAATGAGTACCTACATGAACTAATTGCATGCTCGACATGACGTTCATTTTCTTCGATGCACAAATTCAGTATTTTAAGGAATTCATTTTGAATAACTTTTAGTAGGGTGTTTTGGTGAATATTGAAAATTGCATTACGCTACCAAAAGTTACTCAAAATGATTTTTTTAAGGCATAAATTGGTGCATCCAAGAAAATGAAGCTCATTTCCAGCAAGGACTTAGTTTACTCGTTTTTTCGACCGAATAAAATAAGTTTACATTAAAATTGCATGTTTTTCTTAATTTTAATTTACCATGTTTGCAGAGATTTGATCCTTATGATTGACCCTATCGATTGATGCCATAAAAGTACAGGATGCAATTTTTTCGAATTTTAGTCGGTTCGATTCCTGGGTGTAGCAAGCGTATTTTCAAAATTATTTAAATGCAGTTTCGTTTCTTTTTTAAAATAAAGGA
Source organism: Caradrina clavipalpis (assembly GCA_932526535.1). Classification (NCBI taxonomy): domain Eukaryota; kingdom Metazoa; phylum Arthropoda; class Insecta; order Lepidoptera; family Noctuidae; genus Caradrina; species Caradrina clavipalpis. The sequence continues at coordinate 4,941,857 of OW052108.1, forward strand.
ATGTTTCCTTTGAGTAAATTTTGCTAACTTAAATATTTAGAGTACTTTCCCTCCAGGTAGGATAATAAATTTCCACCCTGTATAGTAATATAATAAAGCTGAAGACTTTTTGTTTGTTTCTTTAAAGTTACTAAGCTCTGGAACTAACGGACTATTCGGAATGACACAAAAATGTTTGGTTACAGGATTAGAGGAATGGTATCGGCTATATAATATCACTCTACAGCACAAGAGAGCCGAGCAGTAACGAAAGACGTAATTTAAAAAGAATTATCTAAAGATTTTCGCTACCATTTAAATTTCAAAATTTTAAGTTCATAAACGCTGACTGTAAATAAATGTTAACGATTCAGTCTGTCTAAAAATAGAGATAGCACAATAAAAATAACATGTAACCAATCAACGTGCTTTATAAAATCGTACATTACAAAATTACGATTTGTAACATTAGATTTGACGATTATTGTGAACACAACAGTGTTTCTGTGTCAATGTACCAATGCTATTTTACCACCACTATATAATTCAGGTAAATACTTTACTACATCGTAAATGTAATTTATTTGGACATGACAATCTGTCACGACCATAGACACATTAATTGTTGGCCAACACTTGCTTCTAGCCTGGACGTCATTTGAAATTCAACACACCCGTATTATTCATCTAAAAGTCACGATTAAATCATTATTCATCCCTCAAGACTTGAATGGAATGAATAAAAACTTCAGCGAAATGTTTATAAAGAATATGTCGCCCTTAAAGATGAAACTGCGGAACTTTTACTGGTCGTGATTGGCTGATTTTTAAACAAAAATGTACCTTATTTTAATGTGATAAGGTTGGTTATGCTAGTAATTGGAAGGCTTGTAACAGGACCAGTGCATCCGCTTGCGCAGGTGCCATCACACCTTGCGCCTGAGTCGGGAAGAAACGAATAAAAAAGCGGTCATTCGACAGATGTTACTTTTGTACAAAGATTTAAAAGGATTTCGCTAAAAAACGCATTCCTCTTTTAATATGAGTGGCGTGAATCCGCTTCCGAAGTTCAATGAGGTAGGTACTATAGTAAATGCTGCGTAATTATCTTTAATTAGAACCTTGGAAATAATAAATCTCGATAATGAACGAATAGTACAGCTAATTGCAATTAAAGCACTACCAGATGACGTCAGAAGTGCGAAAAGCAACACGATTGTAACACTTGCAGGTGAATTGTACGCAAAGTAGTGTTAAATAAGCTGAAAGGAAGGACAAGGAAGGTAAACATTCATTTTGTAATAGTTCTAGTACAAGATTTACACAAAGTAAAGAAATAAATAATGTGGGACCAGCACATAAGCATACCTTTTCAAACAAAAAAGAATTAAGGAGAAATCAATGAGAAACCGGTATGACATACAAAAAAAAGGATATACGCAAATAAATAACATTCTCCTTTTTTAAGCCGGTTAAAAATAACGAACAGTGAACGAAACAGTAGCAGCAGATGATGATAAAATTCAAATTGAAGTTAATGAAACAGAAGCTTAGGCATATCATGCACTTGAAGAAATGGTCGTAGAAGAAAATGTTAAAGCCAACAATTTGAAAGAATCGAAAGCTTTTGATGCACAGTTTTCACCTCATATAATTTTCACAATCATATAACATTTCCAAATCGTCTTACTTATGCAAATGCGATTTTCACATGGTACTGACGTTATTATAGAAACCATATTTATGACTGCAGGCGATGACTGCGTGGGAGTTGAAAGGCGTTGGCATTGAATCGATCGACGAAAGATACAGTTTTCTACCATAGTTCTGCCATAATTAACAAACACGTGTCAATATTTTTCTATTTTTGGAAGTATGTTTTTACTTGATTTTGGATATTTGACGCTGATTCATTTTAAGATTACTTTAAACGTTAGTTTAGGATTTATATTGAACTGTTATTGGCATATTGAATTAGTTTTACGTGAAATAGATTGTGGATTGGCTTGTTTAGGCAGAACCAATATTAATCTTCCAATCTTAGTTCTGCCAAGTTCGTTATACAAGACTTCGCAAACTTAAACAAGAGAACATAAAAAAAAACATAAGCAATGTAAACCATTTCAATTTTATTATTGCGGTCTTTATTTTTTAACGAGTTGAGTCTTTCTGAACTAGTTTTGATTTGCGAAATTTCAAAAACTGCCACTTGAAATTCAAACTCTCGAAAGTCATATCTAGTCTAGCTTTTTCTAACGGTTCTAATTTCTGTTGTTTCTTGTGTTTCAATGAGGTTTTCTAAACAATCATTGCGCTTCAAATCGTCCGTGTGAAAAGATCTTGGAGCTTGGACATTGAATCAAGGCTGGTGACAATTTTGCTCTGAGAAAGCCACAAAATGCATCTTGATTATCTTATTGTTCTAAAGATTTAAACTTTTATCTGCCATAGAGTCACTTTTGTCACTTTCTAATCTATTGTTTACGTTATGAAATATTATATTTTTGTTAGAAAGTGTTATTTGTGGGTTTAGTTCATTATGGAGACGGTTTTTTACTTAATTTTGTTTTATGTAACTATGGATTTGTGTATCTACTTTTCTGCTTATAAGTTTCCGTATTTCAAATTATTTTGTACGATTACGTAACTTAGTACCTACGTCTAATGTGTTTAAAATCTGTCAAGGCTTTCTAGAATCTTCACACAACACTATTTTTAGAATGTAAATTCTTAAAATCGATTAGTCTTCAAGTAACAATATGATCATAATTTTCTGAAGCTGACCTTTCAGACCGGACAGGCTCTATTAAATATTAAACAAGAAAATAACGATTTCTGATTTCGCTACCAAGGAATTACGAAATAGTTTGATCTATAACAATGAATCTGTTGGGCCCTTTACTTTTTAAGTCACGAAATGGATGAAAAAATGACAATACATCACTCCATTTATTCTCGTCTCACAAAAAAAGTAATTGTGAATTTGTGACTCATACGCAGGCACCTATACAAAGTGACTACAAGTGAAACGATATTAAACATTTGTAAGTACATTCATATCTTTAGATCTGCGTAAAAAAACCTCTATGCTGAACTAGGCTTGATTACAACGCGCTTGCGCATTCGAGATATCTCTTTGTCCGGTAGACGCTCTTAAAAAATGGCCTTGATTTTTTTTTATAGTCAGATTTTCTTTTTTTTCTGTAAATGTTACATTTTCGTTTATTAGCCTTGGGTTGGTTTATATTTTGAATTCAAATGTTGGTTATTATTTGATTGTTGTTATCAGTCATTATTGTAGTTAAGCTAAACCATAGCAACAAAGTATGTAGGTACCAACTAATCATCTAATTAACTAGTATACATATATTAACAAATTAACATGTTTCTTTAATAAATGGAAAGCGATGATTACCTGAAGTATTAATTACATAATTAAATAATTAAATACAACATTTTTGAACCAATCAATAGACACTGGCTTATTAATACTCCCATGGAGCTAATATATAACAATAATGAGACATGTTTATATTCATTATGTAATGATTAAATCAGCCGATTAATTAATTACTTACCAATAATTAAAATTTCATTACAAATACGCCCACACAGCGAGGCTTCCGATATCAAATCGATAATGGAAAATAATGTAATGGTTATTGGAATTCCATATTTGAGGAGAAATTGCTTTACGTAATCAGGATACAATTAATTAGGGATGTTGAAGGGTTTTATTGAGGATATTATAAATGTTTATTTCGTTGTTGTAGCAAAACTTGGACTTGAAGAGACATCCTGCGATATAAAGATAGAAATTGATTTGGACTCACGTGATCTTATAATGTGACTAAAGATAATACAGAAATCTTAAAAAAATGGCGTACGTTATTATACGTCATAGCTCGTCATGCTCGTCCCACATAGTCACTAATTTAAAGTTTGTAGTTCTTACTTTAATTACTGATTTATTTAAACTTTATGCAACAAAAAGTACAAAGGCGGACTTAATGCCTTAGGCATTCTATAATAGTCAATCAAAGAAGGTGTAGAGATAACAATGTTATGTGCACATTATTATCCTAGCGTAAAACAACAAAATATAAATAAATTGAATTACAGCAGTTTAAATCGCCGAGTAAGCAATGCACGATAGTAATGCAATAATTGGCGAAAAGACAGTTACGTCTTATTTACAGTTACAACTAAACATAGATTTAATTACAACTATCGAGATCGACCATTACATCAACATAAAACATAAGTGCCCAGTTGGCTTAGATTTACAGAGGAAACCTTGGAAATCGAACTAGTAATCAGTAGGCAAGCAGACGAGATTTATTAGCAGTAAAATTGTTTGAAATCTTCTCATTTTATGGTTACGGTACCTTATGGTACTAATGAGAAGCGACCAGTGTAGTAATTAGCAATTATCTTATGTGGCACAGCCACAAATGAAATTAATGATAACAGTCCATAAGCACTAAAGGAAGAGGTTAAAGATGTTCAAGTTAGAAGTCGCAGAAAAGGCTATCGTTAGAAGCAGTAAAGTAAATGCCAAACTAATTACTGCACTAGCAATACCGCTAGGTTTTTTCCACCATTAAATTAAGTCTTTGATTAACTTTTTTAACAGGCAATAAAACGCAATAAGATTTATTCAAATCGGAGCAGGTACAGGTAGTTCCTGAAATAAGCAAGTTTTAACAAACAAACAGAACTCTTCGGCTTTATGATATTAGTATTGATATCTAATTAAGTTACTTCCTATAATCTGAGAGAAGACTTTTCTAAACAATGCACAATGAAATGATAGAAAAGAAACACAATAGGCCAAATAAAAATATGATTGTTATTGAAATGTACCCTAAGATAATATGAACTTTAATAATAAGAGTACAGTAATTAAGTAAAGCATTTAATGTTTCTGTACCTTTACAAAAGAGATACAATTACTGGTTACGAACAAAGCAGAAGAAAGTTAATAAACAAGTTAACGTATGTTTTTTGCTCCATAGTGAGAGCACATACGTTTTATAAAAACATGGCGGCGAATCATGGAAAGTTATAAAAGTTAATAAGTTACACATTGCTAATGATGTCTAGAAAAAAAGTACGATATTATCAGGTCATTGGAGTGTATTTTTAACAGCAACTTAATTAAAAATAATTAATTCTGGTATCATTAATTTTAGCAGAATTATTTTGATTGACTTCTGATGTTTTAGAGAAATCTGAAGTTAGTGATTGTGTAAAGGAACTTTCGATTAATCATATTATTAATTTACAGATATCATTAATCTATATGTCAACTACAGGACTTTGAACAACAATAGAAGACACAGTAGCAATCGAATGTTATTTCTCTAATTCCGAAATGAATAGGGTTCCCGATGAGAAATTAATTGAAAATGGAATAAACAAGACTCATATGAGAGAAAAGTATACGAGTTATTTTAAACAGTGACATGGGATAATCAATCTAAGATTAGCAATCAATCAATGACGTGTTTTAACAAATAGTGGTGTAGTGAGTGAATTTCCAGAGAAAGTGAACGATCGTTCAAACAGAGATTAATATGATGTCAGAAACGTCAGAACCCTCACTTTAGACGCTAATGAGGAGGTATTACGATATTTTAATACGCCTGTTAGAATTGAAACGAGAAATGTATAAAACAAATTGTGTAAAATTGATTCTAATGATGGATTGGCCTTTGAAGTTCAAGGGTCATGGGGTTGTGTAAGAATCGTTGCTAATCTAATAGCTGATATAACAGATCGGAGTGATGTTCGAAAGATTTGCATACTTGTAATGGAATTTGCTTGATAAAGGTTAGCGTTGTATTTTCTTTTGTATCTAAGGCACTATCCAAACAGCTGAACATTATCTGAATACAATCTACAATTGGAATTACATGGATAAGATAAATCATTATCTTAAATTATTCACGCGCAATGTTTCCCATTTTTACATCATACGTCATAGCTTTCCGACTATGATCGATCACGTATACACTTCCTTCGTCATGTCATGTAGTTGTCGAACTGTCATTGCATAAGTTAGATAACACTATTGCATGCTCATCAATCATCTCCAAACACTGTTTCCGAATGCTAGGGTCAACCCGTGTCATTGTGGTGAAATTATTTGCAAAGGGTTAAGTGGTATATTTAAATTGGCTAAATGTTTTGCGCCATAGCAAGTATATTCGGTAATAGGTTTGGTTTTGATGAGACTGGCTGTCAAATAATATGATTGATAATAATAAATCAGTGGGATTTATTAACACCAATCATATTGTTTTTAAAAATCATTAGGCTCCACTACCCTTTCTGTCTGTCTTGTTGGGAGCTGGGACAAACACCTATCGCTCTTTTCATTCACTTGTTTATAGGGTTTCTAAACACCAACAAATGCTATAACTTTGTTTTTGACACAACACGGAAGCCATATCGAGAAATTCACAACGATACGGAACTGCTTCACGAAAACAGAGTTCTAAAGCATTAGTACCAAAATCTCGCTCATAATAGGGGCTATCAAATTCGAATAACATCGTACGCACCTCTTGGTAATGCACTGGGGGCAATTTGCCGGTACTTTCTCCTACGCACTGGCGGAAATACTCAGTAGGTGCTTTCCAAACTGACGGACTAAAGGATGTTTTACATAGTAAATCGGTACAATAGGTCTTCAGGCTGTGTTGGAAAATAGTGAGAATTGGTACCTTGAATCCGTTAAAACTATAGCTGATAGGAGTTATTTCATAGTGGATGTGAAAATCGTTGGAAACAATTTAAATCATCATCATTGATGAAGTCAATATTTTTAATGATCAGGCACAATCAACATGCAATTGCAAATACAGATGAAGCACTAAAGATACAATCCCAATGAAAAAGAAATCCGACGCAAACAAAATGAGCCCACTAAAATTACTCGATAACACTTCGTTACTAACTACATTAAACGAATGTAGTCCAATCCACTTTATACGCTAGCCCAGAACGATCATAAATAAATTAAGCCCTTCAACCACAGTACCAACATCATCTTAAAAAATAGAAAAAGAATCTGGAACATTTCCAGCGACCTTGGGCCCCTTAAGAATGGTGGACTCACGCGCAGCTTTAATTTATAGAATGTCCTACTTTTCTCGTAGAAAATTGCCGATTGTCTGAATAGGATAGTTGGTCGTTCGCAATCCGTATACATTTATTTATTTATTATGTCATATAGAATCATTTTGTACATGGGTTTCGTAACACATAAAATGTGCAGTCAAATGTTTATTACTTTGAGGAAGTAATGATTTTTCCATTACGTATTTGTCGTCGCAATACTAAAGTGTTTTAATACTTTCAATTTTAACATTAACATTAAAAGGTAAGATATTGTTAGATTGGGAAATACATTGATGTAATCTTTCAGCGTTAGTTTGGAATGTTTGTTTAACGCCTTGTTGTGTCTATTAATTATTCGGCATTGACCTATTTAGACTATGATTCACGTATTCAGGTCTGGCGCCACACTTTGGTCGTTCTAAATTCTCATACCGAATGTGAAATAGATTAGAAAAAAAATACAGACGAACTATTTAGTTGAGATCCCTAGATTGCTTCGCTACTGTTACATTTCAAACTTGGTATAAAAATAGCACTAATAAATAGTAATTCCAACTTGGAAACAGAAAAAAACGAAAAAAAAAACTTGGAAACAGTGGAACAAGTAACTTGTCCAACAATAGCACATCATGAACTGCAATTTTTAGTCTCCAATATTATTGAAGATCAAAAATGAGAGCTATCTATTCCAAAAAATATACCCCAGGCAAACATATTCCAATCAGCGTTATAATAAAGCAATCGAACACCACCCATTTGGAAAGCGCAAACACAAATTGGTATAAATTAACAGTAAACTGAACATGCTATAATAAATAAAATCAATTAGATCAAACATAATAATATACAAGTTTTTAATAATGATAATAAAAACAGATGTTCAAAAAATTGCAAAGTAGGTCGCGTAACTGGCCGTGTGAGAGCAAATTAGTCATATCATACAAACATTGATGCTTAAAAATATTACAGACCACCCAAGATCTATCTCTCTATCGTAATAAAATATTATTAATAGAGGTCTGATCATGCGCAAGAAGAATGTTGATTACGATCATGACTTCTGAGCTACTAATGAAAAAAACTTAGCTTTGAAATTTGCAAGCAAAGGTATGAGAGAAAATGAACTGATCATTGATGTAAATGATGCACCAAGACTAATTGGTGATTTAGATGGAAAGCAAACAAATAAAAGTGATCACCGATCTTATTAATGTGTTTAATAAATCTGAAGAGTATTTTGTTTGTCTGTATGTTTAACTGCGCAAATTTTTGGAACCTTCAGCCGGATTGGAAAGATATTTTTGTATATGATAGCTAGATTCATGAGAAATTATATAAGCTATCATCACGCCACGAATAACGTAACTTAAGGCAAATGAAAAAAAAACACGCGGATGAAGTCGCGGGCAGAAGCTAGTCAAAGTATACAGATAATAGTAGACACTGTTGATGTAAATGAGTTATAACAATAGCTTAAGGTTTAATCATTAATTGCTTTCTATCAACATTAAGGAAGTTTATGGCTTACGCAATTTAAATTAATGGTAGGTATAATGTCCGTATTAGCAAGAGCCTGATCTATTAAGAGGTACTTGAAAGTCTATCCGTTACATTGATTGACAACTAATATTATTGTCTCTGCTAATACTTTGAAAGATAAGAAAGAATTTAGTCTTGACTTGTCTACAAAGTATACCGAAAAAGAAATCTAAGATCATGTCAGACGTCAGTTATACTCTCGCGGTGATCTTTGTACTAGCAGTTAAACCTTAACAGCCTTTAAAGTAGTAAAACTTTCTTATTAACTAACTTTGACAGTTAAATGTCGGAACCTAGCTAGTTTACGACGCCATATCTCTAAAACTTTAATCCAGGATTTAAACTGTCTCATTTTCCAATACTCGACTTGGAAATGAATTTCGAAGATATGGCCTATTACAACTGCTAGAAAGAGAGATAGAACATGATTGAGTTTAAGATGATTTCAGTTTAAAATACGAAATTGTAAATGAAGTAGGTAATCTAACCTAAAGCATCTAAGGTAATGCCAACAAAAATGAATCACTTTGAGAAGTATTTCAATTTAGTAATCATATTAAAATAGAAACCAGAAGCCAAATCAAGGCAAGACAATTAACAGTTTATCAATAAGAAATAACAATTAATGTCGTTACTATGCTACTGTCCACATAAACAATTCTATTATAGCTCCAACAACAGTAGCCAACAGACACTCTAAGAAAGTCGACAATTTACAATTTCTAATTAAAACGTCCACTAATTTCGATTTACGCCCAATTGCCTATCAAACAATGATTGGCTGCAACTAACCCAAAGGAAACTGGAAGCTGCGATAGTGTGAGCTTGTTAACCGTTAACGAGGGGAAACTAAGATATAGCACCATAATTATTAGCTATTAAAATATTAATATTCTATTCAGGAAGCTATTGAGAAAGTAATGGTCAGATAGCTTATTATCAGTTCTGATATTGATTGAAAATGGCTTAGTGATAATGGCGGTTATGGAGACCGTGGATCGTGTATTGTGGCTTGCAGGAATTATGCAGTGACATGTAACAAGAAATAGCTGCATTAAGTGCTTGAGGATATGCAAATGTAGGAATGCATGACCCTATAGAGTGAATAGATGAATTCCTCTACTTTGATTGTGTGCCATACGACGAAGCATTTAAGTATTTTGTTGTAGTACATTTTTCTTATCCACAAAATTTTCAAACTAGGCTTTAACAGAAGCCTAACTACTTTCTCCACTAAATCAAAAATAATAAGAACATCGATTAAAAACCCCGAAACTTCCCACCCACATATCGACCACCTGGCTTACGTAGTAACAGTACAAGTCCACAATTAATCACTCCAATCAGAAGAGTTCCCACCGGCGCAGGCGCCGCGCCTCAATCACTGCCTCAATGAGATTGATAGAGGTGGATAGCGCTATTCATCACTGTTGCAACCCACTCGTTGAACCTATGTTCTATTGGTAGCGAGGAGTCGTTTGATTTCCGAATAAAGGCAACGATAGATCAGGGGCCGTTTCGTTTTACACATCGCCAAAAATTTATCTTTGTTCGGACCTGTTCTTTAGATTTTAGACGATGAAGTTACTTAAAAAAAGTACAGAAAAAGCAAAATTTTTCATCGTTCTTCAAATACTACAAAACACTGGCTATTTTAGTCTTTCACATTTACCTTGAAAGCTACTATACTATTAATAGTTCAATATTATTAACAACCAGCAAATGGCCCTGATCATTCAGGACTCATGAATATTTCTTGTACTTGTGTACCTTTACTTGGAGGGCATTGTATTAAGGTTTACAATACAGACCAAGGCGTACAAAAACTGAGATAATAATAACAATTGGTTTACCAGGGAGGTCTGTCGTTTCGCTTTATTTGTTTATGAGTTGGATATTACTTTTAAAGTCAACAGTTACACGATCGAAATCACATCATAGTGAGACAGTAGATTATATTCATCCAAATAGCAATTGAGTTTAAACTCCCCAAACTTAAAAAATGAACAACAAAATGCAGGAATCTATCTAGTACTAGCTTTCGACCGCAATTTCGCATTGTCGCGGAATAAAAAGTAGCCTATGTCCTTTCTAGGGGTTGAAATATATCCCGAACCAAATTTCATCAAAATCGGTTCAGTGGTTTCTTCGTGAAAGGGTAACAAGCAAATAGACAGAGATCGTTTTACATCTATAATATTAAAATGGATTAATATTATCATATGCGTGGGCATATGAAAATAAATACAAAAAAGTAGTAACGGAATATAAAGCACAACGTCGAAGAAATATGATAGACGATGACGAAAGACTTACAAACTGAGACTAATACTTATAATCCCATCACTTCTCGCCATCAATAAGACAGCGGTCCATGCGCAATAGCAACACGTCTTTAACAGTCATCCATTGTGTAGGCCAAAGCTCTAAAGTGGATCAAGTACAGCTAATTTTGTAAGCGATCATTAAACTTACAACAAAGACTGAAAAACCGACAAAATGATGGTTGGAAGAATTTTCTGTGATTTACTATGCATTGTGTATGGCAAACGAACAAGATGGGTTTCGCAATGCTTCTTGAAGATCTTGGTGAGACATTGTGAGATATATGAGGTCTGCTAGGATGAGTGATTAATGAGATATTCAGATAAGTCTCACTGTCATTCCATCGTACTACTATTTTAAACGTGCGAGTTTGAGAGAATGGGTAAACGGCTGAACGCAATTAGCTCCTACAGACATTGATCTAGCTTAACAAATAGGATAATGTTATCCCGATTTTGTGTTCCTGTAGAATAATTTAGGACTTTTGCTTAATTCAGATTCCATGCAGATGAAGTCGTGGGCAGAAACTATTCAATAATATGGCCCTTTAAATCATGTGTGAAAAATTAGGATACCTGATTTAAGGGAACATAAAAATAACACCTTATGTAATCATTGAGTGATTCAAGCTAGGTTGAATAAACCAAGCCTTCCAAATTTCATATTCATCAAATTCCTCTAAACCACGATTCAGCTGAAAATTCTGCAAGCCGTGCGTTTAGTAAAACCGAAAGTTTAATTCGAAGAAATGATTGCATACATCCATGAAGTTTGAAACACACGTAACACGCTCCGATTACGCACTGATTGCAAGTCAATCAAGGTGATTAACATCTGCATTGTATCATTTCAGTTATGTATTGTGCTTTAATAGAAAATGATAATGCAGCGCTATTATCTTAGGGTATCGATATCAATATTAATCTTAGAAGCAGTTCATTGGTCTATTCTATTATGACATTATTACCGATACCCAATGCGAGTGGGGTGATCCTGATCAGACGATGGCCTACTTACTACAGTGTCCAAAGTGTCTCTACACCTGCACTTTTAAGGACATTAACAGCGCTTCTGATGCTGCGATAAGCTTGGTGATTTTCACGGTCCAAGAACACTAAGAAGAAAAGTAACAAACGGACTATATCAAATCATTAACTCAAAAAGAAAAAGCAGATGTTGACGCCATTAATTACTGAAAATGTGCCTGTTATTTCCCCAGACAACGCTGAAGTGTGATTGTGAGGAAATGACGTAATTGTCAATAGACTTGGTGACTTCAGTATTATTGTTATATCGTATTGTAGAATGCTGGTACTGTCCGAATGAATAACATCAAATACCTAATGATAATGACGACCACACCATTGTCATCAAATGATTTGAGTTGATGTTTGTCATTTTATGATCACTCTAAACTATTGCCTTAAATAATATAGGCACATATCTGTCACTAAATTGAGCTTAGTTATCCACAATCTCTCATCAAAGAAAGAGTACGTCTTATAAGAGTAGGATTTAAATTATTTAGCGTTAAATCTTCAAAATTCTTTATACTTTGAAGAATAGAAGACATTTTTGAGAAACCTAAACCCAATTTTGTTTGTGATATTTATTTTCCAAAAGCAATTTTAGACATTTTTCCAATAAAAGAGTCACCTACAATTACAGGGCTAAACACTAACATAAAAGAACACCTCTGCCAAACCCTTAAGATATAACAGGCGTAATGGATGTCTAAAAAGCACTTAAACATCTGTCTTCCTATAATCTTGATCAATAAAACCATTTTGAAGACAATGGATATATGTTCGCGTAACCTAGTGAGTGTCAGATGACCCTAGAGATAAGAAGATTTCTTCCGCTCCCATTTGTAGACAGAAATTATAGACTCCGAGCTACAATGTTACTTTTACAAACCACACTACAATGAATAATAGAACGGAACTACTTAAGACTTAATTATTTTGTAATTAATACTGTTGCTTATTATAATTTAATTATGGCATATCATGTAGCTTTTAATCTGTCGTGAGATAGATCGCAGCAATGATATTATATGAACATCATTGGATCGCAGGATAGAACTGTCGATTTGAGTGCATGTGGAGTAATGAGTGATTGTAGGAATGAGAATGAATGATTTAAAAATGTAGATGAACATGGTTTGTATACTAATCCGTTTGTCCAATGTAGTGATTTTGTTACTATGAGAGGTACAGTTGATGATAGATTAGTAGTTCTTAAGCTTGATACGTAGGGTAGATCGGGTACATACTAGTACCTTCCGGTGTACAAACGTAATTTATTTCTTTACAAATGTTATTTATCTTGCTTTAAAAAAAAGTAGCCCCAGAGTACGTTAGTTTCTCTTGTGTCGTGGGTACCTTTACAAACATATTATTTATCTCACATATCCAAACAACCAGACCCAACTTTTAGGCCATACAAATATTTGTTCCATGCGGAAATCTAACCCGTGCCACGCAGCGTGGCAGCGAATTGCTCAACCACTGCGCCAACCGTGTTTTCGTGTTTGATTGCTACAATTGAAACTACCTCTTCCATCGCGTGTCTTGTCAGAAATGTAACACGCATGCTCGTCTAATATTATAATGCTATATCCCATAACTCGACCGTTTAATACGATGCCCTAAACAAATTCGTAATTACTTTAGACCGGTTGAACAGCTTGTCACAAATCACCTTTACATTCAGCGGTACTTTCACTCTGATATTTTTCAATTACGGCAATTATTTTAATAACATAATCGTAAATCGTTTTGAATAAGAGCAGTGTATGTTAATTACGATACGACAACAAAATTAGAAGCGATGACTTTTACTATTAGGGATTGATAGAAGAAATATTTATGTGTTGTTAATAAAGAGTTCGTTTTTAGATAGTGGACTTAATAGACTTTCTTACTAAGAAATAAGTATTTAAATTGAGTAGCAGAATATATTTTTAGAAGAGAAAGAGGGAAGCTCATAGAGGATACAAAATCAAGTTCACATTGCTGTCAACAGGACAAATGTCCAAATGGTTGACAGCATTACCACATTGTATGGCAATACAGATTTTTCGGCTCAAGAAAAGGCCAGCCCCTTGGTTAGTTGAAGAGTCGCTTGAGTCCCGTAAAATTGAGGACTATACCACTTATTTCAGTACCTACTCGATGAAAAATATTCAATTTTTTTTATGATTTCATTAGATCATTTATTGTGGAATCATCTATCATTTTATTAGCTGTGAAGAAGAGAGTGACAACTACTGTCTAGACACTAAGTAAAACAACCATTAAAAGTCAACTGTCCAGAGAAAATAAACGACACCTTAATAAAAAAATGTCGTACACAATTAAAAAACGTCAACCACATCCGTTCAAGCAATTTAATCTAACTGTAACACATACAGACAAACTAATTGTGAACGATAAGTACCAGGAGAGCATCGCTCAAGGCAGATCGCGATAAGCCTAGGAATAAAACATACCTGTCGGCTGGCGTTAGAGAAGACGATTTATTTCAAGAGTGGGTGTCACACCGAACAGTAACGCCCCCGCTAAGATTAATTTACTACGACTTAATTGACTGAGGAGGAATAGATTAGATTTAATTCAAACGATTAGTGATAAGATCTAGTGTCGGTGTGAGAAATGGCTGTGGTGTATTGGTGTAATGCTTAGTTATGCAAGTATACATAGGTTAATGTTTCTGATTACATGTCGCTGATTTATGTTAAACAAAAGTTTGCATCATACATACATACATACATACATAAACTCACGCCTTTTTCCCAAGTTTGCATCATATTATATGATATATGCTGCTATTTTCTATTTTTTATTTTCTATTTTGAATTAATTTAAACTGTGTGGGTATGTTCTATGATAATTTTTGAATTTAAAAATCCCATGGCAAGTCTTTCCAACTTGGATTTAGCAGTTAGAACAAATTCGATACATAATATTTTAATAAGTTGGTGATTACTTATTTTAATTTCAGCATACACTAGAGAATTATATTATAAAACATAATCAAAACAACAATTCGCCGACAAACACGACAGTCGTGTTACACACTCATCTTACAAATAATCAAATTACAGTACGGTGTGACACACGCCTCCGTTTCAACACTGGTGACTACCAGTCAGCGAACGATTCATTATTATTGTAATTGGACACGAGACACTAGGATAAATAGCTTGCCTCTGGTTAGTATCTCAGTTAAAACTAGATCCAATCAAACGTGAACCAAAAAAGCTTTACATAAAGTGCATTTTAGAAAGGCAGACTCTGATGGTGAAAATATCTTATCAATCTGTCACAGAAGAGATATATTTTTTAAAATATATTGAGACTAATTCGGTGATTTAACTCATTTCTCATGCCGTCTCTATACTGAGCTATAAATAATTTATTTAGAAACAAACCTTGTCAGAAAATATGCATCGAACGAATGCATAGGTCTCGTTGGAAATGATAAAATGAAAGAAGTCTTACCTGAAACCAAAGAAAATCTTACGTTAGTACATACATGACAATAGAATTGAGTTTGCAATGAAGGCAGATACAGCCAATGTCGATAATGGTAGGTTGAAGATAATGTACATATTATTAATTTAAGTAATTCAAATAATAATTTATTATTTTGTAATGAGTATTTAAACTTTAGCGAAAAGTATAGTGCCTCTCAAATCGATGTAGTTAAAGACGTACACGAAGTCGCGAAATAGAAATTAGCGTATGTCCCTTCTTGGGGTTTGAACTTACTGAGTTCAAATTTCATTACAATCTGTTCAGCGGTTTAGTCCTGAAACCGTATTCGAAACATTAGCATGGATTTGAGAACACTGTGCTGTCCTATCATCCATGTTTACCAAGATCTTCTACAGAGCATTTCGCTAAAACACATAATAATTTTACTCCTCTCTAGGACAGTAATGGCTTCAGTTCCTAGCTACAAATGTGCCGTTACGTCCTTACTGCATGTTCATAGAGTAATAATAGCGAAGTGTGCCAGATGTGGGCCCTCCCACGGTTTGGTGTTACCTCCTCATCAAGATTGGTCGATACTGGTAACGAATTCAATTTCAAATGAGTAACGGAAAGGGGTATTGTTATTCACGACTTTTTGGTTTAGACCAACTGTAACATTGAGTCTGGATATAAGCTGAGTGATATGCAGATGTTTAAAGTCTTCAATATTATGGCTAAGACGATTTCAATTGAAATCCGGTATAGGTTATGAATATTTGCTTTTTTAATTTTAGCTTCTCTTAAGTAAGCAATTGCTGTGTTATTTGTTTGTCCTTTAATACCTCTTTCATTGACATAACGGTCTTAATTATTTTTAATACCTTCGATATTTAAATTTTATTAGGCACTTCCTTTGCCAAAGTTGGGCAAACCGATCAAGTGGTAGGTGTCATCGACTCATCAGAGTCGATGATACCGATGAAATATAAGATGTATATACTGTAAAAATTGTGTATGAGTAAAGGCTTATATTATTAGGTACTTCCTAAAGTAATACGCACAATAATTTCTAAACCCATATAATATTCTCTTAATGATTATAATGTTTATTCAGCTGTCGTATTTGGACCATAAACTGATTGGCTATTAACATGGAAATAAATATTATGAATCAATAAAACGGGCAGGCAACCGATTGGAAACGAAAGTTGCCATAATAAATGTTATTTTAGGTGAAATTATGCAGAAAGCAGGTCGATTGTGTTTACGTATTGTTATCATTCTGATACGGCGGGAGATAAAGGTGATAACGCTGTGGCAGATTATGAACCCTCTACATACGTTATATTATAACAGAAATTATCAGCATACAACCAATATTGGAAAAATATAACTTTGTAATAAAATAGTATTAGTAGGGTAAAGACCATGTTGAACTTGTTATTATTTAATGAAAATGGAGTTCCGAATTCAACCAATAATATCAACAGTCTATCTATGATTAAAAGGAAGCTTTAGCTATGGACTTTAAACGATTTCCAAAACATAAAGTTTACGCATTTGAAAGGCTGACATTAGGTTAACTTTTATATAATTTCTAAATATGAATGAAAGTGCCCGCCAGGGAAGCCGCAAGCCAAACTAAAGTAAACTTTTGAATCGCTTTTAAAATTTGACGTGGTAATTAACCATTTAAGTCTAAGCTAGCATTAATTCGCAAACTAGAATTTAATTTGCCTAAAGGCGATGAATTTTACTGTAAGTCAAATCTGACGGATCCAAATTAATTTAAAGCAGGAAGTTGTTCTTAAACAATTGGAGAAAACGGGGTTATTATAACAAACGAAACGAGGCTTTAAAAGCAATTCATTGACCCGAAAACTTCAGATATAATAAATACAGTAATAAGGAGATGAGATTTATTGGATTGACCTTTACATTTATTGGAGCATACTGGTTTTGCACATTTAAATACCTGCGTTTAGAATTTATGAGAATGGAAGTGAGACTGATAATATAATTGATGTTGATAGATCTGAGCTCTGCTATTATAGAATTAATCTTTTTAAATTAATAAAATAGGTAACGGAGTAAAAACAAAATAAACCAGAGACGTTTATTGTTAAAAACGTTAAATCAATACAAGTATTAAATCATATTTCATCATCTTCAATTAATAAAACATCAAACCAGACGAACCTTGACTTAACACCAAAGAACATGAAACTTCAAGTAAAAAACTCAAGTGCAAAAAATCAACAAAGAGCAAATACAAATATGAGGAACACTACAATGTTTAGATCCGCTAACGTCATCACTTCGCAACTGAGGTATCACCTGAGCAGAGTCACGTAACCATCGGATACAACTAGTAGACGGCAAATCTTCAAGAGATAGTGAAAATTCCTATAACTCCTATATCATATTGACTATGTCTGTTACTGTTTAAACCAAATACTCGAGTATATATTACAGTAGTTGATGTACAATCTCCATTCTTTGAAAATCCTTCATCTTTAATTGGCGCACGATATTTAAGTCAATCAGTCGGCACCGCCAAATCTAACAAGTGGTAGATAAAATAATGCCTTATCTAGAATATTAAAATGACGAGTCCTCACGAAATAGCTGTCAGTATTACGCATTGCAATGGTAGCAATGACGGTAGCAATGATGTCAGAAGTTTGGATGATGAAGCCTTTGAAGACATGAGTAAGGACGAAACGTTAGCTACTACAGAATCTTTAACAAAGAATAAACAAGTTCCATGACCGTGTACTTCTAATACATTTTCCTGCTCACTCATGACCGTAAAAGATTTAAACAATTGTGGGAAATATCATAAAAATTACATACCACAGAACATAATTTTAATATTTGCATGATCTTGTGATTTCTGAGAACGGAAATAATATGATCATCTTGGTCCGGAAACCTAAAAATCAAGTCTTTTAATGTACCACATTAAAATACACTTATTTATAGAAATTAAGTTTTTGTTTTGAAAGGCAAAGAAACAATATTTATTGGGCAGTTGGATCAAGAAATTCAGAAAGACGTATTGTTAAGAGATTCCTTTATCAGAAGTCCTGGTCACCGGTTGCTGGGCTGGTACCCTGTTTCTGATGCCGGTGGGCTACTATTTTCCAGATAATATTCAAAAATAGAACTAGCATATTATATTTAAAAGGCAAAGGTAAAATTAACCAAGAGTTCAAACCAGAATCAGAACACAATGCAACAGATATCGAACTGCAAATGTTAAACAATGAGTAAGAAATACTTAAAATAGACATTGCAGAGCGCAGCATCCCGCAGCAACGGGAAGCGGGTCAGGTTATTATTAACGCGTACAATTAAGAGTTGCTGTGGCTGCACTATAGGAGACAGGTGTAGGGCAGTAATACAGCTCCACGTGTGATCTACATGAATCATATGGGTCCTCCAGTATATTATATCAGAAAGAACATTCACGATGTGACCGTTACCGAAAATTGTATTATTTTAACAGATGACACAGAATGATTATAAATATTTCCGAGGGAAATCTTGGAAAATATGGAGTTAAATCTAACTTTTTGACGAATGTTACTGATAATTTGACTGATAGTGTAATTCATGGCCCAGAAGCTATGAAAGCTTTAAATCATCAATCTAAATATATTAAAATTGATGATGAGATCAAATTCGTGAATACCTTAGTGATACTTCTGTAATATGATAGTTATAAGACCGTCAGCACACAATAACACATGCACGCAATATGGTGCACATTGTAGTGAAGTGTATGCGGAACATGTGGGGCAATCCAGCTTAAGTAGAAGTGCGATAACCTCCTTAACTTGAGAACATTCTTCAACGTTTTATACTTTGTTCAGAGAATTAGCTTGTTCTAGCTTTTGTTCTAGACCTATTTTAATTGAGTTTACCGATTTGATTTTACTCTTATACAAAATCGATACATTTTTTTCAAATGCGAAATTAACTCTGTCTGTCTGTTACGCGTTCATGACTAAACCACTGATCCGATTGTGATGAAATATGGTACAGAGTAAGTTTGAACCCCAAGAAAGGACATAGGTTACTTTTTATTTCGCGACATTTACGTGTACAAAATCGCAAAAGCTAGCTTTTCAAAATCTTTCAAAATATCACATCCTACGACGTATGTCTACGTCTGACAAAGATATTAAAGCTTCCATAATCAATAGCATTCCAACAAACGATTCATCCTTCTCATTATTTTCCAGGAAATTAAAACAGTATTCCTTCATAATCAATATAAAAACCACTTCAAATGCCCACGCTTCTTCGTCACATTAGAGTGGGCTAAATTTATATTTCCGCATAATGAAATTTGAGTGATGTGTGTTGACTATTCCCAAAAGGAAACACTAATGGAAGGACAGTTTCCTTTCTAAGAACTACTGTGCTACCGAGGTATTTCGAGAGCATAATGTAAACTCAGGGGATCTTTGGCTGTTAAGACCGACCGGATTGTCGAGTGAATGAAATTAGTTAAAGGTTTGAATCAGTCTTGCATCATTATCTTTCGTTGGCTGCATTTCTGATAAGTGATATTATTACGAGCCTTTCCGATAGCTATCTGTGTTTTCCATCATCTTTGGCAAGGTTATCGAGATATAAATCATTAATGTAGTTGTCATATTATCCATCCGTGCTATTACCCTTCTATGTTCTATCTTCACCATCTTCATTAACTGGTAGACAATGCATTAAGTCCGCCATTGTACCTTATGGTTGCATGAAGTTTTGAAAAAATATCACAAATTTAATTTCCATTTCTTTAACGATGTATTTATATCAGTATTGAAATGCCAGTATATTGCTTTTATTTCTTTAACGATGTATTTATATCAGTATTGAAATGCCAGTATATTGCTTTTATATTCACGTTTATTACATAAATTACGATTCCTACCCACTAATTAAGATTTCAATCATACTTTCATCCATATTTCACTTACAAATACTTTTCTGACAGCATCATTTGTTTTCTTTACACAAAGAAATGCTTTGTAATCTCGACATTTTATCGAATAGCCGTACGGTGGGGGTTTATCGTAGTATTGTTATCACGCATTTCTATTTATATTACCAGCGCCTACGACCGGCAACTCACGTGGGCTGATATTTGGTTTTTCTTCAATAGCGTATTGGTATTGGGTTGTTTCAATTTTGATGTACAATCGCAGACAATGACAATCAACCACTTTTTACTTTTACACGTTAGGCGTAGGCATTAGCGGTGATACTGATTATCTACTAGTTTTTGAAAGACACCTGACAGTAAACAGCCATAATATAAATATGTATTCAATAAAATAATTTGAGAGTAGAAAGTAGCATCACCTACTCAACTAATTACTATACCAAATACCAAACTATCAAGACATATAGACTAATAGACTCATTCAAAGCAAGCAAAGCAAATCTAGGTCACATCCAAGCCTGACAGACGAAACTAAATGAATTTGTCAAAGATAATGATCACAGCATGACAAACGGTCACCTGAGCACGTATCTAATAAAACAATGAAACTCGAGAGCTTTCTAATTGCTTGGAACAGCCACTAATTTAGATTTATGGAGATTTTTAATTCATTTCAACAGTTGAACTGCACTCAAAACTAATCTCTATGCTGATAGGAATATGGGCTAGATAATAAAGGGTTCCGATGATGAATTACTGCGCAAAAGGGCAATGGTTTGATAAATAGTTCACGTGTAAGGAGTACGGTGCGCAGGCGCCGTTTGTTCAATATGAAAGGGGGAACATAAATACAGCTGTTAGAAGTGAGCATACACTTAAAATTTATTGACTTTGACTTTGACAAGAATATGTTTTATTAGTATGTTTTGTCAATGCAAATGAGCTTATTGCATTTGAGTTAATGTTTGAAATCGCCAATCAGCCTTGCAAGTGTGGTGATTAATGCTCGTGCTTTGTCGGTATGAGAAGAGGCCATTGCTCTGCAGTGGGATAAGAGTTGGCTGGTATTATAATTTTATTAGGCACTGTATTGAATGTTTAAGCCGACGATTACAGTCATTTAAAAAGTCCTTAAGAATCATCAATAGCATACTCATATTTTCTGTTATGAGTTTTGAGGTTTGTATCATCTGAAATTAAGTTATTTAACGGGAAACTAACTAACCATAAGCCTTATCCTATCTAAACAATTTCATGGAGTTTTATTACTTATTGTTTTTAAGCAGCGCGCCATCGGAACGATCCTCTTCAAACCCCCATTACAGTCACTTAAGAAGCGCTTAATGCCACATGCAATACAAAAACAAACGTTTACAACATCGTCAGATATACAACACGAGTTAGCAGCTAATACATATAACCTAGCCTTACAACTTACAAGCTCGGGGTAGGTAGAACTGACGACTAGCCCGGAGCGATTAAATCATTAACTCGCTTAACGACAGTAGTTTCTCGGTACAGTTTAAGTTGCAAGGTTAAAAAGGTCAGGGCGAATGACCTGTAGTACTTTTTTTGTTGGCTTTCTCTATATTTATCGTACTTAAACACGCGAGGTGATATATACAAGCCTATTGGACTAACTCGAGTAATTAAGTGTTTAGGTCTTCGTGCTTAGCACTAATTACTTGAGCCGGTTATTATTGCTGTTAGCCAGTCATTATTAGAGGCGCTTGCGCAGATAATAAGGTTTGGAGGGGAAATACTTAAGTAACCTTTGAGGTGAAGAAAAGTGGTGAGTTGATTTGGTGTTGCATGATTTTTTTGCTTATCGTGTAGTCGTTAACTTATTAACTAAGTTATTAAAAAACACATGTTAATAAAGTCGATACTCCTTTAATACTAACATTAAAAGAAGAAAATCTTTTAGTTTGTAAGAGTTACCTAATCCTTGGAAGTACTGCTCCGATTTCAAAAATTCTTTCACTGGTTGAAAGCTACAGTATTGCCGCGTGTCATAGGCAATGTTTTATGAAACATATCCTTGCTGAAAACCCCCGTATCGAGTCATTCAAAAGCGATTAAATCGCGTTTACTATGGAAGTTTTTGTCGTTTTTGTAATTGCGTGTTCGAGGGCGTAGCGTTTAGAAGTTTACAAGACATTAAAAAGTATATGTAAATTGCGTTTTTTACGTTGTTCTTTGTTTACTAGAAACCTGAAAAGGGGGACATTGCACTAAGTTATGTAACATAACATGTATGGATCAGCTGATTTTTCTTTGACATTTGAGGGTAGTTACCATGGCAACAGTTTGTCATAATGATAAGTACAATGACCCCTGTTCAGTTTTCTTATAAACAAAAAATAAGGCTGTTTTAAGTGGAGTATTTAAATATAGAACGTTGGTGCATTATCGTGTCCAAACTGTAGTTCCGTTGTACGATGGGCTAATGTGAACAGATAATATCTATAGATTACAGTTTTGATACTTGCCTTGTTAATTTTCACGCAGTAGGGTGATGTTTATGACTTGCATAATATGTTGGTACAAGTATTAAGATTTTTTTATTTAGGTTTTTTCTTATGATTAAAGAATAGTCTGCTAGTGGCATATACATATACAATAAATATTAAAACGTGCGTTTAGGGGGACAGACACCTTGGAGCGTCTACAATTTTTAATTCTAAAATATTAATTTCCTGATTCAAGATACGTCACAAATAACAATTTTCTATTATCTTACAGACACTGATATAACACTTATCTAAGTGATTATGATAATTAATATCACGTAACACGTTTTACGTGGTGTGATGGGTGTTGCGTGCAACGATGAAAAAAATTATCAAACGTAATGAGGTCACAAATCAAACCGGGTCAACGGCCTAATGCGACGTTCCAGAGTCGGCCATCTTTTAGAATAGTAGCACGGGGTCTCAACGGGAACGAATTATAATTAGTCTTGAAAAAAAAACATAGATGGCAGTATAGGTTACTCTAACAAAATTTACAACCACTAAATTGCGTTAAACGGCAGATTTTGGCTGAAGTAAGATTAGTAAATATTTAAACTTCATTGCTCAAGGCTGATTTATCTATTTACATTCATAAATCACGTAATTTCGGGAAAAAAAGAAACTGAAAACTTTAACTTCCATTCGAACGTGATTCGAACCCATAGAATGATAAAGTCGTTAGATGCAGCTATCTGTTACCCATTTAGTTTAGAGCTATTTGCAATAGATGGCGTTTTACTCAATTTTTACAATAAGCGTAAGGGTAGCAACTATTGTTATTAATTTACGTTTAGTTACTTAATTTATGTTTACTTATTTAATTTTTTTATAAATATATTACTTACAACTCAGATCAAAGAAATAGGCAGATAGAACGTGCGCGAACAACAAATTGATGCGAGTTTTTATTTATGTGTGCGCGGCTGATAAGTGGTGCCTTGTACGGACACGTGCATCTGTGTGCGTTTACGGTTGCCAGATATTGAGAATTACTCCCATATTTTTGTTCAGTTAAATTGTTCTCAAATATTGTAGGTACTACAATTTTTTTAAATGGAAACGCGATTTTGCTTTATGGTTATACCCAGAAAGCAAAAACGTGTAGTATTTATTAATTAACAAATAATAAGGAATAAAAGTTAATATGCGTAATTACTTACTACCTATTTAATTAATTTATATCAGACCAGATATAACACTTCATAACGCTTTTTGGTAATTTGTTTAATAAACTATTTAAGAAAAGGTTTTTTAATTTAAAAAGATAAACAATTTGTTATAACAATCAACATATTTATTAAAATAATAATTATTTTGCACACAATCATTAAACCCGAATAAATAAATTTTCCCGTCATAAACTAGCAACACAGACGATTTACTGTTAAGGTTTTGTGTTTCAAGTGAACCGAAAATATTTTATGAAAAATAAATACCAAAACAATAAAAATAACAAGAGTTATCTGTGGAAAGATATTCCATCTTGTTTTCTTTGTTTTTGTGAACAACTTTTGCAGTGTACCTACCTACACACAAGATGTTTTATGTTATGTGTTGACTTAAAATGGCAAATCACTATACAGGATAAGTTTTTAACCAGTGCGTAAATTTTTTTTGGTAGTTCAGTGTCAGTAATAGAACACATTTCCGTGTTTAGTTAAAAAAAAAATTTAAAAAATTTCATCCTTATCCGAGTTTGAAATAAGCAAAACATGGACATAATCTATTCGCCATACTATCAATGACAACTCTTGTCCGCCGGCCGGGCGCATGGCTGGGGTGAGGGGGTGGGGAATGCGCTAGCGCCGAGTGACAATAAAATATGGTTTTTAAGTAATCATGTTTCGTAAGCGATAACTTTTTTTTTAGTACTAAGACATATCAAAATAAAATATACGTGTTTAATAAAACGTGTTGAAGTTTATTATGGCAAAATTTACGCACTGGTTAAAATTTTTTCCTGTATAGAGACGTGTGAGCGAGACGATGCGTAGTAAGACCCCCAGCCAGGGCTACTGTCGCGAGTTTGTATTCGCTTTTGATTTTGTATTTGCTTTGATGGACACACTCGCATGTTCTGAGCGCTCTATCTGCCTATTTTTTTGATCTGAGACTTACAAGTAAAAAAATAAAATCTTTTTTTTTTTCATTTTATTAAACCTGGATCTATCAAATTTACTAAACATTAATCAAGCAGATAGTTATTCTCTCTGACCATGTCAATTCATTCCCGTCATGTCTGATTAAGACTGTTGTCCTTGTCCCTTGTTGTTTAACAACTGACGAGTTGCGTCTACCTGATTCGAATGTGTTTTTGTTTTCTTCTATACGACCTGGCTACGAATTACGGATTTTGGAAAAGACCAGCCTATGACTTGACCTGGACCCTGAATACTGAATAACAACTAACCTTGCACATACGACGACCTAAGCTAGTGAATTTCGGATTTTGATTTTCTCCTCACTAGGAGCTGTGCTAGGAGCATTCTCGTGTAATGTAATGTAATGTAATGTAACGTTACAGATACGAATTTGAACATTACAAACAATATCCTTGGGGTCGAGTTAATATTATCGAAAGTCATTACATTAACAACATTGCTGTATCGACAACGTTCCATCGACGAGTTAATGAATCGACAGTAGGTACCCAAAATCAATGGTACGCTACATCTACAGTACTTACTCCAAATCGATGGCACGGTGTCGATACAGGCAGCGTACCTACTATTAATATTATGTAATATTTAATATATCTTATTCCAGCGATTTCACCCTTTCCCACTACAACTCGAAAATTGTCCCACGGGATGACGGGAACGTAAAATCGGAATAAAAACTATCGTAAAAAAAACCAGGTTGTAAACTAGTCGAAGTCGTGTAGGTACCAAACATCCAAATCCGTTCAGTATTTTTAGCGTGAAAGAGTAAGAAACATCCATCCATTCTCACAAACTTTCGTAGGTATTTATGATAACTGTTAAAGCCGCAAATCGTTGCGCGAATCATATTGTGATCAACATTCAAACTGAAAGTGACCTTCGAATTGTAAAAAACGCGAGAAAAGTTGATAGCTCACTCACACAAATAAAACTGTTGTCCTTGAACTCACGATGCGGTGCAATAAAGAGAACAGAGAATCTATAGAAAAGCAACGCCCTCTAGAGTATCATTGCCACTTAGTTTCGATTCCACCTATTATTTAGGTTGACTCCTAGATGGCGTTGTAAAACTACTGTTTCTGGCAATTAGTGAGTCGCCGGTACTGCCATCTATTGAGAAAATGGAGAAAAAAATATTGCCAGTCGAATTGCCAGTTTTAGGAAGGTCACATTTCTTTGTATGGGATTGGGTATCTGTATTGTAATCTGTGATAGTAGGTATTTAAAAAAAAACATGCAGGTGAGGATGAATAGCTACATAGGTAATACGATAGGTACTGTCCTACAAGAGTACCTACTAAAGGTTTTTATTTAAATAATAAAAGTAAAATACCAGCCTATTAATTACTGTCCCACTACAGAACAAATGCTCCTTCTCGTACAGAGAAGGTAAGTTTTTTTTTTTTTTTTTAATAATAAAGAAATAAGTATTAGTATTGTTAGATTGTCATGGCCGACCCGAATACCTATTAATGTTGACTCAAGGCTTCAACTGTATTTCAGAAGACACATTCCTGAAAACTGAAAGACGAAACTGTGAACTATCTACTGTCTAGCTAATATATTCTACCTATCATAACTTATCACAATTAACTTTTAAAACAATTTTAAAATGATAACAACACGTTTAATTGGATCAAAATTTATTACCCAACGACTACCCTACATCTAAAGAAAGTATCAAGACTATCTACAATGAAGAAAAACTGCACTCAAATCCGCTGGGTTCATGGCTTGTGCCATAGCTACCTGTTAGGCGAGGTCGCGTGACTAACATAGCGAGAGGGGACACGCCCGCAATGGATGTATGATGAATATTGTACTTCGTACATAAATGATACCTACTTGTGACAGTTTGTAATGAGTTTTAGTCACATAGGAATTGCCTACATAAACCTAGCCTAGTTAAAGTTAGGTGACACCTAAATGTAACTTCTAAATAAGCAATTAGAGGAACTTTCGGCATTGCGTCAAGCATTCATCATCAAATCAGCTAAACGACGTCCACTGCTGGATATAAGCCTCCTCTAAAAATAGTCGCAAAGAGCTAAAAACTTTATAATGTACTTTTAATTAGACATCAAATATAGGTGTCGCCTATAGTTTCTGTCAGCCAAAACAGAGATATCTGCGCGATACATATAATCATATAAAAGGGTAACACACATCGAAATGAGTTAAAGACAATTCACCGATATAAGTGTGAAAAACCTGTTCAAAAATATCAATGGCATTGTTTACTTCGTAGTCACGGGGATTAAAATAATCAGGTTATCATGTCAAAATAACATACGAGTACATACAATCCTTTGTCAGATTATACTTCAAAACATACATACATACCATCACGCATGTATTCCCCGAAGGGTAAGACAGAGAGAGGTGTACCAATGTACACGACAGTTCGCCGGTATGTTTAGGTCCCATGTAATAAGGGGCGAGCTTATTACCATTAACCGGGCACAAATCCTAACTCTGAGCCGCTACTGCAAATTTCATAGAAATACCCAATAACACTTTGCTCGACCTGAGAATCGAACCCAAGACCTCTATCCTAGCAGTCGCGCTTACGACCACTATGCTACCGAAGTAGTCATACTTCAAAACTACAATATATTTATCGACAGGTGGAGAAACCCCACTCTAGACTGTTTTCCAAACGTGATTTGCGTGACTTGCATTGATATCGCGTTGATCGGAGCCAGCCAATGAGATGCCTTGTAGTTGTCATGTAGCCTTAAAGGTGTGTCCCTACCGGCTTCTTTAATGGCGAATCGATGAAGTAAAAGCAACTTTATTAAGCTGTTGTGTCCACGCCTTTTTCTTGTGGATGAATACTGAAGTTCTTTTGATTCTTTTGAAGACACCTGTAGTTTTAACAATTTATTCATTTCTAGCTTTTGATCTTTGATCGCGACTTAGTTTGTGTGAATGCTGATTGTCGTGGATGTATGTATATATTTATTTTAAATAGAACGGCCGAAGCCAATTACACTATTTAAACATATAATATGTTAAACTCAGTCATTCTTCTCACAAAAATTGAAACATTATAATGTGAGTTTCTTTGTCCCTTCATATCTTTTGAACTGATTTAGATGTATGAGGTATTTTTACATGGATGTAGGCGAAGTCGCGGTTTATAAGTTCTATGTCCTATCGTACCAAAAATCATCAACATTAGTTCTATGATTTAACCGTAAAAGGTTAACAGAGAGACCGATAGGCAAAGTTACTTTTGCATTTGCAATTTTAACTATGGAGTAAGGATTACGCGTAGGTATGTGTGTAATCTACACCTACTTTTATTAATCGAGTAGGTACTTAAAATAACCCGTGGCGTGTTTAATTTTTGTCTCACGGGAAGGGACCTAGCGAATGAACACACAAGTGCCGTTTTTGCGTACAAACTCCTCAGGAAACGTTGCTTTTGTCACCTTCGTGTATATTATTTACACATGCGACATTATGAATACTAAAAGCATCCGCCCGCACAACTTGTTCACACCTTATGCTAAGTAGGAGGCAAGGAGTAAAAGATATTCTTGAGATTTTAGGAGCGGTAACGTCGCTTTGTAGCAGTAACTTTCGAGTCCAAAAGCTTGGAAATAAATGAACCGATTTTAATTAAACGATCGATTCGATTGGATTTTTACTTGATACGTATATGTAAGATACATAGTAGCTAATGCAGAATGATTTCAAATTGTATATAGAACAATTGGTTACTGCTCCGCTCCCGTGTTTTGTAGCGTTAGCTACAAAGGCTACACCATTCCTCATGAATATTGCTATCAGATCCAAAAAAAATTTTTTCAATCCGACTTCAGTTTTTTTATATTAGAAGTAAGATTTCAAATCGCTTTTTTAAACTCTTTACCAAAAATGATTTTAGACTTTGATCATGTCAAGTTTAATATTAACATAGAAAAGAAATCTGAAGAAAAAAAATAATCTGAAATAATGAAAATCGTTTCAATTTCCACAATTTTGAAATTGAAAGTTTGTATGAACGTGTAGCGTGAGAGCTTTTAAATATTGTCAAAAATGTACGCAAACAAATAAGACGTTGAATACTTTTATCTCCGCATTTATGTTTTTTTTTAAGTTTAATACTACTTAACACGACTTTAATGATAATTAGTACAATTTAAACAGCTTTTATTATGAGTATTAAAATTACTTAACGCAATTAAAGGCATGCATTAAACAAGTACCAACTTGTTCCTTCCAATTATAAACAGTACATCATACTAATTACTATGCGATCTTATCATACATTTTACAATTTCTGTAATCTACACATTATCACGCCTATATTCCCCAAAGGGGTAGGCAGAGGTGTACCAATACACAGTGTGTGTACAACAACTATAGGTACACCCATAGGTCGCCGGTTTTTTTTATTGCTACTGAGAATTACATGGAAAAACCCAATAACGCTTTTGCTCGCTCTGGGTATCGAACCCAAGACCTCCAGTGTAGCAGTCGCGCTCAGAATACGCTAACGAGGCAGTTCTGTTATCTATATAATCTGATTTCTATTATACCTGACAGCCTAATAAAAGACTTATTGCTCCAACCAAAGAATAATTTATGTTAGGGGTGTCAAAAACAAATAAAACCAAAGCATTTTCGCTCCCTCTTTCTTCGATAAAAATAAATACGAAAGCAATTTAAAAGAACAATTATCGCGCCTTGGTTTAGGGGTGGCCCTATGTGGGACAGGGCACAGCGGTCATTGAACCCTGTTGACGAATGGAACCTCTAATTATGACCTATTTACTGACATTACCGTCATAAACACTTCGCGCGTTTTATTACCGAGGTGAATGAAACCTACTTCCACCTCTTAAAACAGTACTATTGTGATATTACTATGTAGTTTCAGTTGTTGGATTTTCAACTGTCAGCGCTGAACAGAGCGTTGAAAATCCAACAGCGTGGAAGTCAAAGTAATATAGAAAATAATAATGTTTTGTTAAGACATCGTGGTAGGCCCTCTGGAATAGCTTTACCTTTGACCTATTGCTTATGTAGATATGAACCTATAGTAACATTGACATAGTCAATTATTGCATAGCTAAGTGTTACGGTGAGCATAGACTGAGCTGGAATATGCTTGCAGTTTTAATTTATTAGGTATAAGGTAATGGATTATGAACTAAAACCCAACAGTAATAGATTTAAAAATTGTGTGTTAAAATAATTCCGCGTGGCTTTCGTATCTTGCACGCTATCATATTTAACATTTTGACTCAAAATTTTCGAGTGGTGTCGAAAAGAGTAGTAATATTTTGTCAGCATTTTTCAGTACGCCATTAGCTATTTTCATTCATACCATTCCACACACGCGAAAGTTCAAAATCTTAGTTACACATTTTTGCTGTTCAAAACTAAAACACAATACAACTAACTTTAACAGATCAACAAAACACTCAGCGGCTCGTAACACTACAGTCGTCACCATTACTCAGGTTGCCTCGACATTAATAGTATTCGATTGACATAAAACCGAATCAATGGTACATATATTATCGCAGCCGCCGCAAGCAAGCGGTCTAGAACTCAAGATAAGCAGATTAGCCTGAAAGCGTAGTCGTGAATTATTTGCAGAAATTATGAGGTGGTTACTGGGTTTTCTTTTACAATAGCTTTTGCTGTAGTACTGCTTGTTTACGGGAATTTATGAGCTTCTAACAAAGAGTGCTAGGGTTTTGATGGCTTATTAATTAAGACGAATCATTCATACACGAGGTAGTAGGTTGTAGGTGTAGGTTCGATACCCGGCACGTTTCAATGTGACATTTTCAATTTATATGTACATTCAAAGTTTGTTTTGGACGTCATTAACATTGGTGAAGAAAAACATCGTAAGAAAGTCTGAATTTAACCATTTATACCTATAAGTCTGAAATCGCCAATCTGCCTTGATCAAGCCTGCTGCGTATCAATGCTCGTGTCTTCTCTTTATGAGAAGAAGCCTTCAGTGGGACAGTAATAGACTATTTAAGTACAAAGAATAGTCGATGCAGTTTAAAAAAATATTATTTACAATAACTTATTATAATTTTTACGAATTACCTTTGAATATTTATTAAAAGTCATTGATGAATTCTAAAGATTTCCGCCAATGATAAGAAAGTTATTCGAGTTTTTATGAGTCATTACTGAAAATAAAACGGTTAAAACATGCCTACATAGTTATACTTAAGCTACAGCTACACTTTATGTACATTCTTAGTTAATCCTACTACTATTATAAAGGCGAAAGTTTGTAAGTATGGATGTATGGATGTATGGATGTATGGATGTTTGTTACTCTTTCACGCTTAAACGGCTGAATGGATCTGGATGAAATTTGGCACAAAGATAGATTATAGTCTGGAATAACACATAGGCTACTTTTTATCCCGGGAAAATGTACGGTACCCGTAGGATAACACATCAACTGTGACGCGGACGAAGTCGCGGGCAGAAGCTAGTTGTTATTAATTGAGCGTTACATGCATTTAATTAGTTCAAGTGCGCCGCGCACCGAATTTACACTTTTATACAGTCGCTAGCACATCAAGCTACCCGAAATGACAAATTTTCGCAATCAACTTTGAACCATATGGTACAGCGATAAAGTTTAAAATCTATTAAAGAAATTTGACAGATTTCGCGTCAAAGCCACAGTGCACGTTTTACAGTGTGACCGCACCTTTAAGGCATTTTATCTGCATTATATATCAAATGTTAGTAATTTAATTTGAGTGATAAGATAATGAATACAAATTGTTTTGAAATTGCATTTTAGACTTTGATAACGGACTCCATTTTGAGAACGTACAGACACGAAATTATTTAGATTTGGATACCTACCTACCGACCTTTGCCTCTTGTAATACTATCTACATGAATATAAAATAACTAGCTTCTACCTACGACTTCACTGGCATGGAAGTTGAGTGTACTATAAAACACAACACACTCCGGCAATACTGTAGTTTAGTAGCAGTAAAACAATTTTTGAAATCGGACTACTACCAAAGATTATCTGTTAGAAACAAACATTTAAATACCTATTTATAATTATAATACATATATTATTAGTATCGAAGTAGATGATAAAATCAGCAGCAAGCAGAAATGTCGCCACACTTCTGAAGATTACGAATTCAACACCAATGGAACAACTTAACGCGATTTCTGTCCTTACAGTTATTATAATAAGGCTGTTTATCACCTAACACTCACAAATAGGGTCCCTCTACGTGATATCGTAGTAA
This sequence comes from Caradrina clavipalpis, assembly GCA_932526535.1. Lineage (NCBI taxonomy): Eukaryota > Metazoa > Arthropoda > Insecta > Lepidoptera > Noctuidae > Caradrina > Caradrina clavipalpis. The sequence goes on from OW052108.1 coordinate 4,974,215, forward strand.
TTTGTTGCTAGTAATATGACCACTGTACTACCGCAAGGCCGAAGAATTGAAATCGCTATATAAATCTTACTATTCGTCTCCCGCCATCATGATTAACAGAGGTCGATGACCGCGCAATACAAAATGGCTGACTGTAAATCGCGGTTTTTGAAAATGGAATTTATGACCAATAGCGATGTGGTTATTGAGGTCGTTTCATTGCAATGGTGGAAAATTTTATCGGCAATTCTTATGCATAAAGAAAGTTAGATTGTTACTTCAACATGATTTTACTACTGCAGTGCTATTATTAGAAGTTATTTAAAGGGATTGAAGCAAGAAAATGACTTGTCATAAAATTTTATTTTTAAAAGGTCATGACAATATACTTTCTTAAAATATAATAAATATAAAAGCAAATGAATTCGATAAATAAAAAATAAAGTTTATTATATTTATACAATTTTCCATCATAAAATATAGGCTTGAAAGATCTTTGACAGTAATCGAAATCCAATATACTTTCTAGAGCCAAGGAATCTATCCTCACGTATTTTGTATTCAAATTAACATCGATAAGTTTAACAAGATCGTTGAATTCGTTCATGGTATCGTAAAATGACACCGCACGACATTTTTAATGGTGACCTTCGATTATCATAGGGCTGTGACCAATCTATGGCTTTGAATTGTTACACTCATTACCACTGTCACTACTTGTAACCACAAACGCCTAAACAGGGAAATACTATAATTAGAAATTGAAATGAGGAAAAATTGTGACTGCAATGCATTATTGGTTTGTTTTCCTACATTTTGTAAATAATACAACTGTATAGAATACAAAATTATTGAAGATATTATTTATTTTGTTTTCACTTTTTACTATCCTTTTTATCCTTTACTTGTCAAGGAAGAGCACGTAAAGCCTCGTCTGTCCCCCGGTGCTGTCGGATTGCTGCCTATCGGACTATCAGGGATAGCACCTGTGTTTGCGCACACGCTTGTGTCTATGTGAGACCGAAATTCGGTCAGGACAATATTAATGATAAAATACAGCAATCACCATGTCACCAATCCCTTTCCCATAGTATTCACCGTGTTTTCTCACGTACGTGAAACAGTTATTTTCTAGTATACACTTCAAATTCTCAAAAAGTTTATCACACAAAAACATCGGATACGATTAGTAGCTTCGTTAAACAACACGAAGTACAAACATTGATCGCCAAACATGGAATACCTCATTTTTTATTTACTTTTCCACGGCAGCCATCGTTCCGTCAGCATCGAAGTATAGGTCAAACATAAACAATGCATGGTACTAGAAATGTCTATTACTCACGCGAATCAAATCTTTGTGCATTCGTGGCTTTTGACAATATTTAATGACAAAAACATCGGCTTTCTCTTTCTCGTAAAGTCTGCGGAAACAGTTGACAGTTCTGGTTCACTATATAATAAAGGGTAACAAAAACTTTCGACGTGAATAGCTTCAATAAGATAAAGAAAAAGATTACAAGGATTGATGTGAAGGAAGGTACAGGCAGGTAGGAACCTCTTTAAAATTGTTAAACACTAAAATCATAACATTAAACTGTGTTATTTTGTAAAAAAAAGTATTGGTAAATTTAGGTGAGCTCGAAATGAGTTGTTAATCCAATCAGGTGGAATGACAGCTAACCTTAACGCGATGTTGTTCAAATGATTTTGTTTAACTTTTATCATTATCTATGTAATAATCTAATTTTGTTTGAACGCGCTAATCTACAAAACCACTGGTCCGGTTCTGAAAATTCCTTCGCTAATAAAAAGCTACGTTATCCCAGATTGGCATAGACTGTTACTCGTAAAACAAAAATTAGGGATCAGTGAGAAAATTCACATGGATGGCAGTCGCAGGCAAAAGCTATTAAATTAAATAGGCAATATTAGTTTTAGCCACAGCCTACATCATTTGTTTAAATAATAACTTTATTCATATTATTTACAATGACACTTTCATATCTACTACTGCCATTATATATATTTCCATACTTAGCTACCACACTATGTCATTAATACATTTCTGGTCTACGTGTTTATAAAAATACCCATATATGTACGAGAGCGATAAAACTTTACAGCAGCTATTACTCAGTACATGACAAATCATTTATTGGTGTTTCCAAAAGACAACTCGACTACAATTTTATTGCCATTTTTAAGGTCAAAGCTTCTGTTTTGGAAGCCTTTAAAGTTTAAATTCGTATGGTAAGATGGAGTCAGGAAAGACCACGAAGAAGGTGGTGGGACGAACAGGATGGATTTCTTAGAACTGAATGCTTAGTCCGAGTTTTGTTACCGATTCGAAAGCGTTCATGTTAACACAATACAATTTCTATGGAATTTCCCAATTCTGTTTTCCATTATTGACACTAGACGCGACTATTTCAATTCCATACAAATTGAAGTCAACTTTAATGCGATTGAATGCGTTTAAATGAATTAAAAACCTCGTACTAGGCAAAAAAACTCGCACGGATTCGGAAAATTGGAGCAAGGGAGGAAAACATTTGCTTTAGAGTCGAACAGAACAGGCTATTAAAAAAGTGGGGAGTGTGTCTGGTCGGGTATATCAAAACGCGATTAACCAATCGTCTACCTAGAAAGGTGATTTGACTACTAATCTACCGATCACTGTAAATGCCATGTTCAGTAATTAAAGGTTGTAATTACAGCCCTTCTTATCGATTTCGATTAAGGCGACCCTTTCTAATTATGTCCTAGCGTGTGCGACTACGATTGCTAGTTCGAATTTCATTTCAAATGCCCGGTCAGAATCTCAACTAATGTAATATAATTATGTAGTTCGCTTGTTGAAGGGTTTAGGTCTCTCTTTGCATATTTGGCGTTTTTTATTTGTTTGTAATCCTAATTCAAACGTGAAAGTTTGTGAGGATGGATAGATGGATGTTCGCAACTCTTTCACGCGGAATTAGCTGGAATTGGCACTGACTGACACATATAGATATTGATCTAGATTAACATATTAGGTACTTTTATCACATTTTCGTTTTCCTATAAGAAAATGTGGACGTAGTTACGCGAACACGATCCAACCCTCAAAGTGTTGATATGCAAAAAGGATCCTACTCTCAAAGTGTCCACTTTGAGATTTGGATCCTTTTTGCGTATCATGTATGATATAGGTAAGCTTAATTCTGAAGCCTATGCAGAAAAGTAGCAGGCAACCCTTTTAAATCCTAAGTGCAATTAGAGTAACTACCTGAACAAAGCAAAATATTTGTTATACCCCATTTTGATATTCTCGTGACAAAATTGAGTACCTACTTTGCTGAGTTAGAGCTTAATTCTGAAACTTACGCAAACCAAGTCGCGTGCAAAAAATAGTTTAAATATTATATAATACCTGAATAATAAATAAATATATGAATACCATACCTGAATATTCATTAAATAATCAAGCATCTCGTACCTTTAAGGAATGTGCAAGAAAATGTCTTATTAATAAATATTCTCCGCAACTAGGCCACGTGTTCATTACATCATTAGTAATGGGATATTACGCGTGTTTTTACGTTCATCGAGAGGAAATCAGCCATTAGGCATTTCCGCATTTAATATTAAATTAGGAGAAAGACCATATGTTTGCTAGAAACTATATTATTTTAAACTCAATCTGTTAATCAATAGTTATTAAAAAATGATTGGATCTTTGACTGATGGTTTGATTGAAGGAGTTACTTTATTTGGTTCTCATAATACGGATGTGCGTAATATTAATAATAGGTAATTAAATGAAGATTTAGAAAGCTGTCGTCAGTGGTTTAGTTTCGATTTCAACAACAAAATAACCAATATTGGTGGAAAACAGAACTTCATCAACATAAGAATACAGTAATACAAATGTAGAATTCGCAGGCAAAGTAATTTAACAAAAACTAGCTTTTCTCCGCAACTTCTAACACCTTGTTTTCTTCTAATTCAGACCATTCACAAATTCATTCGTTACCATTGCTACTTAGAAGCTAACTCTAAAACCTGCTACGATTTTATTTCAATAGGTTCAGTTTTCAAGATTTTACTAAGTACTACAATATATTCTAAAATAACCAAATCACTTCTGATATTCGATATTGCTTACAAAAGCAATAACTTCAAGTAAATACCAAAACAAATTCTATTGATTCCATTCAATAACAAGACGAAGTTACTCCAAACATTCTTCAAAGTGAACTCAACAAAGTTACTACTAACAACTTCAGCGTTTAGCCCAAACTATCTTAGTTATAAACACAGGAACGGAAGCGTAGGGACACGTGTTCGATTCCGGCCACGCCCCCGCTTCCTCCAAGTCCTCATTAACCAACTAAATGTGAAACATGTCCATGTTGCTGTGAACATGTTGGCGACACGGCTGATTTATTTCTGTTGCTTGTGACAACTTGTTCTAATGTGATAATGATGTAACTTGTAAGTGTTAAAGTTAGATGTAAGTGTTGAAGTTGGATTAAGTTTCAAAGTAAATGGAACACTTAGTAGTTTTGAGGTTTTCGGAAGTTGAAATGAGTTGAGGGCAACGAATATGAAAGAAAATCTTTAGTTAAAATATGCACCGAGTAATTCTTAATCAAAGTAGTAAAGTAGATAAACATCAAATTAATGAGCTTTCCCTTTTTTTTGGGACAAACTCAACACCCTATTCCACTCACTACAACTCCTGAAAGACAGAATCAATAGTGGATACCAATAGAAAAGCGCCGAGGCAATGAAGCTCAACGAGTCGGAAGAATCGATTCAACAAAATTTATCGGAAACGAACAGCGGAGGTGTAAGATAAAACAACGTAATTTCCACTTACCATACTTCCATACTGAACATCCAACACTTATCGATAAAACTATCTATTTAAATATAAATCTTTATAAATGTAGACCCTAATCTAAGTACACCTACTTTCATCAGCCCATTCACACATTCCTGGAACGAGTTTCAAAACAATTGGAAGTCAAGTGTCCGATACGACTTTTTAATCGCATGACAGTGCGTTATATCGTATACAAACAATCGTAGCAAGAGATCTCGTTTCTCGCATCTCGAGTTCCCACGCCCCCGTGGGAGAGATGGGTCGGGATGACACAGAGTAAGAAGTAGCAGAGGACTCATATTGGTCAGGATAATAAAGAAAGTTGTCGAATATTAAAAGCAGCTATGATGGCCGAAGTTACTTTAACCAGAAGCCAAATTCTTATCAAATCTCAATCGCAATCTCATCTCAGCGATAAATGTAAAGGACAGTTGAAAAATTTGAGGCATTTTTGAAACTTAGGTAAGATTGCGTTAGCTCCTAAGAATTAGTAGAATAACTCTTCTGGCTGTTTCCAAATATTGACGATTTCGGATAGCCACAGAAACTCATTAATTCTCCTACTATTAATAGGTATTTTTGTAAGTTAAACATGTCTATCATCTCCTATAAAAGAAATGGTTTTATAACAGTATGAACATTTTTCACAAAAAATCCAACATCATAAATCATTTGAGTGAGTTTTCGTTTAATCGATTAATATTCAATAGTCATACTGCATCTTTCTACTCTATGGTGTCAGCCTGTATATGTTACACACACAACTGTTACAAATATTGACAGTAGTGCACATGTCGGGATCCTTTACTCCTGTTCCGTACAAGGTTGGGCTATTAACTGCTATAAAACGTTTATGTAATAGATAAAAAGCCTTTTTTTAGGGGCCTTTTACCAGACTGATCGGTTCTAAACTACTAGAATTGTTCAAGGAAGTAATTGTTCAGTTAAAAAGTAGTACTGGCCAATTAAGAAAAAAGTTTAGATGCACTCAGCATTTGAAATTCAAACTGTCATTATTGTCTGTACACTATTTATGCTATTGAGGTATACTTAATTCGTGCAACAAAAATGTGGGCTACAAAATCCTGTTTTTACTTTATTATTATTATTTTCCAGTAAACAGCTATATTATTACACCACTGTATCAATCTTCACACCTATAAATTAGCCTCAATTTGAACTGTGTAACGAAGCACAATTTTGCATTTTTTGAACACGATAATGTTCACCCCTTACAATAGGAGCGGCGATGTCAGTTACCGATAAGCCCTAACGTGTGGACGCGGCATGCATGCTATAGTAACCAGTTTATAGACCGTAAAATTTGTTGTTTATGATAAAACGATGTTGTTGATATTGTAACATGGGAACATGAATGATTTCTAATGTAAAAAATATTCCTATTTTTATTCTTCGTAACGAAAACAACGGTAACATTTTACTTTTGCATGCTATGTAAATTAAGAATACTTACATAAAAGAAACCGATAAATTTTAGAATGTCTCGTGAAACTTACCTGAGACAAAAATAGGATACATTGAACACACATTGCGCAAACAAATATAAAAAAAAGAAAACAAGTCAATTCAACAATGTCAGATCAGCATATTAAATGATACAATAACATACATAAATATAAAATGTTTGAATAATAACTAAACCCCATTTTTCAGTAATATTTTCTGAACGTCTTTTAAGCTACAAGTACCTCAGTCCATTGCCACCTAATGCTTGTTGACATTGAAATCAATAGTTTAAAAAGGTTTTATAAAAGTCACAATTTATAAAATGAACTAGCTTTTGCCCGAGACCTGGATTGCATATTTTTAATAATGCAATTTCTGCCTAAGTGAAAGAATTTGCATAATCGGACAAGTAGTTCCGGAGTATAGCGCGTACAAATAAAATAACAAACTCATCAGCTTTGTAATGTTCGCATAGTTAAGAGGGATAAAGAGATCAGTAATAAATCTTAATAAAAAATCATAATAACTGAATATTCTCTTTATTAACATAACAAATGAAAGTATCACCCGTCACTTGAAAACATCAGAATTAATCAACAAATTCAGACTGACGATGACGTTTACTTACACCATCTCGCCTCACTAATAGCAAAAGTTAACAAAATTATTATTAGCCAGTAACCTTTGGTCCATTAATTAACTGAACATTTTAAGGTCGCATTACAAAAGAACCATTTTGACTGACGGCTAATTAAAGAATGCTCTTTTTTAAACTTTAGTTTTAAGTGATGGGCGGAAAGCGGGGAATTGGAAGAGTACTCTTACTTAAATTAAAAAAGTATTCTTTGTTATTTTTTATTGAAAATTGTGGAGTTTATCCTATCTTCCCACTCACTGGCTATAGTGTGCGAGTGAAAGGGCATGACAAGCTCGTTTGTTTGGCTGCTATTTGAGTTAGAAATGTAAATTTTATTGATAAAATCGTAATGGCAAGAAGAAGCCATATACAACATGATAGGTGAAAAGGAGGCATTTACCAAGGATTCAGATAATACTAACTGACAGCTGAACAGTTGCTTTCAGCAACCTGTTCTGTTAGGAGTGGAAGCAAAACACATTTCAAATGACATACGAATAGGACCTCCATTTCCAAATCAACTGCACCAAAAATAAATTAACACGAATGGTACGAAGCACACCTTTCCATGATCAAATTCTACGATCAGTTTAATTTTAACTTCAACATAGCGTGTAGGTTTTCATTTTCATTACTAAACATTAAGTACGGAATCGGTGACGTCATAATACCAGCTGTTAGCGTCATATTTACGTCAATCAATATCCTTAGTAGGAAAATTTAATTAACAACTGTATATAATTTACTTCGCCATAATGCTGTAGGTAGGTATGTAACAATTACTTATGGGCTCATTGAATTAACGAACTAATGAGTTGTGATCTTAATGATCTGCCACTAAAACCGTATTATTTTTAGAACTGAAATCATTTTTAAATGACAACATAAAATCTTCCCGCTCTATTCCATAACTTAAGCCAACGTCTTGACAACGTGACACTTGACGTTTCATCCGCGGTGATGCATAGCGAATGTGTTCTAACCATAGCCTGAGATTCTGACGGACCGCAGTTGACAAATAAGTCAATAACCCAAAGGAATATAATATTTGTTACGACATTCACACTTGACGGACTTCATTTAGGTTATAATTTTAATTTTATACCTACATTTACCTAACTTAATAAAGCTAAAGAGTTTCTTTGTTTGTTTAAGTGCGCGAATCTCTGGAACTGCCAGTCGGATTGGCAACATTATTTTTGTATATGATAGCAAGATTCAAGAGGATTTGTATAGGCTATTTTGCATCACGCTACGACTGTCAGGAGCGGAGCAGTAACTAAAGACATGACTGATCGCCGGGTAAAGGTCAGTTCAAAAATATACATGTGAACAAACTTTTAACGGACACTTTATTACGCATTCATTTATCACAAGAAACTTTGGCAATTATTTTTAATTACGAAAAATATAGTAGCTTTTAATGCAAACTTAAGAAATGATAAACCATTGTTGAACATTATTGTTGCTACACTATTATCTTGACATTATGGCTGTAATCGTACACAATAGCCCTTTATGATGACAACATTCAAAAATACCCATTGTCAAATAAACACAAGTTACATCAGATACTTGCCAAATGATTTCATTTTTGTTTGATGGCAACACTTCAGATTTAAGGAAATCATTAATTTATTGAATATCTGTTACCACATTGCTAGTAGCATCATTGTTAAATTGAATCTGATTGACGTTAAGAGCCCTTTAAAATATTTTTATTAACTGCGAGTTTATTATACTTCTGTCAATTATTGTGATTTTTTATTAATACGTATGATACTTACTGTCAATTACCTATGGCTCAGAAAATATTAATAGAATATAGATTATTCATCTGTTTTAAGATACTCAACATGCAATAATTTTAGTTAATTTTTTGCTAAAATTATTGCATTTAAAGTTCAGAATCTCAGGTCAATTCATGAGAATTCGCCTACTGTGACAGTTCACAGGAGGCCAAATACTGTGACTGCAAACACAAGTACACAACTGTAAACTCCACCTATGTTTATAAATAAATCATTCTGATTTAAAAATATATAACTTCTTGTAGTGACTAAATATAACCAAGTGAGACACGAACAATATCAAACGAAACATGAACAAGACATTACTTATTAGATTCCAAACTTGTAATAGATACACTATATTGTATTACATTGTGCCTTTACCGATAAAAACTTACACTTTTTGTTGACAAAGTAACAATAGTCTGTTTGTCGCCAGTTTTATTTAAAGCAACATTTTGTTGGAAACGATTCGCTTTGCTTACAAACCGGATGCGAAGCCATTTACGAACATCAAAAGAAAATGCTATATTTATCGGTAAAGGCCTGAAATAACTTTAATAGGTTTTCCGTAATCCGGAAACCAATATTGAAAGTGAACTAAAGGTACTGGTTGCGGAAGATGATGAAGAAGAAAAGAATGGAGCAGCGTTACTTGAAAGAGATATTTTTCTAGAAGCAGACGGAGATAGAACGATAGTTATAAAAATTCTAAATACACCACGTTTGCTCAAGGCAGATTGGCGATTATAATTTCTTCATGATAATTTCCTGCATTGATGTCAGTGATGTCCAAAATAAACTAAGTAAGGTAAATAGTTAAATAGTAATGATCAATAATAAAATAAAACTAGTGAAATAAAAGATTTACTTTTAAGTCCTGATAAAGAAAGAACAATCGTTGATTAATGAGCTACAGGTTTAAGTCTACGTAAATACGACAACTATTATGTTTCATGTCCATATATTACAACGGATGATAACTTCCCACAAATAAAATACCATCCATGTAAACAAGATGGTTCAATAAGTGAGTAATAAATAACAAATACACACATTAAAGGCTAGGTTAGGGCATCAAACGGTCCGATTGGAAATCTAATCGCATGCACAGCAAGCCATCATTTGAAAGTTACACGGAGTCGCTTTCCAACGTCTTCAACGATTAATTAGCCCGTTAGTCTTTGTACACATGATTACTAGACAAATGTGAGAAATTTACGCCTTGAAAGTGAAATTTGTGAACTTAAAGTTTAAAGATGCAACGTTCATTTGAGTTCATAATTGAAGGTTATAGGGAGATGCTACTCATGACTTGATTTATTAGATAGTGGACACTAAAGACACACGCTCTTACATAGATGAGCCTTATACGTTGGTCGTCAAATTTCACAAACATAAGTAAATATTTGCCTTTTCAAAAATAACGATTATTTACAAAGCGACAGTATTTAATCATCATGTTAGATTGCCAGGTTAGTATCGTCAGCTACAATTAAGCTTAGACAATCCCATCGATATGAAAGAAAAACATTGGTCAGATCCATCAAACAAGGACACCATACGGAGCGGTAGATTCAAAGAAAAAATAAAACACCATCAATATTCTCCCAACACATAATCAACACATTTGGTATAGCGGTAAAGTGTTAGCTATAAAGTGTAATAGAACCGACTTGTTAGCGAATAGCACGACTATCATTAAGTAACCCACTTCCCACCAGCGACGGCACGTCAACCTGCTGATACACTTTTGTTTTCCAATACCTAGGATAGAAAATTACATGGGAAAATGCTGGAAGATATTCGAAGGGACTTGGTAAGATTGTATGCTAAGCTTCATAACAGAAAAATTAAATGGATGTTATAGAGGTAAGAATAAATAATGGGTGTAAAAAGACACGTATCAGAGCCATTTTTTGTCCTGGATCAAACTCGGAAACCTTCTGTTTGAAAGGTAATACAGGGAATACAGGCGTGCTGATGATGTGTAAGTTATTAATATTATAGCGTCAACTAGAGTCCTAAAAAAATACCGTCACAATCACAACCCCTGAACGCACAAACGTTCTTAAGCACAAAGTATTGCGTACATTATGTTGCGCGCTTACCATGTACAGCAAGCAGCGTACCATGCAATAATTTTTGATTAATATTAGTTGGTTTGATGCATAGTTAACTGCTATGTGATGTTTCCTTATAAACCCCATATAAAGCTAGAAAAGATATCTATTGCTCTCGGTAAAATAGTTGATTGGATGGAATTGTGAGAAAACGATGGTAAAAGCTACAAAATGTGTCCTAATTACTTGAACGATGGAGTGAAGGTAAACGCGAGTTCGAACATATAAAGTGATTAAGATCAATATTCAAAGAGAGATTCTCACATTCGAACATTCACAACATGCTATTACAAAGTGATTAACTACCGAATTCGGACGCAAATTAATCCTCTAATAACTCCCACAAATTGATCAATAACTTTAAAATCGACACATTAGAAAAGAGAAACGTTACAATCAAGACGTCTTCGTTTTACAAGAAACGGTAATCAGAGGTCCTAAATCAAAGCACATTGAAATTTGCACAAAGCGCATCAAACAAACGTACGTCCCACACGACTATTATAACGATCCATTCAAACCAGGCTCTAATTAGGTATTACATACAACCTGAATGGCCATGTATGAGACTGCATCCCATTCAAACGTTATCCGATAACACTTTAATTAGACTGATGTAGAAATCTTGTGACGTGCATGAGAATTAGCTGTCAAAAGATTAATTAAAATTAACAATATCCGCTGAGGAAGAGGGTGTTTCTCTTGCTTATGTAATTTGAGCGCGGGTTAAAAAGCTAGACATTTGAGCTTCTTGTTCAGTGAGCCCGTAAACCTTGTCAGGTTAGAACTTTTTTCAACAATGTTATCATAAAAGCATAGTGTTGTGGTATCCTATTATCCAAATCCATAAAGATACTGTAACACTAGTTAAAATGAACAAGATAAACACCACAAGAAACAAAAATACTTCATTTCGTTTACTTGGAGGACATTATTTTTTTCAGTTATTTTGATTAAAAAAGATCAATCTAAAAGTATATCCTTTCAAATAAAAATGATTTTTTCAAATCGTTTCATAAATGACGCAGATCTGAAGAAACAAACAATAAAACAAAAATTACGTACCTGGCCCTTTTTTAAAGTCGGTAAAGATTATTTTACAACTCAAAATTGACTTTATTTTTGCAGTACAATATAGCACCACAAACGATTTCCTTTTCAATATAATCGAACGCACTGACAGATACTGATTCATTATTTATGTAATCAATCCCACATGCGCTGTTTTAAAAGCATTAACCTAAATTATCGGCAATTAACAAAACGTAATCAAATACTGACATTTCCTTTTCAATAGCACGTCTGCAATGGCTCAATAATATTGGCGCAATTTTATCGATATAATTGCAATTAAATATAGGGAACGTTATAAGCCTACACTGTACTTTCAAAATCTTGAAGTCTTGAGGCTTGGCACTACCCACATACACCCGTAGTAGGTGTAAAAGACTGTAAATCTAGGAAACCATGTTGATTGATCATCAATAGACAGGTAATAAAATGTTTGAGACATCAACTACTGGTGCCATGAGTAATCGATTTGAAGGTTTAGTGAAAATAAATCTAGCTAAAATTGTTAGAAAACAAATAAAAACGTTCATTCTTTGTGATTGACTACGTGTCTCCGACAAATTGTTGCAAATCTCCCATTTCCTACAGTTTATCTTAAACCAACAGCTTCCCAGCAAATTACATAAAGTAATGAAAGTCCTTCATCACTCCCTGTCAGAGTCCCTGCAATCTGCTTATCTCCATCGATTGAGATCATTTCAAGTCGCCGAGAGGGTACTATAACTCCAGATTTAATAAAATCCAGGCTTGGAGAGAGTTGCATAAAGTGTTAGGGGCAAACGTTTGCACAGTCATTATTTTGTTAGCGATTTCAGTGAAAACATCAAATTACCTGTTATGGATTTATGAGCAGTCGGATAGATAGTTACGTACGCATTTACTTCACTTATCAATTTTCATCGTTTACATGTTCTTTGGGCAGTAACTTGTATTTTCTTGATTCAAGGAATCCGGTAGTAATTTTGATTTAATTTTCTGATACATCGTGTGCAATATTTCAAAGTGATGATTAGACATTAGAATGAGTATGTAGGCTTGTAAAAGATGGTTGCCACTAATGGAAAATATCATAAAATTATTAATATTGGTACTTATACAGATCATCACATTAATCTTCAATGTTAGCGCAGCGAATTTTATGATTTAGCTTTTAATAGCACTCACTTTATAGACATACATGTGACAGCAATATAAATGATGAATGACACTGTAACTCTAATAGAAAACTCTTACTAAATATAAGATTTCCATTTTCCCTTTCGTTACGACAGTAAACTTGTATTTACGCCAACAATTTCCTTACCGGAGTGTTGTTCAATTCATTTATCTGGGACATTAAGACCCTGTGTATTGTAGCCCTTATCGGCATAGATTCGACACATTCTATGCCTTCGTAAGACAAATCGTCTCACCTATTCCCCCGACACTAGAACATGCAATTTCTCCTGATAATTCTAAGATAACTTCAGCTGAACTGTAAAATATATTGTACGCTATGTTTTGGTTGTATGCCTTGCGTATTTGAGCTATTGCATCAATGTTTCCAATTCTTTGATTTCCATTACCTTGGTGGGTACTTTTGTAAAGTTTCGTAATAAAGGTTGTATTGTGAATGTGATGTGACCGCAATGTGCAACGGATGTCAGATTGAATAGATCACTTAATACATTCATTTTTACGTTGGAGAATAATTGACCACCCAGTGAGATTGCATATTCAATTGATTCTGTACAATTGAAAAATAAGTCTGATCTGTACGATGTTTAAAGTTAAGCAGTATGCAAGTTAAGGGGATACGGAAATTTCTAGGTACAAGAAATAAATCAGTTAGTCCTAAGGCATTTTAGATGATATCAAGAAAAGTAAAGAAATTACTTCCAATGATCATATCCACATCTTATAGGAAAACTGCAACAAATGCTGCTGTGTCCTAGCAGGAAGCATGGACAGGCCAGTTTAATAGCAGAGGAAGCTATCAAGTTGTCGCTGCTGCACTATTAGCTACTATGTCGATAGATAGATTTATGTAAGCCCATCGCGACGAAAATAGATGGACGAGGTTCTGCCGACAGACGGCCACGGCTTTAAAAGACATAAATGGGTGGAATGGTAATTGACGATGATAGTCTAATCTTACAAGCAAATTAATAAGATAAAGGAAAATTTATGATATATCTATATCTTGCAGAAGCATTTAACGTTTCAAAACTTTCCAGTTCTGTGTTTAAGAGATAAGCGTTTAAAAAGAATTATATAAAGAAAGATGTGGTTACTGACGGAAATGAAGAGAAACTAAAGAAAAATATTGATAAAACAAGAACCAAAAACGCTCATCTTCATGAACCAAATCATCGGTCATCACGAAGCGCGATGGTCGAAACAAAGGGAAAGGCAGATGTTGCTTCATAAATGATAGCTTTGTAATACAAAACAATGCACTCCTACGCAGCGTTGCCACATTAATATAAAGATTGAAGCATTTGGAACAAAGGCAAACGATAATAAAATGTTAGCAGGGCTAGAAAGCCCTTTACGTGCTTCAAGCGTCATTGGTAATGAGAGTTCTACGTGATTTCGGTGAGGTTTACTTATTAAATAGGCATGTTTACTATAAAATTTTACCGTTGAGGGTACTTAAGCATTAGTAACGGAAAATTCATGTGACATTTGTATGGGAGTGACGAAGCGTTGTGAGACTTGTGAGCTAAATAGAGATTTTCTTTATTGATACTTACATTTAAATTGCTACTGAAAAATATTTATTTCTACCTACCAAGGATTTCATTTGCGCATGAACCTAGTCACGAGTTCTAAATCTAGACAACCTACATAGAAAGACTCAACCAAATTCTGGTCCACTTCCTCAATCTGAGCTAATTCTAACTGAACGATCTCTTTAACCATTCACCGGTTTTAGTTACTCATTAATCTGCCAGCAGTTTGTAATACGATTGTAAACGCTGCACAGTAAGCCTTAATTAATGTTAACCGACTTTTAAAGTCACGCAATCTATCCAAGGTAAAAATAGAAGGCTGTGTGAACTTAACCCTATTATTTGTGAAAATCTCTGGTCTGAATCACGTAGACGTTAGTCAGTTGTTATTCATCAGCGGAGAGAAATAGACGGACGGCAATGCACTGATATAGTTGACGACACGTAATATTAGTGCAGCGGATAGGATGCGTGAGCTCATGCTGGTTATTAATAAGTAGCTGCTGCTCGCGACTTCGACAGTAAAACTTACCTACGACACTCGACTATTAGTGAAACATTTTTTTAAAATTTTCCAGAAGTTACCTTTGACATAAAAAATCACACAAACTTTACCTCTTTAAACTAATAGTATAACTATGGATGTGGAAGTACTTGCTATTACAAAAGTCTTTTCAATGATGTTACACATTGAAAGTACCGAGACAATCAATATCAACAAATCCAAAGATAATCATGGTTTAAATATAGACAAAGATAACAACTGCTTAATTGTTGCGAAAATCGCAGTTTATATTATCTTTATTTATAGACACAAACACATTGATTTTGCAAACAAACACCTAGAACGTATATCTATAGGTACTAATATAATAATGCTGAAGAGATTTTTTGTTTGTTCATTTAAACGCGCTAATCTCTGGAACTCCCAGTGAGACTGGAAATATTCTTTCAGATTCATGAGGCAATAGTATAGGGTCTAGTAACGTCACGCTACAACACACGGCTGCGAAGCACAAACCAAAGACCTACCATAACGCTGATGTAAAAAGCACGTAAATGAAATCGCGGGCAGTAGCTAGTTAATATTATAAAAACGTTCAGTCTTCCGCTTGTCAGTCAGATTTAGATCGCGATGTCAATGTTTGGTTATGATAAGGACGGTGTGGTTGGGTCTACTGCCCAAACAAACACAATGTTTGCTCATTACTATCACAACAAATATGGAAAAAAAATAGTGGACCGTTGCATGACGAAATTGAAGATGCCATGTGAAAAATAGTATCGACAGAGTCAATATAGAAAGTGGGATACTAGTACGGTAGGCAAGGAAGGTAAATATTGATTAAATTCTCGCTAGAGTTGAGGTTGTATTAGGAACACTTGGTTTTGAAGGAAGGTACGGATTTAATGAGTTGCTTCAAAAGATATACACCAAGTATTTACAACGCAAAATAAAAAAAGGCTAATATTATTATCAGAGTAGTAGATAAGCAATGAGGCAGCGACCTCTTAGTAAACAATGCCCAATTATCAACACTTAAAAATTTAAAAACAAAACATACAAAACGTAGCGAAACATAAATCACAGAAACAATCAAATTGATATATGAAAATCAAAGACTCAGATAAGTAAGTGTTATTCCACGTCTAAGTTACAACTTGAACTAACAATACCTATGCTTAGTCGAATGAGGTAAATAGGTTAGGACAGTGCTTGCAGATATCGATCGACAAGCAATCGTATATTGTTGTAATCTTTGAACCTGCACCACTGATGTATGGGACTTCAGCCAGTAATCATGTATTGTGTGCAAGGAGCAGTACTGCCTTGATAAGCCAAAAGGGCAAAGAGAAAATATCGATTCTAGGGTAACATAAGACTCGAATTAACTTTTGTAACGAGAAAATAATGTCTCATGGAAATGTAGAAAGAAACAAAATTAGGAAGCAAAAACGAAATGAAACTGGCCAATCGGTTTTTGGGTAAGAAGAAAAAACTTGCTCAGGAGTGAAAAGAGATAGTTTTGATCTTGGGTCACTACTATAAGAAGAAAATCGTGATATATTTAAAAACTTGAGTGACAGTGCCACTGTAAAGAAAGACTACAAATGTCACAGCGTCCTGTTGGAAGTTTTCATATTTTTTCTTAGACAAAGTTGCGATCGAGTACGTGTTGCAAAGTAAAATACAAAGCGTGATGTTCTTCTAGTGGGAGAAAGGAAATAAAAACAAATCTGTAAGTAGCGGATTCTAAATGATGTAGAAAATGTTAATGTTTAGTGTTCCAACAGGGGTCAGAACGTTGGGTTACTTTGTTTCTATGTAGCGTGCTGTAGATGCATCACGGTGCATTGCGAAAATTTACAGTGTAGCGAATGTTAGTGGGGTCTACTTTGTATGGGAATTGCTGTTAAGCAGGCCGGTATTGAACATGGGCTTGATAAAAAAAGCGATGACCTATTCACTCCAGCTACTACTAGCTACTTGGGATTTTCCTTACACTCCAGATAAGAAAGAATTCCTAAATTATAACATCTAGTAAAATTCCTGCAGACAATAAGCTCATTATACAGACCATGTGTTGCCTAGTCCTCTCAATATAGCTTACCTTTCTACACCACAAAGAAATGTAAATAGGCTTCAAATGAAGTCCAACACTGACGAAAAGTGTGACCATCAAAATGGACTGAAAGCCATCAGAGGCACATTCGACAAAAACTGACCTAGTCTGGATAACAACTGACTGCAACAGCATAGCGGTACATTCAGATTACATTTAAAGTGATGCCGCTTTCGGCTCGCATTGTTATACGCTTTTTAGTTCGCGGGTAGATCGTAACCGCTGTGTGGGTGACTCAATCGCTTCCACGAATTGTGTGCGGTGAACAGAAATGATGCTGAGAAAAGCCTTGGTTTGTAACTACTTGAAGTTTCCGTCATTTTACATTTGCTGTTGCGTTTACATTGTTAAATGTCTTGTTCTTTTTAGCAGCCAAATCCTGGTCAACAGCTTCTTCTTATAAGTAGATGGCAATATACGACATACAGTTTAAAGTGACAGTCGTTGTTATTCCGGATCTTTTTCGGTCACCAAATATAAAATTTCAAATTAGGTTACTCATATCAATGTTGTAACAGTTAACATTATAATCAATGCATCAATTTTAATCACTGATACGAAAATATCGCAAGACCCACATACATATTACCAAAACAGTTATATCACAAACGCACGCATTCATTTCAAACGTTTAATTTGAAAGTAATATAACACTCATAACCTATCAGTCAGCACTTAAAAGCCCAATTGAACCAACGAGATGTGAATTAAAAGTAAAAAAGGAACAAAATGGCGTTTATAATAAAGCAAAATAAATGGCAACAAAACTCGCGGAGAATTGGGGCGTGAAGAGAACGTTGCAACAGCCGGATCCGAACTGAAGCACGCACGTATTCATCAATATCTTGGTAATAATATGTGGGAAAATATACTAATTGGCGACAGGACGACATACCGTACTTCAGGATGTAAACATCGACCCTGAACACGGGCCTTTTGGAGAAGAATGTCTGAATAACGATGAACAGGTGGATAATGATAATTAAGCATCTCAGCTGAAGATACAGTAAATTGGAAGTTGAGAAACACCTGAAAACTATATGAATATGTAGGAGCAGCTAATGCAAATGGTAATTTTTTAATGTTTTTTCTTTTTCATTTTAAGATCTGCGGTCGGTTGAAAACTATTCAGATATTAGTCAGGTAATAGTAGTTTTAGTAGGATTAGGTGATGCTTCATTAAGTATCATTCTATTTTCTCTTAAACCTCCGGTTCAGACTTTCTGTTCTAGTTGTGTTTGACAATTATACAAGTAGACGTAAAATGTATGTATGCAAAGCAGCAACAGCTGTTCGTAGTTGCTAATGAAGCGATAAAGTTAAACTAACTGATGATTGAACACATGTCGGATCGATATCGTCAACTACAAAACACTAGCATGCTAACTACACTGAGTATGTAAACGACTTTCCGGTAAAGAAGGCCAAGTTCGAGTGCGTTAGCATGAATTTAATGAGACTTGATACTCGGCCAAGTTCAGTATTATTTGCATTAATTAATGTTTCTGTCTGAACGTTAATTAAGACAAAACACTGTCTTTATAATAAAAGTTATCTTAATGAGCGATTCTGGATCTTTATAGATACATTTATTCTAATATGACATCACCGGTTACAGCTTTTCTGTGAGAAGTTAAGTAGTAAATATAAAAGAGACATTTATGGATAAATTCTAAATTAAGTATTCCAATTATTCCTTAAATGGTTAACCAAGAATTTAATTGCAATCGTCTAGTCTAGACCTATAAAATATGTTTAAAGATAACGTTACCTCCATAAAAGATAGTTCAATAGCATTGTTGATCGTTGTCAATTGATGGGTTTTCCGTAGAATACACAAAAAAATGTTTCCATAGAAATACTTTTATTTATTAATGTTTAAAGTAAATTATGTATGTGGTATCTGAAGATTGGTTTCCATAAATATTTCCAAATTATCGGAACAAAAATAGACAGCTTTAGAAATATAAATCACGTTGATTTCAATAGTATAAGTTTGGAATACAATATACGTTCAATTATTAATAATTTTGAGTAAATGCTGTTGTATCTTGATTTAGGTGCTCCAAACAATCTGTTGCTTGGTATAAATCATAATAGTTCAAT
The DNA here is from genome assembly GCA_932526535.1 of Caradrina clavipalpis. Lineage (NCBI taxonomy): Eukaryota > Metazoa > Arthropoda > Insecta > Lepidoptera > Noctuidae > Caradrina > Caradrina clavipalpis. Next base: position 4,993,596 of record OW052108.1, read on the forward strand.
TAGCGATCATAAATCAGAATAAGCAAGGCTAATAGGTTAGTGAGTCAACTATCTAAATCGAGTACGAATCAAATAGCATACCAGCAAGAATCACATCGTTGTTTATATTTACCCGACTGCGACAGAAGGAGGGTTATGTTTTTCGAGAGTATGTTTGTATGTATGTATGTATGTATGTATGTATGTATGTATGTATGTATGTATGTATGTATGTATGTATAATTGTTTGGCACGCTCTGCAGCCTGAACGGCTCAATGGATTTTAGTTTGAGAGGTGTCGTTAGATTCGTATTTACTGTGAGAGTGACACTGGGTATATCAAAATAAAAAAATCAAAATGGCGGATTTTTGGCGCTAAATTCAAATGTTTGGATCGCTCTGCAGCCTGAACGGTTCGATGGATTTTAGCTTGAGAGGTGTCATTAGATTCGTATTTACTGTGAAAGTGACAATGGGTAAATAAAAAATAAAAAAAGTAAAAAATAAAAAACGGTAATTTAAAAAACTAAAAAACCCGACTGCTTTTCCAAGTATTTATCAAAAAGCCCTAAAACAAGAAAGTCGTTGTACCCGATTGCACTTAAAATTGTAGCAGTCGGGACCCATTCTAGAAATGGAGGCTTAGTGTATTGAGAGCACATACCTATATTACATTGCAGATGGTCCAGAATGGGTCCCGACTGCTACAATTTTAAGTGCAATCGGGTATAACGACTTTCTTGTTTTAGGGCTTTTTGATAAATACTTGGAAAAGCAGTCGGGTTTTTTAGTTTTTTAAATTACCGTTTTTTTTAGTGTCTAAACTTACGATTAACGATTTAAAAGGGCGATTCAAATAATCGTTAAAATTTACTATGTAATTGCCTTAGTTAGTCGGTATTCCGTTTAGAATTTCTTAATGGTAACATTGCCCTTATTAATGACTATTTTGAATTACGTCAAAATTGAATAGTATTACTTTTCATAGGCTCGTTCTCTTTAGATTTATTACTGGATGGTAAGAAAATAAATATAAATATGAAACTGACGAAACTGTGTTATATTATGCGTCTCGTGCTTATCCCGTATCTTCTTCATCGTGCTTATTTTCTGATAATTTATTTCCGAATTCGTGTTTAACAACCATACTTTCCTAACCAGTTCTTTCTTAAAAAATATCTTAAAAAAAAAACATCAGAATTATGACGCAATTTTTTGTTCTATGTTGATCAAAATTGAACCATTTAAATGTCCATATAGCTCAATATTCCACAAAAATAAGACTTCTTCCAGCAAATATTATTTCAACCGCAATGTTGATATTTCAAATGACGACAATTAAAAAATATATCTCAATAACCTTGACAGTTCCCCCTATAATAAATTCACAAATATTTAAACACAGTTGTGTTAAATCTTATTGGAAAGTTATGAAGAAGATAAACGTCAGCTGTCAATCACAACTCATCGGCTATCGCTAACAGATGGGCACTCCGTTTTAGGGCAATCATTTCACAAGGCGTGTCAAAGAAAGTACCATAAAAGAGCCACACATGCACACGCAGAATAAATTACATTTGATAGGTGTTCGCTAGTGTTGGCTAATTTTGTATGTACTGAGGAATTGACATACCTGGTAGGTGGAGGCAATATTGTGTTTTTTGAATCAGGTTATTTAAGACTAATATCGATTGTATTATCACTAGTTGTTTTAGAAGAGTTCCAGCGACATGGCTGACGCTGTGGCTGAGCGATTTGGTGCTCCGCTGCGTGTCATAAGTTTGATTCTTGTACAGATAGTTGTTCCGGGTCTGGCTGTTTCTGTATTTGTATTTTATAGTTGTTCCGGGTCTGGCTATTGTGTATTTGAGTTTATATGTTTGTAAGGGCACACAAGATTAGATTAGAATTGGTGCGGGTCATCATTAGTGCGGAGAAAAGAAAAGGAAATATTTTGAATTCCTTTGATTATCATTTATTTAGAATCAGCCTGTATTTAGGAAACTTCATACACAACATTCTAAATTTGTTCATCTTCGCCTAAATTGTCATCTGTATCAACTCATAAACAAATATCACATTTATCATTTTAATCAGGTGCTAACATGATGAGATCTTGATAAGATTCTAGTATACATTTTATAAAACTTACCTAATAGTTTGTATCATCTCACTAAACGCGAAATGCTTGTTCCAGTGTCGTGGTCCCAATGGTGAAGGTAAATATCCAATGTAAAATCATACGTAACGCTTTTAATTTTATAAAATACTTCAAAAGTATGTTTGTACTTCGTATATAAGAGCACTTGTTGCAGGTCACTTGGTTACTTCGATTGTTCGTCTAAAATGGGAACGTTATGAGTGTCCTTTTGGTACAAAAAAATGTAAAACTAGTTTCTTACATGCAGAGAAACCATTAAAATGTTAGTTTGGATAAAAATTCAATAGATACACGAGACCAGGCCTCCGTCACTCTATGTACTTGCGCGCTATAATTGCCTACCGCCCGGCCGAGCGGTCTCGGGCCGTTTGCGAACCAAATTCAGTGCGGTTTTTGCAAACGAAGCGCACGCACGTTATTACATTTTAATAGTTCCATTCGTTACCTACGATGCCGTCTGGTGCCTTATGTGCTGTAGATGGGTAAAAATATTTTATAAACATTTACGATACAATTTTAAACTGCCACATATAAGTCAGAACATATTCACAGTTCTCAATAACATAGACACAAAAAGTTATGTTAATTTAATTTTATCGAGGAGGCGGCCCTACGATTGTTGTGGGATCGCGCGGTGCGAAGCGATCACAACTGTATGCTTGAGCATTTAGGCACATTTTAGTTTGCAGTGGTTGCTGACGCGAGTTGACGCGACGGAGTAGGCTATTATAGCAGTAGGTATTGGAAATTTTCTACTGAGTGAAGTATCTGTACTTATTTAATCTGTGACGAGACATTCCAAAACCGTAAACCATTTTTATCGAAACTACATTAACAGACATCATCCTTAGCGGTCCAAAAAAGGAGAAAAAAGCAAAGATGCGGGCGCCTTCACGAAATCGTTTTAAATTAAACTTTATTGTTTTAGTCATAAAGCTGAGGAAAAATAAAAGATTTAACACAACAAGCCCAAAGCGGTGTCACCTCGGTTACTTTATGAGCTATGTTTTTGAAAGTTAATTTACTAACAATAGAACATAAACATGCCGCATAACGATGGCTCTGCTACTATAAGATCAAAATATTCACAAATAAACTAAAAGAGAAAATTTATTAATAAGGCGAAGCTACGTTACAATAAAAAGAAACACGAGAAATGCAGTGCAATGAAATCAAGACTATAGACGAAAATCACCGCAAACAGCTCGTAAAAAGTTGACGACTACTGGACGACCTACATAATTTGAAGCTTAAAGTCATAAAGACGGCAATTAAGGCTAGAAAAGTTGGTAAAATAAGAGAATACATGATGCTACTTCTAAACGGAATAATTGGCCAGTGTCATAACAGTCGAAAGTCAACGATCAGTTAACAAAGCAGAAAATGAAACACATGAAACTGTGGCTTTCAATTCGAGGTGAGTCATCAACGCCAGTTGTCTGCTTAATGACGTATAATTCAATTTCACTAATAGTTAGCAAGCGATCAAGCGTTCAGACACAATTATAATTAGTCTTTCGGTTTCAGACATGAACCAATATTTTACACACTCGTAGCATGGTTGGCAGGCAGGAAGTTCACTCATCCCGAATTTTCACTTTCTTTCATGGAAGTAATACATTTTCGCATGACAAGTTGGAGACTTGCCACCTTCAGGTTGCGTAACTGATGGTACTCGCAGCTTCGATACATACGCCATGAGTCACAGGAAGTATCCGATTAGAACCGGTGGAATTGTAATCGAAAATAGACAAAAACCACTGAATTGCTACAGGTGAATTGGGTAATTTGAAACTAGATTGCAAGTATCTGTTAGATAAGAGAATTCATGCTGACAAGATGCAAAAAATGCAGCCAATGAAGTCACGTAAAGAGGAGAAGCGAAGCGTGGAGCGACTGGCGGAAAAATAACAAAATTCAAAGCAATCACTACCGGTACAGTCCAACTTGTCAAACTCTAAAATTTACATGCAACAGTGCTAAAACAAAGATGATATTATCTCTTTGATGCAATTACTAAGTTTCATAGTAAATTAACGGCGCCAGTTGAACTACCCACACATGACAAGATGTTTACATTAGTTATGTGCAGTTAACTACGATTAACTGGTGTTTATAAATGGAGATTGTAATTTACTGTTAACTTTGGACATGATGGGACGGTTTATGCAAGATAAAACAATTACTTTGTGAGGTAACGGATCGGACACATGCGAATTGTTAAAACGCTGAAACTTGTGAACACTCCAGTGATGAGTAACAATGACAGCCTGTTTACAGCTTGGTTGTTATTAATCAAGTATTAATAGCCACTGAGTAGGTTAGTCACCAAACAGTCTACGCTCAAATGCCAGTTAGTGACCGACTAGATATGTTAATTATCGCAACGAGCAAAGCTTTACAAGGTGCGTTCAGGATTCCAGTAACCTCGAAACAGAAAGTCTGAATGCATCGCCGTCGTTATAAACGGTCAAGGTGAATCAGTCCGGACAGATTAGTCAAAGATGCAAACCATTAATGATATCGAACTAGATTATGATAAACAAAAGTAACACGACTGATTACATTTTTTTTACAGATAACACTCAATTTATTGACACCACAAAAAACAAATGGAAAAATAATGATGACGTAAGAAAATTTACTGAAGTCGCAGCCTTCAAAAGAATACCTACAGATGCGTCGAAATTCGTTCACGAGAAAGACGCCCGCATATAAGTCAGGATAACCACAGCCGAACCGCACTCGCAAACTGGTTTCGGTGCACTATTATTATTAAAGGCTCGTGCCAATATACGGGCAGAAACGTGCTCCAACACAATACAGTTAACAAAGAAACATAAAACTTAAATCTGTAACATAATTACTGCAAAATTCTTATACCAAAAGGACACAAAACTCAAGACGTCTTCAAAAATCCACACGGTGTTACTTTTCATTTGCTTTTAGTTGTTCGAATTCATTACATGCATTCACTATCACATCCATTAATAATAAGGCACTTGTCTAAACGTTAGATTATAAAAACAGTTCAAAAAGTGTGTTAAAATAAATTCTCGAGTTGAGCGCAACGAACTGCCTGCGTCTGTCGGCCGAGCGCAGAGCCGGCGACTCGCAAACTGTTCCGTTCCGTTTCAAACTAAACATCAACGGCCACGCGGAGTGCGCCCTACCTCTCTGTCTCCCTCACTATCGAGGAATCTATCAAGCGAGAACGAGACGGCCACCAGTCAAACGTCGTTCGAGTCTTATCGCAGGATAAAGTTTACAGCGACGTGAATAGTTTCCGAGCATTAGCCAGAGAGGAATGGGGCGATTACTTTTTTTGTGTATTTGGCAGGACTTTTTTCTTGTCGAATGTTGGATCGGTTTGAACTTCTATTTTTGTTATCGAAGCGCGTTTGAGCGGAACGATAGGCATGAGACACACTTTGTTAGGAACGGAAGCACGGCGTTGAGTGACCAAGGATTCTCGGAAGTCTACTTACAATTAACATATCCTCGTTGATAGATGCAGTAGTTCATAGATACAACAATACAAACTTCAGTTCAAGGCCACAGAGAGGCCGTATTTTGAAATTGAGAACTTACATATTTCATCAATACATAATATCGTCTTAAAATTCAGATACAAAATTCAATATTCAATATTGGCAAAATCTCGAAATCAGCAACTCACGATTTTTGCTTTGAGTGGTTGCATGAACGCATGTTTAAGCTCTGACCTCAATTCGCATCTGCTATCTAAAGAGATCTCCTATAGTTATCGATCAAATAACTCGCCACAAATTGATCATCGCGATGCGAATATTTCTAGCGGCACTAACAATACAAATATAGGGAAATAACTACAAGTTTTAGAGGAAAATGTAAATCGAAATGAACCAGAAAGAAGACTTACGAAACATGACAGCAATAACAATAAAGAAATATATTAAAACGACGCATAGAGAAGTGTTATATCGGAAAGATTGTCTTGTAAATTGAGTTGCACAACGCCAGAAACGATAAATATTTATCTGGCATTACTTTTGTTGGTGCGTCGTACGGCAAACATCACCTACATAGCGATAGAGAATACAAAAACCTTTTTGACCTTATTGTAGTAGAATTGCATTTCATTTATTGTCCAAATAAAAACAAAACAGTGGTCTAGGAAGTGAGTGCAATAAATCAAAATGTTTTTGCCAAATTAATTGCAATACACTCGTATATTTGCACCACGACTAATTTAAAAGCAATGAACTGAAGTTGGTTAAAAATACATTCATTTCTATTTTAAGTATCGCAATGCATATAGGAAACATTAAGATTGGAATGGATAGTGTAATTGCTTAGACTACAATTCAAGATCTTTAAGGGTTTTGTAAGCGCGTCTATTATAATAATATTCTCCAGATCGATTTCAGTTTCAGCGGCTAATCTCAAAAGGGGGAGATAGGTAATCAGGAGATATGGTGCACTAGTGTGTGCGCAAACACAGGTGCACTCCCTCTTCCCCAATTCTCATAGTCCGTGTCACGGGGGCGTAATAACAACTCCAATTTCCAAAGACCGGGCTGCTACTGAGAGTTTCTTAATGGAAAAACCCAATAAAACTTTTTGCCCAACCTAGGAACGGAACCCAGGACCCCACGCTCAATAGTCACGCTTGCGACCCGACAATACCAACGGGACAGTTATGGACCGGAGCATCCATTATGTCATCCATATAGACGTTAGCTTACTTCAAAGTTCAAACACACATTCTTGATCGCAGTTTTTTTATCAAACAGCTTCCATTCTGACAAATATGGACATTAGCGAGATATCCGGAAAGGAAATCTCGTAAACAATCATTATAAAAAGTACTCGGGAATGTCGCGTGGAATTGTGTGAAAGAGAAAAGCGTAATTGGCAATCAGATGGACGGCTTTCTCTCACAATACGTTACATATTGTGTAGGATGCCGGAAATCTTTGGGGCAAGCAATGACAATCAAAATATTCAATACGAGATATAATGACTTAGCCAATTGAATCTTACTGATTAGCTCTTTTGTCAATTTTTGTTATCATTGTTGCCAATAAACGTTTGAATAAGAACTAATTTGAAGAATAATATGCATGAGAAGATCTTATTGATATTGTGGTTTTATAATTTGGATCTTCTGTCTGTTTGACGGAAGCAATATTGGTGCCATCACAACATAAAAGGTTACCTAATATTGCTGCATTTTGGTCAAATTGATTCCTCTGTGGTAGATGATAATATAATACAAGTACACAATGCTTGACCAAGCCATTATCTTCGTAAAACTGTTGATTATCAAGTGAAGGGTCTTCTAGTACGTAATATAAAAGAGATCTGTTCGTTACGAAGGGATAATAAAAAGCGTCCAAATGTTACTCTGAATGCCAGCCACTCATGCTTATTGACATAAGAAACAGAAAGTTTATGGGTTTTTAATAACTACTTTGTATCTAGACTTTGAGGCCAAAGCATTGAAAGAGTAATAAATAAATAAAAAGAACAATAAAAACATTGGACAAAATTACGACAAGACAATAAAGGACAATACTATTATTAAGGAAGCACGCTTTAAAATTATACAGCAAGTACAGTAACATAATAAAACAAAATTAGACCAATAAATAGTGCCCTTAATACAACACACTTGAAAGATAAAATTAATGACAAGTAAATGAAATAGAAATCTTAAACTGACAGAAAAACATTTAACATAGTACTTTCTAACAACGAGAGCAACACTGTTCAATGCAAAAGATTGATGCTTCAACACAAATCGGGATCGAAATACAATGAGGTGCCGATTGTGGAAAGAACTACCAAACTTTCTCTAAGCCCTTTCAAGTCTCGGCCTGAACGTGAAAGATACATCAATTTTCATTCGAACACAGTCATCTATTTCAAAATTTAACACCCCACTTTAATTTCAATCGATCATTCCTTGATTTGAAAGATAGGCGAAGAAAATGAATATAATTTGAAACTCGACAATTTAAGATCAATTCAATACACCTCATCGCAATCTATCAGTTATGTAATGCAAGATAAATTCTATTATTCACTGATGTGCGGTTCGATAAACCAAAAGGAATGTGATTTCAACATAAATCTCTTTGAAAGTGACGAAATTATTTATGTACCTGTTTGCTTGGAGAAATATGGCAACGAAGATTTTAAATTCCTAATAAATTCTGTCACAACTAACGTTGTAACTTTTCGTTTTGATGTTAATCATTCTTCTCAAATAAGATTGGGAACTCTAAAAGGCATATCTGCTGAAAATAAAGATGAACTTACCAAGGAATATCAAGACTTGAATGATGCATCATGTCGCTCGATGAGGAAACATTAATTTTGTCGCGTGTGTTTTGCTCTTACGTATCAACAAAATTGTCGTAGTACGTAGTCACGTTTGTCTTCACAAAAGAAGTACATACAACAATGGACAAGATTTGAAAAGCGTGGTCTTTGTAAAAGTGACTCTGACTAAAGGAGATATGTAATTGATTTTTAATGGGAAAGATCCAGCCCTTATGCTTGCGCAAGATGCTTCACGAATAATAAAAGGCATGTAAAGAAAATGTGTGGTCATAAAACATGTATTTATAATTAAGTTTTAATGTCATTTCAACCTCAGCGCTTTCTTGTCAGTGAGAGATAAGAGTTTGTTTTAATGGTTCTCCATCCTTAACCTGGGTCACGTACACAGGAAGAGAAACTGTTAACTATCTTTGATACGTTGCTAAAATTATTTAT